>JAPDNY010000010.1:75570504-76170504 GCA_029375565.1 Gekko gecko
GTCTGTGATGGTCCCACATCTGCGAGGGGAGAAAGAGGGTCAGCCAGAAAGAGGGGGCACCCGTTCTGAATGAATCAGTCTTCAGGAATGGGGGGACGCTTGGCTAGAAATGTAGTTGGAATCCCTATGTGTTATTTCTTGTCTAGTTGGCCCATCAGGGTTCTAGACCTTCTGGTGCTCCATTTGTTGACACAGAGGTGCCTGGCCGGGAACGGACTGATTTATCGCCCGGTGATGGAGCGAACCCCATTCACAGCACTGAATGAGGACCAGAATGTCCATTACAATTAAAGGCGTGCCTTGAAACGGTGGGTAAAACCTGTCTTTTTACAGGACTTAAATCTCTGACCCTCAAGGGTCATCTAGTCCAACCCCCCTGCACAATGCAGGAAATCCTCAAACACCTCCACCTCCACATCCCCCAGAAGATGGCAAAAAACCTCCAGGATTGCTTCCTGACCGCAAAGTGGCAATCAGCATTTCCCTGGGCGTGTAAGAAAGGGCCGCAAGAACTAAGCATGGAGGCAGCCCTTCCTGCCCTCCCTCTCGTGATCTGCCTAAGTTCACCAAATCAGTTTTGCTGTCAGATGGCCATCTAGCCTCTGTCTGAAAACCCCCAAAGAAGGAGAGCCCATCAACACCTCCCGAGGAAGCCTGTTCCACTGAGGAACCGCTCTAACTGTCAGGAGGTTCTTCCGAATGTTTAGCCGAAAACTCTTCTGATTTACTTTCCACCCATTCGTTCTGGTCCAACTTTTGGGGGCAACAGAAAACAACTCTGCACCATCCTCTATAGTACAGCCCTGCAGGTGCTTGAAGATGGTTCTCATATCACCTCTCAGTCGTCTCCTATCCAGGCTAAACACACCAGCTCCTTCAACCTTTCCTCGTAGGTCTTGGTCTTCCTACTTGTCTATCTGGCCATGAATGTGCTAGACCTTCCCATTGGGTGCTTTGTCTGCTGACACAGAGATTCGTGGTCTGGAAAGGACTGAATTATCTATCGTCCAGTGATGGAGCAAACCCCGTTCACAGCACCAAATGAGGACCAGAATGTCCATTACAATTAAAGGTGTGCCTTGAAACGGTGGGTAAAACCTGTCTTTTTACAGGACTTAAATCTCTGGGGGAATATGTGTCAATCCTTGACACAGAGAGTCCTCCATCTTTCTGTGTTATGCCTCTGAGGATGCCAGTCACAGCTGCTGGCGAAACATCAGGTCCTAGAATGCCAAGACCACGGCCACACAACAACCCGGAAAATCTACACCAACTCTCTGGGGGAAGTTTGTTAAAAGAAGTCTGGGGGCGGGGGGGGAAGAGCAACTGAGGCCTACGGGAGACTTACTTGATGCTGCTTTCACTAAAGTCACCCATGCTATTTCCCACATAGACGGTGGCTCCCCGGATCCTCGATCCATAGCCGTCCTGCCGGTTCTTCACAACCACAATGGAGATGGAGTATTCTCTGCCCAAGTCCACGGACCACCAAGGTCTGTTCTGCAGCTGGGTGTGAGTACAGGTCAAGGCTGGTTTTAGCCCGTTACAGTTCCCGTCCACAGCAGCGCTGGAGGCTCCACTGGTTGGGTGTGTGGAAGACTGGAGGGTCGGCCGACCTCTGGCCAGATTCGGGCCTAGAATTATGGACGACGGAAGGAGGAGGAAGAGGGGACAGAAGCGGTCATCAGTGCCTGTTTTCCATGGGATTCTGCTGTAGTAGGCAAGAACACATGATGTTCCTTGGGGGCAGGGGCGGATGAAGGCTCACTGGTGCACCAAGCACTGACCCACCTTGGTGCCCCCCCCTCCTTTCCACACTGACCCCCGTCCATTGTTGTCGTTGACCTGTCTGACCAGATATATACAATGCAGGTTGCAGCAATACAAAAATTTATTCCTATGATAACACCATACACTGTACAAACTAAGCCAAGCTTTGGCTACGTAAAGTTCTACAAAAATGCAATGCAACATCTATTTAAGATTTCACGAGTTGAATGTATCGGAGTTCCAATATCCATGACCTGGAAAGGCATTTTTCTACATTTTTTCACCCTTTCCCCAACTTTGTGGTGCCCCCTTTGGCCCTGGTGCCCTGAGGCACGTGCTGAGTCTGCTTCAGGGTGAATCTGCCACTGCTTGGGGGTGTGTGTGTGAAGCAACAGGAAGAAGAAGAAGAAGAAGAAGAGGAAGAGGAAGAGGAAGAGGAGGAAGAAGAAGAAGAAGAAGAAGAAGAAGAAGAAGAAGAAGAAGAAGAAGAAGAAGAAGAAGAAGAAGAAGAAGAAGAAGAGGAGGAGGAGGAGGAGGAGGAGGAGGAGGAGGAGGAGGAGGAGGAGGAGGAGATTGGATTTATACCCCGCCCTTCACTTGGAGTCTCAGAGCGGCTGACAAACTCCTTTCCTTTTTATTTTTTTTCTCTTTCCCCCCTCTTTTTATTTTTTTAATAACATACACACACAAAACATACATACAAAGAGGGGAAAAAACAATACTGACAATTAACAATTATAACAATATAAACAAAACAAATAACATAGAATATCACCTTCTTATTTCTTTGTTGTCTTTCATTTGCAGAGAATTTCCATCTACAAGTTCTTTTTCACTGACTTTTAACTATTTGCCTAAATGCTTAAGTACCTTTATGCCCACATGCTCCAACCAAATTCCAACCAAGATTACTAAGTTCTCTTTTCTAACCACCTATAAAAGCTCGACCAGTAGTTTTCAAAAATTTCAGGGTCTTTTTCTTGACGTAAAAAAGTTAATTCCTCTAATTCTGCTACATCCAGTATCTTATGAATCACCTCTTCCTTAGTAGGTATTTCCTCATCCTTCCATCTTTTTGCAAAGGTAATTCTGGCCGCAGTGAGAATCTGCATTGCTAAGTATGTTTCGTTTTTCTTAAAATTTTCCGGAATGAAATTCAATAGAAAGCATTCTGGTATAAATGTAATCGTCTTATCCAGTATCCCCTCCATGATGTCTTTTATCATTACCCAAAATCTTCTTGCCTTCTTACAAGACCACCATAAATGAAAGTACGATCCCTCGATAAATTTACATTTCCAACAGTTTTCCCCTATTTTACTGTCATATTTATGTAGTCTTACAAACTCCTTTCCCTTCCCCTCCCCACAACAGACACCCTGTGAGGCAGGTGGGGCTGAGAGAGCTCTGACAGAAACTGCTCTTTTTCAGGAACAGCTGTGCCAGAGCTTGTGACTGACCCAAGGTCACATCAGCAGGTGCAAGTGGAGGAGTGGGGAATCAAACCCGGTTCTCCCAGATTAGAGTCCGCACACTTAACCACTACACCAAATTGGCTCTCCCTGCAAGAGACCAAGCTGAGGGTGGGCCAGTCTCCTTATCATAGTGGGAGACCCCCACCAGTGCCTCCCCCTTTGCTCGTTTCAAACTCCTCGGTGCAGAAGGGGCTGGTGGGGAGGGGAACGGGGAAACACGTGGGGCTCAGAAGTGTGCAGGGAAACGAAGGCTGCCCTTTCTCAATTATCATCACCATGTGACCGCTTGGGAAGCAGCTCACCGCTCACAGCCTGGCCATGCAGGAAAAGACTTTTACCTGCTTCTGTACCTGATCAGAAATTCGGGGAGTGGGGGCTGTGGGTCTGGACCTCCTGGAGGATAATGCCAAAGGCTTGGGGGAGGTGGTAGAAAAGAGCCAGAGTCCACGAGCAGCTTGAAGACTAACAAGATTTGTGGCAGGGGAGGCGCTTTCGTGAATAAGTGAGCCATGACTCACGTAAACTCCTCCCTTGCTACAGATTTTGTTAGTCTTTACGGTGCTCCCGGCCACTGGCTCTTTGCTGCTGCTGCAGACAGACTAAGGGCCAACCTGCATTTCGCATTTTTAACCAAACCCACACTGGAAAAGAAAAAGACGCCATTCAAAACCACATTCAACGATCCCGGGCCAACACTGTGCTGACTGCAGAGTCACCCCCCCCCCCCCGAATGGCCATAAAACAGCCGTAAATCTATGCAGACGGCCAGCATAAAAACGGAGATCAGCCTGCAGTCTGGACACGGCCATAAAATGTGACGCTCAATCACAGTGAAAGAGGCATGCAATGCTAGAGGGGGATTTCTGTTCCAGTGTGGGTTTGGTAAGACAGCGGAGCAAACGCTAGATGCAGATTGGGCCTAACAGGGCCGCCCATCTCGATCTGTTATTCTTAAGGTATCTGCAGAAGTGGAACGTGACTCCCGTAAGATCCTCCCCTGCCACAGATTGTGTTGGTCTTTCAGGTGTTCCTGGTCTCTGGCTCTTTTCTGCCGCTACGGACAGACTAACCGGGCCCCCGTCTCGATCTATCTAAAGAAGTGAGCGGTAACTCCTGAAAGCTCATCCGCTGCCACAAATTTTGTTAGCTTTTAAGGTGTGCTTGTCAGTCTTCCAGTCCACTGTTGGACCACTTTGACGGGCTCTCCCAGGAGGAGGTCGGCAAGATCCTGGTACCCGTGAAACCCACCATTTGCCTCTTTGACCGGTGCCCATCTTGGCTGGGCAAGCCCTGCAGAGAAGGTGCTCGGGTCCCTCTGGGAAATATCATCGATCTGTCCCTGTCTTCAGGGACGTTCCCAGCAGGCTTGAAGGAGGCAGTGGTGTGGCTGCGCTTGATAAAAACCATCACTAGACCCCGCGGTCCTCGCCAACTACTGCCCAAGATCGAATCGTCCGTTCCTGGGCAAGGTAGTTGAGAGAGCCGTGGCTGAGCAGCTCCAGGCTTTCTTGGATCACGCCTCGAACCTGGATCCCTTCCAGTCTGGTTCCTGCCCTGGCTTGCATGACGGAGACCTGGATATGAGAGGGGGAGACCGTAGTGCTCTCCCAACTGGCTTCACCTGGGTTCTCCGTCCTCCACCTGTCATGGACCAAGGGACGGGCGAGGGGAGGAGTGACGCTGTTCATACGGGAGGCTTACTCCTTCAGAGCTCTTTCGAGGACTGCTCCTGAGAGAACAGCTCTGAGAGAACTTGTGACTGACCCAAGGTCACACCAGCAGCTGCATGTAAAGGAGAGGGGAATCCAACCCGGTTCTCCCAGATTAGAGTCCGCACTCCTAACCACTACACCAGACTGTTCTCCTGAAGAAATCAGTTCCCCTGGGGAGAGTGAGGGTGGGCTGTATGGCTGACCCACTGTGGACCCTCCCCTCCCCAGGTGCCCCTCCCAAACCTTTAGGAATTGCCCATCCTGGATTTGGTGGCCTTCAGAGACCTTCCTTGGAAACGAAGTCCCAGTGAATGCAAGTATGAGCAGAAGCAGCTCCCATGAGGAAGAGCCCCCCCCGGCAACACGCTGAGCCTTTTGAACGCTGACCTGGGGGAAATGTGTTTTTGGTTGCCAGCCTCCAGGGGGAGCCTGGAGACCCTTTGGAATGACAAACAACCTCCAGGCTACAGAGATCAGTCCCCTCCCCCCCCGGAGCAAATGGCTACTTTGGAGGGTGGTGGGCTCTGCGGCAATATGCCCTGCTGAGGCCCCTCCCCTCCCCCAGCCCTGCCCTCTCCAGGCTCCGCCCCCAAAGTCTCCAGGCACCTCCCAACACGGAGCTGGCAACAACACCTGTGTGTGGCCGAAACCAGAACACCAGGTTCAAAGAGGCAGTTGAGTTCAAGTAGTGGACCCCCTTTTATTGACCACAGCCCACCCTCCTTCATCCCCCCTGCTGCAAAACCCTGTCGCTTACCTCCGTATTCTTGCGTGCAGCTCTGGGCCTCCCCACGCCCCGCCAGCAGCCCCAGGGCCAGCATCCAAGCCCAGAAGGTCAGCATCCTGTGGGGAGGGGAGGGGCGAGACGAGGCAGTGGCTGCGGTCAGGTGTCAAAGCCAACCGGACCGGACTGAGCTTGGACATGTTGCTGTGCTGACCCAGCTGCTCCCTCCTCCCTTGGCTGAGCCCCTTCCCAAACTGCCCGGCTGGATCAGCCCCCAGCTCACTGTGACTCCGAACTCGGAGACCTTCCCTCTGTTTGTCCCCTCAAAAATGGGATGCTGGACCTCCACTTAGTCCCCGTCCGGCATCCCAGCTTGTGGGGAGTAAAGGAGAAGAAGAAGAAGAAGAGGAGGAGGAGATTGGATTTATGCTCCGCCCTTCACTACCCAAGGGAGTCTCAGAGCTGCTCACAAACTCCCTTCGCTTCCCCTCCCCTCAACAGACACCCTCTGAGGTGGGTGGGGCTGAGAGAGCTCTGACAGAAACTGCTCTTTTTCAAGGACAGCTCTTATCAGAACTACGGCTTGCTCAAGGCCATCCAGCAGGTTCAAGCGGAGGAGTGGGGAATCAAACCCGGTTCTCCTAGATTAGAGTCCACACACTTAGAAGAAAATGAAGAAGAAGAAGAGGAGGAGGAGATTGGATTTATACCCTTTGCCCTTCACTACCCAAGGGAGTCTCAGAGCTGCTCACAAACTCCCTTCGCTTCCCCTCCCCACAACAGACACCCTGGGAGGTGGGTGGGGCTGAGAGAGCTCTGACAGAAACTGCTCTTTTTCAAGGACAGCTCTTATCAGAACTATGGCTTGCTCAAGGCCATCCAACAGGTCCAAGTGGAGGAGTGGGGGATCAAACCCGGTTCTCCCAGATTAGAGTCCACACACTAAGAAGAAGAAGAAGAAGAAGAAGAAGAAGAAGAAGAGGAGGAGGAGGAGGAGGAGATTGGATTTATACCCCACCCTTTCACTACCCAGAGGAGTCTCAGAGTGGCTGACAAACTCCTTTCCCTTCCCCTCCCCACAAAAGACACCCTGTGAGGTCGGTAGGGCTGAGAGAGCTCTGACAGAAACTGCTCTTTTCCAAGGACAGCTCTTATCAGAACTACAGCTTGCCCAAGGTCATCCAGCCAGGTGCAAGTGGAGGAGTGGGGGATCAAACCCAGTTCTCCCAGATTAGAGTCCGTGCACTTAACCACTATGCCAAACTGGATCTCAAGGGACTTCCGTGTTGGCCAGGCACCTCTACCACAGAGTATCGGAGCTTCATCAAGTGAGGGAAGTTCTCACTCGAGCCCTGTGGATGAAGGGAGGGAGGGGGAGGAAGAGGAGGGTGGGGAGAGGAAGGGGAACAAGCCAGCCAGGAGACAAGCTGTGCTCCTATCCAAACCGGTCTTAATCTGATGTCTGAACCCAGCCAGTGAGACAGAGGGTGAAATACACTGAGTTCGAGACGCGTAGAGTGATCAGCTCATTGTTTATTAGTGATTTCAGTTCAACTCTTAAGACTGAGAAACTGGCCTTGCTGCCCTGTTCATAAAGCCTGCAAAGACCACACCCCAGCATACCCCACCACCACCAATTGGCTGTTTACATTACAACTACGACACTATAGGTCCATGCCAGGATCCTGGCCAGCTATTGTTCTGGTGGAGCAAGCTCAGCCAGTTGACACCACGCCCAACACACACGCCCACTCCCAGTGATAGGCTATTTACATTACCCTGCTTATCTATAGGTTAGTTCCCGGATCCAGGCAAGCTATTGTCTTAGAGAAGCAAGCTCAATACATAACAAAGGGACTCAGTGTCCCAGGTCTGGCTGCCCTTGGTGATCTGAGGAGAGACCTGGGCGATCTCCCCTAGGAAAGATGGTCTGTGTTGTGCTCTTTGCTTAAGGACAATACTATTGAGGACATTTTGGCTGCACAATCACAGGAAGGCAATTTCTGGACCAGAAATTTATACCAGAGAAACACCACTGGGCCTGTTGATTGCATCTTTGGAGGCCTCGTTTGTACTTTTATTCTGTGCCGAGTGGTTTCATTTTGGAACAACTTTTTTCTGGTCTTTATCGATTTTATATCTTGTATCTGTATGATTGTAATGTGTTTTTATAGCCAATATGGGACCCTCACTGTGTTTGACCTCTGAAGAAGGCCTGTGCAGGCCGAAATGCATTAGGTCAGGGCCATCAGCCCTTCTGTGGTGTAATTGGATATCTGTACATGAGGTGTGATTGGGCCCTTATATATAATTTTTAAACCTTTGTTTAATAAATACATGTATCTTTTAATATATTTCATACAGGGGTCTTTTTTTGGGGGGAATTAACTTTTTTCTCACCATAGAGAACAATGGAGGGAATGGGGGCAACCTGTTTGGGGGCCCATAGAATTGGACCCCCTGGTCCAATGTTCTTGAAACTTGGTGGGTATCTTGGGAAGAGGCTCCAACAGCTATCCTGTGAGTTTGGAGCCTCTCCCTCAAACCCCCTCCTCCAGCCCCCAGAATATACCCTATGTTTTCACCATTGACTTCAATGGCCCATAGGATATAATGGGGCTGAATTGCCGCCAAATTTCTTTCATTCCCTCCTTTCCTTCCCTCCTTTTCCTCTTTCCCTCCTTCTTCCCTTCTCTCTTTCTTTCTTTTCCACCTTCTTCTCATCTCTTTTTTTCTCCTTTCCCTGTTTCCTTCCTTCTTCCCTCTCTTTCTTTCCCTCCCCTTTCCTTCCTTCTTTCCTTCTCTCTACTCTCTCTCTTTCCTTCCCTCTTTCCTCCTTCTGTGGCCCAACTCTCATGAGAAGGAGTTTAAACTTTAAACCCCTTCTCTCTTAGCTCCCCCACCCAGGCCAGCTGGGGAAGGGAAGGGGAGGCTTTTGAAGATGCCTCCCCCACTTTTGCTTCCCCTTCTGACATAACTTCCAGTGATGTCAGGGGGCGTGGCATATGCTAATAGCCTAATAGCTCATTAGCATACCATATGCTAATGAGCTCCTGCAGCTGTTCTTCTACGAAAAGACCCCTAATTTTATATATTAAGCTTTTATTGCTGGCCCTCTTTTGCATTTGACTAACCTTTTTTAGGTTCTGAATTCTAGGTTTTGGGTTCAGTTTTCTCTCTCCCCCTGCCTTTTTGTCCCTGTGGTGTGCAAGAGTCACAACAGATCTTCCCTTCCCATGGAGAAAAAAGCAGCTTAGACGGGCAAGGTCGATGGCATTATTCCCTGCTGAGGTCCCTCCCTTACCAGCCTCCGCCCCCAAATCTCCAGGAATTCCCCAGCCTGGAGGGCTGCCTGGGCCACCCAGGCCAGGGCTAAGGAAAGCAATTGGAACAGCAGCATTCAGACCACCCACCTCCTCCACCGGTGCAGCTGCGGCTGAGGCTTTGCTTTGGCTTTCGGGAAGACTTTGATTTCAGCAGAAGTCTCTAAAATCAGTAGACGCTTTGAACAGTTCCAGTGGCTGCCAGGACCACCGTGAGGAGCCAGTTTGGTGTAGTAATTAGAAGCATGGACTCTAATCTGGGAGAACTGGGTTGGATTCCCCTCTCCTTTGCATGCAGCTACTGGTGCGACCTTGGGTCAGTTACAAGTTCACTCAGAGCTGTTCTCTCAGGAGCAGTCTGCGGGAGAACTCTCTCAGCCCCACCTCCCTCTCAGGGTGTCTGTTGTGGGGAGGGGAAGGGAAAGGAGATTGTAAGCCACCTTGAGACTCCTTCGGGTACTGAAGATCCGGGTATAAATCCAATCCCTTCTTCTGTGTGAGGAAGCGCACAGGCAGCCACAGAAAAAGGAATGAAGCCAAGATCAGGGAATTTCTTAAACCCCTCTTGCTTTGCGAAGGAGCCGGCGATGCAGTTCTCCACCCTGCCTGTTTCTGCCATCATGACTTCTAGCAAATGAACCCCTCGGCTTCCACTGCAAATAGCCCAGTGATATTTTGGGGAATAATCTGGCCTCGGGTGTTCCCGTTCCCTTTGTTTTGGACACTACAACTCCCATGATCATCCTGCAGCTGCTGGCCAATAGAACGGCCAACAGAAAAGAGGAGGGAAGGGTGCTGGAGCCGAGCGATGGAGTTTTCTGACTGCAGGTATTGGGGGGAGGGGAGAGTTCCCAACCTCGATGCACCCTGACTGCCTTGCTAACATTTGCTGGAGCAATCAATACTCTATATGGGTGAATTGGGGCGGCGGGGCGGGAGTCCCCAGGAAAGTCAAACAGTAATTAAAAGAATAAAGGGGTGGAAACAGCATGGAAGGAAGAGATGGCCAGGAAGGAGCATGCCACTCCACCCCACACCCATCCCCAGTACTCGGCTTCCTCTAGCTGCCTTGTGGACTTCAGGCCTTCCTAAGCGGTGCTGTGGGCAAAGAGGGCTCCTTGGGGGCTAAGTGCCCTCTGGTGCCATGCCCCCCCCTGACTGAACGCCCTGCTGGGCAGGCTCGCAGCCACCTGTCCCTCCCCTGGCAAAGACACTTCCGTAGCAAACAGCCCAGGGATGTTCCGGTGTTACTCTGGGCCAGGGTGTTCTCCTTTCCCACAATCATCCCCAATGTGGTGACCAATTGGGAGGCGCATGGCTTGACTTTCTGATGAGCTATGCCCGGCACAGACAGACAGGCACTCCGGTCCTTTTATTATCAGAGATATCGTGCCCGCCGTGTCCCTCAAACTCACCTTGATGTGACCGTCGCTTCTTTCTCTCGGCACGCTGGCAATCTCAGCCTGGAGTGACCGGGCTCTCGGGTCTCCTTCCAGCCAACCTGCTTTTATCCTCTTCCCAGTGGGCAGGTCCTGCTGGACCCGGAGACGCCCAGCCAATCACAGCAGTGTCTGTGGCTCAAGGCCCAGTCAAGACTGGCTTCTTTTATGGACTCGACCAGTAGCCAGGGACAAGTCTGTTTGCCCAGAGCCTCTGGATCTGGGATGACCCTCCTTCCCCCTTCCCCATCTCTCTCTTCCTGGCTGCTGTTTCCCTGCAGGGGAGCCGACCGACCACAGCTGCTTTGCGAGAGCCAGAAAGACTTGCATATAAGATACGAAAGGTTCCCACGATGAGAGCAAACGCTGCAATTAGAATGTGTCTAGATCCAGGCCACCCAAAAACCGAATAGATTTCTAAGGAGAAATGCAAAAGTGGGGAGAAGGGCATCCATGTTGTAAACTGCGGCCATCGCAGGTGGCTTCCTGGAGTTCCGCCACAACGTCCTGGGAGAAGGGCCTCGCCCTTTGGTATGTTCCACGCCCATCGGGAGCGGTGCGCTTCCCCGGTGGGGCAAAGAGCAGAGCCGCTGGGCCCTGTCAGGTCACAAAAACGCCCAGGGAGAGAAAGCGTCACCCACCCTCCCCTTGCGGCGCCATGCCAGTCTGAACCGGGAACTCCTGCGCCTGCTTTTAAAGGAAAGAAACAACGCCGGGGGGCTGTGCTTGCGGACCAGTCTGCGTCACCCGATTTGGGCCCTAAAAGGGTATGACTGTCAGGGCTTCCTCCCCCCACGAAGAGTCAGGATGGCGAGGTCAAGGGCCTCTAGGGGAGCACTGCCAACTTTGCACCCCTCAGTCGTCCAGAGGCACCCGGCCAGCTGAGCCCATTGCAGCTTGACACAGAGAGGTTCTTTTTATTCTGACTGGAGGAAATAATTCCAGACGTTTTCTCAGGCCTCCTGTAACCATTCAGTGGGGAGTCCATCGAATGCAGAGACAGACTGTTGTGTCCGCTGACCGCCACAGGGCATCAGCGACAGAGCCTGAGTCCCAGAAAACAAGACTCTGACTTAGGGGAACCAATGGGAACGACAGCGGGAGGTTCAAACCCACCAATGGGACCAAGGGGTGTCTCCCTGCGCTTGTATATAGTTGGCCACCTGGCCGGTAAAAGGTGTTCTTTGTTGTGGAATAGCAAACCATGCTGACCACTGCATCTGTGTCTGTGGTTTCCTTATGGGTCCAACCCACTGCACAATACAGACCCCGCTCTCCTTCTCTCCGGCCTCTCTCTCGGCGTCTCTTTCAGGCTACGCCACACGGGAGGAGGGAGCGTCAGTGGGCGGCTCTCAAGTTGTGCCGCTTTCCAGCCAATGAGCAGAGCTGCAAAGATACTGGAGATCTGTTCTTCCCAGAATCCTTTGCTCCCTCAATACGCTAGCCGGGATCTCATAAATTGGAGGAGGGTGTGGCAGGAAGTTAAGCAAGAGGAATTTACCTTGGAGTGTAAAGACCTGTCGAATAACCACATTGTCTCGCTTCCCGGCACCAGGTCATAACTGTGACTCCTGAAGTTCCAAGGAAATGTTCAATGTTTTACAGACATGTGAACAGGTGTTTTTGTAAATATTTGAGCTGCTGTGTTCCATTTTATAATCTCCTTATGGCATTTTGCCATAGTTTGTAATGAAGAAGAAGAAGAAGAAGAAGAAGAGATTGGATTGCCGGAGCTGCCATTTCCTCCAGGGGAACTGTTGTCTGGGGGGAGGGGGGCTTTCTGTTTTAATTGCGGGATATCCCCAGGCCCCACCTGGAGGTTGGCAAACCTAAGACCTTACAAAAGAAGTTGAGAGAAAAGAGACTGGATTCATACCCCACCCTTCACTCAGAGCGGCTTACACTCTCCTTTCTTTCCCCCTCCCCACAACAGACACCCCGTGAGCAGGGTTCCCTCTAAGCTGAGTTAGTGGTGAGCTAGCTCACAGTGTTTTAGCCTCCGGCTCACACATTTTTGCCTTGGCTCAGGAAGGGTGTGGCTCCAGAGCAAACAAATTTCCGCGGTAGCCAAAATCACTCGCTCACAACTTTAATGCCAGTAGCTCACAGAGCAGAATTTTTGCTCAGAGGACTGCACAGCTTAGCGGGAGCACTGCCTCTGAGGTGGGTGGGGCTGAGAGAGCTCTTTTTGAGGACTGCCCTTGAGAGAACAGCTCTGAGAGAACTTGTGACTGACCCAAGGTCACACCAGCAGCTGCATATGGAGGAGTGGGGAATCAAATGCGGCTCTCCCAGATTAGAGTCCATATACCTTCCCCATCTCTCTCTACCTGGCTGCTGGCTCCCTGTGGGTGTGGGGAGACCACAGCTGCTTTGCGAAGGCCAAATAATTTGCAGATATGATACGGGAGCTTCCCGCGATCCCACAATGAGAAGAAACACTGCAATTAGAATCTGTCTTGATTCAGGCCAAGTACCGCCCAGCACGCAAATAATTGTTTCTAAGGAATGCTGAGGTGAAGAGGAGGGTACCCTTGTTGTACCAACAGGAGAGGAAGCAGCACGTTTCTGTCAAAGTTGTGGCGATCTCAGGTGGCACCTCTTGAGGATTCTTGTAGTTCTGCCACAACGTCCCGTGAGAAGGGCCTCACCATGTGATACCTTTCACACCCATCAGTAGAGGCATGCTTCCCCAGTGAGGCAAGAAGCAGAGCACAGGGAGAGAAAGCGTAACCCGCCCTCCCCCTTGTGGCGCCATCCCAGTCTGAATCGGGAACTCCTGCACCTGCTTTTACAAGGCAGAAACAATGCCAGGGGCTGTGCTTGCAGGCCGTATGATTTGGGCCTTAAACTGGTACGACTGTCAGGGCTTCCTCTCCCCACGAAGACTTGGCTCTTTAGCTTGGAGAAACGACGGCTGAGGGGTGACATGATCGAGGTTTATAAGATTATGCACGGGATTGAGCAGGTTGAGAAAGAAATCCTTTTCTCCCTTTCTCACAATACGAGAACTCCTTGTGGGCACTCCATGAAATTGCTGAGCGGTCGGATTAGAACAGATAAAAGGAAGTCCTTCTTCACCTAAAGAGTGATTAACATATGGAATTCCCTGCCACAGGAGGTGGTGGCAGCTACAAGCATGGACAGTTTCAAGAGGGAATTAGATAAACATCTGGAGCAGAAGTCCATCAGTGGCTATTAGCCACAGGGTATAGATGGGAACTCTCAATCTGGGGCAGGTGATGCACTCTATTCTTGGTGCTGGAGGGGGCAGCAGTGGGAGGGCTTCTAGTGTCCCGGCCCCACTGCTGGAACTCCTGATGGCCCCTGGTATATTTTGGCCGCTGTGTGACAGAGTGTTGGACTAGATGGGCCATTGGCCTGATTCAACACTGGCTTCTCTGATGTTCTTATGTTCTTATGGAATCAGGATGGCAGCATGAGGTCAAGGGCCTCTAAGGGAGAACTGCCAACTTTGCACCCCTCAGTTGCCCGGAGGCACCCAGCCAGCCGAGCCCATTTCAGTTTGACACAGAGATGTACCCTGCATTGGTCAGGCCGCACCTGGGGTCTTGTGTGCAGTTCTGGAGGCCTCACTTCCAAAAGGATGTGGACAGAATGGAGCGGGTGCAGAGGGGAGCGACGAGGATGACCGGGCGGCCTGGAGACCAAGAAGCCCTGTGAGGAAAGGCCGAGGGACTTCTTGGGAATGTCCAGTCTGGAGAAGGGGAGGTGGAGGGGGGACAGGATGGCTCTCTTTAAGTATTTGAAGGGCTGTCACTTAGGCCATGGTCAGACATGCATTTGGTGCGGAGGGGAAGCGAGCCAATCTCCCCTGGTGGAAGCTGACACGGCATTGCGTGATCATACATCTTTTGCAGCTGCAGGCTCAGCCCCTCACTGCCCGATCAAACAGCTTGTTTGGGCGAGTGGCTTGTTTTTGTTTTGCCTTTTGTTTCCCACGTGCGTACATGAGGAATCACACCTACGCACTGCGAGTTCCTTATGGAGTATGCGGTTACGTGCATACTGTTAAACAAGGGAGGCGTTAAGTATGGAAACTCAACAAGGATTTCAGCAAAAAGTGATTTCAGATTTATTGAACAGCAAACACCAACTCAGGAACACACAACACACAAGTGGAGCACAGCTCCCTTTTTAAACTCTCCCGGGCTGTCAAAGCCACACCCACAGTTAGCTAAAGGCCAATCACAACACAGAGATAAAGGCCAATCGTAACACAGGGATAAAGGCCAATCAGGACCGTTCCCTCTTTGCGACATTCTCACACAGTGATTGGGTATTTACGATGGTTTCGCCGAAACCAGCCAATGGTAATGTGACAGCTGAAGAGCCACATTCAAACTCAAGCTTAACATGGAAATGTATAGCAAGGATTCACATCCCAATACATAATAGGAGGAAAAGGGCATCGAGTTGGGATGGAATGAGCAGACCATCCCAATGGTTTGAGTGCGTGTTTGAGTGATCAGACAGGGGAAATTCTGTCTGTGGCCAGTCAGGAAGCATTAGGACCCGACTTTCCCCGGTACCTTTTAACTCTGCTTCCGTGGCGGGGCAGCACAAGGTTCTGACAGCTGCGGGACCTTTCCCAGAAGTTGCTGTCTGATCATGCCGTTTCATAGAAACATAGACTGTTAGAGTTGGAAGGGACCTTGCAGGTCATCTAGTCCAACCCCCTGCACTCTGCAGAAGCATAGCCGAAAGATGGCCCTACATACCTACAACATACCCAAAAGATGGTCGTCCAGCCTCTGCTTGAAAATATCCAGGGAAGGAGCATCCACCACCTCCCGAGGCAGTCTGTTCCACTGCTCAACCACTCTGACAGTGAGGAAGTTTCTCCTGATATCTAGCTGGTAACAACTCCCTCGTAATTTCTACCCATTAGATCTAGTCTTGCAATCCAGAGCAAGAGAGAATAGATCTGCTCCATCTTCTACATGACAGCCCTTCAAATACTTGAAGACTGCAATCGTGTCCCCTCTGAGCCTTCTCTTCCCCGGCTAAACAGACCCAACTCTTTCAGCCTTTCCTTGTAAGACTTGGATTCCAGCCCTCTCACCACCCTAGTCGCCCTCTTCTGGACACACTCGAGCTTGTCAACACCCTTCCTAAAATGCAGTGCCCAAAACTGGACACAGGACTCCAGGTGAGGCCTGACCACAGCAGAATAGAGCGGAACAATCACCTCCCGTGATCTGGACACAAGGCTTCTCTTAATGCATCCTAAGAATTTGTTAATGCATTCTTTTTGTTGTTGTTGTTGTTCAGTCACACAGTTGAGTCCGACTCTTCGCGACCCCATGGACCAGATTACGCTAGGCCCTCCTGTCTTCCGCTGTCCGCTGAAGTTTGCTCAATTTCATGTTCGTTGCATCGATGACACTGTCTAACCATCTCATCCTTTGCCGTCCCCTTCTTCTTCTTTGACCTTCAATCTTTCCCAGCATCAGGGTCTTCTCCAGTGAATGCTCCCTTCTCATTTGGTGGCCAAAGTATTTGAGCTTCAGCTTCAGGATCTGGCCTTCCAGGGAACAATCAGGGTGGATTTCTTTTAGGATTGACTGATTTGATCTCCTTGCAGTCCAAGGGATAATGCATCCTAAGATTCTGTTAATGCATCCTAAGATTTAGATCCATCTGGCATCCACAGCTGAGTTGGCTCTAAAGGCACGTCCGACTGCGGCCTGAGAGAAGAGAAGGGAGCTGTTCCTGTTGGCAGCAGGGGAGAGGACTCACAATCATGGGTTTAAATTAAGGGCGGGAAGGTACTGGCTGGATCTTAGGAAAAACTTTTTGACAGTCAGAGTTGTGCAACGGTGGAATCGGCTGTCTAGGGAGGTGGTGAGCTCCCCCTCCCTGGCTGTCTCCAAGCAGTGTGTCAGGTATCCCTGCCATAAGGGATGGAGAAGGGTGGGAGGATGGGATTGTATTGTGAAGGGAGGGAGGATGGGACTGTGTGGTGTTGATTGATGCATCTGGACTGTTAGAATGGAATGTGGGGAGCTGTCGATGCTGCCTAGGCAAACAGGCTGTATCTCATCCCCGGCCAGAGACATGGCCTTGAATGCCAGGCTGTGAGTCTCCTATCGCTTTCTAAAGACAACAGCTAGGCTGAGAAAGTTGGGGCGGCGGGAACTCTATTAATTATTGCTGTTTAAAGTTCCCCCGCGCGCGCTGAGCATCTATTGGCAGAGGGGGGGGGGCCCTTTCCCCCCCTTGAGGGTATAACTGTCTGCTTCATGTAACCAAGGTATTCTTAACAATGCTTCTGTTCCAGTGACCTAATCTTGCAGCTTAATAAATACTATTCTTGCTTCAATGAACAAGGCCTGGTATTTGGCTGACTAATTAAGGACTCTGACAGTTTGTTAAGAATCATAATTGTTGGGACTGGTCCGAAACCCGCTACTCCAACATGAGTGACGGTGAAGAAGACACTCTCCCGAACAAAGAAGACAAGCCGGAGGAAAAGAAACCTCCTGTGACGACGGTACCTATCACCACATCGGCCGTACCCTCGGAGGTCCCTGGTACCTATGTACCGGCGTCGTGGGGACAGGAGTACGACTTGGGGGGGCCCTATGGGGACCCCTGCGGAGCGGCATACGGTGGTGTAACAACCCGACCCAAGCAACGACGGGATTGGGTGAAACCGTTGGCCGAAACTCATGAGACGTGGTTCCTGACCCCGCGGGCCTCGGTGAGAGAGAGTCGAACCGAGAGGTCAGTCCGTCGGCTGACCACCGCAGAAGGGCTGGAAGACACGTATCGGGACTCCGGTGAGCTGGAAGGGGCCGTGGTGAGCCGGAGGTGGAGTGGCGACCCGAGCCAAGACCGCTTGATTTGCATCCTGGATGAATCTCTCTCACGCATCCCCAAGATGATTGCGGAGGGCATTCGAGAGGAGATAGACCGGTGACAGAGAGAGGCACCTCCCGACCAACCGCCCCCTGACCAGCAGGTCGGGCCAGCGGGGCTGCCTGGGGTGGGCCCGGGGCAGCCGGGAGCCCCCCCCCCCAGACCAGCCAGTGGGACCCGGGCCGCAGGGGCCGCGACAACAGCGACCATGGGGGTTTCTCCCACCAAAACCAGCAGAGCTGCTCGACACAGACTTCAATGGGACCCCCGAGAAGTTCCCTTTCTTCCTGGTGAGAACTGAAAAATTCATTGAAAACTGGGGCCATCTTTTCCAGAGCGAGGACCGTATGGTAGACGCTATCGCCTTGCACTTGAAAGAGGCAGTAGCCGACTGGTATGTAGCCCTGCACCAAGCCGACGGGCGAGAGCTGCGGGAGATCGATGCTTTCATGTGGGCTATGAAAGAGCACTTCGAGGATGTCAATGCCAACAAGACAGCTAGGGCGGCTCTACGTGCCCTCAAACCCTTGTCAGGGATGCTTCAGGCTGATCCTGCATTGAGCAAGGGGCGGGACTAGATGGCCTCTAGGACCCCTTCCAACTCTGTGATTCTAGGATTCTATGTTATTTTTGTCTCCGCCTGGAGGAAATAATTCCAGGCGTTCTGTCAGGCCTTGCTTAACCATTCAGTAAGGAACCCAATGAATGCAGAGAAAGCCCCAGTTCTCCTTCACTTCTGTCTCTCATAAGAACATAAGAGAAGCCAGTGTTGAATCAGGCCAATGGCCCATCCAGTCCAACACTCGGTGTCACACAAGGGCCAAAATATACCAGGTGCCATCAGGAGGTCCAGCAGTGGGGCCAGGACACCAGAAGCCCTCCCACTGCTGCCACCCCCAAGGACCAAGAATAGAGTGCATCCCCTGCCCCAGACTGAGAGTTCCCATCTATACCCTGTGGCTCATAGCCACTGATGGACTTCTGCTCCATATGTTTATCTAATTCCCTCTTGAAACTGTCCATGCTTGTAGCTGCCACCACCTCCTGTGGCAGGGAATTCCATGTGTTAATCACTCTTTGGGTGAAGAAGGACTTCCTTTTATCTGTTCTAACCCGACTGCTCAGCAATTTCATGGAGTGCCCACGAGTTCTTGCATTGTGAGAAAGGGAGAAAAGTACTTCTTTCTCAGCCTGCTCAATCCCATGCATAATCTTATAAACCTCGATCATGTCACCCCTCAGCCGTCGTTTCTCCAAGCTGAAGAGCCCCAAGCGTTTTAACCTTTCTTCATAGGGAAGGTGTTCCAACCCTTTTATCATTCTAGTTGCCCTTCTCTGCACCACCCGGCGGCTGCCAGTCCTATCTCCCTTGCAAGTAAACATTGAGGTTGGTGTTCAGTATAAGCTATGACATTGCATGGATCCCATATATTGAAGAGGATGTAGCAAGACTTCAGTTCACTGGCCAGGAAGTTAAGTAAGAGGAATTTACCTTAGATTTTAGAGATACGTTTAATAACCACCTTGCCTAGATTCCCACGCACCAGGTGGCAATTGTGATGCCGAAGTCAATAATGACAAATGATCTCCTGGAGTTCCGCGGAAACGTTCAGTCTTTTACAGACATGTGAATGTGTAGATTTGTAAATATTTGAGCTGTTGTGTTTGTCACATTTTAATAATCTCCTTATGGACTTGCAATGGCTCATGACCGGGAAGAACAAATGTTATCACTTGCGCCACCCGGCAATAACTGCAAGAAGCTGACCCCGTCTTCCTTCAAGGTACCCGCCGAGGTGGGTGACGAGCAAGAGCAGCCGCTGTGGAAGAAACTCTCCCCTGCAATTATTGACCGGAGGTTTCTCTGGAATGGCCAAATGGCTGCGAGAACTTCTGACAGAAACTGCTCATTTTTCAAGGACAGCTGTGCCAGAGCTTGTGACTGACCCAAGGTCACACCGGCAGCTGCGAGTGGAGGAGTGGGGAATCAAACCCGGTTCTCCCAGATTAGAGTCCGTGCACTTAACCATGACACCAGACTGGCTCTTAGTCTTTGTTATTCACTTAACACTTAGAAGGGTGTTTCTGGTTTTCTAGCTCTAAACTGCCCCTCAGTGGAAGGAGGGCTGCTAACAGAATCCACACCCCACCCCATACTTCACTGCTCTTCTCCTTGTTCTTGTCACAATGCTTTGCTAGCTGTTCGGTGAGCGATGCTCTCTGAGCCGTCTCATCTCCAGGTACCCTCTCCTCCCTCCCTGCCTTACAGCTGCACATCAGCATACCTTCAGATGGGGACGTTACTGCTCCCAAATGCAGGCCGGAGGGGATTTGATATCCTTCCGCCACATGGTTCACATGAAACGGAAAAGGAGAGGATGGGAATTGGCACTCGCCCTCTGTAGCCTGCTTGGCTGTTGCCCATGTGGTGTCTTCATACCCAGCAGTGGTGTCACAGATAGACTTTGGGGTAAAAGTCTAGGGCCCCAGAAGCAAGGTGTTGCCTCTGCCACTGTGTGACCCAGAGTGTTGGACTGGGTGGGCCACTGGCCTGGTCCAACATTGGCTTCTCTTATGTTCTTATGTCTGGGGCAAGGGATGCTCTGTCTTCTTGGTGCTGGGGGGGGGGGTCAACAGTGGGAGGGCTTCTAGCATCCTGGCCCTGCTGCTGGACCTCCTGATGGTACCTGGTATTTTTGGCCACTGAGTGACACAGAGTGTTGGACTGGATGGGCCGTTGGCCTGATCCCACAGTGGCTTCTCTTATGTTCTTATGTCCGGGGCAAGTGATGCTCTGTATTCTTGCAGCTTGGGGGGGGGCAACAGTGGGAGGGCTTCTAGTGTCCTGACTCCACTGGTGGACCTCCTGATGGCCCCTGGTATTTTTGGCCACTGGGTGACACAGAGTGTTGGACTGGATGGGCCATTGGCCTGATCCAACAGTGGCTTCTCTTATGTTCCTATATCTGGGGCAAGGGATGCTCTGTCTTCTTGGTGCTGGGGGGGGGTCAACAGTGGGAGGGCTTCTAGCATCCTGGCCCTGCTGCTGGACCTCCTGATGGCACCTGGTATTTTTGGCCACTGGGTGACACAGAGTGTTGGACTGGATGGGCCATTGGCCTGATCCAACAGTGGCTTCTCTTATGTTCCTATACCTGGGGCAAGGGATGCTCTGAATTCTTGGTGCTGGGGGGGGGTCAACAGTGGGAGGGCTTCTAGTATCCTGGCCCCACTGGTGGACCTCCTGATGGCCTCTGGTATTTTTGGCCACTGTGTGACACAGAGTGTTGGACTGGATGGGCCATTGGCCTGATCCAACAGTGGCTTCTCTTATGTTCCTATATCTGGGGCCAGGGATGCTCTGTCTTCTTGGTGCTGGGGGGGGCAGTGGGAGGGCTTCTTGCATCCTGGCCCTGCTGCTGGACCTCCTGATGGCACCTGGTCTTTTTGGCCACTGTGTGACACAGAGTGTTGGACTGTGTAAAGTACTGGGTTTCGGGCCTCATGACTCGGACGACGACATAAGAGAAGACGCGTTTATTCGTACTTCACACAAGACAAGAACAAACAGTAACGGCCGGAGGCCAACTATATACAGTTAGGGGGGACGGCCCCATATTCCTATTGGCGGGTTTGAATCGCCCGCCAATGCTGCCATTGGTTCTCTACTGGCGAGCTCAGGAATCTAGTCCCTATTGTTCTCAGAGAGCGAAGCTTGGCTGTATTTTGCCAGCTCTGCCTTCTGATCCCAGGACACAACAGACTGGATGGGCCACTGACCTGATCCAACACTGGCTCCTCTTATGTTCTTTTGTTCTCTTTTGAAGTCTACCTTATCATCGACAGACCCCCATAAGACCATTAAGCCCAGAGTGGCCTACCTGGAGCGAACTACCTGGACCGCTGCTCAGAGCCATTTGGCCATCCCAGAGCGTGTCTCCTGTCGTTATTTGCAGGTGAGTTTCTTCCCCAGCAGCTGCTGTCGCTCATCATCCAGCTCAGCTTATTTTTACAGGAATTTTGGGGTGGCATCAGTGATAACGGTTGTTATTCTTGGCCACCAGACATGGCAAAAGGCCATAAGATTATAAAATGTGAGAAACACGACAGCTCAAATATTTACAAAACTGCGCATTCACATATCTGTAGAACACCGAACATTTCCTCGGAACTCCAGGAGACCATGTCATTATTGACTTCGGGCGGGAAGCTGGACATGCCTCTAAAGCCTTAAGGTAAATCCCCCTTGCTTAACTTCCTGGAAGGTGAAAACAAAGTTGCTCTTATCTGTAACTGCTGTTCATCGAGCATCTTTTGTGCAGGCACACATGGGGACTGCGCATGAGCCAGCCTGTCATCGGAAAAGTCTTTACAGCTAGAAGCCTCCGGGGGGACTGTGCATCAGAACCAAAGCCTGTTCCTGCCCAGGAACAGTGGCTCGTGTGCGGCAGTGCCCCTCCTACCCGCAATTCCCCTAGCGCCACCAAAACCAGAGCATGAAACAGGGCAGGAGGGTAGGCCTTGTGTGCCTGCACAGAAGATACTTGATGAACAACAGTGAACAAACATGTGGACAAGGGGGACCCAATAGATATTATTTACCTTGACTTCCGGAAAGCTTTTGATAAAGTTCCTCATCAAAGGCTCCTAAGTAAGCTCAATAGTCATGGGATAAAAGGACAAGTCCTCTTGTGGATCAAAAACTGGCTTATAAATAGAAAACAGAGAGTGAGTATAAAATGGGAAACTTTCTCAGTGGAGGGTGGTAAGCAGTGGGGTACCACAGGGATCAGTACTTGGTCTGATGCTTTTTAACTTGTTTATTAATGATTTGGAATTGGGAGTAAGCAGTGAAGTGGCTAAATTTGCAGATGACACGAAGTTGTTCCGGGTGGTGAAAACCAGGGAGGAGTGTGAGGCACTCCAAAGGGATCTGTTGAGGATGGGTGAGTGGGCGTCAACATGGCAAATGGGGTTCAGTGTGGCCAAGTGCAAAGTGATGCACATTGGAGCCAAAAATCCTAAATATAAATACACATTGATGCGGTCTGAACTGGCAGAGACAGACCAAGAGAGAGATCTTGGAGTCCTAGTGGATAACTCAATGAAAATGTCTAGACAGTGTGTAGCTGCAATAAAGAAGGCCAACGCTATGCTGGGGATTATTAGGAAGGGAATTGAAAACAAATCAGCCAGTATCATCATGCCCCTGTATAAATCATTGGTGCGACCTCATTTGGAATACTGTGTACAGTTCTGGTCACCACATCTCAAAAAGGATATTATAGCATTGGAAAAAGTGCAGAGAAGGGCAACTAGAATGATAAAAGGGTTGGAACACCTTCCCTATGAAGAAAGGTTAAAATGCTTGGGGCTCTTTAGCTTGGAGAAACGACGGCTGAGGGGTGACATGATCGAGGTTTATAAGATTATGAATGGGATTGAGCAGGTTGAGAAAGAAGTACTTTTCTCCCTTTCTCACAATACAAGAACTCATGGGCACTCTATGAAATTGCTGAGCAGTCGGGTTAGAACAGATAAAAGGAAATACTTCTTCACCCAAAGAGTGATTAACATATGGAATTCACTGCCACAGGAGGTGGTGGCAGCTGCAAGCATGGACAGTTTCAAGAGGGAATGAGATAAACATACGGAGCAGAAGTCCATCAGTGGCTATTAGCCACAGGGTATAGATGGGAATTCTCAGTCTGGGGCAGGTGATGCACTCTATTCTTGTTGCTGGAGGGGGCAGCAGTGGAAGGGGGCTTCTAGTGTCCTGGCCCCACTGCTGGACCTCCTGATGGCACCTGGTATATTTTGGCCGCTGTGTGACAGAGTGTTGGACTAGATGGGCCATTGGCCTGATTCAACACTGGCTTCTCTTATGTTCTTATGGAATTCACTGCCACAGGAGGGGGTGGTGGCTACAAGCATGGACAGTTTCAAGAGGGAATTAGATAAACATATGGAGCAGAAGTCCATCAGTGGCTATTAGCCACAGGGTACAGATGGGAACTCTCAGTCTGGGGCAGGTGATGCACTCTATTCTTGGTGCTGGAGGGGGCAGCAGTGGGAGGGCTGCTAGTGTCCTGGCCCCACTGCTGGACCTCCTGATGGCACCTGGTATATTTTGGCCGCTGTGTGACAGAGTGTTGGACTAGATGGGCCATTGGCCTGATTCGACACTGGCTTCTCTTGTGTTCTTATGTTCTTATGGAATTCACTGCCACAGGAGGGGTGGTGGCTACAAGCATGGACAGTTTCAAGAGGGAATTAGATAAACATCTGGAGCAGAAGTCCATCAGTGGCTATTAGCCACAGGGTATAGATGGGAACTCTCAGTCTGGGGCAGGTGATGCACTCTATTCTTGGTGCTGGAGGGGGCAGCAGTGGGAGGGCTTCTAGTGTCCTGGCCCCACTGCTGGACCTCCTGATGGCACCTGGTATATTTTGGCCGCTGTGTGACAGAGTGTTGGACTAGATGGGCCATTGGCCTGATTCGACACTGGCTTCTCTTGTGTTCTTATGTTCTTATGGAATTCACTGCCACAGGAGGGGGTGGTGGCTACAAGCATGGACAGTTTCAAGAGGGAATTAGATAAACATCTGGAGCAGAAGTCCATCAGTGGCTATTAGCCACAGGGTATAGATGGGAACTCTCAGTCTGGGGCAGGTGATACACTCTATTCTTGGTGCTGGAGGGGGCAGCAGTGGGAGGGCTTCTCGTGTCCCGGCTCCACTGCTGGACCTCCTGATGGCGCCTGGTATATTTTGGCCGCTGTGTGACAGAGTGTTGGACTAGATGGGCCATTGGCCTGATTCAACATTGGCTTCTCTTATGTTCTTATGTTCTTATGTTCTTAAGTTCCACAGGGGCAGCAAAGCAAATATCTCCCCTTTAGCTTTTTATTTGTCAGGTCTGTTTATGTGGGCTGCCTTTCAGTTTTGTTTGTATTATGTTTTTAATTGATATCCGTTAATATTTTAGCTCTTGTTAGCCACTTTGAGACCACTTGGCGGTGAGAGGTGGCATGTAAATTTTTAAATGATGATACTGAAGATGATGATGATGATGAGAGCCAGTTTGGTGCGGTGGTTAAGGGCGCGGACTCTAATCTGGGAGAACCGGGTTTGATTCCCCCACTCCTCCACACGCAGCTACTGGACGACCTTGGGCAAGCCACGGTTCTGACAAGAGCTGTCCTTGAAAAAGAGAAGTTTCTCTCAGAGATCCTTCAGCCCTGCCTACCTCACAGGGTGCCTGTTGTGGGGAGGGGGAGGGAAAGGAGTTTGTGAGCCGCTCTGGGACTCCGAGTGAAGGGCGGGGTATAAATCCAATCTCTTCTTCTTCTTTTCTTCTAGGGCCAGTTTGGTATAGTGGTTAAGTGCACGGACTCTAATCTGGGAGAACTGGGTTTGATTCCCCACTCCTCCACTTGCACCTGGCTGGATGACCTTGGGCAAGCCATAGTTCTGATAAGAGCTGTCCTTGAAAAAGAGCAGTTTCCGTCAAGAGCTCTCTCAACCCCACCCACCTCCCAGGGTGTCTGTTGTGGGGAGGGGAAGGGAAAGGAGTTTGTGAGCCACTCTGGGTAGTGAAGGGCAGGGTATAAATCCAATCTCTTCTTCTTCTTCTTCTCTTCTTATGATGATAATGCAGCTACTGATGGGCACGAAAGGTATCACACGGCGAGGCCCTTCTCACAAGACGTTGTGGCAGGACGACTGGAATCCTCCTCAAGAGGAACCACCTGAGATCCCCACAACTTTGACGGAAACATGCTGCTTCCTCTCCTGTTAGTACAACACGGGTGCCCTCCTCTTCACCGCAGCATTCCATAGAAATCTCTATTTGTGTGCTGGGTGGTTCTTGGCCCGAATCAAGACACATTCTAATTGCAGTGTTTGCTCTCATCTTGAGATTATGGGACTATACGTAATTATTTGGCAAAGGAGCTGTGGTTCCCCCCCCCTCCCCAGAGGAAACAGCAGCCAGGTAGAGATATAGGGAAGGGGGAGGGAGGGTCAAACCAGGTCCAGAGGCTTTGCGCAAACAGACCTGCCCCTCCCCACTGGCCAAGTCCATATAAGAAGCCATATGGGAAGGCAGAAGCGCTATCTTGACTGGATCTTCACCAACAAACATTGCTGTGATTGGCTGGGCTTCTCCAGGTCCAGCAGGACCCGCCCACTGGAAAGAGGATAAAAGCAGGTTGGCTGGAAGGAGACCCGAGAGCCCGGTCACACCAAGCTGAGATTGCCAGCGTGCCGAGCGAAAGACACGACGGTCACATCAGGGTGAGTTTGAGGGACACGGCGGGCACGATATCTCTAAAGGACAGGAGTGCCTGTCTGTCTGTGCCAGGCATAGCTCACCAGAAAAGCAAGCCATGCGCCTCCCAGTTGGCCTCCACATTTGGGATGATAGTTGGGGAAGAAGAACGCCCTGGCCCAGAGTGACTCCGGAACATCCCTGGGCTACTTGCTACGGAAGTGTCTTTGCCAGGGGAAGGATGCTTGTCCCACTGCAGGGGAGGGACAGGTGGCTGCAAGGCTGCCCAGCAGGGCATTCAGTCAAGGAGGGCATGATGCCAGAGGGCATTTAGCCCCCAAGGAACTTTCTTTGCCCATGGCGCCGCTTAGGAAGGCCTGAAATCCACAGGCACAGCCACAAAAGGCGGCTAAAGGGGGCCGAATACTGGGAATGGGGGTGGGGGGCTAGCGTGCTTCTTGCTGGCCATCTCTTCCTTTCCTGCTTTTCCACCCCTTCCCTCTTTTAATTATTATTTTACCTTTGCTGGGCATCCCCCAACCCACCCGGATTCACCCCAATACTGTTTGCTCTGGCAGATATTAGTAACACAGTCGGGGCGAATCAAGGTTCTGGTCGCCACATCTCAAAAAGGATATTATAGCATTGGAAAAAGTGCAGAGAAGGGCAACTAGAATGATAAAAGGGTTGGAACACCTTCCCTATGAAGAAAGGTTAAAACGCTTGGGGCTCTTCAGCTTGGAGAAACGACGGCTGAGGGGTGACATGATCAAGGTTCATAAGATTATGAATGGGATTGAGCAGGTTGAGAAAGAAGTCCTTTTCTCCCCTTCTCACAAGACAAGAACTCGTGGGCACTCCATGAAATTGCTGAGCAGTCGGGTTAGAACAGATAAAAGGAAATACTTCTTCACCCAAAGAGTGATTGACACATGGAATTCACTGCCACAGGAGGTGGTGGCAGCTACAAGCATGGATGGCTTCAAGACAGAATTGGATAAACATATGGAGCAGAAGTCCATCAGTGGCTATTAGCCACGGGGTATAGATGGGAACTCTCAGTCTGGGGCAGGTGATGCACTCTGTTCTTGGTGCCGGAGGGGCAGCAGTGGGAGGGCTTCTGGTGCCCTGGCCCCACTGCTGGACCTCCTGATGGCACCTGGTATATTTTGGCCGCTGTGTGACAGAGTGTTGGACTAGATGGGCCATTGGCCTGATTCAACATTGGCTTCTCTTATGTTCTTATGAGGTTGGGAATTCCCCACACCTTCCTCCTCTTTCCTATTTGCTGTTTTATTCACCACCACTGCGGTGTGTTGATGGGGGGGCTGCTGTGTCAAAAACGAAGGGAAGAGGAACACCCTCGGCCAGATTATCCCCCAAAATATCCTTGGGCTATTTGCCAGAGAAGCAGAGGGGTTGACTTGCTGGAAGTCGTGACGTGACGGAGGCCACCCAGACACGGAGGGTGGAGAGAATTGCACCTCCTTCACAAACCAAGAGGAGTCGAATTCAACAAATCCCCCGAACTCGCTTCGTTCCTTTATCTGTGGCTGTGCACTTCATAGCACATGAAGCACTTAAGAAAAAGGACGGTGGAATGATCATTTGGGGGTCTGTCAAGGGTGAGAAGGAGCTGTGGTGGCTCAAGTGGTTAAGACGCTGAACTGCAGGCTGCGGAAGGTCAGTAGTTCAGCAGTTCGAGACCCGAGAGTGCCGCATGACGGGGTGAGCTCCCGTCTCTAGTTCCAGCTCCTGCCAGCCTAGCGGGTCGAAAGCAAGAAATTGCAAGTAGATAAATAGGTACCACTTTGGTGGGAAGGGAACAGCGTTCCGTGCACCTTGGTGTTTAGTCATGCCGGCCACATGACCACGGAAACGTCTTCGGACAGCGCTGGCTCTTCGGCTTTGAAACGGAGATGAGCACCACAACCCTAGAGTCGGATTCGACTGGCTTTCAAGCAAGGGAACCTTTACCTTTACCTTTACAAGGGTGAGATGGCCCCCAGCACATCTGCGCAGCACTACCCCCAAGCATGTCGAGGCAGCAGGATCGACCCCCTTCCTTACACAGGACCATACAGTGGTCTTGGCAGCCACTGAAACTTCTCAGCGCATTGTATTTTTAGAGACTTCTGCTGGAATCAGAGTCTTCCTGCAAGACAAAGCGGAGCCTCGGCTGCAGCTACACAGATGGAGGAGGCAGCCGGTTGAGATTCTGGTGTTCCACCTGCCTTCTTTAGCCCAGACCCGGAGGAGCTGGGTCACCTGACCTCGTCAGATCCCGGAAGCTAGGCAGGGTCGGCCCTGGTTAGCATTTGGGTGAGAGACCCCCTAGGAAGTCCGGGGTTGCTATGCAGAGGCAGGCAAAGGAAACCCCCTCTGGACCAATGTTCCCTCTAAGCTGTGGAGTCCCGTGAGCAAAAATTCCACTTTGTGAGCTACCGGCATTAAAGTTGTGAGCAAGCAGTTTGGCTCCTGCATAAATTAGTTTGCTCTGGAGCCATCCTTTCCTGAGCCGAGACAAAAATATGTGAGCTGGAGGCTAAAAAACTGTGAGCTGGCTCACACTAACTCAGCTTAGAGGGAACACTGCTCTGGACATCTCTTCCCCTGGCCTGGATGGTCCAGCAGGGCCCAGCCTCGTCAGATCTCGGAAGCTAAGCAGGGTCGGCCCTGGTTAGTGCTCAGATGAGAGACCACCACACAAGTCCAGGGTCCCTCTGTGGAGGCGGGCAGTGGCAAACCACCTTCACCCCTCTCTTCCCCCGACAACCCTGCAGGATCACTGTAGGTCAGCTGCCACTTGCCCTTTACAGGCACAATTGCTTTCTTTCACAGAACAAGAGATGCTTATTTATTACAGACGAAAAATATGACCAGACGCCACTTTGGGGGTGGGCCCACAGAGCGCTCAGGTGCCAAGCCCCTAAAAAATAACACCAGGAGCACAGCAAGCTCTAGGTTTGGTGTGGTGGGTAAGTGTGCAGACTCTAATCCGGGAGAACCGGGTTTGATTCCCCCACTCCTCCACTTGCAGCTGCTGATGTGACCTTGGGAAGGAGAGAAGGGGAAGGAGTTTGTCAGCTGCTCTGAGACTCCCTTGGGTAGGGGTGGGGTATAAATCCAGTCTCTTCTTCTTCTACCTCACAGGGTGATGCACTCTATTCTTGGTGCTGGAGGGGGCAGCAGTGGGAGGGTTTCTGGTGTCCTGGCCCCACTGCTGGACCTTCTGATGGCACCTGGTATATTTTGGCCGCTGTGTGACACAAGAGTGTTGGACTAGATGGGCCATTGGCCTGATCCAACATTGGCTTCTCTTATGTTCTTATGTCTGGGGCAAGGGATGCTCCATCTTCTTGGTGCTTGGGGGGACGGACAGTGGGAGGGTTTCTAGTGTCCTGGCCCCACTGCTGGACCTCCTGATGGCACCTGGTATATTTTGGCCGCTGTGTGACACAAGAGTGTTGGACTAGATGGGCCATTGGCCTGATCCAACATTGGCTTCTCTTATGTTCTTATGTCTGTTGTGGGTAGGGGAAGGGGAAGGAGTTTGTCAGCCGCTCTGAGACTCCCTTGGATAGGGGCAGGGTATAAATCCAGTCTCTTCTTCTCCTTCTACCTCCCAGGGTGTCTGTTGTGGGGAGGGGAAGGGGAAGGAGTTTGTAAGCCATTCTGAGACTCCCTTGGGTAGTGAAGGGCGGGGGATAAATCTAATCTGCTCCTCCTCCTCTTCTTCTTCTTCTTGGTTTGGCAGGGACTGCCCTCCCCGGGGGTTTTATATAAAGCCTAGAAAACTCACGCCCTGAGACCTAGTAAACTTGCCATAAGGGAGATCCTGCAACTGCAAAGGTCAAATCCATGCTATCCCAATTCAGAGCAATGGAATTGTCAAAGTTTGCCCAAAGCCTTCTGCAAGAGGCAGTTTTGTGAAGGAATCTGTTGTAGGTCTGTAGCCCTTCTGGAAAACTCCAGTTCCTTGGCTGGGACAAGCCAGTGCTAGGTTTTGGTGGGACCCGGACAGACAATGCCCCCTGACCCCATCTGCCCCCTTGAAGCCTTCGCCATGCCTCCCTTCCCATCCCGATTTGCACATCCCCACCTGCCTGTGAATCCATCTCCCACCCACAGACCCTTCCACCGCAAATATTCAGTTGCCTGCACCACCTGCGCACCCCTTTCTTCAACAGCATGGGCTGGTGCATGCAGTTGAGAGCCCTGCCGCCACTGTGCACAACCCATGTGCCCTTCCCAGTGAGGTCGGGCAGTTTGGTGTAGTGGTTAAGTGAGCAGACTCTAATCTGGGAGAACCAGGTTTGATTCCCCACTCCTCCACTTGCACCTGGCCGGATGACCTTGGGCAAGCCATAGTTCTCTCAGAGCTGTTCTCTCAAGGGCAGTTCTGGGAAGAGCTCTCTCAGCCCCACCTACCTCACAGGGTGTCTGTTGTGGGGAGGGGAAAGGAAAGGAGATTGTAAGCCGCTCGGAGACTCCGGGTGAAGAACAAGGTATAAATCCAATCTCTTCCTCCCCCTCCTCCTCCCCCTCCTCCGCTCTGAGATTCCGAGTGAAGAACAAAGTATAAATCCAATCTCTTCCTCCTCCTCCGCCTCCTCCGCCGCTGCCGCCTCCTCCTCCTCCGCCTCCTCCTCCTCCTTCTTCCTCCTCCTCTTCTTCCTCTTCTTCCTCTTCTTCTCCTCCTCCTCCTCCTCCTCCTTCTTCTTCAAATGACTTTCATTTGCAGCACAGACATGCAGGATGCTTTCCTTAAGAGCACCCTAAGTCTGCCCCCCCCACCGCCACCTAAACCCCTCATTCCTGTCCCAGTGGGACACACTGAACCTTATTCTCCCCTCTTCCTTTGGAGACCCCCGTCAACAGTCTGTCTCTCTTGTCTCCGGGTTGCAGACTCTTTGGTTGTGTGGGAGATCAGGAACTCACACGGACAAACTCTCAATGGGCCACTGCCCTGAGGAAGGGACGGAGGGAACAGGGGGCGTCACACCCTCACCCGAGGCATGACATCCAGATTGCAAGATGTGAGATGGTCCCGCTGTACCCTGCATTGGGTCAGGCCGCACCTGGAGTCTTGTGTGCAGTTCTGGAGGCCTCACTTCCAAAAGGACGTGGACGGAATGGAGCGGGTGGAGAGGAGAGCGACGAGGATGATCGGGGGCCTGGAGACCAAGAAGCCCTCTGAGGAAAGGCTGGGGGACTTGGGAATTAGTTTGTGTAGATTTTCCGGGTTGTGTGGCCGTGGTCTTGGCATTGTAGGGCCTGACGTTTCGCCGGCAGCTGTGACTGGCATCCTCAGAGGTATCACGCAGAAAGATGGAGTACTCTCTGTGTCTTGGGAATGTTCAGTATGGAGGAGAGGAGGTTGAGAGGGGCAGGATGGCTCTCTGGAAGTCTTTGAAGGGCTGTGTCACTTAGAGGAGGGCAGGGAGCTGTTCCCTTTGGCAGCAGAGGAGGGGACTCGCAATTGCGGGTTTTAATTAAGGGTGGGAAGATAACAGCTGGATATTAGGGAAAACTTGTTGACAGTAGGAGTTGTGCAGCAGTGGAATCAGCTGCCTAGGCAGTCTTTAAGCAGCGGCTGGACAGACCGTTGTCAGGGATGTTCTGGGCTGATCCTGCACTGAGCAGGGGGTTGGACTGGATGGCCTCTAGGGACCCTTCTGACTCTGGGATTCTAGGATCCTAAGACTGTGCGGAAAAGCTGTCCAGATCCAACCCGCTAAAGAATAAAAAGCCACTTCACAGACATCATTAGCGCTTGGCCCAGAAGAGGGGTTGCCACCTGCAGGTTGGGAAATCCCTGGAGTTTTGGGGGCGGAGCCTGGGACGGGCAGGGCTTGGGGAAGGGAGGGGCCTCAGCAAGGTATATTGCTGTAGACCCCACCCTTGACAGCCACCTTTTGTCTCCAGGGGAACTGATCTCTGCCGCCTGGAGATCTTTTGCAGTTCTGGGAGGTCTTCAGGCCCCACCTGGAGGCTGGAAACCCTGGCCTGTTGCCACCCTCCTCCCTGTGAGCCTTGCACGCCAGCGACCATCTTTTCTAGGGGAGATCGCCCAGGTGTCTCCTCCGGTGCCAAGGGGAGCCAGACCTGGGGGACACCAAGCAGTCGCTCTGTCACACTGGCTGGGCTCAGACATCAGATTAGGCCTGGTATGGATAGGAGCACAGCTTGTCTCCCGGATGGGGGAAAGCCGACAGGAGATGAAAAGTCTCTGGTTCGGGATGGCTCATCTCAAAGAGATGAAGGGGTAGCTATTACTTTTGTACAAGGAAATGGATTACAATTGTCCACTGAGACTGTGGCTAATGATAGGAACTGCCTGGCAAGGTCTCGAGGCAGCAAGAGGAAGGCTGTGGGCTTAACAAACGTGGGAAACTATAAGTGTTTATACACAAATGCTAGAAGTCTCCGAGGTAAAATCGGGGAGTTGGAATGCTTGGTGTTGGGGGGGAAATAGACATTGTGGGTATTTCAGAAACTTGGTGGGATGAGGAAAATCAGTGGGATTCGGTGATTCCTGGTTATAAATTATATCGGAAGGATAGGGGGAAAGGGTTGGAGGTGGGGTGGCTCTGTATGTCAGAGAGGGTATACCATCCAGTAAGATTGAGAGGGTAAGAGAATTGGATTCCCTTCTGGAAATACTATGGGTTGAAATAGTGGGTCCAAAAGGAGGCTTAACAGTGGGAGTTTGTTATCGCCCACCAGATCAAAAGGTAGAGGAGGATTATAAAATGATGAATGAATTAAAGATAGCGGCTAGACGAAATAACTGTGTTGTAATAGGCGACTTTAACTACCCACACATTGATTGGGTCAATATGAGTTCTAGTCGGGAAAAAGAGATTGCGTTCTTAGACACTCTCAATGACTGTGCTGTGGAACAGATGGTCACAGATCCTACCAGGGGAGAGGCGATCCTGGATTTGGTCCTAAGTAACACCCAAGACCTGGTGAGAGATGTAAAAGTGATTGCACCACTTGGAAACAGTGACCATAATGTCATTGAGTTTAACATTTGTACAGATAGGGAGTTGCCCAAAAAGACTGACGCAACCACTTTTAACTTTAAAAGGGGTAACTTCTCTGGTATGAGGGGACATGTGAGGAAGAAATTGAAAGGAAGAGTGGAGAAGGTCAAAACCATTGGGGAAGCTTGGAGACTATTTAAAAAGACAATCCTAGAAGCTCAGAAAAAATATATACCGCAGGTTAGGAAAGGTACAAATAGGTATAGAAAAAAGCCTGCATGGTTAACAAATAAAGTAATGGAAGCTGTAAAAGGTAAGAAGGATTCCTTTAAGCGGTGGAAAGCTAGTCTTAGTGAGGTTGATAAAAGGGAACACAGACTATGGCAAATAAAATGCAAGTCTGTGATCAGGCAAGCAAAAAGGGAATATGAGGAGCATATCGCAAAAAACATAAAGACCAACAATAAAACTTTCTTCAAATACATTAGAAGTAGGAAGCCAGCCAGGGAGGCAGTGGGGCCCTTGGATGACCAAGGGGTAAAAGGAGTAGTGAAGGATGATAGGGAAATGGCTGAGAAGCTGAATGCATTTTTTGCCTCTGTCTTCACTGTGGAAGAGGAGAAGTGTTTGCCCACTCCAGAAGCACTGATTTCGGGAGGGGTTTGAAAGACCTGAATCAGATTGCGGTGACAAGAGAGGAAGTCCTCCGACTGATGGACAATTTAAAAACTAATAAATCACCAGGCCCGGATGGCATTCATCCGAGAGTTCTGAAAGAACTCAAATGTGAACTTGTGGATCTCCTGACAAAAATATGTAATCTTTCTTTAAAATCTGCCTCCATTCCTGATGACTGGAAGGTAGCTAATGTCACTCCCATCTTTAAAAAGGGCTCCAGGGGAGATCCAGGAAATTACAGGCCAGTCAGTCTGACATCGATACCGGGTAAGTTGGTGGAAACTGTTATTAAGGAAAGAATTAGTAGGCACATTGATGAACAAAAACTATTGAGGCAGACTCAGCATGGGTTCTGTAAGGGAAGATCTTGTCTCACTAACCTGTTAGTGTTTTTTGAGGAGTGAACAAACATGTGGACAAGGGGGACCCAATCGATATTATTTACCTTGACTTCCGGAAAGCTTTTGATACAGTTCCTCATCAAAGGCTCCTAAGTAAGCTCAATAGTCATGGGATAAAAGGACAAGTCCTCTTGTGGATCAAAAACTGGCTTATAAATAGGAAACAGAGAGTGAGTATAAATGGGAAACTTTCTCAGTGGAGGGTGGTAAGCAGTGGGGTACCACAGGGATCAGTACTTGGTCCCATGCTTTTTAACTTGTTTATTAACGATTTGGAATTGGGAGTAAGCAGTGATGTGGCTAAATTTGCAGATGACACGAAGTTGTTCAGGGTGGTGAAAACCAGGGAGGATTGTGAGGCACTCCAAAGGGATCTGTTGAGGATGGGTGAGTGGGCGTCAACGTGGCAAATGGGGTTCAATGTGGCCAAGTGCAAAGTGATGCACATTGGAGCCAAAAATCCTAAATATAAATACACGTTGATGGGGTCTGATCTGGCAGAGACTGACCAAGAGAGAGATCTTGGAGTCGTAGTGGATAACTCGCTGAAAATGTCTACACAATGTGTAGCTGCAATAAAGAAGGCCAACGCTATGCTGGGGATTATTAGGAAGGGAATTGATAACAAATCAGCCAGTATCATCATGCCCCTGTATAAATCATTGGTGCGACCTCATTTGGAATACTGTGTACAGTTCTGGTCACCACATCTCAAAAAGGATATTATAGCATTGGAAAAAGTGCAGAGAAGGGCAACTAGAATGATAAAAGGGTTGGAACACCTTCCCTATGAAGAAAGGTTAAAATGCTTGGGGCTCTTTAGCTTGGAGAAACGACGGCTGAGGGGTGACATGATCGAGGTTTATAAGATTATGAATGGGATTGAGCAGGTTGAGAAAGAAGTACTTTTCTCCCTTTCTCACAATACAAGAACTCGTGGGCACTCTATGAAATTGCTGAGCAGTCGGGTTAGAACAGATAAAAGGAAATACTTCTTCACCCAAAGAGTGATTAACATATGGAATTCACTGCCACAGGAGGTCGTGGCAGCTGCAAGCATGGACAGTTTCAAGAGGAAATTAGATAAACATATGGAGCAGAAGTCCACCAGTGGCTATTAGCCACAGGGTATAGAATGAGAACTCTCAGTCTGGGGCAGGTGATGCACTCTATTCTTGGTGCTGGAGGGGGCAGCAGTGGGAGGGCTTCTGGTGCCCTGGCCCCACTGCTGGACCTCCTGATGGCACCTGGTATATTTTGGCCGCTGTGTGACAGAGTGTTGGACTAGATAGGCCATTGGCCTGATTCAACATTGGCTTCTCTTATGTTCTTATGTTCTTATGTCCCCTTCCTCTTCCCACCCTCCTCTTCCTCCCTCCCCTCATGCACAGGGCTCGAGTGAGAACTTCCCTCCCTTGATGAAGCTCCGGTACTCCGTGGGGGAGGTACCTGGGCCAACACAGGAGTCCCTTTACCCCCCACAAGCTGGGATGCCGGACGGGGATTACGTGGAGGTCCGGCATCCCATTTTTGAGAGGGCAAACAGAGGGAAGGTCTCCGAGTTCAGAAGTCGCGGTGAGCTGCAGGCTGATCCAGCCGAGCAGTTTTGGATGGGGCCCGGCCGAGGGAGGAGGGAGCACCAAGGGGGACGGGTCAGCCCAGCAAGGAGCTTCTTTTGTGCCCCAGCTCAGCCCAGTCCAGTTGGCTTTGACACCTGACCGCAGCCATTGCCTCATCTCGCCCCCAACCCTCTCCCCCTTGCAGGATGCTGGTCTTCTGGACTTGGATGCTGGCCCTGGGGCTGCTGGCGGAGCGTGGGGAGGCCCAGAGCTGCACACAAGTGTTTGGAGGTGAGTAATAGGGAATTGCATGGGAGGGGAGAAGGCTGGCCTGCAGCCACCACAAAGCAGGGGGGAGGTCCACCGCTGGAACTCTTCTCCCTCCTCATAAGAACATAAGAGAAGCCAATGTTGGGTCAGGCCAGTGGCCCATCTGGTCCAACACTCTCTGTGTCACACAGTGGCCAAAAATACCAGGATGCCACCAGGAGGTCCGGCAGTGGGGCCAGGACACTAGAAGCCCCTCCCATTGTTGACTTCCCCCCCCAAGCTCCAAGAATACAGAGCATCCCTTGCCCCAGACCGAGGATTCCTATCTACACCTCATGATTAATAGCCACTGTTGGACTTCTGCTCCATATAAGAACATAAGAGAAGCCAGTGTTCGATCAGGCCAATGACCCATCTAGCCCAACACTCTGTCACACAGGGGCCAAAAATACCAGGTGCCCTCAGGAGGTCCAGCAGTGGGGCCAGGACACCAGAAGCCATCCCACAGTTGACCCCCTTCCCAAGCTCCAAGAATACAGAGCATCCCTTGTCCCAGACTGAGAGTTCCTATCTATACCTTGTGGCTAATAGCCACTGATGGACCTTTGCTCCAGATGTTGATCCAATTCCCTCTTGAAGCTGTCCATGCTTGTAGCCGCCGCCACCTCCTGTGGCAGGGAATTCCATCTGTTCATCACTCTTTGGGTGAAGAAGGACTTCCTTTTATCTGTTCTGTCCCAACCACTCAGCAATTTCATAGCATGCCCACGAGTTCTTGTATTGTGAGAAAGGGAGAAAAGTGCCTCTTTCTCTGTCTGCTCTATCCCATGCATAATCCTATAAACCTCGATCGTGTCACTCCTCAGCCGTCGTTTCTCCTCGAAACTGGTGCTCTGGGCTGTACCACACTCGGGTGTTGTGTGACAAAGGAAACCCCTGAGGATTTCCTCCATCAGCCCATGTCAAATTACAGAAGACTCTGGCTGTCTGCCTCCCTCCCATGGGTGCCCCACTAGACCGGCGAGCCAAGCAATAGGGACCCCCAACCGTATCTAGTACGCAAAAATACAAACCACAAGGGTAGACCATCAAAAGGTACACAATTTTCACAAGTAAACAGTAGACATCAGTCTATTGCAATACATTAACAATAAATTGAAGACACAATAGAACTGTTGGTCACAATTAAGAACATAAGAACATAAGAGAAGCCAGTGTTGAATCAGGCCAATGGCCCATCCAGACCAACACTCTGTGTCACACAGTGGCCAAAAATACCAGGTGCTCTCAGGAGGTCCAGCAGTGGGGCCGGGACACCAGAAGCCCTCCCACTGTTGCCCCCTCCCAAGCGCCAAAAATACAGAGCATCCCCTGCCCCAGACTGAGAGTTCCTATCTATACTTTGTGGCTAACAGCCACTGATGGACTTCTGCTCCAGATGTTGATCCAATTCCCTCTTGAAACTGTCCATGCTTGTAGCTGCCACTACCTCCTGTGGCAGTGAATTCCATGGGTTAATCACTCTTTGGATGAAGAAGGACTTCCTTTTGTCTGTTCTAACCCATCTGTTAGATGGGTTCAAAAACACTAATTCAAAAACACTATTTGCAAATTCAGAATACAATTTGACGATAGCGGAAAATATCCAACAAGAGACTCCTGTGTAACCTTTTTATATAATAGTGTCCAAAAGTCCACAGAAAAGGCAGATTCCATTTGAGAGATGAGCAGTGCCTACATTACTGTGGAAATTGGGTTCCATTTTCAGCTGTATAACTGAAGAAGATGGTTTTGAAACGTCTGGCGTACCTGGGAAGGATGTTTTCGGCTGTGAGAAGTTTATTTGTGCTTTGGGACACCCTCTGCCCTTTTTGTGGACTTTGAGGTCTTTGGGACACTATTACATTCAAAGGATACAGAAGAGTCTCTTGTTGGATTTTTTCCACTATCGTCAAATTGTATTCTGAATTTGCAAATAGCGTTTTTGGAATGGTGACCACCAATTCTATCGCATCTTCAGTTTATTGTTATTGCATTGCAGTAGTTCAAGTTCAAGTTAGCCTTTATTGGCATAAATGATCAATATTAGTTATACAATTTAAGAAACAGTTACAAAAACGGTTAGAATACACCTATAAAAGTTCTGTGACTCAATATTGTGCAATTGGGAACTGATAAGGGTATTATATTTCTGGGTGCCTTTGGCGCAGCTTTAAAGCCAAACAGAGAAACTGGGCCACCTTCTCAGTGATGCCAGGATCAAGATCATTTAGGAGTCTATGTATCTTGAGTGCATCAGAACAATCCACCATACTGGATAGGATGGGGTGTAGATTAATGTTCCTTACATCCGCATACAGATTGCAATGCAGGAGAACATGGGAGATAGATTCCACACGTTTCTTACTGCAGGGGCAGTTGTCTGGCCGAATGAGAGACCTTGTTAAATCTGCCATATAGAATGGCAGAGGGCATAGCATTACACCTGGGCAGGGCAAATGCTCTACGTTGTTGCAATAGACTGATGTCTACTGTTTACTTGTGAAAGCTGTGTATCTTTTGATGGTCTACCCTTGCGGTTTCTGTTTTTGCATACCACTAGACAGGCAAAGCAAAGGGGAGGTAGGCCTCACTGATTGGTGTTCCCCATCCCTGGGTAGGCTTGAGGTGAGGGGCAGCAGAGAAAGAGAGCAACCTCAACAAATGCATTCTCAAAGCCCCCCCCCCCCGACCGGCTTGGAGAAGACACAGCCTCACTGTGCTTCACAGAGAGTGAGATGAATGGGATCACTGGAATGTCCAGCAGTGCCAGGGACGGGAACTGTGATGGGCGATGGATCGCACGGTCCTACACCAATCATGAGAAAGAAGTTCTTTTCTCCCTTTCTCACTATGCAAGAACTCGTGGGCACTCCATGAAATTGTTGAGCAGTCGGGTTAGAACAGATAAAAGGAAGTCCTTCTTCACCCAAAGAGTGATTAACACATGGAATTCACTGCCACAGGAGGTGGTGGCAGCTACAAGCATGGACAGTTTCAAGAGGGAATTAGATAAACATATGGAGCAGGAGTCCATCAGTGGCTATTAGCCACAGGGTATAGATGGGAATTCTCCGTCTGGGGCAGGTGCTGCACTCTATTCTTGGTGCTGGAGGGGGCAGCAGTGGGAGGGCTTCTGGTGTCCTGGCCCCACTGCTGGACCTCCTGAGGGCACCTGGTATTTTTGGCCGCTGTGTGACAGAGTGTTGGACTAGATGGGCCATTGGCCTGATTCAACACTGGCTTCTCTTATGTTCTTATGTTCTTATGAGCTCAGTGTCTGGTGCCCAAAGGTGCAAGCATCCCCTCTTTGAGTCTATCAAAGGCCACGGATCCTGATCACTTCTCCCCCTTCTTGTCATGCCCCTACTCTAGGTCCTAACTTGGCCAAAGGTCGGCCAACCTGGCAGTCCTCCACATACAAACACACAGATGGGATCTCGGGAATGTCCAGCTACGCTGTGGACGGGAACTGCGACGGGCAATGGATCTCTCGCTCCTTAACCCACACCAATCAGGAGCTCAGCCCCTGGTGGTCGGTGGACTTGGGCCGAGAATACGACATCTCCGTCGTGGTGGTGAAAAACCGGCAGAACTGCTGTGGAGAGAGGCTCCAGGGGGCCACCATCCACGTGGGAGGCCGCATGGGCGACTTTAGCAAAACCAGTTCCATGTAAGTCTCACGTATGTCTCAGTCCCGGCCCCCTACCTTTCTACAGCACGTTTTCCCCAGATACACAGTTGGGAATTCAAAGCAGAGATGCAGCTGAAGTATAATGAGGCTGAAGCAGATGCAGCTGAGACGTAAAGACGCTGCTGCTAAAGCAAGATGGGGATTCTAGTCCTCCTAGAGATTTTTTTTGGGGGGGGGATGAAGCATGGGGAGGACAGGGTTTGAGGAGGGGAGGGACCCTCCAGAGCAGCCATTTTCTCCAGGGGAACTAATTTGGGTCACCTGGAACCAGTGTTCCCTCTAAGCTGAGTTAGTGTGAGCTGGCTCACAGATTTTTAGCCTCCAGCTCACAGATTTTTGCCTTAGCTCAGGAAAGATGGCTCCAGAGCAAACTAATTGATGCAGTAGCCAAATAGTTTGCTCACAACTTTAATGCCAGCAGCTCACAAAGTAGAATTTTTGCTCAAAAGACTCCACAGCTTAGAGGGAACATTGCCTGGCACTCAGTTGTCATAGCGAGAGGTCTCCAGGTGCCACCTGGAGGGTTGGCAACCCACCATGCTGTGCAGAGGGTCTGTGTTTCGGCGGGCAATCGATCGATCTGTTCCTGGCAAGGAGGCTGTGACGGAGCTCTTCCGCCAGGCTTTTAATTGGGAGCCGCCACTGCCACCAACAACAACTACCTCGCGGGAATAACGGGGTGATTGGGATGGCCCATTCCAAAGACCGTGCCGTAGTATTCCGGTAGATCGGTTCCGTTGAAACGGGCTTGGGCAATATCCACAGGCCACCATCTTGATTTGATCGTAGGTTTACCATCTCTGAGCACTTTATTCTGATAAAATTGTGCGTTTTATGTGTTTTTAATGTTTTATATCCGGCACATGGTGCCCTTGTTTGTAAGCCGCCCTGAGCCCGCTTGTGGGGAGGGAGGGGCAGAAATGAAAGAATAAAATAAATAAATAAAAATAAACACTGCAGTACAGGTAGCATTGAAAGAATTTCACGTATTTTCTTTTATTGCCCCTTTGAGGAAGATATTCGTTCTGAGCGTTTAAGCCCTATCTTGGTGTCAGGTCCCCAGTTAGTTCACTCTCCACACACACTATTGGCAGTGTAATGCTTTATTAGAGATATGATATTGCTGTAGGTTCAAGACCTTTTGTTAGGACAGAAGCCAAAGGTGGGAAACTACGAGATATAGGTAAAGCCCCAAATTCCACATATTCACATGTCACATCTAAATCGTGGCGTTTCTCAGGGCTATTTCTGGGCAGGAACGCACAGGAACGGAGTTCCGGCTGGCTCCCGAGTTGGCCACACCCAGCAGGAACTCATTAGCATAATAGGCCACACCCAACAGCAGAAACTCATTCGGATTGGCTACATTGGGGGGGTGTGGCCTAACATGCAAAGAAGTTCCTGCCACACAAAAAGCCCTGGGTTTTGAAAACAAACGAGGTAAACAGAATAAGAAGCAAAAGGTGGGTGTGGCTGGATGACCACACTTCTGGCGACATTGGGGTGTGTGGCCTAATATGCTAACGAGCTGTGCTGTCAGGGCGTGGCCTGATATGCTAATGAGTTTCTGCTGTTGGGTGTGGCCTATTATGCTACTGAGTTCCTGCTGGGCTTTTTCTACAAAAAAAGCCCTGGCGTTTCTATAACAACCTGGACAGATATACGGTTGGCCTATCTAAGCTAGTCTGGCATACAGATTTTCCAAGGACGGTCACCTGGGAAACTACCTCGGGGATCCCTTCGAGAAAGTCACAAGCAGCTACTCCCAAGCACTCCAACGACATTTGCTCCCCCCTCCCAGGAATGCCACGTGACAAGCGAAGGCACATTGATAAGAACCAGAAAGGCTGAAATCAAAAGTAACTATAAAGCAAGTCCAATGAGCCTGAGCTTGGTAAACAAGAACTGTGTCCGGGTTTGGGCCCCACATTTTAGGAAGGAGGTCGACAAGCTCGAGCGTGTCCGGAAGAGGGCGACCAGGAGGGTGAGAGGGTTGGAATCCAAGTCTTATGAGGAAAGGCTGGAAGAGGTGGGTCTGTTTAGCCTGGGAAAGAGAAGGCTTAGAGGGGACATGATGGCAGTCTTCCAATATCTGAAGGGCTGTCATGTAGAAGATGGAGCAGATCTATTCTCTCTTGCTCCAGATTGCAAGACTAGGTCTAATGGGTGGAAATTGTGAGGGAGTCATTACCGGCTAGATATCAGGAGAAACTTCCTAACAGTAAGAGTGGCTGAGCAGTGGGACAGACTGCCTCGGGAGGGGGTGGATGCTCCTTCACTGGATGTTTTCAAACGGAGGCTGGACGACCATCTTTTGGGTATGTTGTAGGGCTATCTTTTGGCTATGCTCCTGCAGAGTGCAGGGGGTTGGACTAGATGACCTGCAAGGTCCCTTCCAACTCTAACGTTCTATGATTCTAAGGAGGGACTTTCCAATTCCTCTACGGCCCTTCATCTTTTGATTGACTTCTCTCCTGATGTACTTGGGAAGGTGGCAACTTTTTTGCCACGTGCTATAAAACTGCGCCATGAGAAGCTTGAGAAACAATTTGTTGGTATAGCCTTTTAACTATAATTCCATATTCATTCCCTTTCCAATATGATTGTATTTGTTTTAATCTATTTATTCTATATGTCAATAAAGGCCACCTGACTGACTTGTGATGCAGTTTACACTGGAAGGGATTTCCAGCTGTGCATCCCCTGCCACACCCCGTTCCTGGAGACTGACCCATTAAGAATTAATGCCACTGCATGCCTGACCCTCTTTCTCCCCCCCAGATGTGGGACCATCACAGACCTCCGAGATGGATCCCTCTCCACTGTGCTCTGCAACGGAGCCCGGGGCCGCTACGTAACCATCGCCATCCAGGGCAGCGAAGCAATCCTGTCTCTGGGTGAAGTGGAAGTCCACGGCACCAGCAGCAAACCATACCATTGTTAAGAGTTCGTAGCGTTCACGTGTACGGAATGGAGTGATGTCTTCCCAGTCAACATCCTGAATGCTTCCTCTCAGCAGGCATCTTCTGAATCCCCCTGCGGTTCATTCGGCCCTGCAAACTCCTTTATGCTGTAGCTTTCCCTGTGACCAAGAGCAGAACAGTCGCTGGCTGGGCAAGACAGTGATTGAGGGACTTCATATCAGTGATAATAATCCCAGAGAGGTCTCTGTGCTATTCCCCTGCAGCCAAAACAACCAGGAAGGCACGTTAAAGACTAATAGAATAACAGCAGGTCAGCATCGTTTGGTGAGCTAGAGGCCTCCGCTTCTCTGTCGGCCACACCAGCTACTGCTGGAACAGACTTCTGTTAGTCTTTGATGTGCCACAAAACTCCTCTTCAGTCTTAGCTCCGTCCAGTGACGTCTCCCTCAGAGTCCGCCACACACCGCCTGAGGGTTCCCTGCCCCAGCCTTGTGCTCCTTAATCCACCATCTGGCGAGATCTCTTACCAGGCACGTGCCTTTATGCGTGACCCACCATGCCTTCACCTCCTCTCCCTGGGGCAGGGCTGCCACCGTCTTGGGGGCTCCGCAACCTTCAGCCTGCCATGTTGTGGTGGTTTAATTTCTCTCAGACCCACCAGAGGGTAAGTTCACCAGTTAGCATTTTCGGTAGCTTTGGATGGACCTCCCCCCGTTGCAGTTTAACCTCTCTGCATTTCTCTGCTGCCAGACTGGTGATTTTAGCATGGTTTTTAATTCTGCACATTTTATCTTTAATAAATGCTTTGTTGGATGCAGTGGATGTCTAATTATCGTGAGACTGTAATCTGCGTTTGGAGTTTTTTGTTCCGCCAGGTCGGAGCCAGGGCCGAAAAAGCCCCAGCCCCGGTTGAGGACAACTGGATTTCTCTCAGGCTGGGGACCACCAGGAGTTTCTTACTTCCCGAGCATAACACAAGGTTTATAAGATTATGAATGGGATTGAGCAGGTTGAGAAAGAAGTACTTTTCTCCCTTTCTCACAATACAAGAACTCGTGGGCACTCCATGAAATTGCTGAGCAGTCGGGTTAGAACAGATAAAACGAAATACTTCTTCACCCAAAGAGTGATTAACACGTGGAATTCACTGCCACAGGAGGGGGTGGCAGCTACAAGCATGGACGGCTTCAAGAGGAAATTAGATAAACATATGGAGCAGAAGTCCACCAGTGGCTATTAGCCACAGGGTATAGATGGGAACTCTCAGTCTGGGGCAGGTGATGCACTCTATTCTTGGTGCTGGAGGGGGCAGCAGTGGGAGGGGGCTTCTGGTGTCCTGGCCCTACTGCTGGACCTCCTGATGGCACCTGGTATATTTTGGCCGCTGTGTGACAGAGTGTTGGACTAGATGGGCCATTGGCCTGATTCAACATTGGCTTCTCTTATGTTCTTATGTTCTTATGTTCTCTTCTGGGGGCATACTGAGAGAAGTGGTCATAAGAACATAAGAGAAGCCAATGCTGGATCAGGCCAATGGCCCATCCAATCCAACGCTCTGTGGCACAGTGGCCAAAAATACCAGGTGCCATCAGGAGGTCCAGCAGTGGGGCCAGGACACTAGAAGCCCTCCCACTGTTGACCCGCCACCAGCACCAAGGAGAGAGAGCCTCACTTGCCCCAGACTGAGAGTTCCTATCTATACCTTGTGGCTCATGGCCACTGATGGACCCCTGTTCCAGATGCTTATCCAATTCCCTCTTATAAGAACATGTTGGATCAGGCCAACGGCCCCTCCAGTCCAATACTGTGTGTCACACAGTGGCCCAAAATACCAGGGGCCATCAGGAGGTCCAGCAGCGGGGCCAGGACACCAGAAGCCCTCCCACTGTTGCCCCCCCCCCAAGCACCAAGAATACAGAGCATCACTTGCCCCAGCCTGAGAGTTCCTATCTATACCTTGTGGCTAATAGCCACTGATGGACTTCTGCTCCAGATGTTTATCTAATTCCCTCTTGAAGCCGTCCATGCTTGTAGCTGCCACCTCCTGTGGCAGTGAATTCCATGTGTCAATCACTCTTTGGGTGAAGAAGGACTTCCTTTTGTCTGTTCTAACCCAACTGCTCAGCTGAAGGTAGAAGAAGAAGAGAAGAAGAGACTGGATTTATACCCCGCCCTTTACTATACATGGAGGTGAGAGCCAGTTTGGTGTAGTGGTTAAGTACACGGGCTCTAATCTGGGAGAACCGGGTTTGATTCCCCACTCCTCCACTTGCACCTGCTAATGTGACCATGGGTCAGTCACAAGCTCTGGCACAGCTGTTCCTGAAAGAGCAGTTTGTGTCAGAGCTCTCTCAGCCCCACCTACCTCCCAGGGAGTCTGTTGTGGGGAGGGGAAGGGAAAGGAGTTTGTAAGCCGCTCTGAGACTCCAAGTGAAGGGCGGGGTATAAATCCAATCTCTTCTTCTCTTCTCTTCTTCTTCACTACCCAAAGGTGTCTTTGTACTTCTTTCTCAACCTGCTCAATCCCATTTATAATCTTAAGAACCTCGATCATGTCACCCCTCAGCCGTCGTTTCTCCAAGCTAAAGAGCCCCAAGCGTTTTAACCTTTCTTCATAGGGAAGGTGTTCCAACCCTTTTATCATTCTAGCTGCTTCTCTGCACTTTTTCCAATGCTATAATATCCTTTTTGAGATGTGGTGACCAGAACTGTACACAGTATTCCAAATGAGGTCGCACCAATGATTTATACAGGGGCATGATGATACTGGCTGATCTGTTTTCAATTCCCTTCCTAATAATCCCCAGCATAGCATTGGCCTTCTTTATTGCAGCTACACACTGAAACATGTAAAAGCAGAAGTTGGGACTGTGATTTTTAATTAAGCAACAGCTGGCAAAGAATGGCTTTTGCTTTACCTTCCTGTCGAAGGATCAGAACAGAAAGTTTTGCAATTCATGCAATGCACCAGCAGCCTTGAAAAACATCCACATGGCTAAGAAATAAGTGACCTGTCCAAGTATGTACAAGAGCATGGGTCGATGAAAGAATGAATGAGAAAGGATGAGTGGGAGCTGAAGACCCACACTAGGAGGAAACCCGGGACAACCAGGGAAAAGAGACCACCAGCTGGAAGATCACCAGAGGACCTCCTCCACCCGGGGGGGGGGGCTGGAAAACATCACTGTCAACTCCCCATCGGGAGGGGAAAAGGGAACTCCTGGAGGCCATGTCAACTCAGTTCCTGAAAATCTATGATTCATCAAGATTGCCCAACAGGTCAAAGGGCCATGAGTTTATAAGGGATGTCTCCCCACCCCACTGGACCCTGGGGGGGGGCTGAATTGGGGGGGTGTCAAGAAGTCCATACATGGCAAGACTCCCCACAGGAAGGCAAAGGCGGAGGGAGAGAAGAACAGCCTATAAAAGGGACCCCTCTTGTGAGGCAGAGAATGATCTCTCTCCTGACGGATCCACATCGAGTGACCCACCAGCCAGGCCAGCCATAGAGTGCGAGAGAGGATCAGCTCCCTAAGTGGTTATATACATGCGCACAGTGATAAGTTACCCTTGACTCTCTTTTCCCATAGGTTTTGGCCACTCCACTTTTCCCCGTTCCCCTCCCCAGCCCCTTCTAAGAGCCAGTTTGCTGTCGTGATTAAGAGCTGCGGACTCTAATCTGGGAGAATCAGGTGATTCCCCACTCCTCCACATGCAGCTGCCGGATGACCTCGGGCAAGCCATAGTTCTGACAACAGCCATTCTTGAAAGAGAGCAGTATCTGTGAGAGCTCTCTCAGCCCCACCTGCCTCACTGGGTGTCTGTTGTGGGGAGGGGAAGGGAAGGGAGATTGTAAGCCGCTCTGGGACTCTGTGTAAAGGGCAGGGTTTAAATCCAGTCTCCTCCTCCTCCTCTTCCTCCTCCTTTGGCCACCACCGCTGCTGCTGCTGCGGAATGCATACACAGAGCAAAACCCTGTACTTAAGGGATCTGGTCTGCGTGTTCCCTATTGAGATGCGAGAAAGAGACCGGCCCACTCATCCCACCCCTTCCCCGATAACTCCACTGAAAGGGGGTGTCCCTGTTCCATTGCACAGGGCCCAAAGGTGGAGATGTCCCCTCTTCTTGTCTAGCAAGGGCAGCGGATCCAAACCCCTTCTCTCTCTTTTTGTCATGCCCCTACTCTAGGTCCTAACTTGGCCAGAGGTCGACCAACCTCGCAGTCCTCCACATTCACATTCAGAGATGGGATCATGGGAAAGTCCAATTAAGCTGTGGACGGGAACTGTAATGGGCAATGGATCACCCCATCCTGCAACCACACCAATCATGACCTGAATGCCTGGTGGTCAGTAGACTTGGGCCAAGAATACGACATCTCCCTCATGGTGGTGAAAAACTGGCAGGACTGCTGTGGAGAGAGAATCCAGGGGGGCACAATCCATCCGGGGGGCCACATGGGTGACTTTGGCAACACCAGCTTCATGTAAGTCTCACATATGTCACAGTCCCACTCACCCATTTCTAACAGTAAAAAGGTAAAGGGTAAAGGTTCCCTTGCTCGAAAGCCAGTCGAATCCGACTCTAGGGTTGCGGTGCTCATCTCCGTTTCAAAGCCGAAGAGCCAGCGCTGTCCAAAGACGTTTCCGTGGTCATGTGGCCGGCATGACTAAACACCAAGGTGCACGGAACACTGTTACCTTCCCACTGAAGTGGTACCTATTTATCTACTTGCAATTTCTTGCTTTCGAACTGCTAGGTTGGCAGGAGCTGGAACTAGAGACGGGAGTTCACCCGTTCTTGCGGCACTCTCAGGTCTTGAACTGCTGAACTACTGACCTTCCACAGCCTGCAGTTCAGCGTCTTAACCACTTGAGCCACCGCAGCTCCTTTTCTAACAGTACATAGCCCCTATATACATTGTTTTGGAATTCCTCTAAAATGGTGGACTCTGCCCATCATTTCAAGGCAGTGATGCAGCTGAAGTGTAATGGGGCTGATGCAGTTGAGGTGTAAGGGGGATTCTAGTCCTCAGTTGAGGTGTAAGGAGGATTCTAGTCCTCATAAAGTTGCCAGCTCTGGGTTGGGAAATACCTGAAGATTTGGGGGTGGAGCCTGGGGAGGGAAGGGACCTCAGCAAGGTAAAGGCCACGGAGTCCACCCTCCAAAAGAGCCATTTTCTCCAGGGGAGCTGATCTAGTTCGTCTGGCGATCCGTTGTGATAGCAGGAGGTCTCCAGGTGCCACCTGGAGGTTGACAACTCTATACTAGGTACTGTGATCTGGGTTTGTGTATAAGCAGATGATAGATCAATCTATTCCTGACCAGGAGGCTGTGTCAACAAGCAGAGCACCCTATGAGAAGGTCTAGCACGTTGATAGCCAACTAGGCAAGAAACAACACTTAGCGATGCCGGATATACCAGAAGGAATTTCTTGCCACGTGTTCCCCCATTCCTGAAGACTGACCTATTAAGAATTCATGCCACTGCATGGCTGACCTTCTTTATCCCGCCGCGGATGTGGGACCATCACAGACCTCCGAGATGGATACCTCTCCACTGTGCTCTGCAATGCAGCCGGGAGCCGCTACATAACCATCGCCATCGCAGGCCACAAAGGAACCCTCTCTGTAGGAGAACTGGAAGTCCACGGCACCAAATAACCGCAGCAATGTCTTCCCAGTCAATGTCCTGGATGCTTCCTCTCAGCAGGCATTTTGGATGCCCTCTGCTGCTTGTCAGTCCCTGCAAACTACGTCGGGCTGTGAATTTCCCTGTGACCAAGAGCAGAACAGTCGCTGGCTAGATACAGACAATGATTGAGGGACTTCATATCAGTGATAATAATCCCAGAGAGGTCTCTGTGCGACTAACAGAGTAACAGCAGGTCAGCATCATTTGGTGAGCTTGAGGCCACCGCTTCTCTCTCGGCCACACCAGCTGCTGCTGGGACAAGCATCTGTTAGTCTTTGATGTGCCACAAGACTCCTCTTCAGTCTTAGCTCTGTCCAGCGACATGGCCACACACCGCCTGAGGGTTCCCTGCCCCAACCTTGTGCTCCTTAATCCACCATCCGGCTAGACCTCTTACCAGGCACGTACCTTTATGAGTGACCCACAATGCCTTCACCTCCTCTCACTGGGGCAGGACTAATTCATTGTCAATACAATTTCCCCTTGCACATCTTAATCAGTTGCACCAAAACAAGGGTTAATGTTATTGTGGGCTATAATTTTATAGATATACAAAAAAAGAGGGTATAGCATCATAGAATCATAGAATCATAGAATGTTAGAGTTGGAAGGGACCTTGCAGGCCATCTAGTCCAACCCCCTGCACTCTGCAGGAACACAGCCGAAACCCCTACATACCTACAACATACCCAAAAGATGGTTGTCCAGTCTCCTCTTGAAAATGTCCAGCGAAGGAGCATCCACCACCTCCCGAGGCAGACTGTTCCACTGCTCAACCACTCTTACAGTTAGGAAGTTTCTCCTGATACTTAGTCAGTAACGACTCCCTTGTCATTTCCACCCATTAGATCTAGTCTTGCAATCCGGAGCAAGAGAGAATAGATCCACTCCATCTTCTACATGACAGCCCTTCAAATACTTGAAGACTGCATTCATGTCCCCTCTAAGCCTTCTCTTTCCCAGGCTAAACGTACCCAACTCCCTCAGCCTTTCCTCATAAGACTTGGACTCCAACCCTCTCACCATCCTGGTCGCCCTCCTCTGGACCCGCTCGAGTTTGTCAACATCCTTCCGAAAATGCGGTGCCCAAAACTGGACACAGGACTCCAGGTGGGGCCTGACCATAGCAGAATAGAGCGGAACTACCACCTCCCGTGATCTGGACACAATGCTTCTGCTAATGCATCCTAAGATTGCATTAGCTTTCTTCACAGCCGCATCACACTGCAGGCTCATGTTTAGCTTGTGATCAACCATAACACCTAGATCCCTTTCACATGTGCTGCTGTCAAGCCAAGTCCCTCCCATTCTATATCTGTGCCTTTGGTTTTTTGTACCTAAGTGTAGGACTTTGCACTTATCTCTATTGAAATTCATTTTATTTGTCTCAGCCCACTGTTCCAGCCTATCAAGATCCTTCTGAATCCTGACTCTGTCTTTTTCAGAATTAGCAATCCCACCCAGCTTCGTGTCATCTGCAGATTTGATAAGCATCCCCTCTATGTCTTCATCCAGGTCATTTAAAAAACATTTAATAACACCAGGCCCAGGACCGAGCCCTGCGGCACTCCACTTGAGACTTCCCTCCACGTAGACGCAGAGCCATTTACGAGCACTCGTTGGGTACAATTTTTCAACCAACCATGAATCCACCCAATGGTTGCGCCATCTATAAATCCAGTTGTCACCAGTGTTAATTCATTCCCAGTACAGTTTTCCCTAGCTCATCTTAGTCAGTGGCACCAAAACCAGGGTCCTCCAGATCAGCCTTATTTAGGAAGTTTTATTCTTTTCTTCTTTTTGAAAATCCTTTTCTTTAATAAGGTCATTGTTCTGTGCCTCCCTCCCTTATAGGTAAAGGGTATTTCAGCTCGCCATCTGTGTTCCATTTTTCCACTAAAGATCCAACGCAATGCCCTTTTTGACTCCTCCGTAGAGCGTACTCACTTTGGAGGTAGATAAATGGTCTGCCCTAAGGCCAGAGAGACACAACGGGCAGGTTGAATTCAAGAACCTTCTTTAATGTGCAGAAGGCCAAGGCCGGGAACAACAGAGGCCCCGGTCATATGGGCCAGAAAACGCGGGGGGGAGGGGTGGCAGTTCGCCCCAGAGCAAAATAAGGCGCGGTAGCCCAGCGCCGATCACACAGCACTGCTATAGCGTGGCAAAAAAGCAGCGCAGCAGAGCAGCAAGCCGCGCTGTAGCAAAGGACACATGTGCCATTGGGGGGGGGCTGCTGTCGGTGTCTTGCGTATGCGCATGCCTCATTCAGCATTGGTGCGCATCCCATGGAAACTTACAACATCCGGAAACCCTGGGACATGGGCCGGCGTCGGAAGCCACGGGATACTGGCGCTCCCGCGATCAGACGCCACATTTGTCCCGGGGTTTCCAGAAACTAGTACTTCGATCCTAGTAGTTTTTTACTCCACGTTTTCTATGGGAAGCCACGGGTTGGCCACGGGAGTGCTACGCCTCCCAGATCTGCTGGTATGATTGCGCACGGAAAGTCCGCAGGGCTACTGTGCCTTCAGCGGGGCAAATGCTCCGTGTGAACGGGGCCAGAGACTTTGCAACAGCTGTTACCAACAACCCCATTCTAACTAGCATGTTCCAGAAGACACACCCATTCATGTGAAGAGAAGTGTTATAGTTGCTGTAGATTTTCCGGGTTGTGTGGCCGTGGTCTTGGCATTGTAGAACCTGACGTTTCATCAGTAGCTGTGACTGGCATCCTCAGAGGTATAACATAGAAAGATGGAGGACTCTCTGTGTCATGGTGAGCAGAAAAATGGTAGGCAGATAATTTATATCTACTCAGGAAGGTGGGGTAGGGCTGAGTCATTACCTTGTAGGAGTTCCCCAGGCTATGAACATGCTAATGGAGGAGCTTTCCTGAGGAGGTTCTTTTGTCTATGGATTGTTTCCTGAGGAGGTTCTTTTGTGTGTGGAATGGCTATTGAAACAATTTCTGTGTTATACTTCTGAGGATACCAGTCACAGCTACTGGAGAAACGTCAGGTCCTACAATGCCAAGACCAGGCCACACAACCCGGAAAATCTACAGCAGCTAATGGAATTCCGGCCGTGAAAGCTTTCGACAACATAGAGGTGTTATAGACTTGAATGTGCCGAAATGAATCTGCAGTCATGTTTCATTCAGTAGCTTGCTATGTTGAATCTGTCATTCAGAGATCTGCATTAGCTTTACATTATGCATGCTATGTCTTTCAGCTCCCAGTTTCGGCGTGTGCGAGGAAGCGCTCCCTCTAAACTGTGGAGTCTTGGAAGCAAAAAATTTTACTTTGTGAGCTCCTGGCATTAAAGTTGTCAGCCAGCGTTTTGGCTACTGCATAAACTAGTATGCTCTGGAGCCCTCCTTCCTGAGCAAAGACAAAAATGTGTTAGCCGGAGGCTAAAAAACTGTGAGCTAGCTCACACTAACCCAGCTTAGAGGGAACACTGTGCGAGAGTCTCCATGGAGGATTTGCTACCATAGTAAATAGAAATGGACACAAACCAGGAAAATGATTGGTTCATGGTGGTCATTTTGACAGGCGCAGGTTCAGGAGTGTATAGAACGGATCCCGTGCAAACTAGAGATACTAAACCTGCACGGGGCCTTGTTGCTTCGAAGTTGGACAGTTTGTCTGCAAATGTATCCATTCATGAATGGGCACCAGCATAAAGAGTTGGGGAAATCGTGAAAACTTTGTGCCGGATGACCTGCCACAAACCAACCACAAACCAGCCAAACTCCATCACAAACTTTAGTTGGCGAGCTGGTTCATGCCCATCAGTGAGGTCGTCACACCCATAACAGAGAAAGTGGAGTGGCTGACTTACGTTTTAATTGTATTACATATCCATAAGAAACCGAACTCCAAAAATATGCAAGGATTGCCAACTGGCACAGCACTGCCCCATGGAGTTCCACTGGTTACCAGGGTGCTATTGTTTACTAAAAAATACACAGATTTTTTTATATATAAAAACCCTCTTACAACTAAATAATTTATAACACCAGTGTTGGATCCATTCCAAGCCGGCTTCCGCCCCGGCCACAGGATGGACACAACGCTGGTCACCCCATAAGCAGCTGGATCAAGGCGGGTCGGCACTGCTGATGTTACTCGATATTACAGCAGCATTCAGCATGGCCGACCATGATCTACTGACCCACCGCCTCGCCAGCACTAGAGTCCATGGGGTAGGCGTGCAATGGTTCACCTCATTCCTCCATGGTCAGGGACAGGGGATGGCATTGGGAGAGACAGTGTCCCTGAGGCACCCACTAGTATGTCGTGTTCCTCAGGCACACTTCTCTGTTGGCCTGGGAGACTTGAGAACTAGTGATCATCACAATCTAACTGACAGCAAACTGACAGCCAGAGACCAGTTCTGCAGGAGCTGGCAAAATCTAAGTCACAGTGACTCAGCAGTAAGCTGATTGGCTGTTCCTTGTATATATGTAACTGTATTCTGTATGGATTTTCCTTCTGCTCTTATGTGTGTTCTGTGGTATATAGTTGACCATAACTCTGCGTTGGTGTGGTTGCTATAGCTATCGGTGTGGTTGCTATTAGCATTGGAAAAAGTGCAGAGAAGGGCTACTAGAATGATAAAAGGGTTGGAACACCTTCCCTATGAAGAAAGGTTAAAACGCTTGAGGCTCTTCAGCTTGGAGAAACGACGACGGCTGAGGGGTGACATGATCGAGGTTTATAAGATTATGAATGGGATCGAGCAGGTTGAGAAAGAAGTCCTTTTCTCCCTTTCTCACAATACAAGAACTCGTGGGCACTCCATGAAATTGCTGAGCAGTCGGGTTAGAACAGATAAAAGGAAATACTGCTTCACCCAAAGAGTGATTAACGTATGGAATTCACTGCCACAGGAGGTGGTGGCAGCTACAAGCATGGACAGTTTCAAGAGGGAATTAGATAAACATCTGGAGCAGAAGTCCATCAGTAGCTATTAGCCACAGGGTATAGATGGGAATTCTCAGTCTGGGGCAGGTGATGCACTCTATTCTTGGTGCTGGAGGGGGCAGCAGTGGGAGGGCTTCTAGTGTCCTGGCCCCACTGCTGGACCTCCTGATGGCCCCTGGTATATTTTGGCCACTGTGTGACAGAGTATTAGACTAGATGGGCCATTGGCCTGATTCAACATTGGCTTCTCTTACGTTCTTATGTTCTTATGTTCTAATCTTCAGCTGGGCAAGCCTGGACTTGTGTGCCAAGGGAACTGGGCACTACTATATGGTAGCGGGGACCCTCGACAGGGTTACGGGCTCAGACCGCTATCTGCTGCGCCAAGCCTGACTCCAGCCTACGTGCAAAGAGTGGCTGGTGTTGCCTGTTCGTTCGCCTTGGTTGCTGTTCAGCCCAGCAGTTGCTGGAGGGTCCGTGAGCTGTGGAGCCGGGAGCTGTCGACGGCCATTCTTCCCAGGCTGGAGGAGGACGTCTGAGTTGGTGAGGCCTCTGGTATCAGCGCGGAGGAGTAGAAGGACACAGCAGTTATCAGCCCGAGTGGGAGCCGGAGAGCGTCTGGTTGCTTCAGAGAGTTTCCAGCATGGCTCAGGTACCGGGCACCCAGTGGGTGGAAAAGCTCACCTCAATCAACTATGATGTATGGGCGCTTTGCAAGAAGCACTTTCTCAAGCGTGAGGGGCTGTGGTTGTATGTGAACGATCCCCCTGATCCAGTCCCAGTTGGAGATGTGCCCAAGGTGGAAAAGGCTTTGGCAAACATCGTTTGGGCTGTTGGGGACGATCAACTGGTTCATATTTCGCAGGCCACAACAGCAAAAAGTGCATGAGACAGTTTGAAAGCAGTTTATGTGCAGCGCACGGCTGGCTTTCTAATTGCCCTGACACGCCGGCTTTATCGGAAAGTCCAGCTGCTCGACATTCTCTCCCTGATGTTATTTAACATCTATATTCACCCTCTCGCCCAGCTGGTGTGGAGTTTTGGCCTGGGAAATAGCCCAGCTATTTCTCTTGATGGGTGAAGAATAGTTGGATTTATACCCCACCCTTCCCTCGGAGTCTGAGGCTGTGGTCACACGGCAAGCTTACCGCAATTTGTTCCTGCTGTATATTTGATTGGGTGTATTTTTTTGATGGTTGGGATGATGACACATCCTTCCCCTAATCGCTTGCACTGTGTGACAAGGTTCCAGGCACTGTCCAGATAGCCGCGCCACCCAAGTGGTGGTGTGGCGCAAGTTTGGTGCATATGCACGTGGCCAAATCACCGCTCCCACTTGGACGTGCTGTACTCCCTTGTTTTTGCAGTGTTCCTCCCAAAAAAACAGTGAACAAAAGGAACCACCGACATACAACCGAGTTCTGGAGTCTCTATATGTGCACTTGAACGTTCATGCATTGAATATGTTCAGTGTAAGACTGATCATGTGCACAGTGGTGAAAGCTGGAAAAAAAATTCAGTGCAACCTAATTGCATTCATAGCGAGAGATGGCTGTCCAGAATGATGAAACTGTGGATTCACAGTGCAAATATTTGGAAAGTACGTCATTTTCCCAGTGTCGGGAAAATCGCTAGGAAACCGGGAGGATTGCGGGGGTGAGTCCACTTCGATACGGGAGACAGATGTGGCCTTCTGATCAGCCCTTTTAAATGTAATTGGGAACAGTGGTGAAACCTGATCAAAATGACTGTGTGACCACAGCCTCAAAGTGGCTTGCAATCTCCTTCCCTTCCTCTCCCCACAACAGCACCCACTGCATCCAACAAAACATTTATTAAAGACAAAATGTGCAGAATTAAAAAAACATGCTGAAATCACCAGTCTGGCAGCAGAGAAATACAGGGAGATTGAAATGCAAGTGCGAGAGGTCCACCCAAAGCTACTGTCAAATTTGCACTCGGATGGAACCACCAAACCACGGCAGGCTGTCGGTTGTGGAGCCCCCAAGATGGTGGCAGTCTTGCCCCAGGGAGAGGAGGTGAACGTATTGTGGTTCATGCCAGGGCTCTTTTTGTAGCACGAACTCCTTTGCATATTAGGCGACACGCCCCTATTGTAGCCAATCCTCCAAGAGCTTACAGAGCTCTTCTTACAGGGGCTACTGTCAGCTCTTGGAGGACTGGCTACATTAGGGGTGTGTCGCCTAATACGCAAAGGAGTTCCTGCTACAAAAAGAGCCCTGGTAAAGGTACATGCCCAGCAAGATGTCTAGTTGGATAGTGGATTAAGGAGCACAAGGTTGGGGCAGGGAACCCTCAGGCGGTGTGTGGTGGACTCTGAGTGAGACGCTGCTGGACAGAGCTAAGACTGAAGACATTCTGTGGCAATGTCATTTTTGTCCCTCTTTTGTCCCTATCGCTTTGGTCCCCCCCTTCTCCACATGTTTTGCTCAGGGGTCATTTCATAGAAAAAGAGGTGCAGGAGCTCATTTGCATATGGCACACCACCTGACAAAGGGCAGGCATGTTTAGAATGCCTTTCTCTCCCTTCCCCATCTGGCCAGGAATGATGGGGGGGGGAGGTCTTTACTGCCGGAGCACCGCTCCGCAGCATTCCTGCAGGAAATGACCCCTGGTTTTGCTCCCTCTGGGACAACTAGAGAGAGCAAAACACAATGTGGGGGAAAGACCCTGAAGCAAAAGGGACAAACGAGGGACAAAAATGACAACACAGAAGAGCCCAAAGACTAACAGAAGCTAGTTCCAGCAGCAGCTGGTGTGGCCGAGACAGAAGTGGAGGCCTCTAGCTCACCAAACAAAGCTGACCTGCTGTTATTCCATTAGTCTTTAAGGTGCCTTCCTGGTTGTTTTGGCTGCAGGGGAATAGCAGGCAACCTCTCTGAGATTATTATCATGGATACGGAGACCCCAAATCACTGTCTTTATCTAGCCAGCAACTGTTCTGCTCTTGGTCACAGGGAAATTCACAGCACGAAGGAGTTTGCACGGTCTGACAAACAGCAGGGGGATTCAGGAGATGCCTGCTGAGAGGAAGCATCCAGGACATTGACAGAGAAGACATCATTCCATCCCGAACATATGAGCTCTACAATCTCTTAACACTGGTGTGGTTATTTGGTGCCGTGGACTTCCACTTCTGCTAGAGACAGGAATTCTTGGCGGCCCTCAATGGCGATGGTTACATAGCGGCCCCGGGCTGCGTTGCAGAGCACAGTGGAGAGGGATCCGTCTCGGAGGTCTGTGATGCTCCCACATCTGCAGGGGGAGAAAGAGGGTCAGCCAGGCGGTGGCATGAATTCTTAATGGATCAGTCTCCAAGAACGGGGGAACGCGCAGCTAGAAATTCCTTCTGGTGTAGCCGGCATCTCTAAGCGCTGTTCCTAGTCTAGTTGGCTATCAACGTTGCTACACCTTCTCACAAGGTGCTCTGTTTGTTGACATAGCCTCCTGGTCAGGAATAGATTGATCTATCACCCACTGATACATCAATCCTCTTCCTAGGACCTAATGAATAGAGTTGCCAACCTCCAGTTGGCACCTGGAGACCTCCTGCTGTCACAACTGATCGCCAGATGAACTAGATCAGCTCCCCTGGAGAAAATGGCTGCTTTGGAGGGTGGACTCCATGGCCTTATACCTTGCTGAGGCCCCACTCCTCCCCAGGCTCCACCCCCAAATCTCCAAGTATTTCCCAGCCCAGAGCTGGAAACTCTATGAGGACTAGAATCCCCCTTACACCTCAACTGAGGACTAGAATCCCCCTTACATAACTCAACTGAGGACTAGAATCCTCCTTACACTTCAACTGCATCAGCCCCATTATACTTCAGCTGCAGGACTGCCTTGAAATGGTGGGTAAAGTCCACCATTTTAGAGGAATTCCAGATCATGTTTCTGGGGGAAACGTGTTGTAGATGGGGGGAAGGGGGCAGAACTGAGACATATGTGAGGCTTACGTGAAGCTGGTTTTGCTAAAGTCGCCCATGTGGTCTCCCACATGGATGGTGGCCCCCTGGAGTCTCGCTCCGCAGCAGTCCTGCCGGTTTTTCACCACCACGAGCGAGATGTCGTATTCTTGGCCCAAGTCCACCGACCACCAGGGACTGAGGTCCTGATTGGTGTGGGTGCAGGAGTGGGAGATCCATCGCCCGTCACAGTTCCCGTCCACGGCATTGCTTGAAACTCCCTTGATCACACCTGTTTGTGTGTACATGGAGGACTGCGAGGTCGGCCGACCTCTGGCCAAGTTAGGACCTAGAGTAGGAGCGTGACAAGAAGGGAGAGAAGTGGTCAGGATCCGCTGCCTTTGCTGGACAAAAACAGGGGCACCCCCTTTCAGTGGAGTTGTTGGGGAAGGGGTGGGGGGAGTGGGCCGCTCTCCTTCCCGCACGTCAGCAGGAAACACACAGACCAGAGCCCTTGAGTGCAGGCTTTTGTTCGGTGTATTCATTCCACAGCCGAAGGGGCTGGGGAGGGGACCGGGGAAAAGTGGAGAGGCCAAAACCTATGGGGAAAGAGAGGCAAGTGTGCATGGATGTAACCACCTGGGGAGCTGATCCTCTCTCGCGTCCTACCAACGTATGTGCTTTACCCACTTCTGTGCCAGATAAGAAACTAGGGGAGCAGCAGGGATTGAGGGTCTGGACCTCCCAGGGGATAATGCTGCATAATTTCTGGAGACTATAGATACATGGCCAATAATTTGAAAGGAAGATACATTCTCTCTCTCTCTCTCTCTCTCTCTCTCTCTCTCTCTCTCTCTCTCTCTCTCTCTCTCTCTCTCTCTCTCTCCCTCGTTCTGTCACATCAGGAGTGTCGGTGGCACAACACAGGACATCTGGTTTTGGGGAGGGATGGAAGCACCTCCCAGGAGGTGCCCGACTTGGGGGGTCTCAGAGGCCAGACCTCACCCCACTCCATGTCTCTTACCTCCATATTGTTCTGTGCAGCTCTGGGCCTCCCCACGCCTCGCCAGCAGCCCCAGGGCCAGCACCCAAGTCCAGAGGATCAGCATCCTGTAAGAGGGAGGGAGACGGCAATGAGAGCCACTCCTGGGGGTTAGCCCACCCAGCAGTGCAAGGAGGACCCTCGCCTTTGGAAGACGGCAGGAAGAGGGATTTATGGGTGCAGGAGCAAGAGCCCGGGTTGCCTCCGCCATGCCGACGAGGGCACAATGCATACCTGGGAGTGCACTTGGATTCGAATGGAGGTTCTCCCAGAATTGCAACTCCTGTCCAGGCAACAGAGGTCAGTCCCTCTGGGGGAGACGGCTGCTTTGGAGGGCCGAGTCTTTGGCATTATAGCCCACTGAGGTCCTTCCACTCTACAAATGATGCCATCCCTCAATTCCGCCCCCAAGCCTCCAGGGCTCCCCAAGCCAGAGCTGGGAACCTTCCTGACCCGCATCTCCTCCTTGAACCCCTCTAATCCCCGTTTAAAGCTGTTGATTCCCATGTCCATCCCTGCATCCCCCGGCAGCAAATCCCACTCACCCAAACGGCTGGCCTGGCTGGCGGGTCACTCGATGCGGATCCGTCAGGAGAGAGATCGTCGAGGGCGCTCTCGGCCTCACTGGAGGCGCCCCTTTTTATAGGCCGTTCGTCTCTCTCTCCGCCTTTGCCTTCCTGTCATGGAGTCTTGCCTTACATGGTAATCTTGGCACCCTTCAGTTCAGGCCCTGGGGTCCAGTGGGGTGGGGAGGTCATCCCTTACAGACTCATGGCCTTTTGACCTGTCGGGTAGATTTTCAGGAACTGAGCCGACACACATCTTGGAGCATGGCCTCCGGGAGTTCCCCTTTTTTCTTCCAGATAGGGAGTTGACAGTGGTGTCTTCCGGCCACCAGGGTGGAGGAGGTCCTCTGGTGATCTTCCAGCTGGTGGTCTCTTTTCCCTGGTCGTCCCAGGTTTTCTCCTAGTGTGGGTCTTTGGTAGGGTTGCAAGTTCTGGGTCGGAAAATACCTGGAGATTTGGTGGATGGAGCCTGAGGAGAGCGGAGCTTGGGGAAAGCGAGGAACCTCAGTTGGGTCCAATGCCATAGAGTCCCCCCTCCAAAGCAGCCATCTTCTCCAGGGGGACTGATCTCGGTCATCTGGGGATCAATAGCGGGAGCTTTCCAGGTGCCACCTGGAAGTTGGCAAACCCTAGCCTTCAGCTCCCACGCATGCTCTCTCACTCATTCTCTCATCCATCCAACTCTTGTATCTACTTGGACAGGTCACTTATTTCCTAGCTGTGCAGATGTTTTTCAAAGCTGCTGGTGCATTTCATGAATTGCAAAATTTTCTGTTCTGATCCTTCAACAGGAAGGTGAACCAAAAGCCATTCTTTCCCAGCTGTTGCTTAATTAAAGATTACAGTCTCATCTTCTGTTTTTTACATATTTCAGAGTTGCTGGCCGGCATAAATACTTATAAGATTGGCTGAGGGAAACTAATCTAAAAGTGTGTCAGCCTTTGTTTTGCTTCCTGGCAAGGGAGCTCAGGTCTTGCAAGAGAAGCAATCCAGCAGCTCTGGTTCAATGAGATCTCTCTTAACTGGACAAGGAGTAGCCCTCAGGAAAAGAGCGGTTTTAATACACCAAGGTAATTGCTCCAATTCAGTCCTAGCCTGGGTAGCTCAGGCTAGCACAGTGTCCTCAGATCTCAGAAGCTAAGCAGGGTCGGCCTTGGCTAGTATTTCTAAAGGCAATCTCCAAGGTGTTGGATTCTAACATAAGAACATAAGAGAAGCCAATGTTGAATCAGGCTATCCAGTCCAACACTCTGTCACACAGTGGCCAAAATATACCAGGTGCCGTCAGGAGGTCCAGCAGTGGGGCCAGAACACCAGAAGCCCTCCCACTGCTGCCCCTCCAGCACCAAGAATAGAGTGCATCACCTGCCCCAGACTGAGAGTTCCCATCTATACCCTGTGGCTAATAGCCACTGATAGACTTCTGCTCCATATGTTTATCTAATTCCCTCTTGAAACTGTCCATACTTGTAGCTGCCACCACCTCCTGTGGCAGTGAATTCCATGTGTTAATCACTCTTTGGGTGAAGAAGTATTTCCTTTTATCCGTTCTAACCCGACTGCTCAGCCATTTCATGGAGTGCCCACGAGTTCTTGTATTGTGAGACAGGGAGAAAAGTACTTCTTTCTCAACCTGCTCAGTCCCATTCATAATCTTATAAACCTCAATCATGTCACCTCTCAGCCGTCGTTTCTCCAAGCTGAAGAGCCCCAAGCGTTTTAACCTTTCTTCATAGGAAAGGTGTTCCAACCCTTTGATCATTCTAGTCGCCCTTCTCTGCACTTTTTCCAATGCTATAATATCCTTCTTGAGATGTGGTGACCAGAACTGTAATTCTCTGGACTAGGTACTGCCAGGGAACCATGGAAAAATAGCAGAGTGCTCAAAAGCTTTAGCACAGCAGAGCTGGGGGGAGGGGGGGGCTAGGTGTGGCAACAGACTTAAAAAGTCACACGGAGTCAGCAGTCAGTTCTAAAGCTAATAAGTAACTTTTATTAAAGGGAATACATGCTTGAGAGTGCAGGTAAGAAACAGGGATGGATTACCTACTCTAGATGGACGCATGTCCAGCCTCCGTGGTGCAAGATGGAGATCAAGCACTTTCTCTGCTGTGTGTGCAAGAGAGAAGAGAGAGTGCGGGAGCGGAAACAGAGGAAATGGCCCCTAAGAGTCACAGTCTACTTCAAAGGAAGGTATCAGAGAGCAGGAAGGAAAGGAGGCTCTGGGTGTCCTGACCTCTCTATCTGTCTGAAATCTTTGGTGCCATCTCACGTTTGAGACAGGAGATAACGCCAAGTCCTCAACTTCTAAGACAAGGAAGACCCGGGCCATGACGCAGAGGCGGGCAATGATAAGCCACCTTTGAAACATCTCTTGCCTTAAAAAAAACAACACAAGTCTAGCTTACCATTTAGTGGGGCATAATGCTAAAGAGCTAGAACTTCTGGCTGCCAGACACTCTTCGGATCTCCCGGCTCTACTACACACAATGCCATACGATAATTATTAATTATTATTATTATTGCTCTGATTTAGCCTATATAATTCTTGGACAGACAGCTTGATTTAGAAATAATCTTTTCGGCAGGCGAACTCGATCACTGCAAAGGCAAACATAAGTCAGCACAAACATTCAGTTTCTTTTGGAGAAAAGCTAACTTATCAAGAGTGCTTTCACACACAGGGGTTTCCACCTATGTGGGCAGTGAATACTCAACAGAAGGCCTGGCATTCCAGTGCAAAACCAAAATAGGAAACGTCCCATGGTCATGTGAGTTTATATAATTCCGTTTAAATACGGCACAATGTCAGTCACAATTCCCCCGTTGAGGAAGCCTTGGCAGTAGTATGTACAAAAAGGATCTAGGGGTCTTAGTAGACCATACACTGAACATGAGCCAGCAGTGTGATGCGGCAGCTAAAAAGGCAAATGCCATTTTGGGCTGTATCGATAGAAGTATAATGTCCAGATCATGCGAAGTGATGGCATCGTTTTATTGTGCTCTGGTAGACCTCACCTGGAGTATTGTGTTTAGTTTTGGGCACCACAATTTAGGAAGGATATAGACAAGCTGGAACATGTCCAGAAGAGGGCGAGAAAGATTGTGAGGGATCTGGAGACCAAGTCCTATGAGGAAAGGTTGAAGGCGCTGGGTATGTTTAGCCTGGAGAGGAGACAACTGAGATGTGATATGATCACCATCTTCAAGTACTTGAAGGACTGTCATATAGAGGATGGTACGGAGTTGTGTTCTGTTGTTCCAGAAGGTCGGACCAGAACCAATGTGCAAGATGTTTCACAGATGGTACATCACCCCTGATATCCTGCCAAAAATTGACTTGAAATGTTCAAATGTATGCTGGAAATGCCAAAGTAAAGTAGAGTCTTTCTGTCGTATCTGATGGCCGTGTGAAAAGGCTAAGAGGCACTGGGCATGGATACATGAAATGGCATGAAAAAACCTTAAAGGTCTCTATACCCTTTGCCGCCATTATAAAGACATCTTCCCGTTGTTCCCCAAACAGTGAGATCGCAGCCCGATCTACGTGAGCAGGGTGCTTGCATATAAATGCCTGATTCAGCAATCATGAACATGAAACACAAACAGAAGCACACTGCCCCATCTGCCCACTCATGGGTTTTGGAGGGTGGGAAGCTTTTTATACGGAAGAGGAATATAGAATTGCACCTGCCCCAAAAGTAGCAATGGCCGCCACAAGCAAACCTCTGATGGGGAAAATTCCTCACATGCTAAAATCCACTCACTTATACTCTCAACACATGTCAGATTAAATGCTCACCATCAGGCAACCTGATACCTAAGATTGCCACAAACAGGGGAGTCAAACAGGGTTGTATTCTAGCACCTTCTCTATTTAACATCTTTCTTAATGATCTTGCGGCCCAGCTCTCTGACTCAGATTGCCACAGCCCCAAACTGGGGAAAACACATGTCCCTGTAGTATTGTATGCTGATGACACTGTGTTGTTATCTCACTCAAAGTTGGTCTGAAACGTCTGTTGTCTCACTGTATTGCCTTTTTCACCAACTTCAAGCTTCAGCTTAACTATGACAAGTCCAAAATTTTGGTGTTCTCTAAAAAGTGGAGATTATACCAACGGTCCATCAATGGTAAAGTGATTGAACAAGTTAAAGACTACAAATATCTAGGCATTCATTTTAGATATAATGCAACGTGGTCTACCCATCGTCAATATGCGGTGAAGGTCGCTAGTGCTAGTGCGTCAGCCATAGCACGTTTCTTTTATTGCAGGGGCAACCAGTTTGTGCCAGCTGCAATAAAAATTTTCAGGGCCAAAGTCAGCTCACAATTAATGTATGGCATTCCAATCTGGATTGGAGCCTTTGACCATGCTATTGAACAAGTCCAATCCAAATTTCTACGGAAAATTATGGCTCTACTAAATTGCATACTGAACGCTGTTATATATTTGGAAACAGGCTCGTCCCTGATGGAGACCTGTGTGTGGCTTACAACATTTAAATACTGGCTCCGCCTGCATTACAAATTCGAACATGGGAGCCTTATCCATCACATGCTTTCTGAGCTGAACCTTTCTAACTGGTCAGCTTATATCGAGGGGAAAATCAAAGTATTGGGCCTTTCCCTGGAATCTCTCTCCATGTTGCCTTTTGCTGTTGCATTCCAACAGACCAAAAGCAGACTGTTAGATGTGGAGCATCAAAATTTATATAGCCTAGCTAATAAATCCTGTTCTCCTCTGAATTTTGAGATTCCCCTTACAACAGGGACGACAGCTTCATATCTATCCTCTTTGCAGGTCCCCCAACAGCGTAGAGCATTTACCTTGGCCAGATGTAACGCCATCCCGTCTGCCATTCTATCCGGCAGATTCAATAGGGTTCCCCATTTGGCCAGATTCTGTCCATGCAGAAAGAATTGTGTGGAATCCATCACTCATGTGCTTCTGCACTGCAACCTATATGCGGACATAAGGATTAACATAAGAACATAAGAACATAAGAGAAGCCAATGTTGAATCAGGCCAAAGGCCCATCTAGTCCAACACTCTGTGTCACACAGCGGCCAAAATATACCAGGTGCCATCAGGAGGTCCAGCAGTGGGGCCAGGACACCAGAAGCCCTCCCACTGCTGCCCCCTCCAGCACCAAGAATAGAGTGCAGCACCTGCCCCAGACTGAGAGTTCCCATCTAAACCCTGTGGCTAATAGCCACTGATGGACTTCTGCTCCATATGTTTATCTAATTTCCTCATGAAACTGTCCATGCTTGTAGCTGCCACCACCTCCTGTGGCAGTGAATTCCACGTGTTAATCACTCTTTGGGTGAAGAAGGACTTCCTTTTATCTGTTCTAACCCGACTGCTCAGCAATTTCATGGAGTGCCCACGAGTTCTTGTCTTGTGAAAAAGGGAGAAAAGTACTTCTTTCTCAACCTGCTCAATCCCATTCATAATCTTATAAACCTCGACCATGTCACCCCTCAGCCGTCGTTTCTCCAAGCCAAAGAGCCACAAGCGTTTTAACCTTTCTCCATAGGGAAGGTGTTCCAACCCTTTTATCATTCTAGTTGCCCTTCTCTGCACTTTTCCCAATGCTGTAATGTCCATTTTGAGGTGTGGTGACCAGAACTGTACACAGTATTCCAAATGAGGTCGCACCAATGATTTATACAGGGGCACGATGATACTGGCTGATCTGTTTTCAATTCCCTTCCTAATAACCCCCAGCATAGCGTTGGCCTTCTTTATTGCAGCTACACACTGTCTAGACATTTTCATTGAGTTATCCACTAGGACTCCAAGATCTCTCTCTTGGTCCGTCTCTGCCAGTTCGGACCCCATCAACGTGTATTTATGTTTAGGATTTTTGGCTCCAATGTGCATCACTTTGCACTTGGCCACATTGAACCCCATTTGCCACGTTGACGCCCACTCACCCATCCTCGACAGATCCCTTTGGAGTGCCTCACACTCCTCCCTGGTTTTCACCACCCGGAACAACTTCGTGTCATCTGCAGATTTAGCCACTTCACTGCTTACTCCCAATTCCAAATCGTTAATAAACAATTAATTACTTATATCCTTTTTTACAATTAGATTCTTATATCCTTTTTTAACCAAAATGGGAGCTTGTTCTGATGCACCTAAGGTGCACCGGCTCTTAAGTGATTCTAGTCCAGACATCACAGAGGTGGCCAAGTTTCTCTGCCTGGCCTCACAGCTGCGTCAAAGGATTGCTTAGAATGTTATATGTATGTTTCAACTTGTTTATATGGGTGTTTTAACTGGTTTTTAATCCTAGTAATTGTACTGATGATTTTATGCCAATAAAGGCTGACTTGAACTTGAACTCCACTCACTCTATACATGTCATGAGAAATCTCTCAGGAATCCAACACATAACTTAGCCGTGATAGGAAACCACAGTGCTAAGTAACAGCACCAGAACGCAGCAATGCAACAAGTTTATTTTTAAAAATTGTGATTTTGTGACACTAGGGAAACTTTAACAGCAATGCCGAATTGTCAAAGGCTTTCACGGCCGGAGTTCATTAGTTGCTGTCGATTTTCCGGGTTGTGTGGCCGTGGTCTTGGCATTGTAGGACCTGAGGTTTCGCCAGCAGCTGTGACTATCCTCAGAGGTATCACACAGAAAGATGGAGGACTCTCTGTGTCAAGGACACTGAAAATCCACAGCAACTAATGCCGAATTGTCCGCTACCATGATGTATGCAAGCAGGTATCATTCAGCAGCCACGTGAGGAATGGGGCGGGTGGTGGTCTAGGGGAGGAGGGGGTGATGGGTGTGCACAATGGAAGCAAAACGTGAGGGGCGGGAACTGGGAGGGACGTTTTGCAGCGAATCCATGGGTTCCACACCTTGAAACCCCAACCTGAGAGCCAAATGGGGGAAAGTTCTGTGGAAATCCAGCTGCTGGGAAATCTGAGGGAAAGCAGGTAAGATGCAGGTCAAATGTCCACCCCGGATTTTCATGTGCAGCAGCTCCGGTTGTGTGGAATCACCCCGAGTTAGACGGGATGTGTCATGGGAGCAGAGGAAGGGCTGTTGCCAGCTCCCGCTAAACCCACAGTTGGCCCCCTCTGAAGCGGCAGAGATCAAGCATTTACCGTCACAGGCTGCGCTGGCACCTGGCTCAGAGACAGCTGGCAAGCAGCAGGCACAGATAGACAGCCCTTCTGATTCGCCCCCAAAGGTGGCTCACTTGTGAAACAAACTCCAGCAAGACTTAGCGGCAAGGCGACACTCAGCTCGGTTGAGAAACAGGTGAGCTGTCAGTCCTGAGTTTTAACAGACGCTGGGCTGCCAGTGTCGCTGCGCTAATTGGAAACAGCAGCAAAGGGCTATTTAGTTTCAGGCTAAGCCGGCTTCGTTTGTGGACACAAACTCGTCATTACTCCGTGACGCCTTGCTGCTCTCCACCCCCTGGTTCTGAGACCTCGTTCCTGCTACCTACTTCTGGCTTCTGACCCTGTGTCAGGCTCAACAACAAGCAAGTCCAGGCACTCTTCACAAAGAAAGATATGCTTTATTGGAATACAAGTAGGTTGCCACTGGTAGCAGAGTTATTGTCAGGAATACCCCACCAGGTATGAAGGCCTACAGATATAGTATGATGCAGTAGCTGAACTAGCAAATGAAATCTGAGCGCGGGGCGGGAATTGTAATCCTTTTCCCCTTCATATAGTAAAGCCTTCTCCCATAACCCAAATACACACGCATGTTTGGTTTAATAGCGTGCCTTCGTTATTCTGCTGAGTATTCCAACACTTTCTCTGCCCTTCCTGTGGAGTTGGTATCCAGGGATGACTGTAGCCCACTGTTTCTGCGGGACCTGCTGCAGACCTGTGGTGTCCGCCCACAAATGCCCCCGCTGTTTCCAGGGAAGAAGAGGCCCAGGGCAAGATCCAGGTAATGAACTGATTAGTGACTCTCTTTTCTTCCCACGGTAGCCAGCAGGAGGAGACGTTAGAGCAGAAGGCTTCCTCAGCAGGGGAACTGTGGCCGACATTGTGTAATCTTTAAATGGAGTTATATAGACTCACACATCCATGGGATGACGTTTCCCATTTTGGTTTTGCACTGGAATGCCAGACCTTCTGTTGAGAGCCAGTTTTTGGTGTAGTGGCTAAGTGCGCAGACTCTAATCTGGGAAGACCGGGTTTGATTCCCCCACTCCTCCACTTGCACCTGGCTGAATGACCTTGGGCAAGCCATAGTTCTGTCAGAGCTGTCCTTGAAAAAGAGCAGTTTCTGTCAAGAGCTCTCTCAACCCCACCGACCTCACAGGGTGTCTATTGTGGGGAGGGGAAAGGAAGGGGAAGGAGTTTGTAAGCCGCTCTGAGACTCCCTTGGGTAGTGAAGGGTGGGGTATAAATCCAATTTCTTCTTCTTCTTCTTCTATTCACTGCCCACATAGGTGGAAATCCCTGTGTGGAAGCAGTCTTGATATGTTAACTTTTCTAAAAGAGAAATTGTTTGTGCTGGTTTATGTTTCCTTTGCTGTGATTGATTTCACCTGCCAAAATGATTATTATTGCTAAATCAAGCTGTCTGTCCAAGAATTATATAGGCTAAATCAGAGCAATAATTTGTTGTTCAGTCGCACAGTCGAGTCCGACTCTTCGCGACCCCATGGACCAGACCACGCCAGGCCCTCCTGTCCTCCGCCGTCCGCTGAAGTTTGCTCAATTTCATGTTCGTTGCATCGATGACACTGTCTAACCATCTCATCCTTTGCCGTCCCCTTCTTCTTTGACCTTCAATCTTTCCCAGCATCAGGGTCTTCTCCAGTGAATGCTCCCTTCTCATTTGGTGGCCAAAGTATTTGAGCTTCAGCTTCAGGATCTGGCCTTCCAGGGAACAGTCAGGGTTGATTTCTTTTAGGATTGACTGATTTGATCTCCTTGCAGTCCAAGGGACTCTCAAGTCTTCTCCAGCACCATAGTTCAAAAGAATCTATTCTTCGGCGCTCGGCCTTCCTTATAGTCCAACTCTCACAGCCATACATTACTACGGGGAATACCATTGCTTTGACCATGCGGACTTTTGTTGGCAAGGTGACGTCTCTGCTTTTTATCATGCTGTTTAGGTTTGCCATCGCTTTCCTCCCAAGGAGCAGGCGTCTTTTAATTTCATGGCTGCAGTCACCATCTGCAGTGATCTGGGATCCTAGGAACGTGAAGTCTGTCACTACTTCTATGACTTCCCCTTCTATTTGCCAAGGAGTGATGGGCCCAGATGCCATGATCTTAGTTTTTTTGATGTTGAGCTTCAAGCCCACTTTTGCACTCTCCTCTTTCACCCTGAGCAAAAGGCTCTTTAGGTCCTCTTCACTTTCTGCCATCAGAGTGGTATCGTCTGCATATCTGAGGTTATTGATCTTTTCCCCAGCAATCTTAACTCCAGCTTGTGATTCATCCAGGCCAGCATTTCGGATGATGTACTCTGCATATAAATTAAATAAGCAAGGTGACAATATACATCCTTGTCGTACTCCTTTTCCTATGCTAAACCAATCAGTTGTTCCATATCCGGTTCTAACTGTTGCTTCTTGACCCTTATACAGGTTTCTCAGGAGACAGGTGAGGTGGTCTGGTACTCCCATCTCTTTAAGAACCTGCCATAATTTATTGTGATCCACACAATCAAAGGCTTTAGCATAGTCAATGAAGCAGAAGTAGATGTTTTTCTGGTACTCTCTTGCTTTCTCCATAATCCAGCGAATGTTGGCAATTTGATCTCTAGTTCCTCTACCTCTTCGAAACCCAGCTTGTACTTCTGGCAGTTCTCTATCCACGTACTGTTGGAGCCTAGCTTGTAGGATTTTGAGCATGACCTTGCTAGCGTGTGAAATGAGTGCAATTGTGCGATAGTTTGAACATTCCTTGACGTTGCCCTTCTTTGGGATTGGAATGTAAACTGACCTTTTCCAATCCTGTGGCCACTGTTGTGTTTTCCAAATTTGTTGGCAAATTGAGTGCAGCACTTTAACAGCATCTTCTTTTAAGACTTTGAATAACTCAGCTGGGATACCATCACCTCCACTAGCTTTGTTGTTAGTAATGCTTTCTAAGGCCCATTTAACTTCGCTTTCCAGGATGTCTGGCTCGAGGTCAGTGATTATACCATCGTGGTTGTCAAGGACGTCGAGGTCCTTCTTGTATAGTTCTTAGAGCAATAATAATAATTAATAATTATCATATGGCACTGAGTGTAGTATAGCCAGGAGATCCGAAGAATGGCTGGCAGCCAGAAGTTCTAGCTCTTTTAGTGTTATGCACCACTAGGTGGCAAGCTAAACTTGTTTTTAAAATCAACCACCAATGGATGTACAGCACATGCAGGTATACAAGCCACCAAAAAAAACACTGTACAAATAAAGCAACAGACAACAAATTGTGTTCTTAAAATGAATTAGTATTTTCTTTTACAGTCCTTTTTCAGTGTTGTTTTTAAGGCAAGAGATGTTTTAGAGGTGGCTTGCCATTGCCCGCCTTTCTGTTATGGACCTGGTATTCCTTGGAGGTCACCCTTCCAAAAACTAGACAAGGCTAACCTTGCTTAGCTCCTGAGATCTCCTGAGATCGGGCCAGCCTCAGCCATCCAGGCCAGGACTAAATCAAAGGAATTAACTTGATATATTAAAACCACTCTTTCCCTGAGGGCCATTCCTTGGCCAGTTAAGAGAGATCTTGCTGAACCAGAGCTGCCAGGCAGCTTCTCTTGCAAGACCTGAGCTCCCTTGCCAGGAAGCCAAACAAGGGCCAAGTACATTAAACTGACAACTACAACCAACTTTTTGGGCTCAACGCTGCACACCAGGAAACACCTTAGTGCACACATTCAGGGTTATTGAAGAAAGCCAAATATCAACACGTATAGGTTAGTTTCCCTCAGTCAATCTTGTAAGTATTATGCTGGCCAGCAAGTCTGAAATATGTAAAAAACAGAAGATGGGGCTGTAATCTTTAATTAAGCAACAGCTGGGAAAGAATGGCTTTTGGTTTACCTTCCTGTTGAAGAATCAGAACAGAAAATTTTGCAACTCATGAAATGCACCAGCAGCTTTGAAAAACATCTGCACAGCTAAGAAATAAGTGACTTGTCAAAGTATGTACAAGAGTTGGGTGGATGGGAGAATGAATGAGAGAGCATGCGTGGGAGCTGAAGACTAGGGTTTGCCAACTTCCAGGTGGCACCTGGAAAGCTCCCGCTATTGATCCCCAGATGACCAAGATCAGTCCCCCTGGAGAAGACAGCTGCTTTGGAGGGGGACTCTATGGCATTAGACCCAACCGAGGTCCCTCTCTTTCCCCAAACTCTGCTCTCCCCAAGCTCCACCCACCAAATCTCCAGGTATGTTCCAACCCAGAACTGGCAACCCGACCGAAGACCCACACTAGGAGGAAACCTGGGACGACCAGGGAAAAGAGACCACCAGCTGGAAGATCACCAGAGGACCTCCTCCACCCTGGTGGCCGGAAAACACCACTGTCAACTCCCTATCTGGAGGGGAAAGGGGAACTCCCAGAGGCCATGCTCCAAGATGCATGTCGGCTCAGTTCCTGAACATCTGTGACTTGTCCAGTCTACCCAACAGGTCAAAAGGCCATGAGTCTGTAAGGGATGACCTCCCCTCCCCAGTTCCTGGAAATCTGTGACTAGGCCGGGAGTATGTAGGGGATGACTGCCCCACCCCAGTTCCCGAAAATCAACGACTAGTCCGGAAGTCTGTAAGGGATGACCTCCCCACCCCACTGGATCCCAGGGGCGGAATTGGTGGGTGTCAAGAAGACCATACATGGCAAGACTCTGTGACAGGAAGGCAAAGGCAGAGGGAGAGACGAACGGCCTATAAAAAGGAGCGCCTCCAGTGAGGCAGAGAGAGCCTTCGACAATCTCTCTCCTGACAGATCCGCATCGAGTGACCCGCCAGCCAGGCCAGCCATTTGGGTGAGTGGGATTTGCTGCCGGGGGATGCAGGGATGGACACGGGAATCAACAGCTTTAAACGGGGAGGACAGGCAGGTCAGGAGGGTTCCCAGCTCTGGCTTGGGGAGCCCTGGAGGCTTGGGGGCGGAATCGAGGGAGGGCATCATTTGGAGAGTCGAAGGACCACAGTGGGCTATCATGCCAAAGACTTGGCCCTCCAAAGCAACTGTCTCCCCCAGAGGGACTGACCTCTGTCGCCTGGAGAAGAGTTGCAATTCTGGGAGAACCTCCAGGCCCCAGTTTGGCAACCCTGTCAGGGGTCACTAGCCAGGGCAACCAAAGGGACCCTCCGTGTTCAGAGGCAGGAAACCTGGGAATCCCACAGCCAGGAGGCAACGTCATAAGAACATAAGAACATAAGAGAAGCCAGTGTTGAATCAGGCCAACGGCCCATCTAGGTCAACACTCTGTCACACAGCGGCCAAAATATACCAGGGGCCATCAGGAGGGTCCAGCAGTGGGGCCAGGACACCAGAAGCCCCCCACTGCTGGCCCCCCGCCACCAGGAATAGAGTGCATCACCTGCCCCAGACTGAGAGTGCCCATCTAAACCCTGTGGCTAATAGCCACTGATGGACTTCTGCTCCATATATTTATCTAATTCCCTTGTGAAGCTGTCCATGCTTGTAGCTGCCACCCCCTCCCATGGCAGTGAATTCCATATGTTAATCACTCTTCGGGTGAAGAAGTACTTCCTTTTATCTGTTCTGACCTGACTGCTCAGCAATTTCATGGAGTGCCCACGAGTTCTTGTATTGCGAGAAAGGGAGAAAAGTACTTCTTTCTCAACCTGCTCAGTCCCATTCATAATCTTATAAACCTCAATCATGTCACCCCTCAGCTGTCATTTCTCCAAGCGGAAGAGCCCCAAGCATTTTAACCTTTCTTCATAGGGAAGGTGTTCCAACCCTTTTATCATTCTAGTTGCCCTTCTCTGCACTTTTTCCAATGCTATAATATCCTTTTTGAGATGTGGTGACCAGAACTGTACACAGTATTCCAAATGAGGTCACACCAATGATTTATACAGGGGCATGATGATACGGGCTGATTTGTTTTCAGTTCCCTTCCTGGGAAGGCCTGGGCCTCTCTGCCCTCCTGCGGGCCCTCCAGAGGAACTGGTCGGCCACCACGTGAGGCAGGATGCTGGACCAGATGGACCCTCTGATGGTCTGACCCAGCCGGGCTCGCCTGATGTTCGGGGTGTGGCACGTGTTTCTCTCCCCCACCTTGGCAGGGCTTTAGGGCTCTGCCTGCACCTTCCCTGGGAGTTGTGCCCAGGCGCTCTGGTTTGCAGGGTTCCCCCAACATGATGCCATGCGGGCATCACCATGATGTCTTTCCAGCCCAGCAGGAGCCTGGGGGGACATAAATTGCTCTCCTAATGCTTCCCAGGTGGAGAAGTGGAGGCAGAAGTCTCAACCCATGAGAAATAAGGGAGGGGCCAGCCCAAATCAGGCCCAGAGACCCACGGAGGCTGCAGGGCCAGATGGGTCTCCAGCCCTCGCCTCTGACCCAGTCGTAGATCTGGCCTTGAGTACGGTTGTACCTGCAGCCAGGGATTCTCTCTAGCAGCAGGAGCCGGGGGAAAGGCGGACCTCTGCTGGAGCTTGCCGGGAGACATCCCAGGGCTGCGGGGGGGGCGGCAGGCGGCCCCACCCACAGTTTGCCATGCCTCTTCCCCAGGGGAAGCCCCGAGACCCGCAGGGGAGAATTCAGTGAGACTTTGTCTCCTGAGCCATGGAAAGAGACCTGTGTCTCCACGAAGTCTCCACCTTGCCCGAGCACTAAAGGAGGGAGCGCTGCTGACCCACAATGCTTTGCTGACTGCAGAGGGGGCAGAGGAAAGGCCAGGCAGGGAACCTGTAAAGGCCACTGGCCCCAGAGCCAGAAATCCTACCGCCAGTCCCATGGGAGGGGAAACCCCTGGGAGCCTTGTGCTAGAGGGGGATTGATGTGCAGAACCCAGTCCGTTTGGGATGCAGCAGTGGGGCTGATGCGGGTTTTCTGGAATGCATGCTAATAAATGTATGATACGAGAGACAGTACTTGTAGGAGACGGTATCTGCTCTGTTTGGGTGCTGAGTGGACCGGATGGGCATCTTGGCCAGAATCAATGATTCCCCCCCATGGCTTGCAAGGGTGTGGTCATCATGGCCTCCATGGCAACTCACCAGCCTTAAAGAAAATATCGGTCCTTTCCTTCATGCATGCACAGCAGCGCTAATAAAACTTCCATTAAAACTTTAGAGGCAATGGGACAGTATAGTTCTGCAGTGCAGTACTGACATACGAATAGTTTCCCTCCAGCCATCTTGCAGCTTCCCTTCCCCATTCCTTTCCAGGCCATCAGGACAAAGTTTCCTGCACCTTTTCCCCTTTATCTCTGCAACAAAAAGGGCAGGAGGTTTCTTTGTTCAAATTAAAACTGAGACCTGAGAGGAAGTGAAATCTGATATGGAGAGACATAAGAAGGCAGTCGGTCATTATCCTGCCACGGCAGTTCCTTTTTTAAAAAAATAAATCCCTAATGCCTGGGCCTGATCCCTGCATTCGAATCCAAGGGCACTCCCAGGCATGTATTGCGCCCATGAGATCCCTCGGCGGCAGGGCGGAGGCGACCCGGGCTCTTGCTCCTGCACCCATAAATCCCTCTTCTTGCCGTCTTCCAAAGGCGAGGGTCCTCCTTGCACTGCTGGGGGGCTGACCCCCAGGAGTGGCTCTCATTGCCATCTCCCTCCCTTACAGGATGCTGATCTTCTGGACTTGGGTGCTGGCCTTGGCGCTGCTGGCGGGGCGTGGGGAGGCCCAGAGCTGCACAGAACAATATGGAGGTAAGAGACATGGAGTGGGGTGAGGGCGGGCCTCAGAGACCCCCCAAGTCGGGCCCCTCCTGGGGGCGCTTCCATCCCTCCCCAAAACCAGATGTCCTGTGTTGTGCCACCGACACTCCTGATGTGACAGAACAAGGGAGAGGGAGAGAGAGAGAGAGGGAGAGAGAGAGAGAATGTATCTTCCATTCAAATTATTGGCCATGTGTTTGCAGGCTCCAGAAACTATGCAGCATTATCCCCTGGGAGGTCCAGACCCTCAATCCCTGCTGCTCCCCTAGTTTCTTTAGCACAGAAGTGGGTAAAGCCACATACGTTGGTAGGGTGCAAGAGAGGATCAGCTCCCCAGGTGGTTACATCCATGCGCACAGTGATAAGTTACCCTTGCCTCTCTTTCCCCATAGGTTTTGGCCTCTCTCCTTTTCCCCGGTCCCCTCCCCAGCCCCTTCGGCTGTGGAATGAATACACAGAGCAAAAGCCTGCACTCAAGGGCTCTGGTCTGTGTGCATTCCCTATTGAGATGCGGGAAGGAGAGCGGCCCACTCCCCCACCCCTTCCCCAGTAACTCCCCTGAAAGGGCGTGTCCCTGTTGCTTTGCACAGGGCCCCGAAGGTGGAGATGTCCCCTCTTCTTGTCTAGCAAAGGCAGCGGATCCTGAGCACTTCTCTCCCTTCTTGTCACGCTCCTACTCTAGGTCCTAACTTGGCCAGAGATCGGCCAACCTCGCAGTCCTCCACGTATACACACACAGATGGGATCTCGGGAATGTCCAGCTATGCCGTGGACGGGAACTGTGATGGGCGATGGATTTCTCGCTCCTGCACCCACACCAATCAGGAGCTCAGCCCCTGGTGGTCGGTGGACTTGGGCCAAGAACACGACATCTCCCTTGTGGTGGTGAAAATCCGGCAGGACTGCTGTGGAGAGAGAATCCAGGGGGCCACAATCCATGTGGGAGACCACATGGGTGACTTTAGCAAAACCAGCTTCACGTAAGTCTCACATATGTTTCAGTCCCCCCCCCATCTACAACATGTTTCCCCCAGATACATGATCTGGAATTCCTCTAAAATGGTGGACTTTACCCACCATTTCAAGGCAATCCTGCAGCTGAAGTGTAATGGGGTTGATGCAGTTGAGGTGTAAGGGGGATTCCAGTCCTCAGTTGAGTTGTGTAAGGGGGATTCTAGTCCTCAGTTGAGTTGTGTAAGGGGGATTCTAGTCCTCAGTTGAGTTGTGTAAGGGGGATTCTAGTCCTCAGTTGAGTTGTGTAAGGGGGATTCTAGTCCTCATAGAGTTTCCAGCTCTGGGCTGGGACATACTTGGAGATTTGGGGGTGGAGCCTGGGGAGGAGTGGGGCATCAGCAAGGTATAAGGCCATGGAGTCCACCCTCCAAATCAGCCATTTTCTCCAGGGGAGCTGATCTAGTTCATCTGGCGATCAGTTGTGGTAGCAGGAGGCCTCCAGGTGCCACCTGGAGGTTGGCAACTCTATTCATTCAGTGCTATGAAGAGGGTTGGTGTATCAACGGGTGACAGATCAATCTATTCCTGACTAGGAGGCTATGTCAACAAACAGAGCACCCTATGAGAAGGTGTAGCATGTTGATAGCCAACTAGACTAGGAACAGCGCTTAGAGATGCCGGCTACACCAGAAGGAATTTCTAGCCGTGCGTTCCCCTGTTCTTGGGGACTGATCCATTAAGAATTCATGCCACCGCCTTGCTGACCCTCTTTCTTCCCCCACAGATGTGGGACCATCACAGACCTCCGAGATGGATCCCTCTCCACTGTGCTCTGCAACGCAGCCCGGGGCCGCTACATAACAATCGTCATTGCGGGCCGTGAAGCAATCCTGTCTCTGGGTGAAGTGGAAGTCCATGGTACCAAATAACCGCACCAGTGTTAAGAGATGGTAGAGTTCATGTGTACGGAATGGAATGATGTCTTCCCAGTCACCTTCCTGGATGCTTCCTCTCAGCAGGCATCTTCTGAATCCCCCTGCGGTTTGCCAGGCCCTGCAAATTATATGTCTGGCTGTGAATTTCCCTGTGACCCAGAGCAGAACAGTTGCTGGTTAGGCAAGGCAGAGATTTGGGGTTGCCGTGCTATTCTCCTGCAGCCAAAGCAATCAGGAAGGCACCTTAAAGACTAATAGAATAACAGCAGGTCAGCATCGTTTGGTGTGCTAGAAGCCATCGCCTCTCTCTCAGCCACAGAAGCTGCCGCTGGAACAAACTTTTGTTAGTCTTTGGGCTCTTCCACGTTGTCATTTTTGTCCCTCGTTTGTCCCTATTGCTTCAGGGTTTTTCCCCCAATGTGTTTTGCTCTCTCTAGTTGTCCCAGAGGGAGCAAAACCAGGAGTCATTTCCTGCCAGAGTGCGGCGGAGCGGTGCTCCGGCAGTAAGGAGCCACCACCCCCCACCACCATTCCTGGCCAGATGGGGAAGGGAGAGAAAGGCATTCTAAACATGCCTGCCCTTTGTCAGGCAGTGTGCCATATGCAAATGAGTTATGCAAATGAGCTCCTGCACCTCTTTTTCTACAAAATGACCCCTGAGCAAAACACATGTGGAAAAGGGGGGGGGCAAAGTGATAGGGACAAAGAGGGACAAAAACGACATTGCCACAGAACTCCTCTTCGGTCTTAGCTCTGTCCAGCAACGTCTCACTCAGAGTCCACCACACACCGCCTGAGGGTTCCCTGCCCCAACCTTGTGCTCCTTAATCCACCATCCAGCTAATCCTCTTGCTGGGCACGTACCTTTATGCGTGACCCACAGTACCGTCAGTTCCTCCCCCTGGGGTAGGACCGCCACCCTCTTGGGGGCTCCATAGCTGATAGTCTGCTGTGTTTTGGTGGTTTAAATTCTCTCAGGTCCATCCAAGGGTAAGTTTGCCAGTTTGCATTTTGGTGGCTTTGGGTGGACGTCCGCCGCTTGCATTTTTCACACAAGGCAACCGTAACTTCCACGATGCCATCTTACGCTTGACTCTTGACAGTGCTGTGAGCTTTGAGCTCCCTGTATTTCTCTGCTGCCAGACTGGTGATTTCGGCATGACTTTTAACTCTGTACATTTTATCTTTAATAAATGCTTTGTTGGATGCAGTGGATGTGTGATTCCCGTGAGTCTGTAACCTGCATTTGGGGTTTTTTGTGGGGGGATAATTTTCCAGCAGCCTGTATTTTGGAGATGGGATTGTTTCTGTTTGGGGGTTGGTTGAGGGAAACCCCCGCCCCTTCATCACTTGCTCCCACACACGGAGCCGCTAATTAAGGGGGGGGAATTCGACAGAGAGAAGGTTGCAGCTAAGGGCAGCCTCCGATCACGTTCGGACATGCCCCTCAAAGCACTGGGCCGGCCTCCTCCTCCTGGCATTTGGGTTGCATCTATGGGAAGCAGAAAGGCAGCTTGGAAGCGTTCTTGCCTTTTGGGAACTTTGGTAGGCTTGGCTCTTCTTCTCAGAAGTTTTTTCACTATGGTACAAAAAGTTCACATGGGTTGGGTGAGGAGGAATACGTCGTTGCCGGGACTTTGACAGGATGGTGGGGGTGAGGCGAGAGTTTGGAAACGGCCCTTGTGAAAATGCTCCTCGCTGTTTCAGGACCCCTTTGTGGGACCCTGATACTAGTGTGAGATACAGGAGGTCCTTCACGGGCTTCATCCACCTGTTTTGAATAGGCTTGCCAACCTCCAGGTGGCACCTGGAGATCTCACGCTATTACAATTGATGTACAGATGACCGAGAGCGGTTCCCCTGGAGAAAACAGTTGTTTTGGGAGGTGGGCTCTCTAGCATTGTACCCGGCTGAGGTCTCTCCCCTCCCCAAACCCTGCCCTTCCCATGTTCTCCTCACCCTTGGTGGGGGTTTGGGACTCTGCCCACACTTTCCTTGGGAGTTGTGCCCAGAGGCTCTGGCATGCATGGTGCCCCCCAACAAGATGCCATGTGGACACCACCATGATGCCCTTCTAGCCCAGCAGAAGCCTGGGGGGCATAAACTGCTCTCTTAATGCTTCCCAAGTGGAGAAGTGGAGGCAGAAGTCTTAACGCACGAGAAATAAGGGGAGGGGCCAGCCCAGCTCAGGCCCAGAGACCCACGGAGGCTGCAGGGCCAGATGGGTCTCCAGCCCTCGCCTCTGACCAAGTCGTAGATCTGGCCTTGAGCACGGTTGTACCTGCAGCCAGGGATTCTCTCTAGCAGCAGGAGCCGGGGGGAAAGGCGGACCTTTGCTGGAGCTTGCCGGGAGACATCCCAGGACTGCAAGGAGGGGCGGCAGGTGACCTCACCCACAGTTTGCCATGCCTCTTTCCCAGGGAAAGCCCCCGAGACCCACAGGGAAGAATTCAGTGAGACTTTGTCTCCTGAGCCATGGAAAGAGACCTGTGTCTCCACGAAGTCTCCACCTTGCCTGAGCACCAGAGAAGGGAGTGCTCCTGACCCAAAACGCTTTGCCGTCTGCAGAGGGGGCAGAGGAAAGGCCAGGCAGGGAACCTGCAAATGGCCACTGGCCCCAAGCCAGAAATCCTACCGCCAGTCCCATGGGAGGGAAAACCCCTGGGAGACTTGTGCTGGAAGTAGGGATGCCAACTCCAGTTTGGGACATTCCTGGAGATTTGAGGGCGGAGTTTGCAGAGGAGCAGGACTTCAGTAGGACAGAAGGCCCAGCCGTCCGCTCTCCAAAGCAGCCGTTGTCTTTAAAGAAACTGGGATCCGTTGTCTAGAGATCCACTGTCATTCCAGGAGATCTCTGGGGTCCACCAGGAGGCTGGCAACCCTAGCTAGGAAGGGGATGGATGTGCAGAACTCACTGTTTAAAATGGGGGGGGGGCTGATGCCGGTAAAGCCCCTTGCCCGCTGAGTTTGCAGGCTAGACACATACTGAAGTGCCCTCGCGTCGCAACTGACTTATGGCTACCCCAGCGAGGGGCTTTCAAGGTGAGGAATAATCGGGGGGGGGTTGCCGTTGCCTCCCTCTGCACAGCCTTCCTGCACGGACTCGCACCCAAGTAGCAGCCCTGCTTAGCTCCCAATTGCTGACGGGACTGTTGTACACACAGTTTATGAAACGCTGTTATGCACTTCGTACTCTGCCACTGACTAACAGGTTAACTTAGTAGGTACACTTAGCATTTCCATTATATATACATACACACACATACATACATATACATACGCACTAAGTGCCATTTATGATTCTAACCACACAAACAGAAATCAACCAGGAACGTATATTCAGATATTAACTTTGGTTCATTAATGGCCACTGCTTAAAAAATGCATGCTGGGAGAATGAAGAGGCTGCTAACGTACCACTATTTTGCTGATGCCCGACCCGACCCACAGACAGGCCTCGTGGCCTTGCATTTTAGCTCTATAACCAGAACATATTTCAGTTTGGTGTAGCCAGTTTGGTGTCGTGGTTAAGTTGTTGTTGTTGTTGTTCAGTCGCACAGTCGAGTCCGACTCTTCGCGACCCCATGGACCAGATCACGCCAGGCCCTCTTGTCTTCCGCTGTCTGCTGAAGTTTGCTCAATTTCATGTTCGCTGCATCAATGACCTCCCTCATGGATCACTGCCTTGTCGTGGCGAGGGGCTTGCGTGGTTCGATGAGGCTGTGGGCTATGCCGTGGAGGGCCACCCAGGATGGACAGGCCACAGCAGAGAACTCAGACCAAGCGTGATCCCCTGGAGAAGGAAATGGCAACCCACTCCAGTATCTTTGCCAAGAAAACCCCATGGACAGTAACAAAAGGCTAAAAGATATGACGCCGGAAGATGAGCCCCTCAGGTCGGAAGGTGTCCAATATGCTACTGGGGAAGAGCGGAGGGCAAGTACGAGTAACCCCAGAAAGAGTGAAGCGGCTGGGCCAAAGCCGAAAGGACGCTCAGTTGTGGATGTGTCTGACGGTGAAAGGAAAGTCCGGTGCTGCAAAGAACAATACTGCATAGGAACCTGGAATGTAAGATCTATGAATCAAGGTAAGCTTGACGTGGTCAAAAATGAGATGGCAAGAATGAACATCGACATCTTGGGAATCAGTGAACTAAAGTGGACAGGAATGGGCGAATTTAACTCAGAAGACCATTATATCTACTACTGTGGCCAGGAATCCCGTAGAAAAAATGGTGTGGCCTTTATAGTCAACAAGAGAGTGAGAAAGGCAGTATTGGGATACAATCTCAAAAATGACAGAATGATCTCGGTCCGAATCCAAGGCAAACCATTCAATATCACAGTAATCCAAGTCTATGCCCCAACCACTGCTGCAGAAGAGGCTGAAGTGGACCAGTTCTATGAAGACCTACAACAGCTCATAGAACTAACACCAAAAAATGATGTCCTCATCATCATAGGGGACTGGAATGCTAAAGTAGGAAATCAAAAGGTAACCGGAATAACAGACAAGTTTGGCCTTGGAGAACAAAATGAAGCAGGGCAAAGGCTAACAGAGTTTTGTCAAGAGAACATGCTGGTCATAGCGAACACCCTTTTCCAACAACCTAAGAGGCGTCTCTACACATGGACATCACCAGATGGGCAACACCGAAATCAGATTGACTATATAATTTGCAGTCAAAGATGGAGAAGCTCTATCCAGTCAGTAAAAACAAGACCTGGAGCAGACTGTGGCTCAGATCATGAGCTACTCATTGCAAAATTCAGACTTAAATTGAAGAAAGTTGGGAAAAACACAAGGCCATTCAGATTTGACCTAGATCGCATCCCCGATGAATATACAGTAGAGGTGAAGAATAGGTTTAAGGGACTAGATTTGATAGACAGAGTGCCTGAAGAACTGTGGACAGAGGTCCGTGACATTGTAAAGGAGGCAGCAATCACCGCCATCCCAAAGAAAAAGAAATGCAAAAAAGCAAAGTGGCTGTCTGATGAGGCTTTACACATAGCAGAGGAAAGAAGGAAAGCTAAAGGCAACAGTGAAAAGGAAAGATTTGCCCAACTGAATGCAGATTTCCAGAGAACAGCAAGGAGAGATAAGGAGGCTTTCCTGAATGAACAATGCAAAGTAATAGAGGAAAACAATAGATTGGGAAGGACTAGAGATCTCTTCAAGAAAATTGGAGAAATCAAGGGAACGTTCCATGCAAAGCTAGCCATGATAAAGGACAAAAATGGTAGGGACCTAACAGAAGCAGAAGAGATTAGGAAAAGATGGCAAGAATACACAGAAGAACTATACAAGAAGGACCTCAATGTCCTTGACAACCACGATGGTATAATCACCGACCTCGAGCCAGACATCCTGGAAAGCGAAGTTAAATGGGCCTTAGAAAGCATTACTAACAACAAAGCTAGTGGAGGTGATGGTATCCCAGCTGAGTTATTCAAAGTCTTAAAAGAAGATGCTGTTAAAGTGCTGCACTCAATTTGCCAACAAATTTGGAAAACACAACAGTGGCCACAGGATTGGAAAAGGTCAGTGTACATTCCAATCCCAAAGAAGGGCAATGTCAAGGAATGTTCAAACTATCGCACAATTGCACTCATTTCACACGCTAGCAAGGTCATGCTCAAAATCCTACAAGCTAGGCTCCAACAGTACGTGGATAGAGAACTGCCAGAAGTACAAGCTGGGTTTCGAAGAGGTAGAGGAACTAGAGATCAAATTGCCAACATTCGCTGGATTATGGAGAAAGCAAGAGAGTACCAGAAAAACATCTACTTCTGCTTCATTGACTATGCTAAAGCCTTTGATTGTGTGGATCACAATAAATTATGGCAGGTTCTTAAAGAGATGGGAGTACCGGACCACCTCACATGTCTCCTGAGAAACCTGTATAAGGGTCAAGAAGCAACAGTTAGAACCGGATATGGAACAACTGATTGGTTTAGCATAGGAAAAGGAGTACGACAAGGATGTATATTGTCACCTTGCTTATTTAACTTATATGCAGAGTACATCATGCGAAATGCTGGCCTGGATGAATCACAAGCTGGAGTTAAGATTGCTGGGGAAAAGATCAATAACCTCAGATATGCAGACGATACCACTCTGATGGCAGAAAGTGAAGAGGACCTAAAGAGCCTCTTGCTCAGGGTGAAAGAGGAGAGTGCAAAAGTGGGCTTGAAGCTCAACATCAAAAAAACTAAGATCATGGCATCTGGTCCCATCACTCCTTGGCAAATAGAAGGGGAAGTCGTAGAAGTAGTGACAGACTTCACGTTCCTAGGATCCCAGATCACTGCAGATGGTGACTGCAGCCATGAAATTAAAAGACGCCTGCTCCTTGGGAGGAAAGCGATGGCAAACCTAAACAGCATGATAAAAAGCAGAGACATCACCTTGCCAACAAAAGTCCGCATGGTCAAAGCAATGGTATTCCCCGTAGTAATGTATGGCTGCGAGAGTTGGACTATAAGGAAGGCCGAGCGCCGAAGAATAGATTCTTTTGAACTATGGTGCTGGAGAAGACTCTTGAGAGTCCCTTGGACTGCCAGGAGATCAAATCAGTCAATCCTAAAAGAAATCAACCCTGATTGTTCCCTGGAAGGCCAGATCCTGCAGCTGAAGCTCAAATACTTTGGCCACCAAATGAGAAGGGAGCGTTCACTGGAGAAGACCCTGATGCTGGGAAAGATTGAAGGTCAAAGAAGAAGGGGACGGCAAAGGATGAGATGGTTAGACAGTGTCATCGATGCAATGAACATGAAATTGAGCAAACTTCAGCGGACAGCGGAAGACAGGAGGGCCTGGCGTAAACTGGTCCATGGGGTCGCGAAGAGTCGGACTCGACTGTGCGACTGAACAGCAACAGCAGCATCAATGACACTGTCTGACCATCTCATCCTTTGCCGCCCCCTTCTTCTTCGACCTTCAGTCTTTCCCAGCTTCAGGGTCTTCTCCAGTGAACGCTCCCTTCTCATCGGGTGGCCAAAGTATTTGAGCTTCAGCTTCAGGATCTGGCCTTCCGGGGAACAGTCAGGGTTGATTTCTTTTAGGATTGACTGATTTGATCTCCTTGCAGTCCAAGGGACTCTCAAGTCTTCTCCAGCACCATAGTTCAAAAGAATCTATTCTTCGGCGCTCGGCCTTCCTTATAGTCCAGCTCCGCAGCCATACATTACTACGGGGAATACCATTGCTTTGACCATGCGGACTTTTGTTGGCAAGGTGATGTCTCTGCTTTTTATCATGCTGTTTAGGTTTGCCATCGCTTTCCTCCCAAGGAGCAGGCGTCTTTTAATTTCATGGCTGCAGTCACCATCTGCAGTGATCTGGGACCCTAGGAACGCGAAGTCTGTCACTACTTCTACGACTTCCCCTTCTATTTGCCAAGGAGTGATGGGGCCAGATGCCATGATCTTAGTTTTTTTGATGTTGAGCTTCAAGTGGTTAAGTGCGCGGACTCTAATCTGGGAGAACCGGGTTTGATTCCCTACTCCTCCACTTGCACCTGGCTGGATGGCTTTGGGCAAGCCGTAGTTCTGATAAGAACCAAAGTCAGAGAGGACCTCCAGCTGACTCTCCTCTACTGGTTTGGTGAGGATTGAACTTACGGGATTCGAGTTACGCCCCCCCCGAAGGTGCCCCCAGAAAAACACTCCTGATATGACAAAATGAGAATTGCTTCAGTCTACCCATCTTGCATTTCCCCCACAATCCACTGCAAAGCACAAAAGGAGCCGACTGACTAGACTCCTGCATTCGGGACTAGGCTCCTGAATTCGGAGTAAGGAGCCTATAGGGGCATTGGCAGGAGATTTGAACCTGCCAGTAGAACTATGAGGTATTCCCCCCCCCAATGTATATAGTTGGCCTCTGGCCATTGTTGTTTGTCTTTGTTGGGTGAAGTACTAATAAACGCGTCTTCGCTTATGTCGTGGTCCGAGTCCTGATGTATGGAACCCAGTACTTTACAGCCACGACTGCCGTCACCAAAGGAGGGGCCCTGCCTGTGCTTGCGCGGCTTCTCTTGCTGTTCCTTCGAATAGGTGAACGCTCAGGGCCACATTTTGGGGGGGCGCTCTTTGAGCCCCTGGTTGCAGCGCAACTCCACCTGCCTGCAGAAGCAGAGAGGGATTTCCCCAGGCACAAGAGGGGCCAGTGCCCAAGGCCGTGCCCCTCCGCGGCCATTCCTCCCGACCTCCGTCAGCCGAGCAGCAGTCCAAAGCCTCAGTTCTTCATCCCAAAGAGTACAGAATGGAGGGTCTCCGAGAGTGGGTATTGCCGGCCGGTCTCTCCACCACGGATTGTTCCAAGCTACGATGGGTCCCCCTGAACCCCAGAAGGCCAAGACCCGGCTCAGTGTCCTAGGCAACTGACTTAAGCACGGGAGAAGCGGAAGTCTGGGCTTTCCCCCTGCTGTTTCCCCCAACCCCCCTGCCTTCCACACGGCCAGGTGGGGATACAGTCTCTGAACCCCCAGAGAAGAGAGCCCCCTCTAGTTCAATCCAGTGGCTTTTATTGCCCCTCTCGTGTCCCACCCTCAGGCCCACCAGTGAGGACACACGACCAAACAAACCAAACCATAAATCCTCCAAGAGCTTACAGAGCTCTTCTTACAGAGAGCTACTGTAAGCTCTTGGAGGCTTGGCTACATTAGGGGTGTGTCGCCTAATATGCAAAGGAGTTCCTGCTGCAAAAAGAGCCCTGCTCTTACTAACGAGACGAAACAATTACAGAGGTCTCAAACTCAAAAGAAGAGATTCAAGGAGATATGTAACTGAGTGAAGGCCATCTTAAGTCTTAGTAGTAAAGAATTAGGGTTCGGGGAGGTGTTAACATATAACACATCCATCAGACAAGATTTCCCAGGTACATGAAAAATGAAGATTTAAGCAGAGTTTAGAGTAGGCAGAACAGGATTTCATGAGCACCAGAGGTAGGTGCTACCCAAGAGGTGGCTGATCAACCTTTCGCTGGGACACCAGGTTTTGTTTTATTTTTTAGTATTTTATTTTTATTTGTGAGTGTGCCTGCGTCTGGAAGTCATTGTTTTTGAATTATTATTTAATTGAAGATCTATATTACTTACAACCAAAGAAAGATACGTAACAACCATAGAAAGGTACAGAAATTATACATAACTTCATCTAATGTTTAAACTAAATTATATCAATACAACTTATATGTCCCTACATTGTATTTATATCTCTTTACCTAAGTGGTGTTCTTTTTTTGTTCTTTCAAAATGATCATTAATTATGAATTGAAACATACATGATCATTATTAGCTTCCAGCATCTTCTATCTTCTTGTTTTAATCTGATAATACAGTTGATTAACTGATAAAGTATACATTGGAGCCAGAAAACTATTGGGTCTATAGAAACTACAGTGTAAGCTAAGGAAGAGCCTTCTCCCCCATCCCATAACCTACAATATGAGAGCACATACCTGTCTGCTCCTCAGGCCTCCCAGCCCCCCAAACTTTATATATATCGAGCTAATAAATATGTAGCTTGCTATTGTGATAGAACATTACAACATTACATTACATCAAGCTCTATTTCACCATCCTCTGTTTCTTCAGAAACATGAAGCTTGCAACTTTTTAACTGGAGTCAACAGTGAATGAGTCTTCCTTTTTCAGCTCGAATTTCAGCTTGCTCTAATTGAGACAATGCTTTTTAACTTGTTTATTAATGCTTTTTAACTTGTTTATTAATGATTTGGAGTTGGGAGTAAGCAGTGATGTGGCTAAATTTGCAGATGACATGAAGTTGTTCAGGGTGGTGAAAACCAGGGAGGAGTGTGAGGCACTCCAAAGGGATCTGTCAAGGATGGGTGAGTGGGCGTCAACGTGGCAAATGGGGTTCAATGTGGCCAAGTGCAAAGTGATGCACATTGGAGCCAAAAATCCTAAATATAAATACACGTTGATGGGGTCTGAACTGGCAGAGACTGACCGAGATCTTGGAGTTGTAGTGGATAACTCAATGAAAATGTCTAGATGGCAGAGATCAGTTCCCCTGGGGAGAAATTGGATGCTTTGGAGGGTGGACTCTGTAGCACTGCACTCTACTGGGGTCCCTGTCCTCCCCAGGCTCCACCCCCAAATCTCCGGGAGTTTCCCAGCCTGGATCTGGCAACCCCCACCCCACCATCCCCCGCCAGTGGCCAGGGGGGACCTGGCAACCTTAGCCCTAGACCTTTCCTCTTCAAGCATATCTCCACCCCCACCCCCACACACACCAGAAGAAAGCAGAGGAATGTGGACAGCAGTCCTGACCCCACGTCCTTGGGAGGAAGCCCCGCTGAGCAGACATGGACAGGAGTGGGCTGTTGGTTTCTGCCCAGGGCAGAATTCAATAGAAGCCAAAAATGAGAGATCACAGGTGGAAGTGGAAATCCAAAAGCAACATCCATGACGGTTTGTAATTCTGTAGAAAATTCTCTCCTATTATCACTCACTCGCATACGAATGCTGCGCAATGTAAACAATTCATTTCACAAGAATTGCTTTATCTGAGCGTGTAGCAATCACAATTCTTACCAGTTTCTACTTATCAACTCTTGAAGGAAACATTCCATGTTGACTCTCTAGTAGCAGAACCCAAGGCAGGATGCCCTCTGGTCCCCGGGGGCTGCTGGACCGCCACCGTCAAAGAGCCTCTGATACCTTGGCTTGAAAGGGGCTCATGTCAAAAGACTTACCTGCATTCCGTGGCCGTGGCACTGACTTGTGCCTTTAGATCCGTGCCACAGCAACATCTCCCTGACCCACATCATGGAGAAAATTAAGTCTCCTTTACTAACAGGCCATACAAATGACAGCCACATTTCTCTCTTCTCCTATCACTACCCCCACCAAGTAACTGGCATTATCCTCATAAGAACATAAGAACATAAGAGAAGCCAATGTTGAATCAGGCCAATGGCCCATCTAGTCCAACACTCTGTCACACAGCGGCCAAAATATACCAGGTGCCATCAGGAGGTCCAGCAGTGGGGCCAGGGCACCAGAAGCCCTCCCACTGCTGCCCCCTCCAGCACCAAGAATAGAGTGCATCACCTGCCCCAGACTGAGAGTTCTCATTCTATACCCTGTGGCTAATAGCCACTGGTGGACTTCTGCTCCATATGTTTATCTAATTTCCTCTTGAAACTGTCCATGCTTGCAGCTGCCACGACCTCCTGTGGCAGTGAATTCCATATGTTAATCACTCTTTGGGTGAAGAAGTATTTCCTTTTATCTGTTCTAACCCGACTGCTCAGCAATTTCATAGAGTGCCCACGAGTTCTTGTGTTGTGAGAAAGGGAGAAAAGTACTTCTTTCTCAACCTGCTCAATCCCATTCATAATCTTATAAACCTCGATCATGTCACCCCTCAGCCGTCGTTTCTCCAAGCTAAAGAGCCCCAAGCATTTTAACCTTTCTTCATAGGGAAGGTGTTCCAACCCTTTTATCATTCTAGTTGCCCTTCTCTGCACTTTTTCCAATGCTATAATATCCTTTTTGAGATGTGGTGACCAGAACTGTACACAGTATTCCAAATGAGGTCGCACCAATGATTTATACAGGGGCATGATGATACTGACTGATTTGTTATCAATTCCCTTCCTAATAATCCCCAGCATAGCGTTGGCCTTCTTTATTGCAGCTACACATTGTGTAGACATTTTCAGCGAGTTATCCACTACGACTCCAAGATCTCTCTCTTGGTCAGTCTCTGCCAGATCAGACCCCATCAACGTGTATTTATATTTAGGGTTTTTGGCTCCAATGTGCATCACTTTGCACTTGGCCACATTGAACCCCATTTGCCACGTTGACGCCCACTCACCCATCCTCAACAGATCCCTTTGGAGTGCCTCACAATCCTCCCTGGTTTTCACCACCCTGAACAACTTCGTGTCATCTGCAAATTTAGCCACATCACTGCTTACTCCCAATTCCAAATCGTTAATAAACAAGTTAAAAAGCATGGGACCGAGTACTGATCCCTGTGGTACCCCACTGCTTACCACCCTCCACTGAGAAAGTTTCCCATTTATACTCACTCTCTGTTTCCTATTTATAAGCCAGTTTTTGATCCACAAGAGGACTTGTCCTTTTATCCCATGACTATTGAGCTTACTTAGGAGCCTTTGATGAGGAACTGTATCAAAAGCTTTCCGGAAGTCAAGGTAAATAATATCTATTGGGTCCCCCTTATCCTCAGGGAGGTCCAGATCTTCAACCCCCACTCCCCAAATTTCTGATCAGGTACAGAAGCAGGAGCTGCGGTGGCTCAAGTGGTTAAGACGCTGAACTGCAGGCTGTGGAAGGTCAGTAGTTCAGCAGTTCAAGACCCAGGTGCCACAAGACGGAGTGAGCTCCCGTCTCTTGTTCCAGCTCCTGCCAACCTAGCAGTTTGAAAGAAAGAAATTGCAAGTAGATAAATAGGTACCACTTCGGTGGGAAGGTAACAGCGTTCCGTGAGCCTCATGGCGTCTAGTCATGTCGGCCACATGACCACGGAAACGTCTTCGGACAGCGCTGGCTCTTCGGCTTTGAAACGGAGATGAGCACCACAACCCTAGAGTCGGATTCGACTGGCTTTCGAGCAAGGGAACCTTTACCTTTACCTTTTACAGAAGCAGGTAAAACTCTTCTCGTGCGTTGCCAGGCTGTGAGAGGTGAGCTGCTTCCCAAAGGGTCACACAGTGATCGTTGAGAACTTGGGAAAGGGAGGCCTGCATTTCCCTGCATGTTTCTGACCCCCATGTGTTTCTCTGTTCCCCTCCCCACCAGCCCCTTTCTGTGCTCTGCAACGGAGCCCGGGGCCGCTACGTAACCATCACCATCGTTGGCCGCCGAGCAATCCTGTCTCTAGGTGAAGTGGAAGTCCACAGCACCAAATAATCACACCAGTGTTAAGAGATCGCAGAGTTCACGTGTACAGAAGTCCTGGATGCTTCCTCTCAGCAGGCATCTTCTGAATCCCCCGGCGGTTTGTCAGGCCCTGCAAACTATGTCGTCAGGCTGTGAATTTCCCTGTGACCCAGAGCAGAACAGTTACTGGCTAGGAAAGACATTGATTGAGGGACTTCATACCAGTAATAATAATCCCAGAGGGGTCTCTGTGCTGTTCCCCTGCAGCCAAAACAACCAGGAAGGCACCTTAAAGACTAATGGAATAACAGCAGGTCAGCATCGTTTGGTGAGCTAGAGGCCGCCGCTTCTCTCTCGGCCACACCAGCTGCTGCTGGAACAAGCGTCTGTTAGTCTTTGATGTGCCTACAAAACTCCTCTTCACTCTTAGCTCCGTCCAGCGACGTCTCCCTCAGAGTCTGCCACACACTGCCTGAGGGTTCCCTGCCCCGACCCTGTGCTCCTTAATCCACCATCCGGCTAGCTCTCTTGCCAGCATGTACCAGTTTGGTGAGCCAGTTTGGTGTAGTGCCAGTTTGGTGCAGTGGTTAAGTGCGCGGACTCTTACTGGGGAGAACCAGGTTTGATTCCCCACTCCTCCACTTGCACCTGCTGGTGTGACCTTGGGTCAGTCACAAGCTCTGGCACAGCTGTTCTCTCAAGGACAGTTTCTGTCAGAAGTTCTCTCATCCCCACCTGTCTCAGAGGGTGTCTGTTGTGGGGAGGGGAGGGGAAAGGATTTTGTAAGCCGCTCTGAGACGCCTTTGGGCAGTGAAGGGCGGGGTATAAATCCAAACTCTTCTTCTTCTTCTTCTTCTTCTTCTTCTTCTTCTTCTTCTTCTTCTTCCTTTATGCATGACCCACCATGCCTTCACCTCTTCTCCCTGGGGCAGGGCTGCCACCTTCTTGGGGCTCCGCAGCCTTCAGCCTTCCGTGTTGTGATGGTTTTATTTCTCTCAGACCCATCCGAGGGTAAGTTCGCCAGTTAGCATTTTCGGTAGCTTTGGATGGACTCTCCCAGTTGCAGTTTAATCTCTCTGCATTTCTCTGCTGCCAGACTGGTGATTTTAGCATGGTTTTTAATTCTTCACATTTTATCTTTAATAAATGCTTTGTTAGATGCAGTGGATGTCTAATTACCATGAGACTCTAATCTGCATTTGGAGTTTTTGTTCCACCAGGTCTGAGCCAGGGCCAAAAAGCCCTGGCCCCGGTTGAGGGCAGCCGGATCTCTCTCGGGCCGGGGACCACCAGGAGGTTCTTACTTCCCGAGCATAACGCTCGTCTGGAGGCATACTTAGAGAAGTGGTCCTGAGAGTATGTGGGTCCCTGACCTCTAAGGACCTTAAAGGTCAAAAACACCACCTTGTACCTGACCTGGTGCTCCACCGGAAGCCTGTCAGGTTTTGAAATCAAGTAGATCCAGTCATTCTTGCACCAAGAAAGGTTTATTGGATTATCTTGCTAAAACCCACAGTAGGAGGTCATTGTCAGGAATGGGGGCGAAGCAAAGCAAGCTAACTTATAGTGTGATGCAATGAAGCGCCTAGCAAATAAAACTTGAGCACTCGCGCGGGAACTCCCGGCGGGAGAAATACTTCATGAGCGGGAGACTACTCCCCCCTCCCCTTGCCTTCCCAGGACTGGAAAATTCTCAGCGAAACAAGAATAGTCCAAAGCCTACATTCAAGGCCACCGTGATAAGGAAAAGCGGCAGGGAAGAAGCTCCCACGTTTCTGCCTGCATAGCTACGCAAGCGCAAAGCGGGGTAGGGAACATAAAACAATGGATTCAGTGAGAAACATCAAAGGCATTTTCTGACATTCTGCCCTTCCCAAAAATACCACCCACCCACCACTCAGGAAGGAGAGAATGAGGGCCCCCAGGTTTATTAGGGTATCTAGTGTGAAATTCTTTCAGGTGATCAGGTGCATTGATATCAGATACTTTCACCCACTCCCTGTGTTGGGGCCCAAAGTGTACCCATTGAATAAGGTACAGGAGTTGTCCACGGAGAATCTTAGAGTCCAAAATGTCAGCAATTTCGTAGTGCTCCTCATCGTCAACCATCAAAGGGGGAGGTGCCGGAAGCTCAGCTTGCCATTTAGTCGGGGGTAACGCAGGTTTGAGGAGGCTGTAATGGAAAATTGGATGTATTGCTTTAAGAGATTTAGGCAAATCTAGTTGTACAGTTACTTGATTTATACATCTCAACACTTTGAAAGGACCAATATATTTCCAAGCAAGTTTCCGGGACTGTTGCGCTAGCCTTAGGTTCTTGGTTGACAGATAGACCGAGTCTCCCGGTTGCAGTTTCCAGCCACCTGCCCTCTTTTTGTCTGCCTGTTTTTTGTACTGTGCCTTGGCCTCATTCAATGTCTCAACAATTAGGGGCCAAGAGTCCCGGAAAGTTTTACACCATGCTGAGGCTTTCCCAACAGTTTCACCGGGCTTCAAGAAGGGAAGAAGGGGGCTGTCATAACCCATGGCAGCTTTGAAGGGTGACATCTTCGTTGAAGCGTGCCATGAGTTGTTGTACGCAAATTCCGCCAGTGGCAATAAATCTACCCAATTGTCTTGTTGATAGTTAGAAAAACATCTCAGGTATTGTTCTAAAGTCTGGTTTACTCTCTCCGTTTGCCCGTCTGTTTCAGGGTGATAGGCAGTACTGAGAGCACGTTCAATACCCATTAGAGTCATTAACTCTGACCACAACTTGGAAACAAATTGAACCCCCTGTCGGAGATTATCTTGAGTGGTAAAGTATGTAGCCTGGCAATGTGTTGGAGGAAGGCTTTGGCCAAGACTTTGGCTGTTGGCAGACTGGGGAATGGTATAAAGTGAGCTTGCTTAGAGAATAAATCCACTACCACCCAAATGACCGTCATATGTCTAGAGGGGGAAGATCTGTGATAAAGTCCATAGAGATTACTTCCCAGGGTCGGCTCGGGGTGGGTAGAGGCTGTAAAAGACCTGGAGGTTTTCCCGGTCTGGCTTTGCAACGATTGCACGTCGGACAGGATTGTATATAGAGGGATAAATCCTGTTTCATTCGGGGCCACCAGAAGCCACGTTGCAGCAGTCGTAAGGATTTTACATATCCAAAGTGCCCCGCAGATTTTGAGTCATGGACTGTCTGCAACATTTGGGATCGGGTAGCTTCAGGGACAAAATTTTTATTTCCCCTGTACCAGCAGCCGTTCGGACCACATTTCACATCCTCCCTGGCTTGTAACTCACTTGTTTCCTGTGTGGTGATGTCAGTGACAAATTGTTTTTCCCAGGTTAATGCCTGGATGGGATTCAATTGTGCTCGTTTGGTTTTACGGGTTACAACTGCACCAACCAATTGTTCAGGGGTGAACATAGACTCTCGTATTTCGGTCCTCTTACAGAGGTGTTGGGGAAGGCGGGAGAGAGCGTCTGCCAGATGATTGGCTTTACCTGGGAAATGGTGAAGGGTGAATTGAAATTTGGAGAAAAACTCAGCCCACCGGAATTGTTTTGCATTTAGATTCCGGGGTTTTCGCAGTACCTCAAGATTTTTGTGATCAGTCCAGATTTCAAAAGGTACTTGGGACCCCTCTAACCAGTGTCTCCAGGTGATCAATGCTAAACGTATAGACGCAGCTTCTTTATCCCAAATGGGCCAAAATCTCTCTGTATCATTGAATTTTTTTGATACATAAGCAAGGGGTTGTAGTTGCCCCTGAACATTCTCTTGCAAAATCACCCCACCCATAGCGGTATCCGACGCGTCCACTTGGACCACAAACTTTTTTGTCTCATCGGGGTGGGCTAGTATGGGTTCAGACGTGAATAACTGTTTTAGTTGTTCAAACGCTTCCTGACACTGAGGGGTCCAGTTCAAAGGGGCCCCTGGCACCGAAGCCTTAGATCCCCTCCCCTTAGTCTTTAGCAGTTCCGTGAGGGGAAGGGCTACTTGGGCAAAGTGTGGCAGGAATTGACGGTAAAAATTGGCGAAACCGAGGAAACTTTGGAGCTGTCGCCTGGTTTTGGGGGGCTCCCACATCAATACATCCTGGACCTTTTTTGGGTCCATTTCCAACCCCGCGGAGGATATGCGGTACCCCAAAAAGTCAATGCACTCCTGGTGAAATTCACATTTTGACAGTTTGACAAACAGTTTGTGTTCTAATAGCTTTTCCAATACTTTTCGCATAAGGGTAGTGTGGGATTCTTGATCCGGGGTATAGACCAAGATATCATCCAAATAAACAACCACCCCCTTGAATAAATAGGGGTGTAACACTTCATTGATTAAGTTCATGAAGACCCCTGGTGCCCCCTGTAAACCGAAGGGCATAACCCGATATTCAAATTGCCCCAGCGGGGTATTAAATGCAGTCTTGTATTCATCCCCCTCTCTGATACGAACCCGAAAATAGGCATCTCGTAAATCCAGTTTAGAAAACACTTTCCCCTTAGCCACCTCTGCCAGTAAGTCTTTGATGAGGGGCATTGGGTAGGCATTAGTCGCAGACACTGCGTTCAGTCCCCGGTAATCCGTGCAGAGTCTGAGCCCCCCATCTTTCTTTTTACAAAACAATACAGGTGCTGCAAAAGGGGATGATGCTGGTCTAATAAATCCACGGGCCAGATTCTTATCAATAAAGCGGCGTAGTTCTTCCTTTTCACTTGGACTCATGGCGTAAATTTTCCCTTTTGGTAATTTCTGGCCCGGAAGAATTTCAATCGCACAGTCGGAGTTACGGTGAGGGGTAGTTCATCAGCTTCCTCCTCCTCAAAAACCCTGGTTACATACCGGTAATCCTTAGGGATGCGGTTAAGGTCCTCCGTGGCTAAACAAGCTCGTGGAGGTTCATTGCATGGGGGATTTCCCCACCCTGGGTCCCATTGGTGTTCTGTACATTTCGGGGAGATAAATTGTACATTCCCTTCCTCCCATAGAATGTAAGGATTATGTCCATGTAACCAAGGGCTACCCAACACTAAGGGAAACTGGGCTTGCGGGGCTATTACGAACGAGCGTAGCTCCCAGTGGTCACCAATGCCTATTCTTAAAGGAACAGTCTCAAATCGGCATGGTTCCTTCATTGGAGACCCATCCATTTGCGTGAAAGTTATTGGGTCTTTCAAGTGGACCACGGCTGCCTCCAACCCCATAACCATAGACGGGTTTATCAGGTCCCTCCCGCACCCTGAGTCAATGAGGGCTCAAACCCGAATATGGGTCATCATTGCTGGGTTCATCACCAGAACAGTCACAAAGAAGAGAGAGGGGTAATTGCTCACCAGTTTAGGCGCCTCAGGTGCTGGGTCCTGCTGTGTAGCGCCATTCACAAACAGGACCATTTCGTTTCCCTGCATCTCACTCTCCTCCTCCAGCATCATGGTATCCGCTTGGTCGGGGCTAGCAAAAAGAGCCCGTGTATTGCGTGGTTTCGCTGTACCTTTCCTTGGGGTAGGGGTTGTCCACCTTCTGGGCTCCTCTTGTGGTAGAGCTCTATTGGGATCCCCTTTCGGGCAGGATGCGGCGAAGTGCCCCTTCTCCCCACACCGCAGGCAGAGGCCCTGTCGCATACGCTGATCTCTCATTCCACTTGGGGTGGACGTTGGTTTGGGTCTGGCTTGGCCTGCCGCAAGACTCGGACGGCTGTTACCCAAAGATAGATCCAGTTTCATCATACGTAAGCGACTTTCCGCCTTTTCGGCTTCCTCCATCCAACCCTGGAGGGTGCGAGGTTGCTGAGAGCTGAGGACATTATTGCGGACGTCTACGGCTAATCCCATTCGATATTGTTGGGCCAAGACTGCATCGGTCCAGTCTCGAATTTTCACGGCGTGCCTTTGAAACTCCCTTGAATACTCCCGCACTGAGAGTTTGCCTTGTCTGAACGTGCGAAGGAAGGCTTCAGCTTTTTGGGCCGCCCCCGGGTCCTCGAAATGGTTTCTCAAGGCCCACATGAAGTCATCTACATTCCCCAACTCCGCTGCCTCCAGATCATGAAGGGCTACATACCAACTAGTAGCACTCCCCCGGAACCTGGATGCGATAAACTCCACCTGTTGCTCTTCGTCTGGGAATACATAGCCCCATCTTTGCACAAATTTCCCTACTTGCAATATGAAAAATGACACAGTCTCTGGATCTCCATCAAATGTGATCTCAAGCATGTCCTTGGGGCGGATTACTGGGGGGCCGGCGCCATGACCGGTACTGGAACTGGCTGCATGATGGGTGCTGGAGCAGGGAGTTGAGGCGGAGGTAAAGCTGGCGGCTGGATAGGTCCTGGTTGCCCTGGCCCGGGTCCTGGTGCTGGGATGACCAGTGGAGGTGGGACTGGTGCTGGCTGGCCCGGCCCTGGCCCCGGGGGAACTGGTTGGCCCGGCCCTGGACCCGGTGGTGCTGGTTGGCCCGGCCCCGGGCCCGGGGGAGCAGGAGGCGGCCGTCCCGGTAGCAACGGTGGTGCCGGGGCTGGTACCGGTCTAGGTTGCGTCAGCGGGTGAGCTCGAATTGCTTGGTCCATCATCTGTGGTAGGGATTGCATTAGTTTGCTCATGTCCCTTACCAGCCGTCGGGTATCCTCTTGAATAGAGTCCATGCGGGCATCGGTATCTGAACCGGACCCAGTTCTGGGAGATCCTCGAGACAACCTCCCTTGGGGAAGTCCGAAACTACCTCTGGGATCCAAAAGGCTGTCCCGGCTCTGGCTTCCCGGCATAGTCCAGGTTGTCTGGGTAGTATCCAACAGGTTCTTAGTCCAATCGCGGGATCTGCGATAGGTCACCCCTTTATCCCAGGGTGTTGGGGCTCCCGGCACATAGGTTCGTGGAACCGCTCCTCCTTGACTCTGTATTGGCCCGGCCGGGCTGTAGAGTGGGAGAGTGTACGGAGCACCCATTGTGCCGATCGATGGCGGGGTAACCAACCCGGCTGCTGATTGTGGTGTTGGTGCTGCCAAAACTGTAGTTGTAGTCACCGGAACAACAGTGGTGGTCGGGACAGTGACCACTGGAGCTGCCACGGTAGTGACTGGGACCGTGGCTCCTGAAGTAGTAGTCACTGGAACTGCGCCCGTGGCTCCCGAAGTAGTAGTCGCTGGAGCTGCGCCCGAGGCTCCCGAAGTAGTAGTCACAGGGACTGCGCCCGTGGCTCCCCTCCCAGCTCCGCTCATCGTGGTAGACGGCGGAAACTGACGGTGGGGGGAATGATGTGATTCCTGACAATTTCTGTCAGGTTTGAAATCAAGTAGATCCAGTCATTCTTGCACCAAGAAAGGTTTATTGGATTATCTTGCTAAAACCCACAGTAGGAGGTCATTGTCAGGAATGGGGGCGAAGCAAAGCAAGCTAACTTATAGTGTGATGCAATGAAGCGCCTAGCAAATAAAACTTGAGCACTCGCGCGGGAACTCCCGGCGGGAGAAATACTTCATGAGCGGGAGACTACTCCCCCCTCCCCTTGCCTTCCCAGGACTGGAAAATTCTCAGCGAAACAAGAATAGTCCAAAGCCTACATTCAAGGCCACTGTGATAAGGAAAAGCGGCAGGGAAGAAGCTCCCACGTTTCTGCCTGCATAGCTACGCAAGCGCAAAGCGGGGTAGGGAACATAAAACAATGGATTCAGTGAGAAACATCAAAGGCATTTTCTGACAAGCCAGTGCACCTCGGGCAGAACAGGTTGAATATGTACCATCCGAGGGGTCCCCATAAAGACCCATCCGGCCTCATTCTGGATCAGTTGGAGCTTCCAGGTCAGTTTCAAGGGTAGGCCCATATAGAGTGAGTTACAGTAGTCTATCTTGGAGATGATCATTGCATGGATTATTGTGGCTAGGTCAGAACGAGACAGGTAGGGAGTCAGTTGCTTGACCGGGCACAGTTGGAGAAACACCAACCTGGCAATCTTCATGACCTGGGCCTCCACTGATAAGGAGGCATCCAGAGTCACACCCAGACTCCTGACGGTCGATGCCGATGTTAGGGACACTCCATCAAGAGTCGGGAGTTGGCTACCCAACTGTGGCTTCCCCCACTCAGCCAGAAAACCCTCGTCTTACCAGGAATCAGTTTCAACCGACTCTGCTTTAACCACCCTACTGGCCGAGCCAGTACTGGAGAACTAGTGTGGTGTAGTGGTGAAGTGGAACTCCCTCATGTACGATATTTGCTACTAGGAAGGGGAACGGACAAGCCCACAAACTAACATGACAGATTTTAGCTGGTTTGTGGTTCGCTTATGGCAGGTCATCCAACACAAAGTTTTCACGGACCTCCCAACTGTTTGTGCCAGTGACCGTTCATGAATGGACACATTTCCAGACAAACTCTCCACTCAAACTAAAGGTTTACCCAGCTTCAAAGCAACAGGGGGAGTGGAATTTAGAGGGCATGTAGAGGAGCCTCTGAGGAAGGCCCCCTGCGAGTTTAGTGACTCTAGTTTGCACGGGATCCATTCTATACTCTCCTGAACCTGCACCTGTCAAAATGAGCACCACGAACTGAACAACATTTTCCTGGTTCATGCCCATTTCTGTTTACTATGGTAGCAAATTCTCCATGAAGACTCTCGCACAAGACCAAACTGGGAGCTGAAAGTTTTTACTAAGGCAGAACATGCACAACGTCAAGCTGATGCAAATCTCTGAACAACAGATTCAACATTGCAAGCTACTGAATGAAACATGACTGCAGATTCACTTAGGCACATTCAAGTCTAGAGCACCTCTCTTCCCATGAATGGGTGTGTCTTCTAGAACATGCTAGTTCAGGGGTGTCAAACATGCGACCCGGGGCCGAATCAGGCCCCCGGAGGGCTTCTATCAGTCCCGCAGTGGAACTGGCCATCTCCTGCTTCCAGTTCTGCTGCTGCTGCTGCTGCATCATAGCCTGCTTCGCCAGACTCTCTCAATCACTCAGCCATTTCATGTTTTAACTTGGGTCCTGGACTCAGAACTCTGAGCATGAGATTTCTGTGGTTGTTGTTGTTGTTGTTCAGTCGCACAGTCGAGTCCGACTCTTCGCGACCCCATGGACCAGATCACGCCAGGCCCTCCTGTCTTCCGCTGTCCGCTGAAGTTTGCTCAAGTTCATGTTCGTTGCATCGATGACACTGTCTAACCATCTCATCCTTTGCCGTCCCCTTCTTCTTTGACCTTCAGTCTTTCCCAGCATCAGGGTCTTCTCCAGTGAATGCTCCCTTCTCATTTGGTGGCCAAAGTATTTGAGCTTCAGCTTCAGGATCTGGCCTTCCAGGGAACAATCAGGGTTGATTTCTTTTAGGATTGACTGATTTGATCTCCTGGCAGTCCAAGGGACTCTCAAGAGTCTTCTCCAGCACCATAGTTCAAAAGAATCTATTCTTCGGCGCTCGGCCTTCCTTATAGTCCAACTCTTGCAGCCGTACATTACTACGGGGTGAATGTCAATAAATCTGTGGTGAATGTCAATAAATCAAAAGGTAGCTGCGGTGGCTCAAGTGGTTAAGACGCTGAATCTGCAGGCTGTGGAAAGTCAGTAGTTTAGCAGTTCGAGACCCGAGAGTGCCGCATGACGGGGTGAGCTCCCATCTCTAGTTCCAGCTCCTGCCAACCTAGCAGTTCGAAAGCAAGAAATTGCAAGTAGATAAATAGGTACCACTTCGGTGGGAAGGTAACAGCGTTCTGTGCACCTTGGTGTTTAGTCATGCCGATCACATGACCACGGAAACATCTTCGGACAGCGCTGGCTCTTCGGCTTTGAAACGGAGATGAGCACCGCAACCCTAGAGTCGGATTCGACTGGCTTTTGAGCAAGGGAACATTTACCTTTACCTAGCCCTGTCATGGAGTTGGAATGCGAGGGGAGTACTCTCAGTCTACCAGCCTCTGACCATTACTATTCCACTGTCTGTATGTCATCATCTTACCTTGTAGTGTCTCCAGCCAGTTCGGATCCCATCAATGTGTATTTATAGTTAGGATTTTTGCTCCAATGTGCATCACCTTGTACTTGGCCACATTGAACCCCATTGGCCACATTGATGCCCACTCGCCCATCCTCAACAGTTCCCTTTGGAGTGCCTCACAATCCTCCTTGGTTTTCACCACCCTGAACAACTTTGTATCATCTGCAAATTTAGCCACTTCACTGCTTACTCCCAACTCCAAATCATTAATGAACAAGTTAAAATCATCGGACCAAGTACCGATCCCTGTGAGTACCCCACTGCTTACCACCCTCCGTGGTCATGTGGCCGGCATGACTAAACACCAAGGTGCACGGAACGCTGTTACCTTCCCACTGAAGAGGTACCTATTTATCTACTTGCAATTTCTTGCTTTCGAACTGCTAGGTTGGCAGGAGCTGGAACTAGAGACGGGAGCTCACTCCGTCATGCGGCACTCTCAGGTCTCGAACTGCTGAACTACTGACCTTCCACAGCCTGCAGTTCAGCGTCTTAACCACTTGAGCCACCGCAGCTCCTTGCAGGATATTTATACAATGGACTTAACATTTATGTCCAATTCTAACAAAAGTCAGGCCATTTATGTGATTTATTGTATGTGGGCATGACATTGTGCCCTGTAAAACAATGCATTTTGGAACACTGGAACACAAATCGTGGGTAAAAAAAAAAAATGAGCAGAAGTGCTAATCATCAGTCATTGTATGGAAACAGGACATAATTTTGAGGGTTTTAGATTCTTTATTATTATATAAATATGAACCATGCAAATACAGCAAACAGATGTAAAAAAAAATTGCTATTGGAAATACAGTGGATACATAGACTGAAAACATTGAAACCTAGTGGCCTAAATACTAACCAGGATTATTCATGTTTCTTATGAGTAATCATAGAAATAGATATATAAGAACATAAGAACAGAAGAGAAGCCAATGTTGGATCAGGCCAATGGCCCATCCAGTCCAACACTCTTATACCACCTTAAGAAATTTATACTGGGAGATGACAACGGAATGGCGGTTGATTTAAAACACTGATTCCTGGTGATTTAAATACTAACTAGGATTAATTATGTTTCTAATGAACAACTATAGAAATAGGTATATACGACTTTAAGAAAATCATATTCGGAAATGGCAGCTGTAAGCAAGAGAGGTCGGTTGTATAAAATACTATAGGATGGAAGATGTAATTAAGAATGTGACCAGTCTGACTTTTGGAAGAAAGAACTCTGTGTTATATTTTGGTGCCTAAACCTTCCAATGTAATATTTGGAACATTTTTGGTAACCTCAGATATGCAGACGATACCACTCTGATGGCAGAAAGTGAAGAGGACCTAAAGAGCCTCTTGCTCAGGGTGAAAGAGGAGAGTGCAAAAGTGGGCTTGAAGCTCAACATCAAAAAAACTAAGATCATGGCATCTGGCCCCATCACTCCTTGGCAAATAGAAGGGAAGTCGTAGAAGTAGTGACAGACTTCACATTCCTAGGATCCCAGATCACTGCAGATGGTGACTGCAGCCATGAAATTAAAAGACGCCTGCTCCTTGGGAGGAAAGCGATGGCAAACCTAAACAGCATGATAAAAAGCAGAGACATCACCTTGCCAACAAAAGTCCGCATGGTCAAAGCAATGGTATTCCCCGTAGTAATGTATGGCTGCGAGAGTTGGACTATAAGGAAGGCCGAGCGCCGAAGAATAGATTCTTTGAACTATGGTGCTGGAGAAGACTCTTGAGAGTCCCTTGGACTGCAAGGAGATCAAATCAGTCAATCCTAAAAGAAATCAACCCTGACTGTTCCCTGGAAGGCCAGATCCTGAAGCTGAAGCTCAAATACTTTGGCCACCCAATGAGAAGGGAGCATTCACTGGAGAAGACGACCCTGATGCTGGGAAAGATTGAAGGTCAAAGAAGAAGGGGACGGCAAAGGATGAGATGGTTAGACAGTGTCATCGATGCAACGAACATGAAATTGAGCAGACTTCAGCGGACAGTGGAAGACAGGAGGGCCTGGCGTAATCTGGTCCATGGGGTCGCGAAGAGTCGGACTCGACTGTGCGACTGAACAACAACAACATTGTATGTATGTCCGTATAGTTCATGGGTGATAGGGTTTACCAGCACATTGTAGAGCACCTATATTGTAGCTCTTATGGTATGTTTAGGAGACAAGTCTTCTGACGAAAGGAATTCAGAAACAGGATGATCACCAGGAACCTGTAAAGAACTGTCCCAGCTGATAAAGAGGATTGTTTCAGCAGATAAAAAAAATCCCACCACGGGCAACAAGCTTAAATAGAATCATCTCAGCCGACATACATCGATGTGTGCAGAGAACAGGCTTTGAAGACGTACATGCTTCTTATTGTGATATTGTGGATGATATGCAATGACAATTTGATATATTATTCTTATAAACATTTTTGCATAGTTGTAGCCGTTTTCATAGCGATTCTTCAATGTATACTCCTACGCTGTGAATCCTTATTGTTAAACAAAATGATGTTACTGGCAGCTAAATCAAGCTGTCTGTCCAAGGCTAAATCAGAGCAATGATAATAATTAATAATTATCGTATGGCATTGCCAGGAGATCCAAAGAACGTCTGGCAGCCAGAAGTTCTAGCTCTTTAGTGTTATGCACCACTAGGTGGTGAGCTAGACTTGTTTTTAAGGCAAGAGACCTTTTCAGAGGTGGTTTGCTGTTGCCTTCCTCTGCATCACAGTCTTGGTATTCCTTAGAGGTCGCCCTTCCAAATACTAGCCAAGGCCGACCTTGCTTAGTTTCTGAGATCTGATGAGATTGGTCTATACCTGGGCTATACAGGCCAGGGGTAGATCAGAGCAATTAACTTGGTCCCATGGCAAATTGAAACTAATCTTTTCCCGAGGGCCATTCCTTGGCCAGTTAAGAGAGATCTTGCTGAACCAGAGCTGCTAGATGGCTTCTCTTGCAAGACCTGAGCTCCCTTGCCAGGTAGCAAAACAAATGCCGCCTACATTAAACTTGCAGCTACAGCCAACTTTTCAGGCTCAAAGCTGGTCACCAGGAAACAATTTAGTGCACACCTTTGGGGTTATTGAAAAAAGCCAAATATCAACACGTATAGGTTAGTTTCCCTCAGTCAATCTTATAAGTATTATGCTGGCCAGAAACTCTGAAACATGGAACAGCAGACATTGGGACTGTAATCTTTAATTAAGCAACAGCCGGCAAAGAATGGCTTTTGCTTTACCTTCCATCCTGTTGAAGGATCAGAACAGAAAATTTTGCAATTCATTTAATGCCCAAGCATCTTGGAGAAACATCTGCATAGTTAAGAAATAACTGACCTGTCCAAGACTTGCACAAGAGCTGGGTGGGTGAGAGAGAAGACGGAGAGAGAGAAGAACGGCCTTTAAAAACGGGCGCCTCCAGTGAGGCAGAGAGCGCCCTCAACAATCTCTCTCCTGACAGATCTGCATCGAGTGACCCACCAGCCAGGCCAGCCGTTTGGGTGAGTGGGATTTGCTGCCAGTGGGTGTAGTCAGTGAAGGCCACAGGAATCAACAGCTTTCAACGAGGAATAGAGATATTCATGGAGGGGAGGCCTATCAGAAGTGTTGCAAAGTTGGGGGATCCTGGAGACTTGGGGACGGAATCGAGGGAGGGCATCATTTGGAGAGCGGTAGGACCTCAGTAGGCTATACTGTCAAAGATTCCACCCTCCAAAGCAGCCGTTTCCCCCAGAGGGACTGATCTCTGTCGCCTCTAGAGGAGTTGTAATTCTTGGCAGAACTCCAGGCTCCAGCTGGAGTTTGGCAACCCTGCCAGCGACCATTAGCCAGGGCGACTAATGGGAACCTCCATGTTCAGAGGCAGTCAGCCTCAGAATCCCAGAGCCAAGAGGCAACGTCAGAGGAAGGCCTCGGCCTCTCTGCCCTGTTGTTGCTCCTCCAGAGGAACTGGTCGGCCACCACGTGAGGCAGGATGCTGGACCAGATGGACCCTCTGATGGTCTGACCCAGCCGGGCTCACCTGATGTTCGGAGTGCGGCACGTGTTTGTCTTCCCAGCCTTGGCAGGGGTTTGGGACTCTGCCCACACTTTCCCTGGGAGTTGTGCCCAGGCGCTCTGGTTTGCAGGGTTCCCCCAACATGATGCCATGCGGGCATCACCACGATGTCTTTCCAGCCCGGCAGGAGCCTGGGGTGACGTAAAATGCTCTCCTAATGCTTCCCAAGTGGAGGCAGAAGTCTTAATGCACAAGAAATAAGGGGAGGGGCCAGCCCAGCTCAGGCCCAGAGACCCATGGATGCTGCAGGGCCAGATGAGTCTCCAGCCCTCACCTCTGATCAAGCGGTAGATCTGGCCTTGAGCATGGCTCTACCTGCAGCCAGGGATTCTTTCTAGCAGCCGGAGCCAGGAGAAAAGGTGGACCTGGGCTGGAGCTTGCTGGGAGACATCCCAGGGCTGCAAGGAGGGGTAGAGACACCACCCACAGTTTGCCATGCCTCTTCTCCAGGGAAAGCCCCGAAACCCGCAGGGGAGAATTCAGTGAGACTTTGTCTCCTGAGCCAAAGGAAGAGACCTGTGTCTCCCCAAAGGCTCCACCTTGCCTGAGCACTGAAGGGGGAGTGCTCCTGACCCAAAACACTTTGCAACTGCAGAGGGGGCAGAGGAAAGGCCAGGCTGGGAGCCTGCAAGGCCACTGGCCCCAGAGCCAACCCCATGGGAGGGGAAACGCCCTGGGAGCCTTGTGTTAGGAGGGGGATCGAGGTACAGAACCCAGTCCGCTTGTGATGCAGCAGTGGGGCTGATGTGGGTTTTCTGTAATGCTAATAAATGTATAAACGAGAGACAGTTTTGTAGGAGATGGAAACTATCTGCTCTGTTTGGGTGCTGAGTGGACCAGATGGGCACCTGGCCAGAATCAATGTTTTCCCCCTTCCATATGCGTTCCAAATTGGCTTGCAAGGGTGTGGCCATCATGACCTCCATAACAACTCACCAACCTTTAAGAAATACTGGTTCTTTCCTTCATGCATGTACAATAGCACTAAAACTTCAGAGGCAATGGGACACTATGGTTCTATAGTGCAGTACCGACATACAAATAGTTTCCCTCCAGCCATCTTGCAACTTCCCTTCCCCATTCCTTTCCAGGCCGTCAGGACAAAGTTTCCTGCACCTTTCCCCTTTCATTTCTGCAACAAAAAGGGCAGGAGGTCTCTTTTTCAAATTTAAACTGGGAGTTGAGAGGAACTGGAATCTGGAATGGAAAGACATAAGTGGCAGTAGGTTGTTATCCTGCCACGGCAGTTCCTTTTTTTTTTGAAAAAGAAATCCCTAATGCCTGGGCCTTGTAAAGTACTGGGTTTCAGGCCTCATGACTCGGACGACGACATAAGAGAAGACGCGTTTATTCGTACTTCACATAAGACAAAGAACACACGGTAACGGCCGGAGGCCAACTATATACAGTTAGGGGGGACGGCCCTATATTCCTATTGGCGGGTTTGAATCGCCCGCCAATGCTGCCATTGGTTCACTACTGGCGAGCTCAGGAACCTAGTCCCTATTGTTCTCAGAGAGCGAAGCTTGGCAGTGTTTCGCCAGCTCAGCCCTCTGATCCCAGGACACAACACCCCTCCCCCATGGTTCGTCCCCTATCAGGTGACGTAGTCTTTTAAGTATGCTGGTGGCCTCCTTTCTCTTAGCGAACGTCGGGGGGCCGGTACCGGACTGGCGGGGCCCCTATCGGTTGTTCCGCCCGCACACGGAGCTTGGGCCTCTGGAAGTCGCCGAGGCGGGGACGGTGGCGGCTGTAACGGTGGCGTCAGCGGCGGCGGCGGCTCAGCTGCTACCGGGGCCAACGGTGGCGGCAGCGGCAGCGGCGGCGGCGGTTCAGCTGCTACCGGGGCCCCTCCGGATTCCGTGGACTCTCTGGCGCTGGCTCCGCTGTCGGTGCTTGCGGTCGATCGGATGATGGGGCAGGGGCGGCATTTCCCGGTAACTCGATCTCTCTATCGGGGTCTTGTCGCCTCCGGAGCTGGTCGATGTGTTTGCGGAGGACCCGGTCCCCATCGGTTAGGACCTCGTATGACACTGGCCCGGTGGGTTTTAGGATGCGCCCTGCCACCCACTGCGGCCCCGCTCCGTAGTTCCGGAAGTAGACAGGGTCTCCCGGTAGGAAGCTCCGGGGCGCCTCCCTGTTCTCGACCAGCTTTCTCTCGGGGGCTCGGTCCGGGTGGAGTCTGTCCAATAAAGTGGTAGGGCGGCGGCCCATTAATAGTTCTGCGGGGCAGTGTCCGGAGAGGGGGTTTGGGGTGGTGCGGTATGTGAGAAGGAAGCGGGCCAGCCGGAACTCCCAGTCCCCCCGTTATGCGGCTCAGGGCCTCTTTGGCGGTGCGTACCGTCCTCTCCGCCTGTCCATTAGTTGCCGGGTGGAAAGGCGCGGATCGTATGTGCCTGATGAGGTTCTTTTCGAGGAACGCTTGAAACTCCGCAGATGTAAATGCTGCCCGTTGTCCGACACGATTGTGTCGGGTAACCCGTGCGTTGCAAATATCTTCCGCAGGGCCCTTATTGCCGCCTTGGTAGAGGTGGTAGACACTGGGCTTATTTCCACCCATTTTGAATAAGAGTCTACCGTTACCATGAACTGGAGCCCCTGGAACGGCCCCGCAAAGTCTATGTGCAGGCGTGACCACGGCTTGTGGGTAGACTCCCAGCTTTGGGTTGGCGCTCTCGGTGGATTGGGGCGGACCTCCTGACATCGTGTGCACCCTCTGACCCAAGATTCAATTTCTGCGTCCACCCCGGGCCACCACACGTAGCTCCTTGCCAGAGCTTTCATTCGTACGATGCCCGGGTGGGCCTCGTGCAGCATTTCTAGCACCCCTTGTCTCATGGGCCCCGGAATGATCACCCTGTCTCCCCATAGTAAACACCCTTTCAATGCGGACAGCTCTTCCCGCCTGGCCTTGTATGCTGTGAACTCTGGCCCTGTCTGTTCCGCTGGCCACCCCCTCACCACCCAGTTTAGGACCCGGGAGAGAATGGGATCTCGGGACGTGCGGGCGGCCACATCTGCAGCCTGAAGGGGGGTTTGGCAGTTCCTCCATCAGCAAGACAGCGGGGGCTGGGGCCGGATCTTCCCCTGTCTGCGGCAGCGGTAGGCGGCTCAAGGCGTCGGCATGACCCAGCGCCTTGCCCGGCCGATGCTCCAGTCGGTATTGGTAACCCGCTAAAAATAAGGACCAGCGCAACACCCGGGGCGACAAAACTTGCGGCGTTTGTTTGTCCGCCGCGAACAGTCCCAGGAGCGGCTTATGATCTGTTACGAGCGTGAAGGGCCGCCCGTACACAAAATTGTGGAATTTTTTTACCCCCGCCACCAGTGCCAAGCCCTCCCTGTCGATTTGGGCGTAGTTCCGCTCCGCGGGGGACAGCGTGCGGGAGTAGTAAGCCACCGGGACCTCCCTCCCATCCGGTAGCTTGTGTGCCAAGACTGCCCCGACCCCATACGGTGATGCGTCGCACGCCAGGATGACCGGGAGCTTTTCATCAAAGTGCGCGAGTACTGCGTTTGAAATCAAGAGGACTTTCACCCCCGAAACGCCGCCTCCTCCCTCGCTCCCCATGCCCAAGGTGTCGCCTTATCCAGCAGCCTGTGTAGGGGTTCGGCCACGGCGGCTTTGTGGGGGAGAAAGGAATGGTAAAAGTTCAGGAGGCCTAAGAACGCCTGGAGCTCGGCCTTGGACTTCGGGGCGGGGGCCTCCACGATGGCCTTCACTTTGTCCCTCGCCGGATGCAGGCCTGATGCGTCTACCCGGTATCCCAAGAACTCTACCTCCGGCACCCCGAGGAGGCACTTTTCCCGCTTCACTTTCAGCCCCGCGGCTTGGAAGCGTTCCAATACAGTTCGGAGGCGGGCGGCGAAGCTTTCCGGGGTGGTCGCGGCGATGAGGACGTCGTCGAAGAACGGCGTCACTCCAGGGATCCCTTTTAACAGATCGTCCATTAGATTTTGGAAGATCCCTGGGGCCACACTGACCCCGAACTGCAGCCTCTTCACCCGGAAGGCTCCCCGGTGGGTCACTATGGTCTGTGCCTCGGCCGTGGCCTCATCTACCGGGAGTTGCTGGTACGCCTGCGCGAGATCCAGCTTTCCAAATATGCGCGCCCCTGCCAGTGTTGCTAGGACATGGCTGACCACTGGTACGGGGTATGCATGCGCCTGGAGTGCCTGGTTAATAGTGCACTTATAATCCGCGCAGATGCGGATCTCCCCGTTTGGCTTGACGGGTGTCACTATCGGTGTCTCCCATCTAGCGTTCGGGACGGGCTCTAAGACTCCCTGGGCCACCAGCCGGTCTAATTCGGTCTCTATTTTAGGGCGGAGGGCCAGGGGCACGGTGCGGAAGCGCCGACGGATGGGCGTCACGGTGGGGTCTAAGTGGAGCGACACCGGGGGCCCTTTGTAACATCCCAGTTTCCCGTCAAAGACCTCTGGGAATTCCTTGCACACCGCCCCCCAGTCCCGCACCCCACATTTATTTACTCCCCCAATCGATATGCCTAGGGCCTCGAACCACGCCCGCCCCAGGAGACTCGCGAGATTTCCCTCTACCACCACCAAGTCCAAGTTCCCCTCAAAGTCTCGGTACTGCACTCGGAAAGTGCCGACTCCCCGGATGGGGACAGGGTTCTTTTGAAAGTCCACCAAGCTTAGTGGCGATGGACGTAGAGGGGTCCCCTAGAGGGCAAAGTCTTTTTAAAGTGTCCAGGGAAATGATGGACGCCGCCGATCCCGAGTCCACTTCCATGCAACAGGGGACCCCTCGATCCGCACGGTTACTTGGATCTTCGGGGCAGAGGAAAGGTTGGGGTTGGGGAGGCGAAGTACCTGTAGTGGTTGGTCGGTGAGGTGGTACAACTCGGCGACCTCTTCCGTTGTCTCGTGTGCGGTGGACGATGCGCGGTACTGGGGGACCGACGATCTCGAATTCCGGGAGCCCTTGGACCGGCAGACCCGGGCGAGGTGTCCCTGCTTTCCGCACCCGTGACAGACAGCATCCCGGAACCTGCAGGATTTCCGTCCGTGGCCCTCCCCGCAGCTGGCACAGACGGCTCGGTTGCCGGAGCACTTGGCTTGCTCCCTGTTGGCCTGCTGGAACGGCGCCGGCCGGCGTTGTTGGGGTTTGAGGGCGAAGACCTCGTCCGTCTCTTCGTTTCCGGGGCTTGGGCTCCTTCCAACCACCTGCGCGGCCGCGACCGGCCGATCCCCTTCTGCGGCCTCGTGGGCAGTGGCGGCGTCGAGGGCCTCGTCCAAGGTGAGCTTCCGGTGTCCCACCAACTTGCGCCGCAGCTTGGAGTCCGCCAGGCCCCACACGAACTGTGTCAGCAGGTTGTCCTCCACCTTCGGAAACCCGCAGTCCACGGCTAGCGCCCTTAGCGCGGCTAGGAAGGTGGCGATGGATTCCCCTCGGGTCTGGACTCGCCTCTGGAAATCCATCCTCTTGGCCAGGAAGGTCGGCCGGGGGCTGAAGTAGCCATTTAGGACGTCCAGGATTTCCCCAAACGAGCTCTCCAAGGCCGTGCGGGGCACCAAGAGGCTCTTGGCGAGGCGGACGGTTTGGGTGCCGCAGGCGTTCAGGAGGATCGCTCGTTTCTGGTCGGGGTGGCGGATTTCGTTGAGCTCCAAGTAGCTGATGAGCTGGTCGACCCATGCGTCCCAGGTTTCTGGCTGCGACTGGTCGAAGTGCTCCAGTGTTACGTGGGAAGCGGCCATGGTTCTGTCAGGAACGGCGTGCGCCGGGGCGAGCGGTGCGGTGCTGCTCTCGGGGTCAGCGATGCGATGCTCGGCGAGCGGTGCGGTGCTGCTCTCGGGGTCAGCGATGCGTTGCTCGGCGGTGTCCGTTTCGTCGTTCATGGAGTCACAGAAGGCGTTAGAATCCCACCTTCGTCGCCACTGTAAAGTACTGGGTTTCAGGCCTCATGACTCGGACGACGACATAAGAGAAGACGCGTTTATTCGTACTTCACATAAGACAAAGAACACACGGTAACGGCCGGAGGCCAACTATATACAGTTAGGGGGGACGGCCCTATATTCCTATTGGCGGGTTTGAATCGCCCGCCAATGCTGCCATTGGTTCACTACTGGCGAGCTCAGGAACCTAGTCCCTATTGTTCTCAGAGAGCGAAGCTTGGCAGTGTTTCGCCAGCTCAGCCCTCTGATCCCAGGACACAACAGGCCTGATCCCTGCATTCGAATCCAAAGGCACTCCCAGGCATGTATTGCGCCCATGAGATCCCTCAATGGCATGGCGGAGGCGACCCGGGCTCTTGCTCCTGCACCCGTCCATCCCTCTTCCTGCTGTCTTTCAAAGGGGAGGGTCCTCCTTGCACTGCTGGGGGGCTGACCCCCCAGAATGGCTCTCATTGCTCCCTCCCCCTTACAGGATGCTGATCCTCTGGACTTGGGTGCTGGCCCTGGGGCTGCTGGCGGGGCGTGGGGAAGCCCAGAGCTGCACGCAACAATATGGAGGTAAGACACATGGAGTGGGGTGAGGGCTGGCCTCAGAGACCCCCAAGTCGGGCCCCTCCTGGGGGGTGCTTCCATCCCTCCCCAAAACCGGATGTCCTGTGTTGTGCCACCAACACTCCTGATGTGACAGAACGAGAATTTCTAAGATTTCCCTGGTTCACTCTTCCCGCACAATCCACGGCAAAGCACAAAAAGGAGACCAAGGGCTCCCCCTGAGAATCAAGGGTAAATAAGAAATTACCTTCGGGAAACCACCTCCGAATGTCTCTTTACCTTGAAAACCCCGGGAGGTCGGCATAAGTCAGCTGTGTCTTAACAACAGAAAGAAAGAAAGAAAGAAAGAAAGAAAGAAAGAAAGAAAGAAAGAAAGAAAGAAAGAAAGAAAGAAAGAAAGAAAGAAAGAAAGAAAGAAAGAAAGAAAGAAAGAAAGAAAGAAAGAAAGAAAGAAAGAAAAGATTCCAAATGAGGTCGCACCAATGATTTATACAGGGGCATGATGATACTGGCTGATTTGTTTTCAATTCCCTTCCTAATAATCCCCAACATAGCGTTGGCCTTCTTTATTGCAGCTACACACTGTCTAGACATTTTCACTGAGTTATCCACTATGACTCCAAGATCTCTTTCTTGGTCAGTCTCTGCCAGTTCAGACCCCATCAACGTGTATTTATATTTAGGATTTTTGGCTCCAATGTGCATCACTTTGCACTTGGCCACATTGAACCCCATTTGCCACGTTAACGCCCACTCACCCATCCTCAACAGATCCCTTTGGAGTGCCTCACACTCCTCCCTGGTTTTCACCACCCTGAACAACTTCGTGTCATCTGCAAATTTAGCCACTGGAACACCTTCCCTATGAAGAAAGGTTAAAATGCTTGGGGCTCTTCAGCTTGGAGAAACGACAGCTGAGGGGTGACATGATCGAGGTTTATAAGATTATGAATGGGATTGAGCAGGTTGAGAAAGAAGTACTTTTCTCCCTTTCTCACAATACAAGAACTCCTCGTGGGAACTCCATGAAATTGCTGAGCAATCGGGTTAGAACAGATAAAAGGAAATACTTCTTCACCCAAAGAGTGATTAACATGTGGAATTCACTGCCACAGGAGGTGGTGGCAGCTACAAGCATGGACAGTTTTAAGAGGGAATTAGATAAACATATGGAGGCAGAAGTCCATCAGTGGCCACAGGGTATAGATGGGAATTCTCAGTCTGGGGCAGGTGATGCCCTCTATTCTTGGTGCTGGAGTGGGCAGCAGTGGGAGGGCTTCTAGTGTCCTGGCCCCACTGCTGGACCTCCTGATAGCACCTGGTATATTTTGGCCACTGTGTGACAGAGTGTTGGACTAGATGGGCCATTGGCCTGATTCAACATTGGCTTCTTTTATGTTCTTGTGTAGAAAGAAAGAAAGAAAGAAAGAAAGAAAGAAAGAAAGAAAGAAAGAAAGAAAGAAAGAAAGAAAGAAAGAAAGAAAGAAAGAAAGAAAGAAAGAAAGAAAGAAAGAAAGAAAGAAAGAAAGAAAGAGACAGACAGACAGAGAGACAGAGAGACAGAGAGACAGAGAGACAGAGAGACAGAGAGACAGAGAGACAGAGAGACAGAGAAAGACAATATATCTTCCATTCAAATCATTGACCACGTAGTTGTAGTCTCCAGAATCAATTCAGCGTTATCCCCTGGGAGGTCCAGAACCTCAATCCCTGCTGCTCCCCTAATTTCTAACCTGGCACAGAAGTGGGTAAAGCAACTACGTTGGTAGGACGCGAGAGAGGATCAGCTCCCCAGGCGGTTACATCCATGCACACGGTGATAAGTTACCCTTGCCTCTCTTTCCCCATAGGTTTTCGCCTCTCTCCTTTTCCCCGTCCCCTCCCCAGCCCCTTCGACTGTGGAATGAATACACAGAGCAAAAGCCTGCACTCAAGGGCTCCGGTCTGTGTGCGTTCCCTATTGAGATGCGAGAAGGAGAGCGGCCCACTCCCCCCACCCCTTCCCCAGTAACTCCCCTGAGAGGGGGTCTCCTGGTTGCTTTGCACAGGGTCCTGAAGGTGGAGATGTCCCCTCTTCTTGTCTAGCAAAGGCAGCGGATCCTGAGCACTTCTCCCCAGGCCTGTAGCCAGGATTTTGTAATTCAGGGGCCTTTAAATAAGTCAGGGGGCACTGATGTCGCAAAATAAAAATAAATAAATAAAAGTTTAGAAACTCACTTTTGCGGCTTTCGCACTCTGCTTGCCTACATGGGGAAGCAAGCCGTGCTTGTGGAAGGGGTGGTGGTGGGGAGTCCTCCAGGTGGCCCAGAAATCTGGGGGGCCTGGGGGTGGATGGAAGTTGGGGGCCTTGGCAGGAAGTCAGGGGGCCGGGCCCCGAAATGCCCCACGGTAGCTACAGGCCGGCTTCTCCCCCTTTTTATTGTGCTCCTACTCTAGGTCCTAACTTGGCCAGAGGTCGGCCAACCTCGCAGTCCTCCACATACAAACACAAAGATGGGATCTCGGGAATGTCCAGCTACGCCGTGGACGGGAACTGCGATGGGAGATGGATCGCTCGCTCCTTAACCCACACCAATCAGGAGTTCAGCCCCTGGTGGTCGGTGGACTTGGGCCAAGAATACGCCATCTCCCTCGTGGTGGTGAAAAACCGACAGAACTGCTGTGGAGAGAGACTCCAGGGGGCCACGATCCATGTCGGAGACCACATGGGTGACTTTAGCCAAACCAGCGTCACGTAAGTCTCACGTATATCTCAGTCCCGCCCCCTACCTTTCCACAGCACATTTTCCCCAGATACCTGATTTGGAATTCCTCTAAAATAGTGGACTTTCCCCACCATTTCAAGGCAGAGATGAAGCTGAAGTGCACTGGGGTTGATGCAGTGGAGGTGTAAGGGGGATTCTAATCCTCATAGAGTTGCCAGCTCTGGTTTGGGAAATACTCTGGAGATTTGTGGGGTGGGGCCTGGGGAGGGGTGGGGCCTCAGCAAGGTAGAAGACCACGGAGTCCACCCTCCAAAGCAGCCATTTTCTCCAGGGGAACTGATCTTGGTTGTCTGGAAACCAGTTGTAATAGCGGGAGGTCTCCAAGTGCCACCTGGAGGTTGGCAATTATTCATTCAGTGCTGTGAAGAGGGTTGGTGTATCAGTGGGTGACAGATCAATCTGTTCCTGACCAGGAGGCTGTGTCAACAAACAGAGCACCCTATGAGAAGGTGTAGCACGTTGATAGCCAACTAGACTAGGAACAGCGCTTAGAGATGCCGGCTACACCAGAAGGAATTTCTAGCCGTGTGCTCTCCCATTCTTGGAGACCAATCCATTAAGAATTCATGCCACCGCCTGGCTGACCAAGTTTCTTCCCCCGCAGATGTGGGACCATCACAGACCGCCAAAATGGATCCCTCTCCACTGTGCTCTGCAACGGAGCCCGGGGCCGCTACATAACCATCGTCATTAAGGACTGCCAAGCAATCCTGTCTCTAGCAGAAGTGGAAGTCCACGGCATCAAAACCACACGATTGTTAAGAGATGGTAGAGTTCATGTGTACGGAATGGAATGATGTCTTCCCAGTCACCTTCCTGGATGCTTCCTCTCAGCAGGCATCTTCTGAATCCCCCTGCGGTTTGCCAGGCCCTGCAAATTATATATCTGGCTGTGAATTTCCCTGTGACCCAGAGCAGAACAGTTGCTGGTTAGGCAAGGCAGAGATTTGGGGTTGCCGTGCTATTCTCCTGCAGCCAAAGCAATCAGGAAGGCACCTTAAAGACTAATAGAATAACAGCAGGTCAGCATCGTTTGGTGTGCTAGAAGCCATCGCCTCTCTCTCAGCCACAGAAGCTGCCGCTGGAACAAACTTCTGTTAGTCTTTGGGCTCTTCCACGTTGTCATTTTTGTCCCTCGTTTGTCCCTATTGCTTCAGGGTTTTTCCCCCCAATGTGTTTTGCTCTCTCTAGTTGTCCCAGAGGGAGCAAAACCAGGAGTCATTTCCTGCCAGAGTGCGGCGGAGCGGTGCTCCGGCAGTAAGGAGCCACCACCACCCCCCACCATTCCTGGCCAGATGGGGAAGGGAGAGAAAGGCATTCTAAACATGCCTGCCCTTTGTCAGGCAGTGTGCCATATGCAAATGAGTTATGCAAATGAGCTCCTGCACCTCTTTTTCTACAAAATGACCCCTGAGCAAAACACATGTGGAAAAGGGGGGGGGGCAAAGCGATAGGGACAAAAGAGGGACAAAAATGACATTGCCACAGAACTCCTCTTCGGTCTTAGCTCTGTCCAGCAACGTCTCACTCAGAGTCCACCACACACCGCCTGAGGGTTCCCTGCCCCAACCTTGTGCTCCTTAATCCACCATCCAGCTAATCCTCTTGCCAGGCACGTACCTTTATGCCTGACCCACAGTACTGTCAGTTCCTCCCCCTGGGGTAGGACCGCCACCCTCTTGGGGGCTCCATAGCTGATAGTCTGCTGTGTTTTGGTGGTTTAAATTCTCTCAGGTCCATCCAAGGGTAAGTTTGCCAGTTTGCATTTTGGTGGCTTTGGGTGGACGTCCGCCGCTTGCATTTTTCACACAAGGCAACCGTAACTTCCACGATGCCATCTTACACTTGACTCTTGACAGTGCTGTGAGCTTTGAGCTCCCTGTATTTCTCTGCTGCCAGACTGGTGATTTCGGCATGACTTTTAACTCTGTACATTTTATCTTTAATAAATGCTTTGTTGGCTGCAGCGGATGTGTGATTCCCGTGAGTCTGTAACCTGCATTTGGGGTTTTTTGTGGGGGGATAATTTTCCAGCAGCCTGTATTTTGGAGATGGGATTGTTTACAGTCTCTTTGCACTTTTCTTCAACTTTTATTTCTGTTTGGGGGTTGGTTGAGGGAAACCCCCCGCCCCTTCATCACTTGCCCCCACACACGGAGCCGCTAATTAAGGGGGGGGGGAATTCAACAGAGAGAAGCAGGACTTTTTTGGTAGAAAAAGCCCAGCAGGAACTCATTAGCATAATAGGCCACACCCAACAGCAGAGACTCATTAGCATATTAGGCCATACCCCTGATAGCACAGCTCATTAGCGTATTAGGCCACACCCACATGTTACCAGAAGTGTGGTCATCCAGCCACACCCACCTTTTGCTTCTTATTCGGTTTCCCTTGTTTGTTGTCAAAACCCAGGGCTTTTTTTGGAGCAGGAATGCCTTTGCATGTTAGGCCACACACCCCTAATGTAGCCAATCCTAATGAGTTTCTGTGGTTGGGTGTGGCCTGTTATGCTAATAAGTCCCTGCCGGGCGTGGCCAACTCGGGAGCCAGCCGGAACTCCATTCCTGTGCGTTCCTGCCCAAAAATAGCCCTGGAGAGAAGGTTGCAGCTAAGGGCAGCCTCCAATCACGTTCCGACATGCCCCTCAAAGCACTGGGCCGGCCCCCTCCTCCTGGCATTTGGGTTGCATCTACGGGAAGCAGAAAGGCAGCTTGGAAGCGTTCTTGCCTTTTGGGAGCTTTCGTAGGCTTGGCTCTTCTTCTCAGAAGTTTTTTCCACTATGGTACAAAAAGTTCACATGGGTTGGCTGAGGAGGCAAGACGCCGTTGCCGGGACTTTGACAGGATGGTGGGGGTGAGGCGAGAGTTTGGAAATGGCCCTTGTGAAAATGCTCCCCGCTGTTTCAGGACCCCTTTGCGGGACCCTGATACTAGTGTGAGATACAGGAGGTCCTTCACGGGCTTCATCCACCTGTTTTGAATAGGCTTGCCAACCTCCAGGTGGCACCTGGAGATCTCACGCTATTACAATTGATGTACAGATGACCGAGAGCGGATCCCCTGGAGAAAACAGCTGCTTTGGGGGGTGGGCTCTCTAGCATTGTACCCGGCTGAGTTCTCTCCCCTCCCCTCCCCAAACCCTGCCCTTCCCACGCTCTCCTCACCCTTGGTGGGGGTTTGGGACTCTGCCCACACTTTCCCTGGGAGCTGTGCCCAGAGGCTCTGGCATGCATGGTGCCCCCCAACAAGATGCCACGTGGACACCACCATGATGCCCTTCTAGCCCAGCAGAAGCTCTCCTAATACTTCCCAAGTGGAGGCAGAAGTCTTAAAGCACGAGAGATAAGGGGAGGGGCCAGCCCAGCTCAGGCCCAGAGACCCCCGGATGCTGCAGGGCCAGGTGGGTCTCCAACCCTCGGAGGTGGGGTATAAATCCAATCTCTTCTTCTTCTTCTTCTTCTTCTACCTCACAGGGTGTCTGTTGTGGGGAAGGGAAGGGAAGGGAGATTGTAAGCCGCTCTGAGACGCCTTTGGGCAGGGGTATAAATCCAATCTCTTCTTCTTCTTCTTCTGATATCAGCTAGCCTAGCTAAATGGTGAACAAAGACGCCCTGTCTTATATCAAGTCAAATAGATACTTTTAGAACTTCACAGTCTGAGGAAGAGAAGCGCCCCTTGCCTAGTAAAAGGTAAAAGGTAGAATGAACTGTACTTGGGAAAGCCCGGCCCAAAGGCTTTCCACCAATCAGAGACCTGTTAGGTGATGTTTGATGGAACCAATAGCAACGCTTTGCTTGCTTATGTCATACTGAGTATAAAATTCCGTGTCACCCTTTGTAACACTCGAAGAGTCTGTTGGGTATTCAGGGGTTCCAAACCTTGATATCTGGACTCTTCCTTTATTAATGACTAAATATTTTAGTGTTTCCTCTCTACAGAACTGCTGTGCGTGTTTCTCAAATTGGGTTGGGAAAAACACAGCTAGAGACACAGGTTGTCTCTAACAGGATGGAGCTGTACCACGCCGCCTTCCCTCCAAGCAGGTTAGAGACTGCACTTCTTTTTTGCTGGTTTCCATTGCACTAAGGAACAAACTCTTTGACCCTTGGGGAAGAAGTCCCCCTATTAGATCCTCCAGCTGTAGGAGAAGCGTCTCTGTATCCAAACACGACTGTGCACGAAGAGCTTGCAGTGAGTCCGAGACTTTTGCTTCAAGGTGCCGGAGGGGGCATCTACCCCACAAGCAAACGGAGTAGGGGTGAGAGACCCGGAAACCCCAACTCGTCAAGGACTCTGAGGACATTATTGACCTCGTTCTTCTTTTATAAGGGTTAGAGACGCACCATATTTAGTGAGCTCAGAAATGCAAGCTCCAACTTCTTTGCAATTGTCGTCTTCCCTAACTGTAGATTCAGGTGGGTCACCGTCTTGACCGGAAGCAACAGAACAAAGTTTTGTTTATTTATTTATTTTAGATTTATATAGTCGGGTTAGAACAGATAAAAGGAAATACTTCTTCACCCAAAGAGTGATTAACATATGGAATTCACTGCCACAGGAGGTGGTGGCAGCTACAAGCATGGACAGTTTCAAGAGGGAATTAGATAAACAGCTGGAGCAGAAGTCCATCAGTGGCTGTTAGCCACAGGGTATAGATGGGAACTCTCAGTCTGGGGCAGGTGATGCACTCTATTCTTGGTGCTGGAGGGGGCAGCAGTGGGAGGGCTTCTAGTGTCCTGGCCCCACTGCTGGACCTCCTGAGGGCACCTGGTATATTTTGGCCGCTGTGTGACAGAGTGTTGGACTAGATGGGCCATTGGCCTGATTCAACATTGGCTTCTCTTATGTTCTTATGTTCTTATCCCACCCTCCCCGGAGGCCCAGAGCGGCACCTTTAAGACCAACCAAGTTTAATTCAGGGTATAAGCTTTCGTATCCATGCCCACGTCAGCTCTGGGTATAAGCTTTCGGGGTATAAACTTTCGTGTGAATGCTTGTGCATGCTTGTGCACACTTGTGCATGCGCACCAAAGCTGATACCCAGAATTAGAAGAAGAGGAGAGATTGGATTTATACATCGCCCTTCACTCAGAGTCTCAGAGCAGCTTACAAACTCCTTTCCCTTCCCCTCCCCACAACAGACACCCCCTGTGAGGTCGATGGGGCTGAGAGAGCTCTGACAGAAACTGCTCTTTTTCAAGAACAGCTCTGAGAGAACTATGGCTTGCCCAAGGTCATCCAGCCAGGTGCAAGTGGAGGAGTGGGGAATCAAACCCGGTTCTCCCAGATTAGAGTCCGCGCTCCTAAGCACTACACCAAACTGGACACAGAAAGGCAGCTTTGAAGCGTTCTGACCATTCTGAAACTTTGGTAGGGTTTGCTCCTCTTCTCAGACGTTTTTTCAAGGAGCTTCCCAATAATGCAAAACGTTTGTGTGGGTTGGCTGGGGGTAGGGACCATCGCAGGGACTCCAAGAAGATGGAGGTGAGCGAAGAGTTTGGAAAAGGCCCTTGTGAAAATGCCACACACACCCCCGTTCCAAGACACCTCCAGGGGACCCTGATGCTAATGTGAGACTCAGAAGGTCCCCTATGAGCCAGTTTGGTATAGTGGTTAGGAGCGCGGACTCTGATCTGGGAGAAACGGGTTTGATTCCCCACTCCGCCACATGCAGCTGCTGGTGTGACCTTGGGTCAGTCACAAGTTCTCTCAGAGCTGTTCTCTCACAAGCAGTTCTGGAAAGAGCTCTCTCAGCCCCACCTACCTCACAGGGTGACCGTTGCAGGGTGGGGAAGGGAAAGGAGTTTGTAAGCTGCTCTGAGACTCCGAGGGAAGGACAGGGTATAAATCCAATCTCTTCTTCCTCCTCCTCCTCTTCTTCTTCTGTTGTCTGTCTATCATCTGTCTGTCCCTCCCAGGGTGCCTGTTGTGGGGAGGGGAAGGGAAAGGAGATTGTCAGCTGCTCTGAGACTCCTTTGGGTAGTGAAGGGCAGGGGGTATAAAGCCAATCTTTTCTTCTTCTTCTTTCACCCATTTTGAATGCGCCCCCCCCAGTTGTTTGGAAGCTATTACTCAGGGAAGGCAAAAGCACCAAGATGAATGATCAGAACTTGGGAAAGAGATTTAATCAGATAAGGACGAATGTTTCCTTGTGTGTCGAATCAGTGGTGGTGCCCTGGAAAATCCTTGACCCGAGATCACAAGAAACAGCTTGCTAATATTTAACCAGTTATCTGTTCTCTGAACTTTGGCCTCATCAGCCTTCGCATTGTCTTCCCAGGATGACCGGCTCCTCCAGGTGATTTGTGCCTCCTGGCCCCCGGGACAAGTTCTGTTCTGGTCAGGGAATGCAAAGCAAAGTGCCTCGGACGTGGTGTGGCCAAACGGGCTGAGGACAAGGGCCGGGGGGGTCCTCCGGGGACCTGGAATGGGAGTGATGCCCACTGCAATGCTCCCTCTAAGCCGTGGAGTCTTGTGAGCAAGAATTCTACTTTGCGAGCTCCTGGCATTAAAGTTGTGAGCGAGCGATTTGGCAGCTGCATAGATTAGTTTGCTCTGGAGCCCTCCCCTCCTGAGCTGAGGCAAAAAACGTGTGAGCCGGAGGCTAAAAAACTGTGAGCTAGCTCACACTAACTCCGCTTAGAGGGAACAACTGGCCAGCTGGTGGGTGGAACTGGGTCCATCTAAGGCAGAGTGCACAGTCATGCGGAAGAGGCTGAAATGTTGCCCAGTCCCCACCCCATCTCATTCCCATGAGAGCAGCAGATGCACGATTTGGGGAACGGGACTATTCCTGAAACACCAGAAGACTCCAAACGAATTAAGGAAACTGATGGACTAGAAGCCCCCCACCCCCCCCCGTTTCATCACTGCTCGAGATAGCAGGCAGGGAGACTGGCCTTTGAGCCCCCTGGTGGCGGGGGGGTCTGCCAATGCTCCCTCTAAGCTGTGGGGAGTCTTGTGAGCAAAAATTCCGCTTTGTGAGCTACTACTGGCATTAAAGTTGTGAGCGAGCGATTTGGCCACTGCATAAATTAGTTTGCTCTGGAGCCCTCCGGCCTGAGCAAAGACAGAAATGTGTGAGCCGGAGGTTAAAAAACTGTGAGCTAGCTCACACTGACTCAGCTTAGAGGGAACACTGGCTCTCTCTGCCTCCTCTTGCCACGGCTGCCGCCACAGAAGGAGGAGCCCTGCCTGGCTTGCACGGCTTCTCTTGCCGCTCCTCGGAATAGGTGAACACTCAGGGCCACATATTTGGGGGGGGGCAGCTCTTTGAGCCCCTGGCCTCACCTGGAGTCCTGTGTCCAGTTTTGGGCACCCCATTTTAGGAAGGATGTTGACAAGCTCGAGCATGTCCAGAAGAGGGCAACCAGGATGGGGAGAGGGTTGGAGTCCAAGTCTTACGAGGAAAGGCTGAAGGAGCTGGGTCTGTTTAGCCTGGGAAAGAGAAGGCTTAGAGGGGACATGATGGCAGTCTTCAAGTATCTGAAGGGCTGTCATGTAGAAGATGGAGCAGATCTATCCTCTCTTGCTCCGGATTGCAAGACTAGATCTAATGGGTGGGAATTACAAGGGAGTCGTTACCGGCTAGATATCAGGAGACACTTTCTAACTGTAAGAAGAGTGGTTGAGCAGTGGAACAGTCTGCCTCAGGAGGTGGTGGATGCTCCTTCGCTGGACATTTTCAAGCGGAGGCTGGATGACCATCTTTCGAGTATGTTGTAGGTATGTAGGGCTGCCTTTCGGCTGTGCTCCTGCAGAGTGCAGGGGGTTGGACTAGATGACCTGCAAGGTCCCTTCCAACTCTTACCATTCTATGATTCTATGGTTGCAGTGCAGGGATGTTCTCAGGCTCTACGGCAGCCCCTCCCTTGACCCAACTCCACTTGCCTGCAGAAGCAGAGAGGGAAATCCCCAGGCGCAAGAGGGGCCAGTGCCCAAGGCCATGCCCTTCCGCGGCCGTTCCTCCCAATCTCCGTCAGCCGAGCAGCAGTCCAAAGCCTCAGTTCTTCATCCCAAAGAGTACAGAATGGAGGGTCTCCGAGAGTGGGTATTGCCAGCTGGTCTCTCCACCATGGATTGTTCCAAGCTACGATGGGTCCCCCTGAACCCAGGAGGCCCAGACCCGGCTCAGTGTTCTAGGCAGCTGACTTAAGCACGGGAGAAGCTGGAAGCCTGGGCTTTCCCCCTGCTGTTTCCCCCAACCCCCCTGCCTTCCACACAGCCAGGTGGGGTACAGTCTCTGAACCCCCAGAGAAGAGAGCCCCCCTCTAGTTCAATCCGGTGGCTTTTATTGCCCCTCTCGTGTCCCACCCTCAGGCCCACCAGTGAGGACACACGACCAAACTGGCTCGACATCAGGGCACAACGTCCATGTCAAGAAACGCCTGGACGGCAGGCACGACAATGCTCCCTCCCTGGTTGCTGCTGTAGCTGGACTCCTCCGGCCTAGACAGGGCAGAACCAAACCCCATTGCTAGGCGTGCATTATTGAGCCCCGACTCTGCCCCCCGGGGCTCTGTGCAGAGAGCTTGCCCAGAGGGGACCCCAGAATCCTCGAGCGACCGGAAGGCCAAGGAAGAACGGTCGCCCCCAGGAATCCTGCGCAGAATCCCGGCTGGGGACAGAAGGCTCACTGACAATGTGAGGGTCAACTGGGGAGTGGCCAGTGCCAGGCAGAGCTCCCTAGCCCTCCCTCGTGGGCCCAGTAACTTGGCATTGGCCCAACAGCCCAGGGGAGATCATAGGAATTCTCGGAGGGTGCTGTCGCTCAGGCGTAGAGCCCCTGCTTTGCATACAGAAGGACAAAGGTTCAATCCTCGACAGCCCCTCTAGTTAAAAGGGTCTAGGGGCCCATACTGGGAAAGATGTCTCTCTGCCAGATAGCCCGGGGGGGGGGCAGGGGAGACAGTACAAAGAGTGATGAACACGTGGGATTCACAGCCACAGGAGGTGGTGGCAGCTACAAGCACGGACGCCTTCAAGAGGGAGTTGGATAAACATCTGGAGCAGAGGTCCATCAGTGGCTATTAGCCGCAAGGTATAGATAGGGACTCTCAGGCTGGGGCAAGGGATGCTCTGTATTCTTGGTGCTTGGAGGAGGGGCAACAATGGGAGGGCTTCTGGTGTCCTGGGCCCACTGCTGGATCTCCTGGTGGCCCCTGGTATTTTTGGCCACTGTGTGACACAGAATGTTAGACTGGATGGGCCACTGGCCTGATCCAACACTGGCTTCTCTTATGTTCTTATAAGAGGGAATTGGATAAACATCTGGAGCAGAGGTCCATCAGTGGCTATTAGCCACAAGGTATAGATAGGAACTCTCAGTCTGGGGCAAGGGATGCTCTGTATACTTGGTGCTTGGGGAGGGTCAACAGTGGGAGGAGCTTTGGTGTAGTGTGCAGACTCTAATCTGGGAGAACCGGGTTTGATTCCCCACTCCTCCACTTGCACCTGCTGATGTGACCTTGGGTCAGTCACAAGCTCTGGCACAGCTGTCCTTGAAAAAGAGCAGTTTCTGTCAAGAGCTCTCTCAGCCCCACCTACCTCCCAGGGTGTCTGTTGTGGGGAGGGGAAGGGAAAGGAGTTTGTAAGCTGCTCCAAGACTCCAAGTGAAGGGCGGGGTATAAATCCAATCTCTTCTCTTCTTCTTCTAGTGTCCTGGCCCCACTGGTGGACCTCCTGATGGCCCCTGGTATTTTTGGCCACTGTGTGACCCAGAGTGTTGGACTGGATGGGCCACTGGCCTGATCTGACGTTGGCTTCTCTTATTTTGTTATGTTCTTACTAGGCAGAGGCTCTGAGGCCAGGCAGAGGGTCCCTCGTCTGAGTGTTCTCAGGAGGTCTGTGCAAAGGGTGCTGCCCCCACGTCCAGGCAATGCCTTCTGGGTAAAGAGTCCAGCCAACGGGCACTGGCCATTCTACGTGCCGTGATCTTTTATTGCTCGGACGGGAGCAGGCCTTGCAGAGTGTGACAGTGGCAGGGTCCGAGGGCCGCTGGAAGGTGACCTGCCCCGGCTTCTCTCCGGTGCCCTTTCCCACCCCCCCACCCCCGGTGCTGGGGCCCGGCAGGTTAGGAATATTCCCGGACGAACTTGGCATGGAAGTGGGTCAGCTTCTGCAGTAGAATCTGGAGCTTCTCCAGGGGCGGCAAAATGGTCATTCTGGGAGGAGAGAGCAAACGACGAGGCAGTCAGAGCCGTGAAGAGTGACCAACGGACCCCCCAGCCCCCCACACCCGGACAGAGGCAGCCCCATCCAGCCAGAGTTGCACCCCCTCCCCAAATCAAGCCAAGTCTTCCAAGGGCCAGTGCAGTGCGCTGGTTAAGAGTGTCAGACTGGGATCTTGGAGGCACAGTTCGAACCCCTGCACCGCCAGGGAAACTCACTGGGTGACCTCAGGCCGGTCACATGCTCTCTGCCTGGCCAACCTCACAGGGTGCTCATTGCGATTTGCAGTTGGAGCGAATGTCTCAGGGAACCCGGCGGAGAGTTACCTGAAGTGAAAGGTGCCCTCCTTCTGCCCAAAGCCGCTCCCCGGCACAACGCAGATGCCTGTCTCTTCTAGCAGTTTGAGGCAGAAAAACATGTCCGGGGCCTGGCCTTGTGCCTGGGGAGGGGAGAGAAGAGGCGTCTTTGCAATTCTACAGGGCCTGCAAGGCAGAGATGTTCCGCCAGGCATTCGGTGGAGGACAGCAATGGTTAAACATCATGGCCGGCACCCTACTTGGACCCTGACTCCTTACAGAGCTTACTCCACCCACCCACCCAAATGTGTGAAGCACCCACAAACCAGACCTGGGAGGGAGCCACAAAATTTTCACCACTTGTTTTAATTACTGCATGTTGTTGGGCTTGGTTTTCTGCTTATGCTTTTATGCTTTTGGAACTCTGTGCATCGCCTAGAGCCCCAGAACTGTGGGGAACAGGCGATTAATAAATGGAATGGAATAAATAAATAAATAAGTTGCCAAGAGGAGCTGGTGGGAGGGGATCTGCCGAAGGTATGGGGAAGGGGCTGTCGCCGCCTGGCAACCTGAACCCAGCGCAGCCCTGAGAACAATCTCCCGTTTGCCCCGGGCTCACATTTCCCCATCACGGGCCATGAAGACCGAGCCCAGCATGCTTGGATGCTGCCGTGGCTGTCCGCCAGAGGCGCCAGGTAAATCTGCAAGGACCACATCCCCTACAAGTAGTCGGGCACCTGAGAACCAGAGATAGCGTGCTGCCGGTGGTGGAGGTTCCATTCTCAGCTGCTGTGGCCAAGAGAGGTATCTATCTGCTGGGCTTCAAACTGCCTCCAGCTTCCTCCTTAGGCCAGGAGGACTTACAGCGGGGCTTCTGCCCTTTGTACGCGGGATTCTCTTGCACGAGGAACTCTGTTGGCCTGAAACTCGGTCTGCTTGTCTGTTATCCCCCCACCCCTTTGTGGCAAAAGTTAGTGGGGCTCTGACTGCGAGGAAGCAGAGGAAGGAGGAGGGGACCACAAATGCAGTCAACACTTCTCTGTGGCTGATGCCAGCCATGCATCTTCACGGTGCCTTGCGGCTGGTTTCCCCCAGCTCCCGGAGGAGCGAGAGGAGGAGAGACGCAGCCCTTGCCAGTGCTCCCTCTAAGCTGTGGAGTCCTGAGAGCAAAAATTCTACTTTGTGAGCTCCTGGCATTAAAGTGGTGAGAGCGAGCAATTTGGCTGCTGCATAAACTAATTTGCTCTGGAGCCCTACTTCCTGAGAGAAGACAGAAATGTGTGAGCCGGAGGCTAAAAAACTGTGACCTAGCTCACACTAGGTAAAGGTTCCCTTGCTCGAAAGCCAGCCAAATCCGACTCTGGGGTTGCGGTGCTCATCTCCGTTTCCAAGCCGAAGAGCCAGCGCTGTCCGAAGACTTTTCCTGTGGTCATGTGGCCGGCATGACTAACCACCAAGGCACACGGAACGCTGTTACCTTCCCACTGAAGTGGTACCTATTTATCTACTTGCAATTTCTTGCTTTCGAACTGCTAGGTTGGCAGGAGCTGGAACTAGAGACGGGAATTCACCCCGTCATGCGGCACTCTCGGGTCTCGGACTGCTGAACGACTGACCTTCCACAGCCTGCAGTTCAGCGTCTTAACCACTTGAGCCACACTAATTCAGCTTAATTCAGTTCTTCTCCACTTCAGCCCCTCCGGTTGTGGAAAAACTTTCAAAATTCTCAACAGCCCTCAGCCTCTGCCGACAGTCCAGCTAGACAAAGGCAGGTACAGGACTGGGGAAAACGGGATCGTTCTTAGTGGATCCCTCCTCCACCTTTCACACATTGGCTGATTTCCCACTACAGCTGCCTCGGGGTTGCGCCGCCGTTTGCCCCGATACTATTCGTCAGTTTCACACCCGAAGCCACGGGGCTGCATTTTGACCCGCGGCTTCCCCGATTTCCCCACAGTTTCGTGATCCTGTTTTTTGAGGATTACGAAACTGCGGAGAAATCAGGCGAAGCCGCGGGTCAAAATGCAGCCCCGCGGCTTCGGGTGTGAAATTGACGAATAGTATCGGGGCAAACGGTGTTGCAACCCCGAAGCAGCTGTAGTGGGAAATCAGCCATTGTTTGGCACCAGAACAGAACGGATCCATCCATGCGTGTGGTTTGTGGCAAGTCCAGAGTAGAGACCTGCCTGGAGTCCAGCTCAGAGGTGTCAGTCTGCAATCCACACGTGACGCATCAGCAGGAGGTATCCTTATCATCAACTCCTCCCCGCATGCGCACAAAAGGTTTCAAAAATCTCAACACAAGGAACGAAGAACGAATGTTAAGAAAACAGTCGTCAGAGTCTGACCCACAAATCAGGCCGTCAACAAGTCTTGCAAAGAAAATATTTCCTGTATATTATTGTCAACAAGCACTACAACACAATGAACAAATTCCTTCAAATCATAAGAAAATCCTTGTGTAAAAATACGTCAACATCGTCTCCGGATTAGATAAACAACGTTTCAAAACTGGATCTTCCTCAGGAAATATTCTACAGAGTAGCACAAAAGCTCTCATGCTCATAAAGGGCTTTACAAAAAATCAGGAAAGATAATACATTTAGATAGGACACGGATCTCAATTAGTATTCAGGCTCAAATATGCTGCTAAGCCTCTGATGTACAATTCTGTAGAATATTTCCTGAGGGAGATCCAATTATGAAATGTTGTTTAATAGTCCGGAGACGATGTTGACGTAGTTTTACACAAGGATTTTCTTATGATTTGAAGGAATTTGTTCATTGTGTTGTAGTGCTTGTTGACAATAATATACAGAAAATATTTCATTTGCAAGTCTTGTTGACGGCCTGATTCTTGGGTCAGACTCTCACGACTGTTTTCTTCACATTCGTTCTTTGATCAGGCCGTGATCGTCCACAGTTGTCTTCACACACGGAAAGGGCACCCTCCCCTCATCTCAGCCAACTCTGCTCAGCTCCGCCAGGTTGCAGCTTTCCACGTTCTTGGGCAGGTCTTTTCCCCAGACACTGCTGGATATTCCACAGACTGAAAGCTCTGGCTCCTCCCTCGAGCTCTGCCCCACTCCTGGCCGCCCCGCTGAAATCAAGGCATCGGGTCACTCTAGGGAAAAGAACTTCATGGAACAAGGCCTGGGGCCTGGATGAACGTGGCCGGCCTTACCTTTGCCGCTTCCACTGCCCGAGGAGGTAGCTGGATCTGGGGGAAGGCGTACATGGCCCCCTGCACGGGATTGCAGCGGAATCCTGGGGCTCGATTCAGGGTCTCCTCCGTGAGCCGTGCCTTCTCGGCGAGGGCGGCCAGCACAGCCTCTTTCTCCTGCAAGAGGGGGCCTGAGGGTCAGGTCACAGGGAAGGAGTTTCCTGGCACGAGGAGGGGACCAAACCCGCCGAGGGCCCATTTGGGGACGCAAACGGGGGAAAGGGCTGAGGTCTGTTGGCCTCGTTATTCCCCGGCATGAGAGGGCCACAGGGGGGTTTGTCTAAGATGGCCGTCCTCTAGCGCCACCCGTGCCTCCCCCGCCCTGTTTCCCTCCTGCAGCAGGCAAGTTGCAAGGACACGACTCAGAACCGTCCAACGGACAAAAATTAAAACACAGATTAAAATACACAAGTTACAAATTTGAAAGCACTCAAGAATTAAGAGGAGGAGAAGAAGAGATTGGATTTATGCCCTGCCCTTCACTACCCAAGGGAGTCTCAGAGCGGCTGACAAACTCCTTCCCCTTCCCCTCCCCACAATAGACACCCTATGAGGTAGAAGAAGAAGAAGAGATTGGATTTATACCCCGCCCTTCCCTACTCAAAGGTGTCTCAGAGCGGCTTACAAACTCCTTTCCCTTCCCCTCCCCACAACAGGGACCCGGTGAGGTAGGCGGGGCTGAGAGAGCTCTGACTGAGAACTACTCTTTTTCAAGGACAGCTCTTGTCAGAACTACGGCTTGCCCAAGGTCATCCAGCCAGGTGCAAGTGGAGGAGTGGGAAATCAAACCCGGTTCTCCCAGATTAGAGTCCAGGCACTTAGAAGAAGAAGAAGAGATTGGATTTATACCCTGCCCCTCACCATCCAAAGGAGTCTCAGAGCGGCTTACAAACTCCTTTCCCTTCCCCTCCCCACAACAGACACCCTGTGAGGTAGGCGGGGCTGAGAGAACCCTGACAGAAACTGCTCTTTTTCAAGGACAGCTCTTGTCAGAACTGTGGCTTGCCCAAGGTCATCCAGCCAGGTGCGAGTGGAGGAGTGGGGAATCAAACCCGGTTCTCCCAGATTAGAGTCTGCGCACTTAACCACAACACCAAACTACACAAGAGGCCTAAAACCCAGAGGATCACCTGGGGTTGTGTTATGTCCGCAGACCACCACTAGGGCACAGCGGTTTACACACAGAGCTTGGCTCCGAGAGAGCGACGGGGACTAGGATCCTCCTCGTCAGCACCCATGGGCACCATGGCGGGAAATTCAGACTTGCCAATGGGACCTGTGGGTGGCACCCGGGGATTGTATATAGTTGGTTGCTTGACCCGTTGGAGTATTCTTGTGTTGTGGCCAGTAAAGTGTGAGCTGCCAATCACTCAACGTCTCTTCTCCACTACACAACAGGTTGCCAGCTCCAGTTTGGAAGATTCCTGGAGATTTGGGGGGTGGAGTCTGGGGGAGAGGGGAGGGACCCCAGCAGGGTATAGAGGGCCTTAGAGGCCGCTTTCCAGAGCAGCCATTTCCTCCAGGGAAATGGATCTTTGCAGTCTGGACATCGGTTAAATTCAAGGGTGGGGGATCTCCAGGCCCCACCTGGAGGCTGGCAACCCTACCGAACACACAAGGATAGGACAAGCCCAGGCAAATCTGCTGGGAAAGTTCACCCTCCACCAAATGCTTCCCGGAAGAAGACTGCCTTACTATAAGATCATAACCCTTGTATATAGCCTGTCACGGGTGTGGGTGTGTGCAACGGGTGTGTTTGTCAAGGGACATAAAAGCAGCCCGCGAGCTGGCGACTGTAGCCTTGGGCTTTGCTGAAATCACTAAGTGAAGGTATGAGCTAAACCCGCTCTATGCGTCAGTCTCAGTACTTTTCACCTTCCTAAACAGAACAACTGAAACAACTGACATCCATAAGAAGCATGAAAAAACATACACCCCTCAGCTCCAGTCTAAAATATCCAATCCAACCAGCAGCAGCCAACCAGCCACAGTGTCTAAGAAACGGCAAGAAAGACAAAAAGCGGCTTCCCCAGGGCAGCAATTTTCCCCGGAACTTTCGTTGCCGTTGCAAAAGCACAAAGGTTTCCAGCGGCAATGGAGTATCTATGGGGAAAGTTTTCTCCTTGCTTCAGCTGCCACCGGAGGGCGTTTTCTGGAAGATCACCCGAGCATTGTCGCAATCTGTCCGCTAGCTCTTCTGAATTTCCAACTTTCATTTTTTTAAAAAAAGTTTTAGCCCTTTTCATTGCTAAGTTATAAGGGAAAGGGACGGGTCTGCAACAAAAAAGGGCTGCAGACGTTAAAAAAATATCGGGAATTCAGAGGATCTAGCAGACAGATTGTTATACTGCTATGGCAATGTGTTAATTATAGATATTTTTAAAAAGCCTGAAAAGATCTGCTCCATCTTCTACATGACAGCCCTTCATATATTTGAAGACAACAATCATGTTCCCAATAAGCCTTCTCTTCCCCAGGCTAAACATACCCAACTCTTTCAGCATTTCCTCATCAGACTCGGATTCCAGCCCTCTCACCATCCTGGTCGCCCTCTTCTAAGTCTTCTTTCCCAGTCTAAACATACCCAACACTTTCAGCCTTTCCTCATAGACTTGGATTCCAACCCTCTCACCATCCTGGTCGCCTCGTCTGGACACGCCGAGCTTGTCAACATCCTTCCTAAAGTGTGGTGCCCAAAACTGGACACAGACAGGACTCCAGGTGAGGCCTGACCATAGCAGAACAGAGGAGAACTACCACCTCCCGTTTCAGTTTCAGAGCTGTTCTCTCAAGGGCAGTCCTCAAAAGAGCTCTCTCAGTCCCACCTACCTCATGGGGTGTCTGTTGAGGGAAAGACAAATGGATTATAAACCGCTCTGAGACTATTTCAGGTAGTGAAGGAGGGGTATAAATCCAATCTCTTCTTCATTTGATCCCCACAACAACCCAGCAAGTTAGGTCAAGCTGAGAAAGGGTAACTGGCCCAAGAACATCACCTGACCAGCTTCAGAGCTGAATGGGGATTTGAACCTGGGTCTTCCCAGCCCAACAATCACCACTGCCTGTGCCAAATATTTGAAGGGCTGTCACATAGAAGCTGGAGCAGCGTTCTCTCTTGCTCTGGATTGCAAGACTAGATCTAATGGGGGGAAATTACAAGGGAGTTGTTGCTGGCTAAATATCAGGAGAAATTTCCTAACTGTCAGAGTGGTTGAGCAGTAGAACAGTCTGCCTCAGGAGGTGGTAGATGCTCCTTCGCTGGACGTTTCCAAGTGGAGGCTGAACATCTTTCGGGTACGTTGTAGGGCTATGTTTTGGCTCTGCTCCTGCAGAGTGCAGGGGGTTGGACTAGATGACCTGCAAGGTCCCCTCCAACTCTAACATTCTATGATTCTATGATTCCATCTCTCCCCTACATGCCCAGGAACCCCTATTTTGCTTACCTGTTTGAACTGTGGGTAGGAAGGATCTCCAGGCTCCGGCCTGTTCACCACCGCATCCAGGACGATCTGCCCAGTAACCGGCGGGCACAAACGCACCGAGACCAACTTCGACAGCTGCTGATGGACACCTGGGTCCATGTTAATCACTTCCATGTAACCTCCCCGGAAACCGCACCTGGCAACACGAGGGAACGAGAGAGGGCCCCCAGGGGCTCAAGGAGGCCATTTTGGAACACGGACAGCAGAAAGGCAACCATTTTAAGTATACACACCCTGCAGTTCTTGGTTCTGTTTCCATCAGAGATGGGGGGGAACAGGACTTCAAGGTCAGAGAAAAGCCCAGCTGAACACTCCCACTTCCAGCGGTGGGACGTCGGGCAACCGTTCTCCAGAGAAGAGGGTGACCCCCCAAAAGGCCGTAAGCCCTTCCAAAGGTGGCTCTGATGATGAACGTGTAAAGGGGGCAGCAGGGTTCACCCTGAGCTGGCCGGGCCTTTTGCTCTGAGCCTGAGTTCCTCTGCCCACAGGGCCTTTGTGGAGGGCGAGGGCAGCCCCCATGATCCCACGTCCACCACCACCACCACCACCACGTGTCCACACTGTACTTGCATTCAGAACCTCCGCCCAGGGCTCCCGGGCAAGAAGAGACAGAGAACTCACTCGCCCATGAAGCCCTTGGAGATGGAGTAGAAAGAGGCCAGCTCCACCGTCCCCGAGTACTTGGGCCCCATCTCAAAGAGAACCTTCTTGAAGGAGTGGAACTGGGAGCCCTTGGCGTAGATGTTGTCTTGGTAGACCTAAGGAAGAAAGAGCCGGTGGGCACTGCGGCGAGGGGCCCCGATGGTAGTGTTGGATTCTGGCACAAAGGGCGGGGGTCTTTGCACCCAGACTACGCTGAAGCAGGAAGCCACCAGGACTCCGAGCACAGACGCCTCCCCCGCCCGCTCCAGCTCTCTGCAGAGAGTCCCAGCTTTCTCACGTGCCCCATTCCTCAGCCAGGGGGTCTTGACCAGACGGGAAAGCCAGTGGGGAGGGGGCTCACCTCATCAGCCAGAAGAAAGAGCTGCTCCTCCCAGGCGAAGTGGATGACATCTTCGATGCATTTGCGGCTCTGAACCTGCCCTGGGGTGGAGGAGGGAGAGAGAGAGAGATGTTTCTTGGTGGAGACCTCTGCCTCAACTTTGGTGGAAAAGGCTCCCACCTGAGATCAGGGGCCTGCGGGGTCTGTTACAGTTCCGCAAGGCCTGTAATACGGAGCTGTTCCGCCAGGCCTTTTGGCTGAGGCCGCGGGCTTTCAACCAGTCCAGCCTCCCCTGTTCACAGCCCCTCTCCCAGGGCCTTGCTATTTTAGATCATATTTTGGGGCACTGGAGTTTTCTGGAGTACCTCTATTCACCCGATAGGAGACACAAGGTTTGTTGATATTGTCCATTGTGCCATCAATTGTTTTATTGGTTTTACAGATTTATTGTTTTACGGATTGTAAGCCGCCTTGAGCCCACTTGTTGGGATAGGGCGGGGTATAAATTGAAATAATACTAACAATAATAACGATAAAACAATAAAACAACAAAAATAATAACAATAACAATAATAACAGGGCTTTTTTGTAGAAAAAGCCCAGCAGGAACTCATTAGCATAATAGGCTACACCCAACAGCAGAAACTCATTAGCAGATTAGGCCACACCCCTGACAGCACAGCTCATTCGCATATTAGGCCACACCCCCATGTTACCAGAAATGTGGTCATCCAGCCACACCCCACCTGTTGCTTCTTATTCTGTTTACCTTGTTTGTTGTCAAAACCCAGGGCTTTTTTTGTAGCAGGAATTCTTTTGCATGTTAGGCCACACACCCCTCATGTAGCCAATCCTATTGAGTTTCTGTGCTTGGGCGTGGCCTATTATGCTAATGAGTTCCCTGTAGGGGGCCTGCTAGCATCCCACTGTGGGAACATCACGCTTGCCGCTAAGCAATGCCAGATTTACTTATTGAACATCACCATCCACAAGGGAGGGAAGAATGTCCCCTATCCAGAGTCGAGATCTGATCTTGTCCGACCTCGGAAGCTAAGCAGGGTCTGCCCTGGTTAGTATTTGGATGGGAGACCACCGAGGAAGTGCCAGGATGTGCCGTAATGGCCAACCACCTCTATGTCTTCTGTCCTGACCCGGATGGCCCAGGCTAGCTGGATCTCATCAGATCTTGGGAGCTAAGCAGGGTGCCGCTCTCTGGTTAAAGTGTCTGGATGGGAAACAATCAAAGGAGTCCGCGGTCGCTATGCAGAGGTAGGTGACGGCAAACCTTCTCTGTTCCTCTCTTGCCTTGAGAACCTAATCTAGTTGAGAGCCAGTTTGGTGTAGTGTTTAAGTGCACGGCCTCTAATCTGGGAGAACACCACTCCTCCACTCACAGCCGCTGGATGACCTTGGACAAGCCATAGTTCTGACAAGAGCTGTTCTTGAAAAAGAGCCGTTTCTGTCAGAGCTCTCTCAGCCCCGCCTACCTCACAGGGTGCCTGTTGTGGGGAGGGGGAGGGAGAAGAGTTTGTAAGCCGCTCTGAGACTCCTTCGGGTAGTGGGATCACACCCTCTGAATCTGAATTGGTCAGCAAGGCTATTGGTCTCAGCTTTCCTGAAAACGACCTCAGGATGTGCCTGGATTGTGCCCGACAAGCCCTGGGTCCTTCTGCCACAAAGTCACACCTTCTTGGAGAGAGTAGAAGACTGGGTTTTGTTGTGTACTGAGTTCAACCACATGCGAAGTCAGGTCCACACGCAGTCAGGCGAAGAACCCTAGCTTCGCTTCAAGAGACAATAGCCAGAGCAGATCCTACCCTGCTCCTATCAGAGGGCTAGGATCCAAGAAAGGACCTATGGAACCCTTGCCATTGTCAATAACCCTATCACGGGTGTGGGGTGTGTGTTTGGGTGTCGTTTGCCTTAGGGATATAAGCCGGCCTGTGAGCCAGTATTCTCTCTCTTGTTCTTGTTCCTCACTTCCAATAAAGTATGAGCTCATATCACTACCAATGCATCCTGCTCAGAACTTTACAGATTTATGCCCCGCCCTTCACTACCCCTATTGAGCAAACTTCAGCGGACAGCGGAAGACAGGCGGGCCTGGCGTAATCTGGTCCATGGGGTCGCAAAGAGTCAGACTCGACTGTGTGACTGAACAACAACAACTTCACTACCCAAAGGAGTCTCTGAGCGGCTGACACACTCCTTTCCCTTCCCCTCCCCACAACAGACACCCTGGGAGGTAGGTAGGGTTGAGAGAGCTCTGACAGAAATTGCTCTTCAAGGACAGCTCTTATCAGAACTAGGGCTTGCCCAAGGTCATCCAGCAGGTGCAAGTGGAGGAGTGGGGAATCAAACCCAGTTCTCCCAGATTAGAGTCCGCGCACCTAACCACCTACACCAAAAAAGATTGGATTTACACCCTGCCCTTCACTACCCCAAGGGAGTCTCAGAGCGGCTTACAAACTCCTTTCCCTTCCCCTCCCCACAACAGACACCCTGTGAGGTCAGTGGGGTGGAGAGAGCTCCGACAGAAATGGCTCTTCAAGAACAGCTGTGCCAGAGCTTGTGACTGACCCAAGGTCACACCAGCAGGTGCAAGTGGAGGAGTGGGGGAATCAAACCCAGTTCTCCCAGATTAGAGTCCGCGCACCTAACCACCTACACCAAACTAGCTCTGGTGAGAATTTGAGAAAAAGAAGAAGAGATTGGATTTACACCCTGCCCTTCACTACCCCAAGGGAGTCTCAGAGCGGCTTACAAACTCCCTTCCCTACCCCTCCCCACAACAGACACCCTGGGAGGTCGGTGGGGCTGAGAGAGCTCTGACAGAAACCGCTCTTCTTCAAGAACAGCTGTGCCAGAGCTTGTGACTGACCCAAGGTCACACCAGCAGGTGCAAGCGGAGGATTGGGGGAATCAAGCCCCAGGTTCTCCCAGATTAGAGTCCACGCACTTCACCAGAATAAAAACAAATAAGTAAAATAGAAATAAAACAAGAGAGGGCAGAGGCAGGACCTTCTTCTGCTTCAGGCCTGCCGGGGCCCGGCCTGTCCTCGAAGGGGGGGGGGGAAATCTGGATTCCATTCTGGTGACGCCCCTTGAGCCCAGGCCTTGTGGTCCTATCCCCTTAGAAGCTGAAACATTCTGGCGTTATCAGACGCCCAAGGGGAGTGTGTTCCTCTGCCACGGGGTGGGGGAAGGCGGGGGTGGCACATACCGGTTGGGTTGCCCGGGTTGATGAGGCACAGGGCACGCGGCTGGCAGTGCCTCCGGGCTTCGCGCAGGGCTCTCCGCAGCTCCTCCACGTTCAGCGCCCAGCAGTTCTCCTCGTCCAGGTAGTAGTTGACCTGCACGGCGTTCAGTTCCGCCAGGGCCGCCGAGTACAGGGGGTACTGCGGGATCGGGATGAGCACCCCCGTGCGGGAGCGCCCCTCCCCGGAGACCAGCAGCTTCAGGATTGTCTAAGGGGGAAGACCGGGGGGAGGGGAAAAGGGGGGGGTCACTTCCGATCTGTTTCGTTTCCCGTCGGTCTCCCCGTCCGGTTCAGCTCAAACAGCCCTTATGGACGTTCCTTCCCTCCTAACTCCCTCCAACCATTCGCTGGCCCCAGAGAGCTCCTGGAATGACAACCGATCTCCGGCATGTGAGAGCCAGCGTGGTTTCGTGGTTAAGAGCGGTGGTTTGGTGTCGTGGTTAAGTGCCCGGACTCTAATCTGGGAGAACCGGGTTTGATTCCCCACTCCTCCACTTGCAACTGCTGGATGACCTTGGGCAAGCCGTAGTTCTCTCAAAGCTGTTCTCTCAAGGACAGTTCTGGAAAGAGCTCTCTCAGCCCCACCTACCTCACAGGGTGTCTGTTGTGGGGAGGGGAAGGGAAAGGAGATTGAGAGCCAGTTAGACGTAGTGGTTAAGTGTGTGGACTCTAATCTGGGAGAACCGGGTTTAATTCCCCACTCCTCCGCTTGCAGCTGCTGGATGACCTTGGGCAAGCCATAGTTCTATGAGAGCTGGTCTTGAAAAAGAGCAGTTTCTGTCAGAGCTCCCTCAGCCCCACCTGCCTCACAGGGTGTCTGTTGTGGGGAAGGAAAGGGAAAGGAGTTTGTAAGCCGCTCTGAGATTCCTTTGGGTAGTGGAGGCTGGGGTATAAATCCAATCTCTCTACAGTTTGGTGTAGTGGTTAAGTGTGCGGACTCTAATCTGGGAGAACTGGGTTTGATTTCCCCCTCCACTCGCAGCTGCTGGATGACCTTGGGCAAGCCATAGTTCTGTCAGAGCTGTCCTAGAAAAAGAGCAGTTTCTGTCAGAGCTCTCTCAGCCCCGCCTACCTCATGAGGTGCCTATTGTGGGGAGGGGAAGGGAAAGGAGTTTGTAGGCCGCTCTGAGACTCCAAGGGAAGGGTGGGGTATACATCCAATCTCCTCCTCCTCCTCCTCCTCCTCCTCCTCCTCCTAATTTGGCAAACCAGGTTCAATTCCCCACTCCTCCTCCACGTGAAGCCTGCTGGGTGACCTGGGGCCTGTCGCAGCTCTCTCTCAGCCCCAACTGCCTCACCAGGCGACTCTTGTGGGGAGAGGAAGGGAAGGAGGCAGTGAGCCACTCTGAGACTCTTTAAAGTAGGGGAAAACAGGGAATAAAAACCAGCTCCTTCTTCTTCAGGTGGCCATGATCAGCTCCCCTGGAGAAAATGGCTGCTCCGGAGGGCGGACTCTGTGACATCATATCCCACCAAAGTCCCTCCCCTCCCCAAAAGCCATCCCCCCCAGCTCTGCTCCCAAATCTCCAGGAGTTTCCAGAGATGGACAGGGCCGGCTCGCCCGCTAGGAGAGCTAGGCGCTCGCCTAGGGTATACTAGCCGCAGGGGCGCCAAACTGCGCCCGCCGCCCCGCGAAAAGCCCCCCCCACACCGCCTGTGAAAAGCACCCCGGTGGGGCTCAGGAGGTGGAGGCAGAGCTTGCCCGCTCCTCCCCTCCCCCTTGGGGGGAGGAGCAGGGGCAAAAGGGTCTCCAGGCCCCACCTCGCTTAGAGGGAAGAGACGGGGGTTTAAACCCCCACCTCTTCCCTGGCTTGCCGGTGCCACCAGCACCCCCATTTTCAGGCCCCACCGGTAGGTTGGCATCACCGGGAGGTTGGCATCGCCTAGGGCGCCCAGACACCACGGGCCAGCCCTGGAGACGGCAACCCGGTCGGTCCACGCGCATCTTTGACAACAGCGTGGCAAGACAGGCTTCCCAAACTCTGACATCACGGGAGACTTCAGGGCGCCGAAGTGGGAACACACAGTTTGTCATGCACAGTGTAAAGAAGCCTGGGGGAAGGACATTGTGTACCGGAGGGATCAGGCTGGGAGCCCACCCCCCTCCCCGCTGCATCAGAGCAAGCAATTAGAACACCGGCCACAAAGAACAGAAGAGCAACCAATTAAAATACTAATCTGACTGTTCTCAGGCCCTTTCATTAGGGCAGCCCCACCGAGGGAGCGAGGACAACTCGTTTCCATTCTTGAGCAAGCAGCTCTACGGGGGGGGGGGGCTGCCCAAAGGGTTGCCAACTCCCACCTGGGATATTCCTGGAAATTTGGGGGAGGGGTGGAAACTTGGGAGGGCAGAGGATGGGGAGAGGAGGAGACCTCCGCAGTGGCGGATTGACCATTAAGCAGACTGAACCCGTGCGTAGGGCACCGGGGCCAAAGGGGGCACCACAAAGTTGGGGAAAAGGGTGAAAAGGGAAAAAAAGAATGAAGATTTGTAAAAAAATAAATAAATGATAAAATGAGTGCAAATGGATCATGGTGCACCCCCTGGGGTTATCTTCCGTTTTTTGTTGGCGAGATGCAGTGTCGTCCTAGGCTATGCTTAAAAGTAAAACGATGGAGCCAAATTCAAAGGGACTGGGTCACTGTGGAAAGGAGGGGGGCACCAAGATTGGTCAGTGCTTAGGGCGCCAGTGAGCCTTCATCCACCCCTGGCCCTCCGCATGGTATAATGCCAGATTCCACCCTTCGGAGCTGCCATTTCTTCCAAGGGAACTGGTCCCTGTAGTCTAGAGACCAGTTGCAATTCCAGGATATCTCCGGGCCCCGCCAGGAGGCTGGCAACCCTAGCAGCTCAGAAGCCAAAGCCGAACTTGCCACCTTTTGGGTAGGGAAGGAGAAGGCCAGCGACGGCTCAGCTGCCCGCTGGCAAGATGACCCCGAGACCAGCCCCCCATGGCCTGCTCTGCTAGACCAGGCCGCTTTATCCAGGACAGTGCCACGTTGAACTGCGGGTGAGAGGTGGCGTCTTCTTTAATGCCGCCCCCCCCTTGCATGGCAAGCGCCTTGCAAAAATGAAACAAAGCAGCACAAGGTTTGGGGCTTGGATTTTCCCCCCCTCTGTGCTAACTTTGTAGCAGCGGTAAAGAGCCAGAGTCCAGGAGGAGCATCTTAAAGACTCACAAAATAGGTGGCCGGGGAGGAGATTGTCCCGAATCACTGCCCACTTCTTCAGATACTTCAGATTGTAATGTTGTTGTTGTTGTAGTTTTTAACAAAGGGGAGCATTTAAAGCCGGGGGTGGCTAAACTGTGGCTTGGAAGCCACACACGGCTCTTTCACAGATATTGTGCGGCTCCCGGCAGGGCAGCGGGGGGAGTGAAAGGGAGGCATACTTTCCCCCCCTCCCTCCCGCTCTTCCTTCCCCCTCCCTCCCATCTATTGGTTTTCTTTGTTTCTCTCTCTCTCTTTCTTTCCACCTCTTTCCTTCTTTCTTTCCACCTCTCTCTCTCTTTCTCTCTCTCTCTTAGACAAACAAATATCATTAGCAAACACACAAATGGGATGTGGCTGCGAAGAAGGCTAATGCAATCTTAGGATGCATTAACAGAAGCCTGGTGTCCAGATCACGAGAGGTTGTCATTCCGCCCTGTTCTGCTGTGGTCAGGCCTCACCTGGAGTCCTGTGTCCAGTTTTCGGCACCACACTTTAGGAAGGATGTGGACAAGCTCGAGCATGTCCAGAAGAGGGCGACCAGGATGGTGAGAGGGCTGGAATCCAAGTTTTAGGAGGAAAGGCTGAAAGACTTTAGCCTGGGAAAGAGAAGGCTTAGAGGGGGCACGATTGCAGTCTTCAAATATTTGAAGGGCTGTCATGTAGAAGACGGAGCAAATCTATTCTCTCTTGCTCCAGATTGCAAGACTAGATCTAATGGGTGGGAATGACAAGGGAGTCGATACTGGCTTAAATATCAGGAGAAACTTCCTGACTGTAAGAGCAGTTGAGCAGTGGAACAGTCTGCCTCGGGAGGTGGTGGATGCTCCTTCGCTGGACGTTTTCAAGCGGAGGCTGGACGACCATCTTTTGGGTATGGTGTAGAGATATCTTTCGGCTGTGCTCCTGCAGAGTGCAGAGGGTTGGACTAGATGACCTGCAAGGTCCCTTCCAACTCTAACATTCTATGATTCTAAATATCATTGGACAGATAAATATCATCCTCAATATCCATTTTTACCCCTTTTATTTTCGGCAGTCTCATTTAATGTTCATAAAAAGCAAATCTGCCTATTTTAAAATAAAAACATGTAACATCTGCTCCTGTCTTGCAGCTCTCAGACATCGGACGTTTATTCTGTGCGGCTCTTAAGTTGAGCAAGTTTGGCCACCCCTGATTTAAAGCAGTGATGCGCCCCCACCCTTGCTGCCAAACGATGTCGGAACCCTTGCACACCCCCACACACCTCAGGGCTCTTCTGCCTCCACCCTCCTGTGTCCAGGTCAGGCCTAGTTCAGAGCCAAAAGGCCATCAGTGGGAGCAGAAGTAACACAACAGTGGTGAGGCAGTGAAGTGCACCGTGGGACCTTCCTTTACTTTGCTTTTTCTTTAGCTCCCCACTGAACACACGCCTGGAGTCACCTTTGGTCTCTCAAGATTAGCTGTTTATGACTCTGGTTGCAAAAACAGTAAAGCTAAAGGTAAAAGTTTCCCTTGCTCAAAAGTCGGTGAAATCTGACTCTAGGGTTGCGGTGCTCATCTCTGTTTCCAAGCCGAAGAGCCAGCGCTGTCTGAAGACTTCTCCGTGGTCATGTGGCCGGCATGACTAGACGCCAAGGCGCACGGAATGCTGTTACCTTCCCCACTGAAGTGGTCCCTATCTATCTCCTTGCAATTCCTTGCTTTCGAACTGCTGGGCTGGCAGGAGCTGAGACCAGAGATGGGAGCTCACTCCGTCATGCGGCACTCGGGTCTCGAACTGCCGAACTACTGACCTTCTGGTCTGCAGCTCAGCATCTTAACCACTGAGCCACCGCGGCCCCTTGCAAAAACAGTAAGAAACGATAAATAAATAAATAAATACATACATCTCTCAAGGTCCATATTAGCTCCTCTGACTGGTGGGAGCTCTCAGTCTTTGGAGATCATTGACTTGATCTTTTTGATTGGAGATGCTGCCGGTGACTCAGCCCGGCACCTTCTGTATGCCGAGCAGACGCTGTTTTACTGAGCCAGAGGCCTTCTCCCATTTTCAAAGACAGTTCCTTGGTCCATCTGTCCGTCTCCTCTCTGACTGACAGCTCTCTCAGGTACAGAAAGATCTTTCCTGGCATCTGCCGCCTTTCGGATTTCTTTTCCCTCCGGCTAGAACTACCCCTCCAAGAAGAGCCGAACGCCACCGAAGGCACACCGGGTTTCTCGAGACAACATTTTTAATTAAAGAGGGAGAGGGCACCTGCCGTGTTTCTATCCTGCGCTCTTCCTCCAAGGAGCTCAAGGCAGGGTACATAAGATCCTTTCCTCTCCCCCACCCTCCAAACCCTGCGAAAGGCGGGCAGGCAGGTGGAAAGCCCCTTGCCCAGGGTCACCCGGCAAACTTCGTGGCTCCATAAAGAGCTGAGCCTTGATCTTGCCAGTCAATGCTCAGCACTCCAACCACGATGCCATACTAGTTCTCAAAAGAGCACAAAAGCAGAACGTGGATGTCGGAAGAGCCCATACCCTTTGCTTCTCCATTTCTGCTAAATTACAAGGGAGTCGTTACCGGCTCAATATCAGGAGAAACTTCCTGACTGTCAGAGTGGTTGAGCAGTGGAACAGACTGCCTCGGGAGGTGGTGGGTGCTCCTTCCCTGGACGTTTTCAAGCGGAGGCTGGACGACCATCTTTCAGGAATGTTGTAGGTATGTAGGGCTCTCTTTCGGCTGTGCTCCTGAAGAGTGCAGGGGATTGGACTAGATGACCTGCAAGGTCCCTTCCAACTCTTAACATTCTATGATTCTATGAGTCCAGTAGAGCCCTGGGGAAGAGCAGAGGGCAAGTACAAGGAACCCCAGAAAGAGCGAAGCGGTTGGGCCAAAGCCGAAAGGATGCTCAGCTGTGGATGTGTCTGATGGTGAAAGGGAAGTCCGATGCTGCAAAGAACAATACTACCTAGGAACCTGGAATGTAAGATCTGTGGATCAAGGCCAAACTCCGGAGAATGGCAGAAGACAGGAGGGCCTGGTGTGATGTGGTCCACGGGGTCGCGAAGAGTCAGACTCGACTGTGCGACTGAACAACAACAAAGAGCACCTCAGAGACCAACAAAGAGCAAAAGTCCAGGCAAGACTATCAACATCCATGGCAGGGGGCGCAGCCGTGACTCCCGAAAGCTCCTCCCTTGTCACAAATCTGGCTAGTCTTTAAGGCGCTTCCTGGACTCCGGCTCTTTCCCACTGCAATAGACACGGACAGGGGGCACCACATTTAGCAGTACAGAATGGGAATCCATCAACTTTGGTATCTGAAGAAGTGAGCAGCGACTCCCGAAAGCTCCTATGACCCTGCCACTAATTTTATCAGCCTTTCAGGCGCTCCTGGACTCTGGCTCTTCTCCACTGCTACAGGCAGACTGATGCAGCTGCCCATCTCAGAACCTTTTGCAGTATCTCCAACCAGAAAGGAAGGATTTCGCTGAGTCTCTGGTTTCCACCTCCCATGCCTAAATGCGATTCTCAGAGCCACCCTGGCAGGCCCTGCACAGGCCGTTCATGTGGCAAAGCCTGGTGCAGCTCCTTCTCCAAGGCCTTGCCTCTGCCTAGCCTGGGCATTCCGTCCCGCACAGAGACAATCCCCGGTCCCTTCAGCCCCGGCCGCCAAGAGGAGCACAAAAGGGGCTCTGTGAAGCTGTCCAAATGAGCAGAGTGGGCCACCAGCAAAGGAGGCCTTGAAATTAGGGCTGTCAACTCTTGACTTTGCAAATTCCTGGAGAGCTGCCATTTCCTCTTGGGGAACAGATCTCTGTAGTCTGGAGGTGTCCTTTGGGGAGACCGGCAAACCTGCTCAAAAGCAGCAACACAGGGAAGGCGGGAGCTGCTGAGTCCATACAGCCACCCCCAGGGACCCTCATCGTGGCCCACAGGCAGTGGCAAATTAACCATTGAGCAGACTAAGCACGTGCTTAGGGCACCAGGGCCAAAGGGGGCACCACAAAGTTGGGGAAAGGGTGAAAAGAAACAACAAAAAACGAATGCAGATTTGTAAAAAAAAAAAAAAAATTGATAAAACCAGTGCAAATGGATCAGGGTGCACCCCCTAGGGTTATCTTCTGTTTTTTGTTGGCGAGGTGCAGTGTCATAGGCTGTGTTTAAGAGTAAAATGCATGTGTTTAAAAGCAAAATGATGGAGCCAAATTCAGTTGTCATGACAGTCATTTCAATGAGGGGGGCACCAAGATTGGTCAGTGCTTAGGGCACCAGTGAGCCTTAATCCGCCCCTGCCCACAGGCCCAGTTGTTTGTCTGGAGCCTAACCAGCCCTCCTCAATATTAATCTGGCTGCCACTTCTACAGACAAACCAGACATTTTTCTGCCCTTGGCTATTCATGGCTATTCCTCTCCTATGGTCATAAAACATGGCTAATGGGGGGTTGAGGAGGTGATATGCATGGGTGTTGTTGGATCAGCACTGCTGAACTCCTACAGATGGACTGTGCCCAAATAGAAAAATTTCTATCGTGGACCGCAATCGCTACCAATTTCCTGGGGGATTCCATATCAGAGTACATGCGGAACAGAATTCCTCGCTACTGGGCAACCCGTTCCTCTCCCCTTTCCTTCCCCTCTCGCTGATTTTCCCCCCCAGTGCCCCTTCATTCAATGTGTGCAGAGGTCCCTGTACCACAATGCCATCACTGGCGCCTGTCGAAAGGAAGATGTTGTCTGGGTTGGATGGAATGCCCCCATCTCTTCTCTCAATGAAGTTGGCGATGTGTCGGCGGATGCAATCGATTCCAGGGCTGGCGCTGTAGGCACCTGGGGAGGGGAGGGGAGGAGAAGAAGAGAGGGGTTACTGGACAGATGGTTCTGGTCATAACACCTTGTCGGGATTGTCAGAGGGACTCCTATTTATCACTAGCAGGGCTATTTTTGGGCAGGAATGCACAGGAATGGAGTTCCGGCTGGCTCCTGAGTTGGCCACGCCCAGCAGGAACTCATTAGCATAATAGGTCACACCCAGCAGCAGAAACTCATTAGGATTGGCTACATGAGGGGTGTGGGGCCTGACATGCAAAGGAGTTCCTGCTCCAAAAAAAGCCCTGGGTTTTGACAACAAACAAGGTAAACAGAATAAGAAGCAAAAAGTGGGTGTGGCTGGATGACCACACTTCTAGTAACATGGGGTGTGGCCTAATATGCTAATGAGTTTCTGCTGTTGGGTGTGACCTATTATGTTAATGAGTTCCTGCTGGGCTTTTTCTACAAAGAAAGGCCCTAATCACTAGTATGTTGCACACTGAAAGGGCTCCATAGATTATTCAGACTAGCTTTGGTGCAGGCTGTTGGCTGAGGGGCAATCCAAGAAAGCCTGTCTCTTCCACATCACTTAGAATCACAGAATCACACAGAGAGATGGAAGGGGCCCTAGAGGCCATCTAGTCCAACCCCCTGCTCAGTGCAGGATCAGTCTAGAGCATCCCTGACAAGCGTTTGATAGAATCCCCTTCTACCCCAAGAAGGACACACCAGTCAGGGTGAGGGCAAAGAGAAGAATGCGAGACACTCACCAATGCTGTGCCCCCCACAGGCTTCCAGCAGCTTGCGGGCTTTCTCCTTTGCATCCTTGGGGAAGTTGGGGTCGTTCAAAAGCTCCGGGTACATACAGAGGGCACAGACCTGCCGGGGAGAAGATGGATGAGGGCTCCTGCCCTTAACTGCCCCTTTCCTTGCAAGCAAGAGAGGCCCGGGGGGGGGACTGGCCGCCTTTCCCTCCACCTCAGAGATCCGTATCCGGATGGTGGGCTTTCCATGGTGAGGCGGAGCCCCTCGGCACGTGCTCATCCTTACAAATCGCCTCACACGTATGACTTGGGGCTGAATTTGGGCCCTGAAAGCTCACTCCAGGGGGCTGAGCTCTGCCCAGGTTTCACTTGAATTGAGCCTTGCCGAGATGCGAGTAGAGACCCCAGGATGGATTCTGTCTTGCTGCTGTTGGAAATATGTGTGTGTTGCAAGGTCTAAAATTCAGTCATTATCGGGTTAATCTGTTTACCTTGTGTGCTGTTGTTTAAACTGACGTGGAAGGGAAACCTGGCACAGAGCCAATGGGAAGAAAGCCCGGGGAAATCGAAGTCTGTTTACTAGCAATCATTGGTTCATGCATTCCGGTGATTTCCTTCTAGGGGCCAAGAAGAAGAAGACTCTCCATTGTTGTTGTTGTTGTTGTTGTTGTGAGACTGTGTGGTTGGCAGTGTTCCCTCTAAGCTGAGTTAGTGTGAGCTAGCACACAGTTTTTTAGCTTCCGGCTCACACATTTTTGCCTTAGCTCAGGAAGGATGGCTCCAGAGCAAACTAATTGATGCAGAGGCCAAATCGCTGGCTCACAACTTTGATGCCAGTAGCTCACAAAGTAGAATTTTTGCTCACCAGACTCCACAGCTTAGAGGGAACATTGGTGGTTGGTCTGTTCTGTAGCTGTAGAGATGTAGCCTTAGGTCTTTGCTGTCTTGTAGATTTCCCTGTGTACCCTTCCCTTAGAAATAAAGATTTTTACACAGAAAGAAATGCCTCCTCTCCAGTGAAGCAAAGATCTGTTGCAAACTCTGAATATTTTAAGTATTTTTGCCAATTTAACAACAGCTGCCCTCCTCCCAGGTAAGAGAAACGCCCCCCCCCCCAGCACTGCAGGTTCTTCCAGACTCTTTCTGGAGCGGGTGAGACACTCTGCCCCTCTGGCCTTGCTCTCTCTGTGCCCCCCAACTTTGTACGTGTGGCTGATGGTGCCTAGAGACAGGGCATGCTTGGTGGTAGCTCCTTGCCTTTGGAATGCCCTCCCTCTGAGCCTTGCCTGGCACCTACTTGACTTTCTTTCCAGTGCCAGGCTAAAACAGATCTTTTTAACTCAGGCTTTTGAATGGCGGGTTTTATCTTATCAGCTCTTTAACGGTCTGCTCCTGCTTAATGGATAGTTTTCGCACTGCTTATGTCCAACGGCTTGCTTTTAACCGCTTGGTTCTTCTTTTATTGTTGTGGTTCTAATTTTAAGCCGCCTTAACCAGGACTCTGGAGGGACAGCACAGAAATGCCCTCAACAAATGAATAACCTTCCCAGAACCCTGGAAAAATGAAGCAGAACGCAAGAAATTTCCCTGTGGTCTTTCCCTCTATCTGGGGCACAGGTTCCTGCCGTTGGAGGGAGAGGGTAGAAGGGGGTCCTGGTAGGGCAGAAAGCAAAGAGGTACCGCTCTCGCCTTGATCCACAAACCTCCCAGTCCAGCAGGGCTCTGTAGTGCTGAGCTGTGAATGATCTCAGACGCCCACTGTTCCACCCCACCCCATGCACACCCTCCAACCCCCAAGTACATACCTGGCGCAGGAAAGTGATTGGCTTCTGCCCCATGGCCTGGGCATCGCCGATATTGGCTCTGATCACCTCTGTGAAGGGTTTCTTCGCTCCCTGGGAAGAGGAGAGGCAAAGAAAGACCGGCTTAGGCCTGCCAGTGGCCCCCCCACCCCCTGCTTGGAGGTGAGAAGAAAACCTTGCCCCCCCCCCATACTAGCCCCACACCTCCACCACACCATGCACACATGGAAAGTCACACTGGCTGAAGGAAACCAGGTGGCTTCAGGAAGAAGTTAAAAACTGGGCTTCGAGCAGGTGGGTTAGACATGGAGGAGAGGTCTGTCAGTGGCCAGTAGCCATGGGGACTCAAGGAAACCTCCAAATTCAGAGGCAGTTAGCCTCTGAATTTCAGTGCCCGGAGGCAACCCCAGGGGAAGGCCTCAGCTTCTCTGCCCTGTTGCTGGCCCTCCAGAGGAACTGGCTGGCCACTGTGTGAGACGGGATGCTAGACTAGATGGACCCTCCTGGTCTGACCCAGCAGGGCTCTTCTGGTGTCCTCATCAGGGGAAGGTCTGGGCTTCTCTGCCCTGTTGCCCAGAGGAACTGACTGGCCCCTGTGTGAGACAGGATGCTGGACTGGATGGACCTTCACGGGTCTGACCCAGCAGGGCTCTTCTGAGGTTCTTCTCAGGGGAAGGCCTCGGCCTCTCTGCCCTGTTGCTGGCCCTCCGGAGAAACTGGCTGGCCCCTGTGTGAGACGGGAGGCTGGACTACATGGACCACCAGTCTGATCCAGCAGAGCTCTTCTGATGTTCTTACGAAAGTCTTGGCCTCTCTGCCCAGTTGTTAGCCCGCCAGAGGAACTGGTGCACCGCCGTGTGAGACGGGAGGCTGGACTTGATGGACCTTCCCTGGCCTGACCCAGCAGGGCTCTCCTGGTGTGCTTCTGAGTCTGAGGGCTCTGCCCAAGGCTGGGATTTGGGGCTGGCATTAAAGCTGTGAGCAAGTGATTTGGCTACTGCATCAATTAGTTTGCTCCGGAGCCGTCCTTCCCGAGCTAAGACAAAAATGTGTGAGCTGGAGGCTAAAAAGCTGTGAGCTAGCTCACACTAACTCACATTTGGAGGGAACACTGGGCTTTGGGACAGTTGACCACTCTGTTCTTACCCACCAGTCGGTTGACGGAGCCGGGTGGCGGAAGCAGCCCTTGGGTGGTTTCTGCCTGATCCGATGCGAAGCGTTTCCACCAGAACCAATTGGGTGGGATTTCCCCCACGGAGCACCCCGGGGCTCCGTCCTCTCACTCGCACTCCAATAGACGGGAGGCAGCCGACTGAGGACGGCCAGGTTGTGGTGAGCTCGGGGCAGGGAACACTCACAGACCCTCAGATTCCTGTGAGGGACCCCCACACACACACAAGGAAACCCGTGGGGAAGCAGGGCCACCCAAGAGACTCCTCTCTGGAGAGAAGTTGCCATTTACTTGACTTGCATCCTGCCTTCCTCTTCTAATTTTCCCTCACAACTGCACTCTCCTCTCTTTCATTTCATCTTCACAACAGCCCTGTGTGGTAGGCTAGGCTGAGAGCCCGTGACTGGCCCAAGCTCGCCCAGCAAGCTTCCCTGGCAGACTGGGGAGGGATTCGAACCCGGGGCTCCCGGATCCTAGTCCAACGCTCTAAACACCATTACCATCCTTGTACCACCTCTGCGGTGGCTCAGGTGGTTAAGACGCTGAACTGTAGGCTGTGGAAGGTCAGTAGTTCAGCAGTTCGAGACCCGGGTGGCGCATGATGGGGTGAGCTCCCGTCTCTAGTTCCAGCTCCTGCCAACCTAGCAGTTCGAAAGCAAGAAATTGCAAGTAGATAAATAGGTACCACTTCGGTGGGAAGGGAACAGCATTCCGTGCGCCTCGGTGTTTAGTCATGCCGGCCACATGACCATGGAAACGTCTTCGGACAGCGCTGGCTCTTCGGCTTGGAAATGGAGATGAGCATCACAACCCTAGAGTCAGAGTCAACTGGCTTTCGAGCAAGGGAGCCTTTACCTTTACCTTTACCACCTCCTCGGTCACTCACCTGCACCCCCTTCCCCTCGCTAACAGCGCCCTCCTAGGCAGGCTTGCTTGGGAATAAGCCCCACTGAACTTAAGAGGCCTTACTTCTGAGTAAACATGCAGAGAAGCTCCTGCGCGCCTCTCCTGCAAAGCTGGCCAGTCGGCAAGCGAGTTGCTTGCTTTCCCAGCTGGTGGTTCATTTGCCCAGCATTCAGGTCAGCCGATGGGTGAGCTACTCACCTGCCTGCCGGGTCAGCTGTCCACTTGTCTCGCCAGTTGACTAATTGCTTGCCCAGCTAGCCAGCTGGTAATTTTCTTGCCTGCCCACCAGGAATGTTGCTTTCCTGGTTGGTCAATCAGCAGCCGAATAATTGCCCTCCCTGGCAGGCACAGCACCCGGTTGGCAGGTCACTTCATTGCCCACAGCGGGTCAGTCGCTCACCTGCCCAGTCGTTCCCCTGCTCACCTGGCCAGCTGCTGGCGTGTCCTTCAGGCAGTGGCGGCAAGAGAAGAACGGCCGCCCAACTCTGCCCCCACCCCCCACCCCCACCCATCTACAGGGAAGCCACCAAGAGGGAAGGAGCAGAACCGGCTGCATTTTGCTGTTTCTCCCAGCCTGGTCCCCCATGGGAGAGAGAGGTATAAATCTGGGGCACCTGTGCTTGGTTGTAGCGGTTAAGAGCCAGTTTGGTATAGTGGTTAACTGTGCGGACTCTAATCTGGGAGAACCGGGTTTGATTCCCCACTCCTCCACTTGTGCCTGCTGGTGTGACCTTGGGTCAGTCACAAGTTGTTTCGAGCTGTTCTCTCAAGGGCAGTTCTGGAGAGAGCTCTTCTCAGCCCCTCACAGGGTGTCTGTTGTGGGGAAGGGAAGGGAAACGAGTTTGTAAGCCGGTCTGAGTCTTCAAGTGGAGGGCAGGGTATAAATCCAATCTCTTCATCTTCTTCCTCTTCTCTTGTTGCAGGGACTCTGGCACAAGGACTTCCCACTTTCCCCTTACAAAGTGTGGCCACGGGCCCCCGGGCAACCCTCTGGGCAGCTGCCTCCTTGCTGACCTCTGACACCGAGCCTGAGGCTGCAGATGGCTGGGCGTGAGCTGTGCCCCCTGGCATTCTCCTAACGATGTGGCCCCCCGGCGATGGCTCAGGGGCTTGGCCAGAGACTCAGCCTTGCAAGAAGAAGAAGAAGAAGAAGAAGAAGAAGAAGAAGAAGAAGGAGAAGAGAAGAGAAGAAGAGAAGAGAAGAGAAGAGAGAGAAGAGAAGAGAAGAAGAGAGAAGAAGAGAAGAGGAAGAGGAAGAGGAAGAGGAAGAGGAAGAGGAAGAGGAAGAGGAAGAGGAAGAAGAGATTGGATTTATACCCCACCCTTCATTACCTGAAGGAGTCTCAGAGCGGCTTACAAACTCCTTTCCCTTCCCCTCCCCGCAACAGGCACCCTGTGAGGTAGGTGGGGCTGAGAGAGCTCTGACTGAGAACTGCCCTTGATAGAACAGCTCTGACAGAACTTGTGACTGACCCAAGGTTGCAAGCCGCTGGCTGCATGAGTCCCACCCCTCCGAAGACCACCAGGTCACCTGCCCGGAAGGGGGGCAGGGCTTTGCAGAGGCTGCCTGTCCTCCCAGGGTGTGGCCTGCCATCGGGGAGACCTGCCCCAGGTCTAGCCTGCGCAGGGTTTTCAGGAGCTGCTGCAAGAATTCCCTCGGCAGCTGTTGGATCCCGGCTTGACCCTTCGATGCCATCTGGCACAAGATATTTGGGCTGCCGTTCCAACCCTCTGTGGACGTGCCGCGACGTGCCATGGCAAAGCAGGTGGAGGCAGGTAAGAATCCCCATCGCCTCCTGAAGCGGGTGAAACGCTGCTTGGCTGACAAACTATATCAGCTATAGATCCGGGTGCTGGTCTGAAGCGGCGGGACAAAGTCTGAACCTGGCGGCACCTTGAAGAACAACCATGCTTTATTCTGGGTGTCAGCTTCCGTGTGCGTGCCTCTCTTCGAGGTGCCTTCTCTTCAAGGTGCCACTGGCAAAAGCTTATATCTGGAATACAACTTTGCCAATCTAGAAGAAGAGGAAGAGGAAGAAGGGGAGGAGGAAGAAGGGGAGGAGGAGGAGGAGGAAGAAGAGGAGGAAGAAGAAGAAGAGGAGGAGGAGGAGGAGGAAGAAGAGGAGGAAGAAGAAGAAGAGGAGGAGGAGGAGGAGGAGGAGGAGGAAGAAGAAGAAGAGGAGGAGGAGGAGGAGGAGGAGACTGAATTTCTACCCCGCCCTTCACTACCCGAAGGCGTCTCAGAACGGCTTACAATCTCCTTTCCCTTCCCCTCCTCACAACAGACCTCCTGTGAGGTAGGCGGGGCTGAGAGAGCTCTCTCCAGAACTGCCCTTTCTAGAACAGCTCCTCTGAGAGAACTTGTGACTGACCCAAGGTCACACCAGCAGCTGCATGTGGAGGAGCGGGGAATCGAACCCGGTTCTCCCAGATTAGTGTCCAAACTCTTAACCACTACACCAAACTGGTGCCACTGGACTCAAACTTTGTTCTACATCAGCTCTACTTCAGAGAAGAGACGAGCCCTGCCCTGCCTCCGGCCAGAAGCCACGGTGATGGGCACACGCGGCCAGCTTACCTCCTTGAGCTCCTTCTCCAGCTGAACAGCCCGGGTGACGATGGGGCCCCGCACGGCGTACTCCACCTTCTTGATGCAGGGGTTCATGGACTCCAGGCTGAGCACCTTCTCCCGCCATCCCAGCCCGTTCTCGGCCATCCTGGTGGGACTCGCCTGCTGCTGCCGGGCCCTGTGAAGCAAGAGGGAAGCAGGTCGGAGCTGGACCGGCTGTGTCGGCCTCCGGCCCCCACCGATCCCGAGCCAGTGGGTGCTGCGGGCCAGGAGGGCCCCGGCAAGCCCGCTCCTTGGCATCGCCTTCACGGGGACATTGGTCCCGGCTGCCGCAGCTGCTGGGGTTAAAGTCCTGCGGGAAGCCGCCGACCCGGGACAGGAGCCCGGCAGGTGCCAAAGGGCTGGAAGTTCTCAGGCTGGAGAGAAGCATGCCGGAGGCCTCCCCGCCCCTCTGCGAGCAGGGCCCCCTCCACTTGGCAGCCGCCCCTGCCCCGCCGGAGAAGGGCACCTACCCAGTCGCCAGGCAGGCAGGGAAGGAGGCGGCCGGTTCCCACACGGACAGGGAGGGGAAAGAGCAGTGCCTTTTAAACACCGGGCGGGAGGGAGGAGACGCGGGGCTGGGAGACAGAGGCGCATTGTGGACAGGCGCTGAAAGGGCCCAGCCATCCTGCCGGCGGAGACAAAGGCAGAAAACAAACTGAGCCCCCCCGGTTCCCCCGCAGGGCCTTTCACCGCCGCTGGGCAGGTTGCCCGTGCAGGGTGGTGAGAAGGGAAGGAGGGGAGCGCTGCGTGCCAGTCCTGGGGAGCTGTCCCAGCTCTGGGGTGACTCCGCTCGGGGAAGAGCCTGATGCTGGCAGCGGCTCAGATGCGGGACCCCCACGCCCCTCCCAAGGAGACGGCCAGCTCTCTGCACCCCGGCAGGGCTTCTTGAGTCCAGCGCCTGGCGCCAGCTTCCCAGGGCGACGCGGATGTTGGGTCAGAGGCACGAGGCCGGCGCTAGGAGATCAGTCCACGCAAACGTTTTCCGTACAATGTCCCTGGCTGAATCTGGAGCGCAGTTTGGTCTGCCAAACTGGGGGTCAGCGCGGAGACCCGCGGCCAGTCCGAGTATTGCCTGCTGGATCCGCTCGGAAGAGGGCCGAGACGTCGAGTGGCCGACCCCAGGCCGAGAGCGCAGGGTGTGGGGAAAGGAAGGGGCCTCAGCAGCCTTGTTTGTAAGCCGCCTCGGTGGGAGGGATAAAAGTTAAATAAATAAAAATAAATAAATAAATAAATAAATATAACGCCACAGAGGCGGCACCTTCCAAAGCAGCCATTTTCTCCCAGGGGACTGATCTCTGTTGCCTGGGGACCCCTTGCAAGCAGTGCTCCCTCTAAGCCGAGTGAGTGTGAGCTGGCTCACAGTTTCTTAGCCTCCGGCTCACACCTTTTTGTCTGAGCTCAGGAAGGAGAGCTCCAGAGCAAAGTGATTCATGCAGTAGCCAAATCGCCAGGGCTATTTTTGGGGTGGGACGCACAGGAACGGAGTTCCAGCTGGCTCCTGAGTTGGCCACGCCCAGCAGGAACTTATTAGTATAATAGGCCACACCCAACAGCAGAAACTAATTCGGATTGGCTACATTTGGGGTGTGTGGCCTAACATGCAAAGGAGTTCCTGCTCCAACAAGAGCCCTGGGTTTGGACAACAAACAAGGTAAACAGAATAAGAAGCAAACGGTGGGTGTGGCTGGATGATGACCACACTTCTGGCAGCATGGGGGTGTGGCCTAATATGCTAATTGAGCTGTGCTGTTGGGGGTGTGGTTTCTGCTGTTGCGTTTCTGCTGTTGGGTGTGGCCTGTTATGCTAATGAGTTTCTGCTGGGCTTTTTCTACAAAAAAAAGCCCTGCAAATCGTCCATTCACAACTTCAATGCCTGGAGCTCAGAAAGTAAAAATTTTGCTCACAAGACTCCCCAGCTCCGAGGGAGCATTGCTTGCAAGTCCGGGAGATGCCTCAGGCCGGGCACCCTCCTTGAACGACGTCCTTGCCAGAGGAGACCACGCCGAAAGGGGACCCTCACCGCAGAGCCCGATCCAGGAGACTTTCCTGCGTCCCACGTGGCGGCGTGGATCGGCCTGCGGGGGGACTGTCACGGACGATCCCCGTGGTGTAGAAGCCGGTGAAGAGGAGCTGGGTGGTGCGGATCTCGCTTTGGCCCCCGCGGTACGCATTCTGCAGATTATAGGAACACGACTTGTCTATGTGCAGAGAGACCCGGGCGTATTTAACATCTGGGGCTGCCCTGGGGCTGCCAGCTCCCCACTGGCCACCGGTGTGTGTTTGGGGGGGTGTAGGGTTGCCAGATCCAGGCTGGGAAACTCCTGGGGAGTTGAGAACAGAGCCTGGGGAGGACAGGGACCTCAGTGGGGTGCAATGCCAGAGAGTCCCCCCTCCAAAGCATCCATCCCCTCTAATGTGTAGTCAGGCGATGCACTGTAATTCCAGGGGATGCCCTGGTCCTACCTGGAGGCTGGCATCCCTAGGAGGCCTGCAGGGGGTGAGGAGGAGGAGGAGACGGAGGAGAAGAAGAGGAGGAGGAGACTGGATTTATACCCTGCCCTTCACTCAGAATCTCAGAGCGGCTTACAAACTCCTTTTCCTTCCCCTTCCCTGTGGAGTCGCTGGGGCTGAGAGAGCCCTTTCGAGGACTGCCCTTGAGAGAACAGCTCTGAGAGAACTTGTGACCGACTCAAGGTCAGCCAGCTGGCTGCATGTGGAGGAGCAGGGAATCAAACCCAGTTCTCCAGATTAGAGTCCGCTTCTCACAACCGCTACACCACAGCTGGCTCTCAGAGTGTCCTCATCTGGCCGTCTGATCCCTGGACGGCCCTGGCTCTTGCTGTCGAGGGGAGCGTGCTGGCCTCCGCTTCAGGAGACCTGAGTTCAGGAACCCCTCTGCCCTGACCAGGTGACCTGTCCCTTCGCCCTCCCTCTCTCGGCCCGCCTGCCTCCCGGAGCTGTCGAGAGGGCAAAGTGGAGTGGTCGAGACTCGCTCCAAGTGCCTCAGGAGAAGGGCACGGTTTTAAAAAGTGTGATGGAGAAGCGCCAGGAAATTCTACACCGGGCGTGGGAGGGCAGAAAGGAACAGAGAGACAAATCCCTCCGCAAACAGGTCGGCTACCAGCGAACCCGAGGAACTGGTTCTGCAAATGACACCCCCACCCCCACCCATGGGCATGAACGGAGCCAGACAATGGACCGGGGAGGAGAGCCAGACAAGGCAGCCCCCCCACCCCTTAAGCTCTGAACAATTCAGATCCCCCCAAGCAGGGGCAGGGGGGTGGGCAAAGAATGCAATGCAGCCCCTTTGGCCAGCCAGGGTCGTTTCAGCACTTCCTTGAGCCCCTTTGGCCAGCCAGGGTCGTTTCAGCACTTCCAAAAGGTCTCAGGTCCCCACCCCGCCCCAAATATCAGTGCTTGCTTAGTCGGGTTGCCAGTCTCCAGGTGCGGCCTGGAGATCTCTTGGAATCCCCCGGAGGGAAATGGCTCCTTTGGAGGGCGGGCTCTCCGGCATTACATCCTGCTGGGGTTCCCTCCCCTCTCCAGAGTTCCCCAGGATCCTCCCCACAAACCTCCAGGCATTCCAGGCTCGGACTGGGCAAGGCTCCGAGTTCTGGGTGTGGGGCATGAGGCGGGGGAGGGGGAAACAGGGGTGGTTTTCACACCTCCTTCCTTGAAGAGAAGCTCTGCACCATGAAGCCGCCTTCAACTGGATCAGGCGCCTGGTCTGTCTTGGCTATGCGGACTGTTTGTGGCGCTCCGGGATCTCAGATGGAGGTCTTTCCCATCACCATATTGCCTGCTCCCTTTAACTGGAGAGGCCGGGGATTGAACCTGGGAACTTCCCTCACCCTCGTGTCCTCCCACTCGCCTGGCTTTCCGCAAACTATGCAAAACTGGGCAAAGTTTGAGTCCGGTCTTGGCACCTTGAAGACCAACCCAGTTTAATTCTGGATATCAGCTTCCATGTGCCTGCGCACTGCTTCAGATCCCGTGCCTGCACACAAAACCTTATCCCCCCGAATTAAACTGGGTTGGTCTTCAAGGTGCCCCTGGGCTCAAATTCTGTTCCGTTGCTCCAGGCCAAAACGGTGACCCACCTGAACCAATGCAAAACTGAATTTTTCGAGAGGGCTTTTCTAGGCAGGCAACGGACTGGCACTGCACTGAAGGATTCACGAAGTTATTTGGACAGAGCAGGTCGAGAAAGAGGTCCTTTTCTCCCTTTCTCACAGTACAAGAACTCGTGGGCACTCCATCAAATTGCTGAGCAGTCGGGTTAGAACGGATAAAAGGAAGTCCTTCTTCACCCAAAGAGTGATGAACACGTGGAATTCACTGCCACAGGAGGTGGTGGCAGCTGCAAGCATGGACAGCTTCAAGAGGGAATTAGATAAACATGTGGAGCAGAAGTCCATCAGTGGCTATTAGCCACAGGGTATAGATGGGAACTCTCAGTCTGGGGCAGGCGATGCTCTCTATTCTTGGTGCTGGGGGGGGGGGCAGCAGTGGGATGACTTCTAGTGTCCTGGCCCCACTGCTGGACCTCCTGATGGCCCCTGGTATTTTTGGCTATGGAGTATTGGACTGGATGGGCCATTGGCCTGATCCAACATTGGCTTCTCTTATGTTCTTATGGATTAGGGGCTGTGGTCTGTGCTACTGTGTATAGTTTGCTGTGGGCTGGATCCTATTGTGCAATTTTGCTTCATTGATGTGTCCCGTTGACACTTCTGCTTTGCTTCAGTTGTGTTTTTTAGACTGCTGGTGGGTTTTGTTTTGTTTACTGGATGTCCTATCCTGTCGATTTACATTCACTCACTCTGAGTGATCCACCAGGTGAGCAAGGCAGGCGATAAATAAACGAACAGGCAGCGTCAATACGACAATTATGACACTCCCCCTCCCTCCCACACCGATTTCCCTTCTGTCTTGGAATTTGCACAGTAGCCTGACGGGTGGGGTGGGGGCGGCGGCTCACAGATGCTTTTCTGTGACCCACGAGAAGCCCCAGAGTTCTACGCTGACTCCGGAATCGCACACCTACAGGCCGGGCTTTCGGTGGGAGCGGCGGAGAGGCAAATCCCAGCTCACAGCTGATTTCCCGCTTTGTGGTCTGGACCCCATTTCGATGGCCCAATAGCGCTCGGGGCCTTTGACCCTAGTCGAAAAACACGTACCTGACAGAACTCCCATAAACCTGCGTCCCCAGTCACATTAACAAACGGCAAAGCCACATCGCTTATTTGTTGACCTGGGAGGTGTGTCCCTAATGAATTTTGCCAAGATATAATGTTTGCACATCTTTCAGCACCCGCAGAGGTCAAGCTCCGTGCAGGCAATGGAGTGCGCAAACACCCTGCGTGGCTCAGACGGAGGGCCACTCCGAAGCCAGCCGCTCGGGGGGGGGCGGGGGAGAGTCAGTGTTCCCGCTAAGCTGAGTGAGCGTGAGCCAGCTCACCGTTTTTTAGCCTCCAGCTCACACATTTTTGTCTTTGCTCAGGAAGCAGGGCTCCAGAGCAAACTAATCTATGCAGCAGCCCAATCGCTCGCTCACAACTTTTAACGCCAGTCGCTCACAAAGTAGCATTTTTGCTCACAGGACTCCACAGCTTAGAGGGAACATTGGTGGGAGTTCCTCCCCCTCCCCTCACCTGATGGTCCGGCTCAGGTGGTCCCGGAGACCTCCTCATCCTGCTGGGCGGGAGTGCGGCCCCCTTCCTGCCCGGCCCCCTCTTCCTCGGCAGGAGATGGTCTGGGGCTCCCGGCGGGCCCAAGCGGCACTTTGGCTTTGTGAGGAACAGAACCAGGGAGGGAGAACATTCCAGAACAGAATGTCTGGGGAATTCTGGGGCTGACAAGGGCGGCAGGTGGAGATAAAACAGGCCCAAAGACTCCCCTCCCCTCATGGCACTGGGTGGGGGCGGTCGGTTGCAGGGGTGCCAACCTCCAGGGGGCCCCTGGAAACCGCCCAGAATTACAACTCGTCTCCAGACAGCCAAGATCAGTTCCCCCTGGAGAAAATAGCTGCTTTGGAGGAGGGCCTCGGTGGTGTTATACCAGGGTTGCCAATCTCCAGGTGGTGGCTGGAGGTCCCCCACTATTGCCACAGATATCCAGGCGACAGACATCAGTTCCCCCTGGAGAAAATGGCCGCTTTGGAGGGTGGACTCCGCGGCATCGTACCCCACTGGGGCGCTTCCCCTCCCCAAACCCCACCCTCTCCCAGATCCGCCCCCAAATTCTCCAGGAATTTTTCCAGCTCAGACCTGGCCACTCCAGGTAACCCTAAATCCCCCAAGGATCTCTGTTGGTCCAGCTGCGTACCTTCCCTGCCACTCCTGAGGAAGCAGGCGAGAGAGGAGGCGGCCTTCTCCCCGGCCCCCGGCCCAACCGAACAAGAGAGGCCCCGGGGAGAGTTTCCTGTTCAGCTGGCCCAACTGGGGCTTCCAGGCCCGACGCGAAGCTTCGGCGCTTGTGGCTTCCCCCCAAGCAAGAAGCGAACCCAGTGTCAACGGCCAGGCCGGCTCAGGACATTGAAACGAGCAAGGTATGCCTGATGTACGCTGCATGTTCACCAGCGGGTCTAAGCCGAACTCTCGTGGCCCCTCGGAGCCTCCTGCAGACAGACCTCTGAGCAGTGTTGCCAGCCTCCAGCCGGGGCCTGGAGAGATTCTGGATGGTACCCCGCTAAGGTCTCTCCCCTTCCCAAACTCCACCTTCCCCCTTCAGGCCCACGTCCACCCAGGGGGCAACAGCCTAAACGGCGCACTCTGCAGCAGAGCCGTGAGTCCCGCGAGGCTAACGCGGGGACCTTGAACCTGCTAGGGGGCCACCAGGGCACCTGCGGGGTGAAGGCTCCAGGAGGCTCTGCTGATGCAGCACACGCTGCCCGAATGCCCTCTTGCCCTCCCCGTTTGGAGCACTCGCCGGCCTTGCTGCAGCTTGTGCAAGAAAAGCTGCAAGCTGAAAGCCTCCTTCCCTTGGCTCTGAGGTTGGGGAGAGGTGGCAGGCACGGGGGGGGGGAGGAGAGTCTCCTCCCCCATCTTGCTTTCTGCCTCCCAGCACCCAGGAGAGCCAGTTTGGTGGAGTGGTTAGGAGCAAGGACTCTAATCTGGGAGAACTGGGTTGATTCTCCACTTCTCCTCCACATGAAGCTAGCTGGGTGACCTTGGGCCAGTCACAGTTCTCTCAGAGCTGCTCTCTCACAAGCAGTCCTCAAAAGAGCCCTCTCAGCCCCACCTCCCTCACAGTGTGTCTGTTGTGGGGAGGGGGAGGGAAAGGAGATTGTAAGCCGCTCTGAGACTCCGAAGGAGGGGCAGGGTATAAAACTAAACCTCGTTCTTCTTCGTCACTCAGGCACAAGTTCTCTCGGAGCTGTTCTCTCAAGGGCAGTCCTCAGGAGAGCTCTCTCAGCCCCACCTACCTCAGAGGGTGTCTGTTGTGGGGAGGGGAAGGGAAAGGAGATTGCAAGCCGCTCTGAGACTCCGGGTAGTGAAGGGCGGGGTATGAATCCAATCTCCTCTTCTCCTTCTCCTTCAAAAGGGCAGGCGTGGAGAGACAGCATGGGGCAGTGGTTAGGAGGCTAGGCCAGAACCAGGGAGAGCCAGAATTGAAAGAGCCACTCCGTTGAGAACGTGGGCCAGTCACTCCCTCTCTCGGTCTAGCCTACCTTACAGGGGTGTTGTGATGATAACGTGGGAGGTAGACACTTGCACCGCCTGGAGCTTTTTGGAGGAAGGGCGGGGTGATCGATGGAGAGGCCCTTGCCTGCCTGCTTCTCTGCCACTGGCCGACTCTCTTTCAGGCCTTGCTTTTAAGTTGCAACTCATCCATTTTCTGGAGCCTGTTAACGGTGGAGCTGTGTACACGGCAAGCATTAAGGAGCTGGAACTGCCAGTTTCATTTTTTTTTTCGCGGCTTCAACAACTGTGTAACAGGCAGCGCTTCACCCGGTGCAGCTTCCCCAACATGCAAAGGAAGCCAGCTTCAGTTGCTGAATTTCTGCCTGCTGTCCAGGTTATCTCAGAATGCCATGCCATGTGACAGAGGACGTTGGGACACGGTTCCGGTTGTGCGGGTTTACATCGTTGGCACCTCCAGCAATGCTGCTGTTCAAAGGGGCTGCCTCAGTCTGTCCCAGCCTCTTTCAGGGGTCAGCCAATCAGCGCAGCATTCGAACTCTGATCTGAAGCCAAGCCTCAGGGTAACCTATTTCACCCAGCGTGCTCTGGGCTGGACGGCCCCAGCCCCATGACTCTTTGCCCCAGGGGCATGCTGGGAGGTAAGGGTTGCCCGCTCCGGGAGATTTGGGGGTGGAGCCTGGGGAGGGACCTCAGCCGGGTGCAGTGCCAGAGAGTCCGCCCTCCAAAGCAGCCATTTGCTCCAGGGAAACTGGGATGCCAGGCTCCAGGTGGGACCTGGAGGTCCCCCGGAATTACGGCTCATCTCCAGACTGAAAAAACCAATCCCCCTGGAGAAAATTCCCCTGGAAAATCAGTTCCAACCTGGATCTGGCAACCCTGTCTGGAGATCAGTATTCCCTCCGAGCCGAGTTAGTGTGAGCCTGCTCAGTTTTTTTAGCCTCCAGCTCACAGATTTTTGTCTTAGCTCGGGAAGGAGGGTTAGGGTTAGGGTTAGCCAGTAGCTCACAAAGTAGAATTTTTTCTCGCAAGACTCCGCAGCTTAGAGGGAGCCTCGCTGGAGAACACTTGGAACTTCAGGAGACCCCCCCAGGACCCACCCCCAGAAGACTGGCAACTCTAGCAGGAGGGAGAGCTCTCTCTCTCTCTCTCTCTCTCTCTCTCTCTCTCTCTCTCTCTCTCTCTCTCTCTCTCTGTCCAGGTGCCCAGGGACATGGTTGTCTGTGTGAAGAGTCTGTCCAGCAGTTGAGTCTCTGGCTGCTGACTCCCAAGAAAGCCCTCCCCCGAGGCCAAGGGAGGCGGCAGGCTCAACAAGCCCCCATGAAGGAAGGCAGAGGGAGAGAAAAGCAAACCTAGACTTAGGACAGCGTCTGGCAGGCCAGGCTTCTCCTCTGGAGTAGGAGCGGTGCAAGAGCACGGCGGCACCCTTTTGCAGTGTGCAAGCGCACGCCCGTTCCAAAGTTCAGCTGCTTCTCCTCCTGCTGCTGCTGCTGCTGCTGCTCGGTATACCTGGAGCCCCCAAGAACTCACCTGGGAGTCTTCCAGCTCCTCCCGTCAGCGGGTGGCCCCAGGCAGAGAGGCCCAAGGGAGCAAGCAAGGCAAGGCTTGTGGGGGGAGAGGGGTTTGGCCCAGCCACCCGCCTCGGAGGGAGCTACCTCTTATCAGCCCCCGGGAGCGGCAGGAGAGGGCGGCGGCTCCCTACACATGCCGATAGGCTCTGGTGACGCTGTCACAGGGCTCGGCCCCATCCTGCACCCAGGCGCAACGCCAGGCCGGGACACGGCCTCCGTGTGCCAGTTTCCGGAGTCTCCCTTTGTGAGGTCTGTGTACCTGGCGCAGGTAGCAGCGTCGCCCTCCCCTTCCCCAGTACTTGTGGGAGTGTCTGGTGCTCTGGCCAGGAATGTCCTTCCCATGCAGGGCCCACTCTGGATTGGGACATCTCGCACCCAGCACAGAGACAGGCGGTGAGATTAAAAAAGGGGGGGGAATCTCTGTTAAAAACACACAGTTCCCCCCTGATGAAAATCTGGCAGGAACCGAACCCCCTCCCTTAAGGGGAGGAGGAGGAGGAGAAGAAGAGGAGGAGGAGGAGGAAGAAGAAGAAGAAGAGGAGGAGGAAGAGGAAGAAGAAGAAGAGGAGGAGGAGGAAGAAGAAGAAGAAGAAGAAGAAGAAGAAGAAGAAGAAGAAGAAGAAGAAGAAGAGGAAGAGGAAGAGGAGGAGGAGGAGGAGGAGGAGGAGATTGGATTTATACCGCACCCTTCCCTACCCAAAGGAGTCTCAGAGTGGCTTACAATCTCCTTTCCCTTCCCCTCCCCACAACAGACACCCCCTGTGCTCCCTCTAAGCTGTGGAGTCTTGTGAGCAAAAATTCTACCTGGTGAGCTACTGGCATTAAAGTTGTGAGCGAGCCATTTGGCTGCTGCATAAATTAATTGGCTCTGGAGCTCTTTCCTGAGCTGAGACAAAAATGTGTCAGCCGGAGGCTAAAAAAGTGTGAGCTAGCTCACACTGACTCAGCTTAAAGGAAACACTGCCTGTGTGGTAGGGAAGGCTGAGAGCGCTCTCCCGAGAACTGCCCTTGAGAGATCAGCTCTGAGAGAACTTGTGACTGACCCAAGGTCACACCAGCAGCTGCATGGGGAGGAGGAGTGGGGAGTCAAGCCCGGTTCTCCCAGATTCCGTGCTTCTAACCACTACACCAAACTGGCTCTCAGTCTCTCCTCCCTCCCCACCCAAAGGGGTCGATTCAGGCAAGAGAGAGCTACCCAAGACGGGAGGTTTGTGCCTGGCTGAGGCACTTGGGAAGATGTCGCCCCCGTGGAGATGCTGTGGGGGGCAGGCCAAGTGGAGAGAGGGTCGCAATTGTCCAGGTTGGCATCTCGGGCACTGCCCGGGCAACAGAGGCCCTCACTGGGGTGGGGGGGGAATGCCAGGAAGAAATAGGACCTGGGCAGAGGGGTGGGGGGAGCCCATCTCCTGGTCCCTGACAGCAACATGTGGGGCGGGAGAGCCCTTGCGGAACGTAGAAGGGGGAGGGCGGAAGGGCACCACAAGCCCCCCTGGGCGGACTGAGAGCTGTCCTCCGTCAGATGCCCGGGGATTGGCCACATTCCGAGGTGACCTTGCTGAAGGCTAGGCCCTGATCCTGCCCTCTGTGGGATTTATACCCTCAGCGTCTCAGAGCGGCTCACAAACTCCTTTCCCTTCCCCCTCCGCACAACAGACACCCTGTGAGGGAGGCGGGGCCGAGAGAGCTCTGACAGAAACGGCTCTTTTTCAAGGACAGCGGTGCCAGAGCTTGTGACTGACCCAAGGTCACACCAGCCGCTGCGAGCGGAGGAGCGCACTTAACCACTACACCAAGCATTCGTGTACCAAGAGCCATAAAACCCCCATCTTCAGAGAGGCCAAGAGTCTCTCTCGGGTTTCCTCAAAGAGAGGCCAAGCACCAAGGAACCCAATGGATCCACTCCAGAACCCAATGGGCTCCCCTCCCCTGATTGGGTACACCCAGAAGTACCCGTGGCCCAGGCAGTTGCCCTGGAGTGGCAATATAGGGGCACCCGTGAAGCCACAGAGTGACCCCAGAAGGGTCCCCCAGGAGGATCCCTGCAATGGGCTGAGGATGCGGGCACCCCAGGAGGGCACCCCAGAAGGTCCCTTTGCAATGGGGCTGAGGATGCAGGCACCCCAGGAGGGCACCCCAGAAGGTCCCTTTGCAATGGGGCTGAGGATGCGGGGCACCCCAGGAGGGCACCCCAGGAGGGCACCCTAGAAGGTCCCTTTGCAATGGGGCTGAGGATGCGGGGCACCCCAGGAGGGCACCCCAGAAGGTCCCTTTGCAATGGGGCAGAGAATAAGGAGTGCATCTCTCAGCACAGTGCAGCTGCAAAATGCCTCTCCTCCCCCCCCCGACACACAGCCCCTCTGGGGGGGTGCAGCCCCAGGCCTTTTAAAGTCCACTAGAAGAGATGTTTCCCCGGCAGAGAGACCAGCACCTCCTGGCCCCAGTGAGACCCACTGTGGCTCCGCAGACACAAACGGTGCGACGCAACCCCACAGACCAAACATCACCCACCATCCCACTTCTGCCAACCACCCCAAGAAGAATTCTGAGACTAGTACAGCCACACACACACCCCGCATAACACAGCATGCCCCGTAGAGCCCTACAGCGGGGGTTTGGGGTCGGCCAGCGGAAGCACTCGAGGTGGGCTGGCGGATATCTTGGGCAGCGCCTAGCCCTTGAAGCGGGCACCTCGAAACCGATCAAGCCAGCAATTGCACAGACCCCCCAAAATCCTGTCCCATGCCCACCCACCCCCTCAAACCGAGGCAAGGGTTGCCCTACCTGTGCCGGACTGCAGGGGGTGCTGTGGAGCGGAGGTCCCCTCTTGTCCCTGCCTGCCCCTTGATCTCGACCTCTCTCGCTCTCTCTCGCTCTCCCCGGGTTTTCAGGGGTCCCGGCCGGTCTAGGCAGCCCTCCTCTTTGCAAGTCTCCTCCTCCTGCTGCTAATAAGGCCAAGGGAGGGTTGAGGCAGGAGGGGGTGTCACCTGACAGGCGGGCTTGACCTTTGCCGCAGCAGCTGCCTCCAGGGCCGGACCCCAGGCTGCACAATCACTCAGTGCAAACGGACGGTCCTCGCGGAGGGAGCTCCAGCGGCAGCCGTAGCAGGACAACCCGCCCCCCTCCACACCCCTGGCTCAGAGCCTCTCCGGGCCACCGCTGCCTTAGAGACAAACAGGTGCCTCTCCGCCCCAGAGACCAGAACCCGCTCACCCCAGAGGCCGGGCCGAAAGTCACCTGGGATCAGCCCCGGAACCTTGGGTTGCAATCCTGTGACTCAGCCCCGGAACACGCCAGGGACACGGCCTCCTCTCCAGTCCGGCCCGGGGCCTATCTAGGTCAGCCGTGTTTACTCTGACTGGCAGCTGCCGCTCTCCTGGGTCTCACAAAGCCATAACTGAGCAAGGAGTGCTTCTGGGCATGTACAGAGCAGTGGGCTGAATAATCACAGGCCGTGCGCCTAAAATCCTGGCTGGGGGTTTCCAGGCCGGGCGGCTTCAGGCGAGACTAAATTCCATTCTCAGAACTGAGCGCCAGAGACGGAGCTGGTAGCTGGACAGAGATCTGGCACACGCCCACCCCAGAGAACTCACGAGACCCCCCCCTGCATTCAGACCCATACGAAGTTCACTTCCCAGGTAGCGAAGACCTCTCTCCCATTTCAGAAGGGCTGCTCTGGGAAACGCCCCTGGCCGCAGATTTCACAACCCAGGAGAAAAGCATCATCATCTATTCTAGGGAGTCTCCCGGGAGAACGGGCACACCTTTCCTCTGCTGCTCATTGCTCCCTCCGTAGGTCCATCTGGTCTGGCCCTCTGTTGCAAGCCAAACTCCCTCCCCCCTCCCCCCCATTCCACCCTTCCTAGACCAGGGACGGGGGGGCTCCATAGCCCAAGACTCCTCTGCCTCCCTCCTTCCCTCCTTCCCTCTCTCCTTCCTTCCTTCCTGTTAGTTTGGTGTAGTAGTTAAGTGCGCGGACTCTAATCTGGGAGAACCAGGTTTGATTCCCCACTCCTCCACTCGCACCTACTGGATGACCTTGGGCAAGCCATAGTTCTGTCAGAGCTGTCATTGAAAAAGAGCAGTTTCTGTCAGAGCTCTCTCAGCCCCACCTATCTCCCAGGGTGTCTGCTGTGGGGAGGGGGAGGGAAAGGAGTTTGTAAGCCGCTCTGAGACTCTGAGTGAAGGACAGGATATAAATTCAATCTCTTCTCTTCTCTTCTCTTCTCTTCTCTTCTCTTCTCTTCTCTTCTCTTCTCTTCTCTTCTCTTCTCTCCTTCGTCTTTGAAGGACAGTCCTTCTCCCTAGTAGGAGAAACAGGAGGACCATTTTGGACCCGGGGGGGTGCTGCTTGCTCCTACACTTCCTGTGCTGACCCCTCTGGTTCTTCTGCCTGACCTCTCCCACCCTTGCAGGGTGAGAGTCAGATCTGCTTTCACACATGTGCTTAGTGCGGTGCAGCGTCCCTGGAGCTGTTAGCCCAGTTTTAGTCTTGCCTCCCTAGCGACTGTTTCATCCTCCTGGCCCAAACAACGCTGGCCTCTTTGGGCCACCCAAGTTCACCAACATTCTCAGGTTGCTCTGGGTGGGACTTCTTCACCCAAAGAGTGATGAACACGTGGAATTCACTGCCACAGGAGGTGGTGGCAGCTACAAGCATGGACGGCTTCAAGAGGGAATTAGATAAACATATGGAGCAGAAGTCCACCAGTGGCTATTAGCCACAGGGTATAGATGGGAACTCTCAGTCTGGGGCAGGTGATGCACTCTATTCGTGGTGCTGGAGGGGGCAGCAGTGGGAGGGCTTCTGGTGTCCTGGCCCCGCTGCCGGACCTCCTGAAGGCACCTGGTATTTTTGGCCGCTGTGTGACACAGGAGTGTTGGACTGGATGGGCCATTGGCCTGATTCAACATTGGCTTCTCTTATGTTCTTATGTTCTTATGACCCTCATCCCCACGACGGAGAGGGCAGGGTGTGAATGGCACCGGCTGCTGACCACCTGGGTCTCTGGGCCAAACAGTTTGGGCAGGGTGTTTCAAAGCCTGCTGCCGCCCAAGTAGGATGGTCACCCTTTTCTCACCCTGTCCGGTTCTCTTGCTGTGAACAGGCGCCTGTAGATCTGTATAATGTTATTTCATCAGCTCCTGCGCCAGGGATTCCACAACTACACAGGAATTGGATGCCAGTGTTCTTTGTCCAGTGAGGGGCGGAAAGGGTGGTGGTGGTGAACGATTGTCCCAAGTGTAGGCTGAACAGAAACCTTCACTAGATCCTTTGAGTTCAGGATGAACATAAAGAGCGGAGCTTTATCAGTGGAGCACAGAACGACCGTGGGGGCGGTGGTGGAAGGGGCCCTCAAGTCACGGCCGACTTACCGCTACTACCCCTGTAGCATTTTCAAGGCAAGAAATGTTCAGGCCGAGTTTGCCATTGCCTGCCTCTGACTGCATCACACCCCTGGTATTCCTTGGTGGTCTCCCAGTCCAAAATTCGAGCCCAGGCTGAGCCTGTTCAGCTTCCAAGGTTTGGTGAGACAGGGCTGGCCTGGGACGGGCTCTGAAAAGATGCCCCGTTCACCTAATTGCTGCCTTTTGTGCCTTTGCTGGGGCTTCCGCCGTCCTGCTCCTCTCACCACAGCTGCTGTGGCTCCCTGAAGGCCCCGTCCGAATGAGCCACAGAGGCATAGCCGGCAGCTGGAACTCCCTGCCACTGGACTGTCACCCAAGCCTGCCCCAAAGTGCTGCAAGACATTCCCACAGGAAAGGATCAGAGAGAAACTGGAAGAGGGTCAGGCCACAGCAATAAAGGTGGGGGCTGGTTAAAGAACTAATTTCCCAAAGAAAAAAAGATGCTTTGAGTGAACAGAACTCCAGAGCTCCAGAGAGCAAAACAAATCAGCCAGTATCATCATGCCCCTGTATAAAGCATTGGTGCGGCCTCATTTGGAAATCTGTGTGCAGTTCTGGTCGCCACACCTCAAAAAGGATATTATAGCATTGGAAAAAGTGCAGAAAATGGCAACCAGAATGATAAAAGGGTTGGAACACCTTCCCTATGAAGAAAGGTTAAAACGCTTGGGGCTCTTTAGCTTGGAGAAACGACGGGTGAGGAGTGACATGATTGAGGTTTATAAGATTACGCATGGGATTAAGCAGGTTGAGAAAGAAGTCCTTTTCTCCCTTTCTCACAAGACAAGAACTCGTGGGCACTCCATGAAATTGCTGAGTGGTCAGGTTAGAACAGATAAAAGCATGGACGGATGTGGTGGCAGCTACAAGCATGGACAATTTCAAGAGGGAATTAGACAAACATCTGGAGCAGAAGTCCATCAGTGGCTATTAGCCACAAGGTCTAGATAGGAACTCTCGTTCTGGGGCAAGGGATGCTCTGTATTCCTGGTGCTTGAGGGGGCGGGGGCAACAGTGGGAGGGCTTCTAGTGTCCTGGCCCCACTGCTGGACCTCCTGATGGCACCTGGTATATTTTGGCCACTGTGTGGCAGAGTGTCAGAGTAGATGGGCCACTGGCCTGATTCAACATTGGCTTCTCTTATGTTCTTATGTTAACCCTTGCCATCGGAAGACAGGATTTCCCTCCGATTTCTCCCCCAATTTTTCAGATTTTGCTGCCAATCCTGAAATAAAAATGTGCTAGTCTTTAAGGCAGCACAAATCTCCTGTTCCGTTGTGGGGGACTGGCCCATATGGCGGGCTGGTCTATGGGGGACTGGTCTAGGAATCTGAATAATAAATAAAATAAATAACTATGCGATGCGCTCCTTATGCCTTGGCTAGATGCTCCGCTTCGCCTGCGCCACTTTCCTTGAGTGACTGTCAGTGCCAACTGGCTCATGACCCCTGGGCAGTGTTCCCTCTAAGCTGAGTTAGCATGAACGCCAGCTCACAGTTTTCTAGCCTCCGGCTCACGCATTTTTGTCTTCGCTCAGGAAGGAGGGCTCCAGAGCAAACTAATTTATGCAGCAGCCAAATCGTTCACTCACAACTTAGATGGCAGTAGCTCATAAAGTAGAATTTTGGCTCACGAGACTCCACGGCGTAGAGGGAGCATTGCCCTGGGCCCTGGCTGCCAACCCCTGAGAAGGCTTGCCCAGGGAAAAGGGCTCTGTCACGCCTGGAGGGCGCAGCCCCTCTGCTCCACCTCCCTCCCGGGATCATCAGGAGGTCACAAGGAGGAGGCAGAACCGGAAAAAGACAGGTGCCCGCTGTGCCGTGAGGACTGTCAGCCCCGGGCCAAAAGGAGAAACTGTCCTTCAGCCGGCTCAGATGTCAGCGGCCGGCCAAGACATTCCTGCTCGGGAGCAGTAGCCACGTCCCGTTACGCTCTCTCCCCAGGGGTGGGGGTGGGGGGCAGTGTTCCCTCTAAGCTGAGTTAGTGTGAGCTAGCTCACAGTATTTTAGCCTCTGGCGCACACATTTTTGTCTCAGCTCAGGAAGGAGGGCTCCAGAGCCAACTAGTCTATGCAGTGGCCAAACTGTTCACTCACGGCTTTAGTGCCAGTGGCTCACAAAGTAGAATTTTTGCTCACAAGACTCACAGCTTAGAGGGAACATTGGTGGGGGGGATCCCCCCACCACGGCCTCAACTCTGCAAACAGACGGAGCGGAACCGGAGACAGAAAGGAGACCTAACTGAGACGCCTCTCGCCCTCTGGACGCCCGTGGGTCTGCTGTGGTTGCCTTTGCACTCATTGTGGCCCAGAAGAGACTCGGAGCCCACGGAAGCAGTGGGGTAGCAACTTATCTGATTATACATGTTATAACTATGGCTAGGATCTTGTATGCCAAAGACTGGAGAAAAGAAGAAGTTCCATCAAAGGAGGAAATAATTTATAAATCACTCGAAACAGCGAGTTGCAAGATAAAGTTGCAAGATAAAGAAGTTACAAGATAAAGTTACAAGATACAGTTGCAAGATAACGAAGAGGACATTTTTGAGAAAACTCCGTCTAGGCTATCTAAACGGGTTGAGAAATGTCTTCAAAGCTGTACAGGAGAATCGACAAAGTTCAATCTCTATATTTGTTTAATTCCGTAAAGCGGATAAGGTGCATAGAAGAATGACTTCAGATTTGTAAAAGCCAAGTAGACATTTTGAGTACGTGCTTCTTGTGCCGTGTTCGTTGACCTGTGTTAGTTTTGTGGCTTGGTTTGTCTTTGTAGTGCCTGTCCTTTTCTTTTCTGTAGAAAACCAATAAAAATTCTTTAAAAAAGAGCAGTGGAGTAGCATTGAGCTTGTGGCTGTCTTGGCACTGAGGAAGGGAGACAGCCGGGAGTCATTTCGGCTTCCAGTCCCTTGGAAACGGGGGCAGATGAAGGCTCCCTGGTGCCCTAAACACTGACCTGTCTTGGTGCCCCCCCTCCTTTCCACATGGACCCAGAGTCCATTTTAGTTGTTGACCTGTCTGACCAGGAGGGCTATTTTGGGGCAGGAACACACAGGAACGGAGTTCCGGCTGGCTCCTGACTTGGCCACGCCCAGCAGGAACTCATTTGCATAACAGGCCAGACCCAGCAGCAGAAACTCATTAGGATTGGCTACATTAGGGGTGTGCGGCCTAACATGCAAAGGAGTTCCTGCTCCAAAAGAAGCCCTGGGTTTTGCCAACAAACAAGGTAAACGGAATAAGAAGCAAAATGTGGATGTGGCTGGATGACCACACTTCTGGTAACATGGGGGTGTGGCCTAATATGCTAATGAGCCATGCTGTCGAGGGTGTGGCCTAATATGCTAATGAGTTCCTGCTGGGCTTTTTCTACAAAAAAAGCCCTGCTGACCAGATATACAATGCAGGTTGCAACAGTACAAAAATTTATTCATAGGATAACACAATATACAGTACTGTATTTTATTTTATTTTTTTTACAAATCTTCATTCGTGTTTTTTTTTCTTTCCTCCCTTTTCCCAACTTTGTGGTGCCCCCTTTGGCCCTGGTGCCCTAAGCACGGGCTGAATTTGCTTAGTGGTGAATCTGCCACTGCTTGGAATGGAGTGGGCTGAACGGGTGGAGGCCTTTCCCAGCGAGGAGGAGCTCCGGATCCGGAGATTGCCTCAATCCAGATTGCATCAAAATACTTTGGGCTGCTGAGGAGGCGCCTCGATTGCTCCACGAGGCTCAAACCACAAGGCTGGGGGTTGGCGGGTGGGTGGGCCTTTCCCAACCCAGATGGGTCAGATTGGAGCTCCCGTCATCAGGATGCGCCTCCAAGCTGGGGACTCACGAGGTTAAATGAGGGCACACGCGAAAGGGCCCCACCCTGGTCACGCACGCACACTGGGCCTAGGGTTACCGGCTCTGCCCAGGGCAATTCCTGGAGATTTGGGGGGCGATGCCTGTGGAGGGGGAGTTTGGAAAAGGGTTTCACCTAGAATCTATGATGTACCATAGAGTCTGCCCTCTGAAGTCACCATTTTCTCCAGGAAACTAGTTTCTGAGGAAAGCTGTGTTGGCCTTCCAATAGAACAGCCAAATTCAAGGCCAGAAGCCCCTTATTATATATGTTATGCATAAGAGAGCCACTCTGGTGTTGTGGTTAAGTGTGCGGACTCTAATCTGGGAGAACCGGGTTTGATTCACCACTCCTCCACTCGCAGCTGCTGGATGACCTTGGGCAAGCCATAGTTCTGACAAGAGCTGTCTTTGAAAAAGAGCAGTTTCTATCAAGAGCTCTCTCAGCCCCACTTACCTCACAGAGTGTCTGTTGTGAGGAGGGGAAGGGAAAGGAGTTTGTAAACCACGCTGAGACTCCTTTGGGTAGTGAAGGGTGGGGTAGAAATCCAATCTCCTCCTCCTCCTCCTCTTCTTCTTCTTCTTTGAAACCAACAAGATTTGGGGGATAGAAGCTTTTGAGAGTCAAAGCCCAACACATGGTTGCCAACCTCCAGGTGGGTGAAGCAACCCAAGCTACAGTGTTAGGAGAGTTAAGTCACTAATAAATATACACTGCAAGAAAGTTTTGCAAATTAACGTGTTCTATTTGTAACTGTCATTCCATAAAGTGCAGTGTACTATTATAACATCCTGATCAGGTATATATATTCAATACATTCAGTATACCAATAACACTCAGTTCATTCAGTTTAACAACCACCAGTCAATTTTGCATCTGTATTTTAAATGTCAAGCCCCCAACGGGAGTTTCTAGAATTACAAGCCCGCTTTGACTTGCATGAAGTCTTCCAAAGGGGGGGGAGCTGTCATTTATAGTTGCATAGATGCTTACTGCCAGTCCTACAAAAGACACCTTGTGCAGCTAAAATTCATGGATGGAGCACTTGCAGTGTATATTTATTCGTTACTTGAACCTCCAGGGGAGGCCTGGATATGCCCCAGAATTACAACTGATTGGCCGATGATCAGTTCCCCAGGAGAAAATGGCTACTTTGGCAGGTGGACTTTATAGCATTAGACCCTGCTGAGCATTAGACCTTTATGAGCTTTAGAGCATTGGACCCTCCCCTTCCCGAACGTCACCTCCTTGAGGCTCCATCCTCAAATCTCCCCAAATCTCCAGGAATTTCCCAACCTGGAATGGGCCACCCTAGACCCCAGCCCGTAAGGGCGAGCCGGTTGCCGTGGGCTCCTTCTGGAAGGCAGGCGAAGGGTTCCACCCACAAGCCCTCCCTGGGTACCCTCCCTTATCTCCGGGCTTTGGATGTCGCAAGGAGGCAGACTGAAGAAGCTCCAGAACTCAGGACAATTGGCAGAGATACATTTGTTTGAGCAGGCCGGCTGAGGCAAAGGTCTCTGCAGGGCAGCCCCACCCGGACATGGGCCTGATTTCCCCTCCAGACTCTGCAACTGTGAAGGATCCCTGATACAGCTCAGGAAGCAACCCCCGGGGCCACCCTAGATCTGTGCTGCTTCTGCACTGCATTATTCAGCCCACCGCCTCCCTGGCGTTATGTGGGGGGGGTCAGATTGTCAGACGAGGATCTGGGAGAGCCAGGTTCGAATGCCCGACTTGTGCCATGGAGGGTGTGCCTCTGGCCAGGCACACCCTCCCTGCCTAACTTTCCTCCCAGGGTGGTTGTGAGCAATGCTCCCTCTAAGCTGTGGTGTCTTGTGAGCAAAAATTCTGCTTTGTGAGCTACTGGCATTAAAGTTGTGAGCGAGCGATTTGGCTACTGCATAAATTAGTTTGCTCTGAACATAAGGACATAAGAGAAGCCAATGTTGAATCAGGCCAATGGCCCATCTAGTCCAACACTCTGTGTCACACAGCGGCCAAAAACACCAGGTGCCCTTAGGAGGTCCAGCAGTGGGGCCAGGACACCAGAAGCCCTCCCACTGCTGCCCCCCCAGCACCAAGAATAGAGGGCATCACCTGCCCCAGACTGAGAGTCCCCGTCTATACCCTGTGGCTAATAGCCACTGATGGACTTCTGCTCCATATCCTTATCTAATTCCCTCTTGAAACTGTCCATGCTTGTAGCTGCCACCACCTCCTGTGGCAGTGAATTCCATGTGTTAATCACTCTTTGGGTGAAGAAGTATTTCCTTTTAGACCGCTCAGCTATTTCATGGAGTGCCCACGAGTTCTTGTATGGTGAGAAAGGGAGAAAAGGATTTCTTTCTCAACCTGCTCAATCCCATTCATAACCTTAGAAACCTCAATCATGTCACCCCTCAGCCGTCATTTCTCCAAGCTGAAGAGCCCCAAGCATTTTAACCTTTCTTCATAGGGAAGGTGTCCCAACCCTTTTATCATTCTAGTTGCCCTTCTCTGCACTTTTTCCAGTTGCTCTGGAGCCATCCCTTCCTGAGCTAAGAAAAAAAAAATGTGTGAGCCGGAGGTTAAAGAACTGTGAGCGAGCTCCCGCCAACTCAGCTTAGAGGGAACACTGGTTGTGAGGACGAAATGGAGAAGGGAAGGACGTTGTCAGCACCTTCGGGACGGGCCCCCCGCTGGAGAAAAAAAGTGGGGTATAAATGCAGTAAATAATAAATTTCACCCAGATGCAGGACCCAGGGGAGGGGGGGCAAGCAGCTGACCAGACCCCAGAGCAAAGGGGGAGGGCTATGAGTCCGGAACTCATCCCAGATAAAACAGTCCAGCTGTGTCCACTCAGCAATTCTTAAGCACTTCCTGTTTGAGTCCCGTGGCTGAGAGGTGATACGAGAACCATCTTCAAGTACTTGAAGGGCTGTCATATATAGAGGACGGCACAGAGTGGTTTTCTGTTGCCCCAGAAGGTCGGACCAGAACCAGCAGGTTGAGGTTAAATCAGAAGAGTTTTTGGCTAAACATTAGGAAGAACTTCCTGGCAGTCAGAGCGGTTCCTTGGTGGAACAGGCTTCCTCGGGAGGTGGTGGGCTCTCCTTCTTTGGAGGTTTTCAAGCAGAGGCTAGGTGGCCATCTGGCAGCCATCCTGATTCTGTGAACTGAGGCAGATCACAAGAGGGAGGGCAGGAAGGGCTGCCTCCGTGCTTAGTTCTCGTGGCCCTTTCTGACACGCCCAGGGAAATGCTGATCGCCACTTTGGGGTCAGGAGGCCGTTTTTCTCCAGGCCCGTTTGGCTGGAGATCCTGGATGGGGTTTTTTTGCCATCTTCTGGGTGTGGAATAGCAGTCACTAGGGGTGGGGTGGGGAGGAGGTATTTGTGAATTTCCTGCATTGTGCAGGGGGATGGACTCGATGACCCTGGAGATCCCTTCCAACTCTATGATTCTATGATTCTTGAAACTTTCTACCGTGAAGATCTTGCGGGTCTCTAAGGTGCTGCTGGTTTTATTCCGGGCATAAGCTTCCAAGGCCCAAGTAGGGATTCGAACCTGGGTCTCCCAGATTCTAGGACAGCACTCTTAACAGCTATACCACACGACCCCCCTGTCAAGCAGGCCAGTATCCCCATAGTGTGGATGGGCTTAGCACCCCCTCCTGCATTTGTTGACAAAGTGAGGGCCCCCCCCCCACTTTTAATCAGCCACTTCAACTCCTTGCTGACATTCTCAGCCAGCACAATCGCCCCAGAGCCGAAGCAACCAGGCTGTCTCCACTTACAGACAGTGCTGCAGCTCCTCCTCTGCAGCCCCAGATGGCCTGGGCATGACGGAACCAGTCGGAAAAGATCACTTGGCGTGGGCCAGAAGGTGCTGCTGCTGGGCACTCACCCCAGAGACGGCCACCCATCTCATGCCGTCCTCCCAGCTGCCAGTGCCAAGTCCGCACTCACATCCTCTGGTTCCGAGGGCGTCTGCTGTCTGGGAATCGTCCCCCCCTTTAGTGTCGCTCCTCTGCCTGTCCCTGGGAAGCTGAAACCAGATCCTGGTGCCTCGGCCGCCAAAGGGTCACGGGCTCCTCTCCGGACGTTGGCATTTGGCTGCAGAGGTCGCGGGGAGGACGCAAAGGAGTCAGCGGCTGAAGCCAGGAGCTGAGGCCACCTCCAACACGGTCACTATTGCCACTCTCCTGTCCCTTTTCCACCTTTGACCGTTCCGCGGGGTCTGCGAGACGGAGCTCTTCCGCCAGGGTTTCAACTAAAGGAGCCGCCAGCACTATCAACACCATCCGTCTTAATTATAGAGCCCCGGCCCTTGGCTTTGACATCTGCAGGCTGTGGCGCCGCTGGTATTAGGAAGGTCATGAGCAGGAAACTTGCTAGAAGAAGAAAAGAGTTTTGGATTTATACCCCTTGCCCTTCACTGCCCAAAGGAGTCTCAGAGCGGCTCACAAACTCCTTTCCCCTCCCCTCCCCACACCAGACACCCTGTGAAGCAGGTGGGGCGGAGAGAGCTCTGACAGAAACTGCTCTTTCTCAAGGACAGCTCTTGCCAGAACTGTGGCTTGTTCAAGGTCATCCAGCAGGTGCAAGTGGAGGAGTGGGGGAATCAAACCCGGTTCTCCCAGATCAGAGTCCGCGCACTTAACCACCACACCAAACTGGCTCAGACCTTTGTATGCACTCTCTAATATGCCATCTTAAGCAATTAATGAAACATCGCCAGCACTTTATGAATTTATTTATAATTGAACTGTTTTTAGATGATTTTATGTGGATTTTAATTGTTACTTCTGTATTAGCCCGTGTAGGCTGCCCGGAGCCTGCTCTCCTGGGGAGGTCAGGGTACAAATTAAGTCAATAAATTTTGCTTTGGGGTCCCCCCCATTTCCCACATGTGCTCTGCTCCCTCGGGGACTACTAGAGAGAGCAAAAACACATGGGGGGGGGGAACCCTGAAGCAATAGGGACAAACAAGGGACAATATTGACAGTGTGGAAGTGGCCCTGTTCTCAGCTTGGAATGGCTGGAGAGCCAGTTTGGTGTGGTGCTTAAGTGTGCAGACTCTAATCTGGGAGAACTGGGTTTGATTCCTCACTTCTCCACATGCAGCTGCTAGTGTGACCTTGGGTCATTCACAAGTTCTCTCAGAGCTGTTCTCTCAAGGGCAGTTGTCGAGAGAGCTCTCTCAGCCCCACCTGCCTCACAGGGTGTCTGCGGTGGGGAGGGGAAGGGAAAGGAGATGGTGAGCCGCCCTGAGACACCTGTGGGTAGTGAAGGGCGGGGTATAAATCCAATCTCTTCTTCTTCTTCTTCTTCTTCTTCTTCTTCTTGCGCAGACTCTAATCTGGGAGAACTGGGTTTGATTCCCCACTCCTCCACTCGCACCTGCTGGATGACCTTGGACAAGCCATAGTTCTGATAAGAGTTGTTCTTGAACAAGAGCCGTTTCTGTCAAGAGCTCTCTCAGCCCCGCCTAACTGACAGGGTGTCTGTTGTGGGGAGGGGAAGGGAAAGGAGTTTGTAAGCCGCTCTGAGATGCCTTTGGGCAGTAAAGGGCGGGGTATAAATCCAATCTCTTCTTCTTCTTCTCCTTCTCCTTCTTCTTCGTGCGTGGACTCTAATCTGGGAGAACCAGGTTTGATTCCCCACTCCTCCACTCGCACCTGCTGGATGACCTTGGGCAAGCCACAGTTCTGATAAGAGTTGTTCTTGAAAAAGAGCAGTTTCTTCAAGAGCTCTCTCAGCCCCACCTGCCTCACAGGGTGCCTGTTATGGGGAGGGGAAGGCAAAGGAGTTTGTGAGCCGCTCTGAGACTCCTTTGGGTAGTGAAGGGCAGGGTATAAATCCAATCTCTTCTCTTCTTCTTCTGTAGGCAAGGGCCTAGAGACAGAACATCCTTGCCCCAGAGGAGAGAGGACTTCAGGGCCACCGGGGGGGGGGACACACAACCACAAAATGGCTGCCACAAGAGACGGAGCCAACCACAACATGGCCGCCCCGGGAGGCGCATGCCCACACACAGAGGCTGCGGACAAGAAGAGTTGTTTTTTTAAAAAGCCCTGGGAAGGAGGAGAGAGAGAGAAGAAAACCCACACCGTGGCAGAAGCTACTGGTGAAACTTGATCGCTATTTTAATCCGCAGAACCAATCCGATCTCCAGCAGCCAATCAGAAGCCCTGCTGGGCAGGAGCTCCACCCACTTTCTCAAAACACGTGGCAGGCGCCAGGAAAGGCAATGATGGGTGCCATGGTGCCCACGGGCACCCTGTCAGGGACGCCTGGGTTAGAGTGTCAGGATCTGGGAGATCCAGGTTCCAATCCCCACTCGGCCATGGAAGTTTGTTGGGCGACCTTGGGCCAGTCACACGCTCTCCACCTAACCTACCTCACAAAGTTGTTTTTAAAGGGGATTAGAGAGACTAATGGAGGATAGCTCTGTCAGTGGCTACTGGCCATGGCTGTGGAGAGGAACCTCCACATCCAGAGGCAGTCAACCTCTGAATCCCAGAGCCAGGAGGCAACATCAGGGGAAGGCCTTGGCCTCTCTGCCCTGTTGTTGGCCATCTACGGGGACTAATTGGCCACTGTGTGAGACAGGAGGCTGGACTAGATGGACCCTCCCTGGTCTGACCCAGCAGGGCTCTTCTGATGTTCTTCTCAGGGGAAGGCTTCGGCCTCTCTGCCCTGTTGTTGGCCCTCCAGAGGAACTGGCTAGCCACTCTGTGAGGCAGGATGCTGGACTAGGTGGACCCTACCTGGTCTGATCCAGCAGGGCTCTTCTGATGTTCTCAGAGGAACTGGCTGGCCACTTTGTGCAACAGGAGTCTGGGCTAGATGGGCTATGGGTCTGAGCCAGCAGGGCTCTTCCGACGTTCTCATGAAGACAAAGAGGAGGAAAAAATGATGGAAGCCGATTTATATCCTCGCTGGCGAGAAAGGCAGGGTATAAAGGAAGTTTAAAAACACAAAAATCACAACAAAACAAAGCAAAACCCCTCAGTGACCGACGTGTAATAGGAAACTGAAGCACACGCCTCCAGCCATGTAATGGACAGCAGCCAATCCACCCCTTGAATAGGAACACCACCACATGCCAGACAGCGCTCAACTAAGGTTGGGGGGGGGGAGCGGTGCCCCCCTGCAAAAAGTTCCTGGCAGGGAAGCACCAGCCCACTGAAAGCTGAGCGACCCCCCCAAGCCCCTCCCCAGAGCTGCTTGCTGGCCAAGGGCCTGCCCCCCCTTCCCAAGCACCTAGGGAGAGGGAACTGGAACCCAGCGGCCGCGATGCCTTGGTTCTTGGCTGCAACCAGAGCCTCCCCCGCCCCCACAGTACCACCCATACGGAAGCTAGATCCTGCCCCCTGGAGGCTGCGTCGAGCTCTGCAAGCAGCAACACCCTGGGGAGATTTGGCTCTGGGCGGCAGCATCGCTCTAAACGCACAACAGTTGGCATGCAAAGAGTGGTCCCTCCTGGCTTTCTTCCCGCACTCATCAACACCAGCCAGGCTCCCCTTTACCAGCAGCTGCAAGCAGAGCCTCGGGGAAGCAGAGCGACAAGTCTGCATCTCCTGAAGATGGCCTTGCTTCGAGGGAGGTGGAACTCCAAGGCCAACAGCTGGACAGGGAGGGGTGGGAAGGCAGCCCCCTAGTATGCAACTCCCATGGGGTGCAGAGCCCGGGGCCCAATCCCTCAAGCCTCTCTGTGTTGCTGCAGGGGGGCTTGGTTTGGGCCTGGCACGGTGGTGGGTGACCACCCCTTGGACAACGCAAAGACAGCCTCGCCTCAAGCTCTGAAAGCGAGCAGGAAATCTGGCAGGCTGCATTCCCCGGTTACCTGACCCGCTGGCTTCAGCTCTCCACCAAGCTCTGCTACTTTAGAAACTCCTTAAATGCCACGAAGGTGCACACAGATATTCCCAGTTCTCTCCAGCAACTCCCAGTTTGCTAAACTGGCATGTTAAGCTCCTTGATAGGTTAGAAAAGGGGGGAGATCTTTCCCTGATGCATCATACACGCCCACTCCCACCTGCTTCCAGAAGAAGAAGAAGAAGGAAGAAGGAAGAAGAAGAAGGAAGAAGGAAGAAGGAAGAAGGAAGAAGGAAGAAGGAGAAGGAGAAGGAGAAGGAGAAGGAGGAGGAGGAGGAGGAGGAGGAGGAGGAGAAGGAGAAGGAGAAGGAGAAGGAGAAGGAGAAGGAGAAGGAGAAGGAGAAGGAGAAGGAGAAGGAGAAGAAGAAGAAGAAGAAGAAGAAGAAGAAGAAGAAGAAGAAGAAGAAGAAGAAGAAGAAGAAGAAGAAGAAGAAGAAGAAGAAGAAGAAGAAGAAGAAGAAGAAGAAGAAGAAGAAGAAGAAGAAGAAGAAGAAGAAGAAGAAGAGGAGGAGGAGGAGGAGGAGGAGGAGGAGGAGGAGGAGGAGGAGGAGATTGAATTCATACCCCACCCTTCACTACCCAAGGGAGTCCCAAAGTGGCTTACAATCTCCTTTCCCTCCCCCTCCCCACCACAGACATCCTGTAAGGTAGGCGGGACTGAGAGAGCTCTTGACAGAAACTGCTCTTTTTCAAGAACAGCTCTGACAGAACTATGGCTTGCCCAAGGTCATCCAGCCAGGTGCAAGTGGAGGAGTGGGGGAAACAAACCCGGTTCTCCCAGACTAGAGTCTGCGCACTTAACCCCTACGTCTAACTGGCTCTCAAGTGTGTGTGTGTGTGTGTGTGTGTGTTACATGCCATCAGCTCCCTTCCAGCTTATGCCGTCCCTATGAATCAACAATCTCCCAAACGTCTTCTCATTAACCGCCTTGCTCAGGTCTTACCAACTGAGGGCCTTTGTTGCTTCTTCGACCGAGTCGATCCGTCTTCCACGTCTCCTCGTATTCTTGTCTTTTCCGGGGAGTCTCACCTTCTCACGATGTGACCAAAGTCTGATAGCCTGCGTTTTGTCATTTCAGCTTCTAGGGAGAGTTCAGGCTCGATTTGGCCACTGATCTGCCCTTTTGGCGGTCCACGGTATCGGTAAAACTCCCCTCCAACACCACATTGCAAATATTTTTAAAGATCGTTTCAGGAGACGGCCATGTTCGTCCCTAAGCTGAACAGCCAGATTCAGGCACTTTAGAGACCGACATTTCCGAGGTAGGAGCTTTCCAGGGTATCCAACGACAAAGGCCTGGACTCTTGAAAGCTCACACTCTGGAAATCTTGCTGGTCTCTAAGGAGTTGGACTGTAGTGGCTCAAGTGCTTAAGATGCTGAACTGCAGACCGGAAGGTCGGTAGTTCAGCAGTTCGAGACCCGAGTGCCGCGTGATGGAGTGAGCTCCCGTCTCTGGCTCCAGCTCCTGCCAACCTAGCAGTTTGAAAGCAAGAAGTTGCAAGTAGGTAAATAGGTACCAGGAGCTGCAGCGGCTCAAGTGGCTAAGACTCTGAACTGCAGACCGGAAGGTCGGTAGTTCAGCAGTTCGAGACCTGAGTGCTGCATGATGGGAGTGAGCTCCCGTCTCTGGCCCCAGCTCCTGCCAACCTAGCAGTTCGAAAGCCAGAAATTGCAAGTAGGTAAATACATACCAGGAGCTGCAGCGGCTCAAGTGGCTAAGACAATGAACTGCAGACCGGAAGGTTGGTAGTTCAGCAGTTCAAGACCTGAGTGCTGCATGATCGGAGTGAGCTCCTGTCTCTGGCCCCAGCTCCTGCCAACCTAGCAGTTCGAAAGCAAGAAATTGCAAGTAGATAAATAGGTTCCGCTTTGGTGGGAAGGTAACAGTGTTCCGTGTGCCTTGGTGTTTAGTCATGCCGGCCACATGACCATGGAAACGTCTTTGGACAGCGCTGGCTCTTTGGCTTGGAAACGGAGATGAGCACCGCGCCCCTGGAGTCGAATTCAACTGGCTTTCGAGCAAGGGAAGCCTTTACCTAAGGCGCTATTGGACTAGAATCTGGCTGTTAATTTCTTAAAATACTTGCCATTAAACACTTTTCCTCAAAGAACGCAGCTGGAGTCCAGCGGCACCTTTAAGACCAGCGAAGTCTTATTCTGGGTATCAGCTTCTGTGTATGTGTGCAAAGAGCAAAACTTTGTTGGTCTTCGTGGTGCCGCTGGACGCCAAACTTTGTTCTGCTGCTTCAGAGCAACGTGGCCACCCCCTTAATCCACTTTTCCTAAAAGTTCAGGGTAGAGGAAAATTTTGGCCGGTGGGGCATGGGGAAATCCGGAGCGGTACCCCGGCTGCGCCCGCTGCTCCTCTTTCAGCAGCAGAAACAGCAGCTCCAGATCCACTGGGACCTCCAATCCTCCCCTAGTCCTTTTGGTTGGAAAGATTCAATTCTGGGCTGCTTTTCTGTGTAAGCCTGGGAGGGGGGAGTAGATCTCCGACTCTCTCTCTTTTGCATTATGCCATTTTATTTACTTATTTATTTTGCAATTTTGTTCTATTTTATTGTACTTGAAAAAAAACCCTATTGATTTTTTATGTCGTCGAAGGCTTTCATGGCCGGAGTTCATTAGTTGCTGTAGATTTTCCGGGTTGTGTGGCCGTGGTCTTGGCATTGTCCTACAATGCCAAGACCACGGCCACACAACCCGGAAAATCTACAGCAACTAATATTTATTTTTTGGCCCGGGAAAAAGAAAATGAGACTGAAGCTTCCCTGACTGTGCCCAGGGTCATTGTGGAACCCCCCACGCACATCTTATTTTTTCAAAAAAAAAAATTGAATTCTTTTGAATTTTCTTGTATTTTTTGCCCATGGCGGTGGTGCTCATCTGTGGGAGGGCCCCCTACGGGTCTGGGTTGGCGCTAAAGCCGCAGCAGAGTCCAACACAAAACACAGTCGTGTGGTTTTTACAAGAACACTTTTATTGGTAGAAAAGGGTCCATCAGAAACTCCCGTCTCTTCCCTGCCCCCAAACAGCAACCCTGGGGGAGGCGTCTCCGTGCTGGAGACGGGGACAGCCCGTGGCAGGAACGGCTCGAGATTTAAAGGGTAACCAACAGGAGATATGACCAGTGCTCCCTCTAAGCTGAGTATGAGCTACCTCACAGTTCTTTAGCCTCCGGCTCACGCATTTTCGTCTCGGCTCGGGAAGGGACGGCTCCAGAGCAAACCGATTTATCCAGTAGCCAGATCGTTCACAGCTTTAATGCCAGTCGCTCACAAAGTAGAATTTTTGCTCGCAAGACTCCACACGGCTTAGAGGGAGCATTGGGTACGACCCGACCGAAAGGTGTCCTCCGGCACAAGCCTCACTGGGACCTGAGTGCCTGTCCTGGCTCCTGCTTCCGGGAGGGCCGGTCTGCCGTAGAAGAGCAAGATCTGAGTCACGGGGCACCGGAGAGGACAAGGAGAGCGCAAAGCCCCTTTCCTCGAGACACACCCAACTCCTGGAAACTCGTCCCCTGAAACCCCTTCAGCCTGTAAGGTGTTCCTGCCCTTGCAGTTCGGGGCAGGTTTTCCAAAGGGGACTGAGCCCAAAGGGGAGAGTTCCCCGCCCGCCCACCTGCCCGGTTCTTATACCGCTTCCCCTCAGGGCACCCAACATCTGCTTGAAGCCAAAAGCAAGCAAGGACAGGGCCACCGGGGCCCCCACCCCTCCAGGCAAGGAAGCAGCTGGTGGCGCTACACACTGCAAGGAGCGGGCAGGATGAGGGCTGCTGATGCCAGGCGCTGAAGCCAGGGAGTCCTTCGGTGCAGAAGGGAAAGGGCCGGGAACGGAGCAGGAGCAGGCCCGGCACGGGGGCCTTCTGGGACCCTGCACGGAGAGAGAGGAGGAGATTGGATTTCTACCCCGCCCTTCACTACCCAGGGAGTCTCAGAGCGGCTGACAAACTCCTTCCCCTTCCCCTCCCCGCAACAGACACCCGGTGAGGCAGGTGGGGCTGAGAGAGCTCGTTCCAGGAAGGTCCCTGAGAGAACAGCTCTGACAGAACTGTGGCTTGCCCAAGGTCATCCAGCAGCTGCGAGTGGAGGAGTGGGGGAATCAAACCCGGTTCTCCCAGATCAGAGTCCAGGCACTTCACCACGACACCAAACTGGTGAGGAGACTCGCCAAGGGTGGCTGAAATCCAGCTAGGTCTCCACTTCGCCCACCTCGGAGGAAGGGCGCTGGGAACATCTTTGCTCTGCCCAAGCTCCTGGAGTGGGGGCCCAGTCAGCCGGCACAGAAGGGACCGAGGGTTCGGATGAAGCAGCTGCTGACAGCCACAAAACACAGGAATGGGAGGGCACTGAGAAAGCAAACCCAGAGGATACTCCTACCCGGGCACCAGAAGGCTCAGCCCCCTGGTGCCCAGAGGGGCAACATTTCACCTGTGGGGCACGAGAGGGTTCTGCTAGAAAAGGAGCACATGAGTGCTGGAGGGTGATGCCCACATATAACAAATACCGTGTTACAGATGATCATAACATATCATAAACGATTTTTTATATTTTTAGGATAATATTTTTACAATCATTCCATCATATATAATTTATCATATAAATAATCACAACACATAAGGTATCAGAACCATCCGAATATCAAATATCATCTCCAAAGAATCTCGAAAGATATTGTACCACCTCTCAATTAATATCAGTCCTCCTCTGTTAAACAAAAGTTTCAAAAGGCCTTAAAGTCTCTTTAGACACTCTGCTCTGTCTTCCTCCAGCAGAGGTCCAGATATCCTTCTGTTTCAGATTCTTCCTCAGGGAGTTCAACAATGATTTTCCAGCACAAGGTTGCCAAATACCAAAGTATTAATCCAAATTTCTCTTCAATGAACGCTGCAAAATATTAAGAGGTGTGCCACATGACGGGGTGAGCTCCCGTCTCAGGTTCCAGCTCCTGCCAACCTAGCAGTTCGAAAGCAAGAAATTGCAAGTAGATAAATAGGTACCACTTTGGTGGGAAGGGAACAGCGTTCCGTGAGCCTTGGTGTTTAGTCATGCCGGCCACATGACCACGGAAACGTCTTCGGACAGCGTTGGCTCTTCAGCTTTGAAACGGAGATGAGCACCGCAACCCTAGAGTCGGATTCAACTGGCTTTCGAGCAAGGGAACCTTTACCTTTACTTACAATATCTTTTGAGATTCTTTGGAGACGATATTTGATATTTGGATGGTTTTGATACCTTATGTGTTGTGATATTTATATGATAAATTATATACGATGGAATGACTGTCAAAATATTATCCTAAAAATACAAAAAAAAATTATTTATGATATGTTATAATAATCTGTAACATGGTATTTGTTATATGTTGGACGGTGAGACCCACGGCAGGCGAAGGCGGGAGGGGCTGAGGAACCGTCCCCTGGTCTTCCGATGGAGGACCTGGGGGAAGACTGCATGGTCATGCCCCCCCCCCCAGCTCCAGGCCTGCAGAAGGCGCAAGCCTCCATGTTCCATCAGAGAGGATGCTGGGAAAACAGGCTCTGCCCCTCAGGGATCGGCCTCTGCCCTGGTTCCTGCAACCGTCTCCAAGAGAGGGGAGCTGGACGGACCCACCTTGACCACTGGGCTTGTGGGGGTGCTCAGAGGAGCGGGGGGGGGGAGGGCTGAACAGGCAGCGATGAAAAGCAGAAGCAGAGTTGGATTTATCCCCCGCCCTTCACTACCCGAAAGTGTCTCAGAGCGGCTGACAAACTCCTTTTCCCTTCCCCTCCCCACAACAGACACCCTGTGAGGTGGGTGCGGCTGAGAGAGCTCTGACTGAGAACTGCCCTTGAGAGAACAGCTCTGAAAGGACTTGTGACTGACCCAGGATCACACCAGCAGCTTCACGTGAAGGAGGAGCGGGGAATCAAACCCAGACTGGAGTCTGCGCGCTGAGCCACTACACCAAACTGAGCCATACCTGGATATTTTCCTTTAGAATCCTAGAGTGGGAAGGGGGCCATGCAGACCATCTAGTCCAACCCCCTGCCCAATGCAGGACCAGCCTAAAGCATCTCTGACAAATCTTCGTCCAGCCTCTTCTTAGAAGCTGTCAGTGAAGGGGAGCTCGCCACCTCCCTGGGCAGCGGATTCCACCTCTGAACCACTCTGACTGTGAAAAAGTGTTTCCTAACATCCAGCCGACACCTTCCTGCATGTAATTCGAACCCGTTGCTTCGGGTCCTCTCCTCTGCTGCCAACTGGAACGGCTCCTTGCCCTCCTCCAAAGGGCAGCCTTTCAAATATCTAAGGAGAGCCATCCCGTCCCCCCCTCAATCTCCTCTTCGCCAGACTGAACATTCCCAGGGCCCTCGGCCTTTCCTCGCAGGGCTCCGTCTCCAGACCCCTGATCGTCCTCATCGCTCTCTTCTGCACCCTCTCGGTTTTGCTCACGTCCCTTTCGAAGCGAGGCCTCCAGAACTGCACACACAGGACTCCCGGGGCGGCCTGACCAGGGCAGAATACAGAGGGGCTACGGCCTCCTGCGACTTGATGAGGTGGATTCCCAGCCCGGACTCAGCCATGCTCCAGGGCCCGTGGGCTGATGGACAGGGATGCTGAGAGAGGAGCAGCCGCTCAATTTATTGCCTGATCAATGACAAGAAAGTCTCAGGACCACCAAAAACAGGATGAGACATTAGGGGTGGGGTGGGGTGAGGGGGGAAACACTGATAACATTTTAAGAAAAAGATGATGCAAAAGAGAATAGAAAATTCAGGGTGTGCAAAACCCCTTTAGGAGGGGGAGAGAGAGGAAATTCTCCGTGGGGTCGGGGGAATCTGATGCGCCACGGCTGCTTTCTGTAGGATCGGAACGGGGTGTGTGTGCTTTGTACAAATTGGTTCCCCCCGCCCTCCTGCAAAGAGACGGTCCGGCTGGCTTGTCTGCAAGGGAGCCCCCAAACGGCTGCAAAAAGGCTCCGGCGGGTGACTTCCCCCCTCAGAGCAAAAGTGCTGGACTTCCCCGCACCAGGATCTCAGGCAAGGTGCTTCCAGAGGGGATCGCCCATCACAGAGAGGGAGGATATTGCTTGGCCCATTAAGGCCAGTGTCGCCCAGTCCTGAGCCAGACAGCCCCCGGGGAGGGTCACTTTGGGCCACACCCTAAAGCCAGAGAGCTCTGCCAGGAAGCAACAGGCACCCTGACGCAGGGGAGGGAACCAAGCCTTTTGCATCACAAAGCCCAAATTCCAAGGCAGAATCAGAGACCACTTATAGGCCACCCAGCCAGTCCCCGAGCCCTGCAAGGACTCCTCGGACACAAATGGCCCTGCTGCTCAGCAACGGAGCAGCGTGACAAGCAAGGCCTCCCCCCTGCCTTTTCAAGGGGGAGAAAAGGGAAGACTCTCCTCCCCAGCTTGACGTCCCCACCGGTCTCCCTCTGAGCAACAGGAGATGGCCAAGGAGAAGCCTGCTGTGGGGGGGGGGCACTCCGATGGAAACTCAGCCGGAGCAGCGCACCGTTCTAGGAAGAGGCACGCTGGGAAAGTGGGGAGAGGGGTGCCCGGGAGTCAAACCTGAGAACACAGAGCTGGGGCAGCCAGGGCGGCTGGCGTCACCCCTCCACCCCCGAGGTTGGCTGCTTTCATCACAGAGAAACAGAAAAGCCCAGGCGCAGGATGGCGCAGCCCACGAGGAGGACGCCTGAGCCTTCCCGGTCACCCTTCCCCGGCAGCTCCGCCTTCCCCACGTCCGTGGCGGCACAACCAGGTGCTGGAAGGCTGCCCTTCACATGTGCCCGGGCTGCCAATGCCAAAAATGCCAACGCCACGGGACAACCACAGCGGCTTCTCCCCGCATTGCCCAGGCGGCCGCACCGCTCAGTCCTTCCCTGAGATCTCGGAGCCTGCAAGGGGAACCCGACTGCGGCAGGGACCGTCCCTCGGGAACCAAGGGAGTCTGGTGAGCAGCCGAAGAGCGGTCGCCCCCCTAATGCAGAGATACGACCCACTGAGACTATAGCTCCCAGCAGAGGGACGGCATGCTGGGAATTGTAGTCTGGCAAGCCACGTCCCGATGCCCGCCGCAAAAAGACACTGTGGGGAGCTCCTGTCTTGCGCCAGAAGGGAGGAGCAGCGGCTCCCCCGTGGATCAGCTCTCGAGGAAGAAGCGTCAGCTGGTGGCAGCGGCCCCCGCCCTCGGGAGAAGCAAAGGCCCCGTCCCGACTGGACGTCCCGCTCAGCTGGCAGGCCCCTCCGGCTCACATCACGTGACAGCAACGCTTCTTCTCGACCGGGCTCTCTTCGGCGGGGGCAGTCAGCTTGAGGAGGGGGGGCTCCCCGCTGGCCGCCGTGTAGTACACCGAGTTGGGGGCCTCCCCTGGGCCGGCCGAGAACTCCTCGGCATGGTGTCTCTGCAGCTTGGCGGCTGCCCGCTGACGCTTCAGATCGGCCAGCGTGTGGTGGGCCTTCTCCGTGCTCAGCTCCTCCTGCGTGGCCAGCTGGTAAGAGACGCTGCGGTCCAGCCGCTTGGAGTACAGGTGCTTGGGGTGGGCTGTGCCGTTGCGCTGGGACACCTCCTCCCCTGGCGAGCCTCCCGGTCCCGCTGCCACCACCTCAGCTGCAGGAGCCTGCTGGGACACAGAGAAGAAGGATACAGAGGCAAGGCCATCTTGGGCGGGCCGCTCCCCCCAACCTGCGGGACCGCCTTTCCCCTTACATACCCCAGAGAGCACCACGGTTGGGGTCTCAAAATCAATTGACCCTCCCTGGCCCTAAGGACACCAGGCTCGCTGCCACCAGGGCCAGGGCCTTCTCAGTGGTGGCTCCACACTGGTGGAATGAGCTCCCAGAAGAGATCAAGGCCCCGCACAGTGGCGGATTAACCATGAAGCAGACTAAGCCCGTGCTTAGGGCGCCAGGACCAAAGGGAGCACCACAAAGTTGGGGAAAGGGTGGAAAGAAAAAAAAACGAATGAAGATTTGTAAAAAAATAATAATAATGGATAAAACTAGTGCAAATTGATTATGGTGCACCCCCTAGGGTTATCTTCTGTTTTTGTTGGCGAGGTGCAGTGTCCTAGGCTATGTTTAAAAGTCAAATGCATGTGCTTAAAAGTAAAATGTCATCGATGCAACGAACATGAAATTGAGCAAACTTCAGCGGAAGACAGGAGGGCCTGGCGTAATCTGGTCCACGGGGTCGTGAAGAGTCGGACTCGACTGTGCGACTGAACAACAACAAAAAGTAAAATGATGGAGCCAAATTCAAATGGACAGGGTCAGTATGGAAAGGAGGGGGGCACCAAGATTGGTCAGTGCTGCTTAGGGCAACAGGGAGCCTGAATCCGCCCCTGGCCCCGTGGGACCTCGCACAGTTCCGCAGGGCCTGCAAGACGGAGCTCTTCCGCAAGGCTTTCAACTAGGAGCCCCCCCCCCCAACTATCACCACCACCAGCTCTCGGCTGTGACGGCCGGCCTGCGTGAAGAACATCGAGAAACTGGAAAACTTACAAAAAGTGCGCCGTCTTGTATAATTAGCGAAGAAACATTATTATTATTATCATTACTATCATTATTAATGAAACGGAATTGTTTTATGTTGATTTTATCGGATTTTAATTGCAAGCTATATATTACTGTGGTGGCTCAAGTGGTTAAGTCGCTGAACTGCAGGCTGTGGAAGGTCAGTAGTTCAGCAGTTCGAGACCCGTGAGTGCCGCATGACGGGGTGAGCTCCCGTCTCTAGTTCCAGCTCCTGCCAACCTAGCAGTTCGAAAGCAAGAAATTGCAAGTAGATAAATAGGGACCACTTCGGTGGGAAGGTAACAGTGTTCCGTGCGGCCACATGACCACGGAAATGTCTTCGGGCAGCGCTGGCTCTTTGGCTTGGAAACGGAGATGAGCACCGCAACCCTAGAGTCGGATTCAACTGGCTTTCGAGCAAGGGAACCTTTACCTTTACCTATATATTACATAATATGTTTTCATGAATGAATGTGAGCCGCCCTGAGCGTGCTTTGCGGGGAGGGCGAGGTCTAAGCTGGATAATAAATAAGTAAATAAATAAACCTGGCCCACAGGGGGCCCATAGAAGCAAGGCACAATCCGGGAGCCCCACGTATAGAAGACATTACGCCCTCTGGTCCCCAGGGCCCACCACGCGGGGGAGACCCGTGTGCCTCATCCCCCCCCCCGGTGTGCGTCTGAGGACAAGAGAGACACCAGGGGCATTTGCCCCCCCTTCCCCCCCCCGGGCATCTTCCAGGACGGTTCCATCGGGCCTTCCTCCTTTTCAGGGAGTGGGTTTTCTTTTCCACGTCCTCCTAGGGAGCGTGACAAGCCTAAAGCTAGTAAGAACACAAGAACATAAAAGAAGCCAATGTTGAATCAGGCCAGTGGCCCATCCAGTCCAACACTCTGTGTCACACAGCGGCCAAAATATACCAGGTGCCACCAGGAGGTCCAGCAGTGGGGCCAGGACATGAGAAGCCCTCGCACTGTTGACCCCCCCCAGCACCAAGAATAGAGAGTGCATCACCTGCCCCAGACTGAGAGTTCCCATCTAAACCCTGTGGCTAATAGCCACTGATGGACTTCTGCTCCAGATGTTTATCTAATTCCCTCTTGAAGCTGTCCCTGCTTGTAGCCACTGCCACCTCCTGTGGCAGTGAATTCCACGTGTTCATCACTCTTTGGGTGAAGAAGGACTTCCTTTTATCCATTCTAACCCAATTCTCAGCAATTTCATGGAGTGCCCACGAGTTCTTGTATTGTGAGAAACAGTAGACTGTTTGGTTCCCTCATTAATCCTTTTCCCTCATTAATCCTTTGATTATGCCATCTCGGGTTCCGGGGAGCTCAAGAACCAATCAGACTCAGAGAATCTAGGATAGACAGCTCTTCAAGCTGGTAAAAGCCCGGGGTCAAGATTATCCAGAGGTTGGGGACCGGGGTCACAGTTCCGCTCCAGCGAATCACCTCCGTCCCTTAGAATTTCCTGCATGCCACAGAGCATTTACCACGGCCTGCTTCAACACTCTATCTTCAGCTCTGCTCCAAGGGAAATATCGAGGTACCTTTTATTCCCGTCACAGAACCACAGAGTTGGAAGGGACCTCCAGGGTCATCTAGTCCAACCCACACAAGAACACAAGAACATCAGAGGAGCCCATGTTGGATCAGGCCAATGCCCCATCCAGTCCAACACTCTGTGTCACACAGTGGCCAAAAATACCAGGGGCCATCAGGAGGTCCAGCAGTGGGGACAGGACACCAGAAGCCCCCCACTGTTGTCCCCCACTAAGCACCAAGGATACAGAGCATCCCTTGCCCCAGACTGAGAGTCCCTATCTAGACCTTGTGGCTAATAGCCACTGATGGACCTCTGCTCCAGATGTTTATCCAATTCCCTCTTGAAGCCGTCCATGCTTGTAGCCGCCACCCCCTCCTGTGGCAGTGAATTCCATGGGTTAATCACTCTTTGGGTGAAGAAGAACTTCCTTTTATCCGCTCTAACCCAATTCTCAGCAGTTTCATTGAGTGCCCACAAGTTCTTGCATGGTGAGAAAGGGAGAAAAGGACTTCGCCACAGGGTATAGATGGGAACTCTCAGTCTGGGGCAGGTGATGCACTCTATTCTTGGTGCTGGAGGGGGCAGCAGTGGGAGAGCCTCTGGTGCCCTGGCCTCACTGCTGGACCTCCTGATGGCACCTGGTATATTTTGGCCGCTGTGTGACAGAGTGTTGGACTAGATGGGCCATTGGCCTGATTCAACATTGGCTTCTCTTATGTTCTTATGTTCTTATGACTTCTTTCTCGACCTGCTTGCACAATGCAGGAAATTCACAAATACCTCCACGCCTGCAGTGACCGCTGTTCCATGCCCAGAATATGACAAAAAACCCTCCAGGATCCCTGGCCAAACCAGCCTGGACTGCTTCTGTTTTTTTAACGCCATGGAAACAGCTGAGCGGGGGTTTCTTCACTGTTCATTTTTATAAAGATATCCGTTCCCCATATACTACCCCAATTTTATTCAAATGTCTAGGCAGATCGGAGAAATTTTATATATATATCCACTTTCCTTGCAAATTGCCTTACTGAAATCCCTTTTAAGGTTGCCAGATTTTGCACTTTGGCTCTACTGATAAGTAAGCGGATGCTGCCGTCCTTTTCCTAATTGCTTTGCATTGCCAAAATTAGTGCTTAACTAAGTTAAGGCTGCGGAAGGTCGGTAGTTCAGCAGTTCAAGACCTGAGAGTGCCACATGACGGAGTGAGCTCCCGTCTCTAGTTCCAGCTCCTGCCAACCTAGCAGTTCAAAAGCAAGAAATTGCAAGTAGATAAATAGGTACCACTTCAGCGAGAAGGGAACAACGTTCCATGCACCTCGGTGTTTAGTCATGCCAGCCACATGGCCACGGAAACGTCTTCGGACAGCGCTGGCTCTTCGGCTTTGAAACGGAGATGAGCACCGTAGCCCTAAAATTGGATTCGACTGGCTTTCGAGCAAGGGAAACCTTTACCTTTTTAAGTTAAGAATTTAGTGGGTAGCCGTGTTGGTCTGAAGCTGTGGAACAACTGAATTGAAAAGAAATCAGCCACTATCATAATGCCCCTGTGTAAATCGATGGTGCGGCCTCATTTCGAGTACTGCGCACAGTTCTGGTCGCCGCACCTCAAGAAAGACATTACAGCATTGGGAAAGGCGCAACCAAAATGATGAAGGGGGTGCAACACCTTCCCAGTGAAGAAAGGTTAGAGAGATGAGGGCTCTTTAGCTTGGAGAAACGATGACAGCTGAGGGGTGACGTGATCGAGGTTTATACGATAATGCATGGGATAGAGCAGGTCAAGAAAGAGGTACTTTTCTCCCTTTCTCACCATACAAGAACTCGTGGACACGCCATTAAATTAATGAGCAGTAGGTTTAAGACAGATAAAAGGAAGTGCTTCTTCACCCAAAGAGTCATTAACCTGTGGAATTCATTGCTGCAGGAAGTGGCGGTGGCTACAAGCATAGGCAGCTTCAAGAGGGGATTAGATAAACCTATGGAGCAGAGGTCCGTGACTGGCTATTAGCCACAAGGTATAGACAGGGACTCTCGGTCTGGGGCAAGGGATGCTCTGTATTCTTGGTGCCTGGGGGGCCAAAGTGGGAGGGCTTCTGGAGTTCTGGCCCCACTGCTGGACTTCCTGGTGACACCTGGGTTTTGACCACTGTGTGACACAGAGCGTTGGACTGGATGGGCCACTGGCCTGATCCAGCATGGCTTCTCTTCTGTCCTTATGTCTGGGGTAGTGATGCTCTGTCTTCTTGGTGCTTAGGGGGTAACAGTGGGAGGGCTTCTGGAGTTCTGGCCCCAGTGGTGGACCTCCTGGTGACACCTGGGATTTGGCCACTGTGTGACACAGAGTGTTGGGAGTGGATGGGCCATGGGCCTGACCCAACATGGCTTCTCTTATGTTCTTAACAGAGTTTAAGTCCAATGGCACCTTTAAGACCAACACAGTTTTATTCAAGGTATAAGCTTTTGTGTTCACACCCACTTTGCATGCACATAAAAGCTTATACCTTGAATAAAACTTTGTTGGTCTTAAAGGTACCCCACTGGACCCAAACTTGGTTAGGAATTTTTATTGTTCTTTATGTGTTTTTATCAGTCTTTAGCTTGTGCCATTTGGATCATGATAAATTTATTTTATTTGTTTAATGTATACCGCACCCTACCCCGAGAGTGGGCTCAGGGTGGCTCAACATAAATGAAATGAATGCTGTCAGAAGAAGGAGGAGGAGGAGGAGGAGGAGAAGGTTGGATTCATACCCCGCCCTTCACTACCCGAAGGAGTTGACCCTCCCTGGCCCTAAGGACACCAGGCTCGCTGCCACCAGGGCCAGGGCCTTCTCAGTGGTGGCTCCACACTGGTGGAATGAGCTCCCAGAAGAGATCAAGGCCCCGCACAGTGGCGGATTAACCATGAAGCAGACTAAGCCCGTGCTTAGGGCGCCAGGACCAAAGGGGCACCACAAAGTTGGGGAAAGGGTGGAAAGAAAAAAAAACGAATGAAGATTTGTAAAAAAAATAATAATAATGGATAAAACTAGTGCAAATTGATTATGGTGCACCCCTAGGGTTATCTTCTGTTTTTGTTGGCGAGGTGCAGTGTCCTAGGCTATGTTTAAAAGTCAAATGCATGTGCTTAAAAGTAAAATGTCATCGATGCAACGAACATGAAATTGAGCAAACTTCAGCGGAAGACAGGAGGGCCTGGCGTAATCTGGTCCACGGGGTCGTGAAGAGTCGGACTCGACTGTGCGACTGAACAACAACAAAAAGTAAAATGATGGAGCCAAATTCAAATGGACGGGGTCAGTGTGGAAAGGAGGGGGGCAACAAGATTGGTCAGTGCTGCTTAGGGCAACAGGGAGCCTGAATCCGCCCCTGGCCCCATGGGACCTCGCACAGTTCCGCAGGGCCTGCAAGACGGAGCTCTTCCGCAAGGCTTTCAACTAGGAGCCCCCCCCCAACTATCACCACCACCAGCTCTCGGCTGTGACGGCCGGCCTGCGTGAAGAACATCGAGAAACTGGAAAACTTACAAAAAGTGCGCCGTCTTGTATAATTAGCGAAGAAACATTATTATTATTATCATTACTATCATTATTAATGAAACGGAATTGTTTTATGTTGATTTTATCGGATTTTAATTGCAAGCTATATATTACTGTGGTGGCTCAAGTGGTTAAGTCGCTGAACTGCAGGCTGTGGAAGGTCAGTAGTTCAGCAGTTCGAGACCCGTGAGTGCCGCATGACGGGGTGAGCTCCCGTCTCTAGTTCCAGCTCCTGCCAACCTAGCAGTTCGAAAGCAAGAAATTGCAAGTAGATAAATAGGGACCACTTCGGTGGGAAGGTAACAGGTGTTCCTGGGTGCGGCCACATGACCACGGAAATGTCTTCGGGCAGCGCTGGCTCTTTGGCTTGGAAACGGAGATGAGCACCGCAACCCTAGAGTCGGATTCAACTGGCTTTCGAGCAAGGGAACCTTTACCTTTACCTATATATTACATAATATGTTTTCATGAATGAATGTGAGCCGCCCTGAGCGTGCTTTGCGGGGAGGGCGAGGTCTAAGCTGGATAATAAATAAGTAAATAAATAAACCTGGCCCACAGGGGGCCCATAGAAGCAAGGCACAATCCGGGAGCCCCACGTATAGAAGACATTACGCCCTCTGGTCCCCAGGGCCCACCACGCGGGGGAGACCCGTGTGCCTCATCCCCCCCCCGGTGTGCGTCTGAGGACAAGAGAGACACCAGGGGCATTTGCCCCCCTTCCCCCCCCCGGGCATCTTCCAGGACGGTTCCATCGGGCCTTCCTCCTTTTCAGGGAGTGGGTTTTCTTTTCCACGTCCTCCTAGGGAGCGTGACAAGCCTAAAGCTAGTAAGAACACAAGAACATAAGAGAAGCCACTGTTGAATCAGGCCAGTGGCCCATCCAGTCCAACACTCTGTGTCACACAGCGGCCAAAATATACCAGGTGCCACCAGGAGGTCCAGCAGTGGGGCCAGGACATGAGAAGCCCTCGCACTGTTGACCCCTCCAGCACCAAGAATAGGAGTGCATCACCTGCCCCAGACTGAGAGTTCCCATCTAAACCCTGTGGCTAATAGCCACTGATGGACCTCTGCTCCAGATGTTTATCTAATTCCCTCTTGAAGCCGTCCTGCTTGTAGCCACTGCCACCTCCTGTGGCAGTGAATTCCACGTGTTCATCACTCTTTGGGTGAAGAAGGACTTCCTTTTATCCATTCTAACCCAATTCTCAGCAATTTCATGGAGTGCCCACGAGTTCTTGTATTGTGAGAAACAGTAGACTGTTTGGTTCCCTCATTAATCCTTTTCCCTCATTAATCCTTTGATTATGCCATCTCGGGTTCCGGGGAGCTCAAGAACCAATCAGACTCAGAGAATCTAGGATAGACAGCTCTTCAAGCTGGTAAAAGCCCGGGGTCAAGATTATCCAGAGGTTGGGGACCGGGGTCACAGTTCCGCTCCAGCGAATCACCTCCGTCCCTTAGAATTTCCTGCATGCCACAGAGCATTTACCACGGCCTGCTTCAACACTCTATCTTCAGCTCTGCTCCAAGGGAAATATCGAGGTACCTTTTATTCCCGTCACAGAACCACAGAGTTGGAAGGGACCTCCAGGGTCATCTAGTCCAACCCACACAAGAACACAAGAACATCAGAGAAGCCCATGTTGGATCAGGCCAATGCCCCATCCAGTCCAACACTCTGTGTCACACAGTGGCCAAAAATACCAGGGGCCATCAGGAGGTCCAGCAGTGGGGACAGGACACCAGAAGCCCCCCACTGTTGCCCCCCACTAAGCACCAAGGATACAGAGCATCCCTTGCCCCAGACTGAGAGTCCCTATCTAGACCTTGTGGCTAATAGCCACTGATGGACCTCTGCTCCAGATGTTTATCCAATTCCCTCTTGAAGCCGTCCATGCTTGTAGCCGCCACCCCCTCCTGTGGCAGTGAATTCCATGGGTTAATCACTCTTTGGGTGAAGAAGAACTTCCTTTTATCCAGCTCTAACCCAATTCTCAGCAGTTTCATTGAGTGCCCACAAGTTCTTGCATGGTGAGAAAGGGAGAAAAGGACTTCGCCACAGGGTATAGATGGGAACTCTCAGTCTGGGGCAGGTGATGCACTCTATTCTTGGTGCTGGAGGGGCAGCAGTGGGAGAGCCTCTGGTGCCCTGGCCTCACTGCTGGACCTCCTGATGGCACCTGGTATATTTTGGCCGCTGTGTGACAGAGTGTTGGACTAGATGGGCCATTGGCCTGATTCAACATTGGCTTCTCTTATGTTCTTATGTTCTTATGACTTCTTTCTCGACCTGCTTGCACAATGCAGGAAATTCACAAATACCTCCACGCCTGCAGTGACCGCTGTTCCATGCCCAGAATATGACAAAAAAACCCTCCAGGATCCCCGGCCAAACCGGCCTGGACTGCTTCTGTTTTTTAACGCCATGGAAACAGCTGAGCAGGGGTTTCTTCACTGTTCATTTTTATAAAGATATCCGTTCCCCATATACTACCCCAATTTTATTCAAATGTCTAGGCAGATCGGAGAAATTTTATATATATATCCACTTTCCTTGCAAATTGCCTTACTGAAATCCCTTTTAAGGTTGCCAGATTTTGCACTTTGGCTCTACTGATAAGTAAGCGGATGCTGCCGTCCTTTTCCTAATTGCTTTGCATTGCCAAAATTAGTGCTTAACTAAGTTGAGGCTGTGAAAGGTCAGTAGTTCAGCAGTTCGAGACCTGAGAGTGCCACATGACGGAGTGAGCTCCTGTCTCTAGTTCCAGCTCCTGCCAACCTAGCAGTTCAAAAGCAAGAAATTGCAAGTAGATAAATAGGTACCACTTCAGCGAGAAGGGAACAGCGTTCCATGCGCCTTGGAGTTTAGTCATGTGGACCACATGACCACAGAAACATCTTCAGACAGCGCTGGCTCTTCGGCTTTGAAACGGAGATGAGCACCGCAGCCCTAGAATTGGATTCGACTGGCTTTCGAGCAAGGGAAACCTTTACCTTTTTAAGTTAAAAATTTAGTGGGTAGCCGTGTTGGTCTGAAGCTGTGGAACAACTGAATTGAAAAGAAATCAGCCACTATCATGATGCCCCTGTGTAAATCGATGGTGCGGCCTCATTTCGAGTACTGCGCACAGTTCTGGTCGCCGCACCTCAAGAAAGACATTACAGCACTGGGAAAGGCACAACCAAAATGATGAAGGGGATGGAACACTTTCCCAGTGAAGAAAGGTTAGGAGATGAGGGCTCTTTAGCTTGGAGAAACGATGACAGCTGAGGGGTGACATGATCGAGGTTTATACGATAATGCATGGGATAGAGCAGGTCGAGAAAGAGGTACTTTTCTCCCTTTCTCACCATACAAGAACTCGTGGGCACGCCATGAAATTAATGAGCAGTAGGTTTAAAACAGATAAAAGGAAGTGCTTCTTCACCCAAAGAGTCATTAACCTGTGGAATTCATTGCTGCAGGAAGTGGCGGTGGCTACAAGCATAGGCAGCTTCAAGAGGGGATTAGATAAACCTATGGAGCAGAGGTCCGTGACTGGCTATTAGCCACAAGGTATAGATAGGAACTCCCGGTCTGGGGCAAGGGATGCTCTGTATTCTTGGTGTTTGGAGGGCCACACTGGGAGGCTTCTGGAGTTCTGGCCCCACTGCTGGATTTCCTGGTGACACCTGGGTTTTGACCACTGTGTGACACAAAGCGTTGGACTGGATGGGCCACTGGCCTGATCCAACATTGGCTTCTCTTCTGTCCTTATGTCTGGGGTAGTGATGCTCTGTCTTCTTGGTGCTTAGGGGGTAACAGTGGGAGGGCTTCTGGAGTTCTGGCCCCAGTGGTGGACCTCCTGGTGACACCTGGGATTTGGTCACTGTGTGACACAGAGCGTTGGGAGTGGACGGGCCATTGGCCTGACCCAACATGGCTTCTCTTATGTTCTTAACAGAGTTTAAGTCCAATGGCACCTTTAGGACCAACACAGTTTTATTCAAGGTATAAGCTTTTGTGTTCACACCCACTTTGCATGCACATAAAGGCTTATACCTTGAATAAAACTTTGTTGGTCTTAAAGGTACCCCACTGGACCCAAACTTGGTTAGGAATTTTTATTGTTCTTTATGTGTTTTTATCAGTCTTTAGCTTGTGCCCTTTTGTTGGCTGATTTTGGATCCTGATAAATTTATTTTATTTGTTTGTTTAATGTATACCCCACCCTACCCCGAGAGTGGGCTCAGCGTGGCTCACAACGACAACATAAATGAAATGAATGCTGTCAGAAGAAGGAGGAGGAGGAGGTTGGATTCATACCCCGCTCTTCACTACCCGAAGGAGTCTCAGAGCGGCTTACAGACTCCTTTCCCTTCCCCTCCCCACAACAGACACCCTCTGAGGTAGGCGGGGCTGAGAGAGCTCTTGAGAGGACTGTCCTTGAGAGAACAGCTCTGACAAAACTATGGCTTGTCCAAGGTCATCCAGCAGCTGCAAGTGCAGGAGTGGGGAATCAAACCCGGTCCTCCCAAATTAGAGTCCGTGCATTTAACCACTACACCAAACTGGCTTTCAACCAATGTTCCCTCTAAGTTGTGGAGTCCTGTGAGCAAAAATTCTACTTTGTGAGCTACTGGCATGAAAGTTGTGAGCAAGCGATTTGGCTACTGCATAAATTAGTTTGCTCTGGAGCCATCTTTCCTGAGCCAAGACAAAAAGGTGTGAGCCAGAGGCTAAAAAACTGTGAGCTAGCTCACACTAACTCAGCTTAGAGGGAATACTGCTTTCAACCCCCCGAGAGCCAGCAAGTTTCAGTTCTGAGAGGCGGGACGGAGAGCCGGTGGTGCCTCTTAGACTGCTTTGCTTCCAGCAAAAGGGGCTGGAGGCATGGCATGGGGCATCAGACCCCCCCCCCCCCCGTGGCAGGGCCCGGGGTCTGCCCCCGACTCACTGGAAGCGGCTGCTGGAGCTCGGCATCCGTCTGGCGGTCCTCGTCCTCCCCCTCCCCTTCGCTCTCGCGCTGCTCCATCTGCTGCCAGACGATCGCTTCCTTCTCGTGCTCCTTGCGGTAGAGGTTGGTGCGCTCCGTCACGCTCACGCGCCGCACCACTTTCCTGGGGGGGGGGAAGCACGCGGCATGTGGAGGTTTGGCTGGCCTGTGCCTGGGGGCTCAGCCACAGCCAAGGGGGGCAACTCTCGCACGAGCGGCTGCAGCCAGATCGAGCCCCGAGCCCCAGCCAGCGTTTTGCTAGCCCTTCTCCCACCTCCCCTCCTCACCGCCGCTGGGGATAACACACAGTCCCAGGCCAACCCAGCCCTGCCCTACCCCCCCGCCCCTCCGGTTTCTCTCCATCATACCCTCGGCTGCCCGCACTGGAGGTGCGGCGCTGGAGAAGAGACTTGTGCTTGTCGTGTGACTTCATGATGGCGTCGTGCTTGGTCTTCAGCTCCAGGAGTTTGGCGCGCACCTCTTCGTCTCCGCAGACATCTTGCAAGGGGAGGGAACAGGGGAGGAGATGCCGTTACCCTTCCCCTCTCGCCTGCCGCAGGTATTCTCGCCCCGATCCCTCCTCCAAAGGTACACTATATATTCCCACCAATGCTCCCTTCTAAGCTGTGGAGTCTTGTGAGCAAAAATTCTACTTTGTGAGCTACCGGCATTAAAGTTGTGAGCGAGCGATTGGGCTGCTGCATCCATTATTTTGCTGTGGAGTCAACTTTCCTGAGCCAAGACAAAAACGTGTGAGCCGGGGACTAAAAAGCTGTGAGCTAGCTCACACCAACTCAGCTTACAGGGAACACTGGTGAGGTCATGCTCTCTCCTGTTTTTGCTCACAACAACCCTGAGAGGTAGGTGCGGCTAAGAGTGACTGGCCTGTAGGCTTCCTGGCTGAATCGGGATTTGAACTCTTGAGCTCCCCAGTCCCGGCCAAGTGCTCTGCCCCGTGAACCACAGTGGCTCCTGCAGAACTTTCCCAGCAGAATTTCCCACTGTCGTCCCACCAATTCCAGAAAAGGACAGAGACTGAGGGGGGGGGGGTGTTGGTGTCACTCCAGGCTGATCTAGCCCAGCAATCTGCCTCCGAGAAATGGAATAGCTGAGCATCAGAGTTTCCCATTGGTCCCTGGCTGGTTTTCAGAGGCACACTGCCTTGGAACAAGGAGGCTCCACCAGTTTCTCAATGCCTATTAACCAGGACAGGTAATAGATGATGATGATGATGATGTTGATGCAAAATCTGTATCTCACCTTTCTGGCCTCACAAGCAATGCTCCCTCTAAGCTGTGGAGTCTTGTGAGCAAAAATTCAACTTGGTAAGCTACTGGCATTAAAGTTGTGAGTGAGCGATTTGGCTGCTGCATCAATTAGTGTGCTCTGGAGCCCTCCTTCCTGAGCCGAGACAAAAATGTGTGATCCGGAGGCTAAAAAGCTGTGAGCTAGCTCACACCAGCTCAGCTCAGAGGGAACACTGCGTCCCCACCCACTTCTCCTTTTGGGCTATGAAATTCTGTGGCGTGCCAGGCATACTGACAGCTCTCTGTAGCCAGATGGCAGCCTACCTGCCTCTGAGGACCACTCCTCCCAACCTCCAGCGGTCCCTCCAACTTGGCTACTCGGGCCTCAGTGGGTCTCCCAGGCCTCCTGGGGTCCACTGGGCCTTTTATGTATTTAAGGAATGTCTGCTGAGCTTTCCCTTACAAAGTGGATCAAAAGTGGGCTGAGAGAGGGAAGGGGAGGGAGGGAGGGGAGGGGAAAGGGAAGGGGAAGGGAAACGGAAGGGGAAGGGAAGGGCAAGGGCAAGGGCAAGGGGAAGGGAAAGGGGAAGGGAAATGGAAGGGGAAGGGAAAGGGCAAAGGGCAGGGAAAGGGGAAGGGGAAGGGGAAGGGAGGCTAAGGGGAAGGGGAAGGGGAAGGGAGGCTAAGGGGAAGGGGAAGGGGAAGGGAGGCTAAGGGGAAGGGAAGGGGAAGGGAGGCTAAGGGGAAGGGAAAGGGGGAGGGAAAGGGGGAGGGAAAGGGGAGGGGAGGGAAGGGAAGGGACGTCTAGGCCACAGGGAGGGGCTGCCACAATCTACACGGCACCTGGACAGAGGAGAAAGGGGGGGCAGTGGTGATGGCTCAGAAAGGGGGCATGGGAACGCCATTCCTGCCAGGCCTTGGTGCTTCTTCAATGCTCCCTCTAAGCTGTGTAGTATTGTGAGCAAAAATCCTACTTTGTGAGCTACTGGCCTTAAAGTTGGGAGCAAGCGATTGGGCTGCTGCATAAATTAGTTTGCTCTGGAGCCCTCCTTCCTGAGCGGAGACAAAAATCTGTGAGCCGGAGGCTACAAAGCTGTGAGCTAGCTCACATTAACTCAGCTTAGAGGGAACAATGCTGCTGAACCTACTCGCTGTCCTGAGTTGTGGATTTTAAATTCTGGTTTGTATGTTTTTAATGTCTTTTTATTTTATGCATGTTCTGTCTATGTCTGTAAGCCTCCTTGGGCTCCGCAATGGAAGAAAGGCGGCTAACAAAAGTTGTCAATAAAGAAACAATTTTTGCCAGGATGTAGGAGGCGGCCGAGGCCACGCAGCGCTGCCATCCAGGGCCTCCGGCACTCCTGCTGCCCTCTCCCGACTCACCTAGCGGGGTCTCATCCAAGACAGACTTCCCGTTGAGGTCTGCTCCGTGGGCCACCAAGAGCTCCACCAGATGGATCTGCCAGCGAGAGGGGAAAGAGGTTTCAGCAAAGCAAGGATGCAGTGAGGAGAGAACTGCCCTGCTGGATCAGCCCACCGGCCCGTCTACCCTGCCCGAGCCCTGCCGCAGCACCCCCATGGCAACGAATGGGGCAGGGAGGCTGGCCCCGGGGAAGGCGGTGTGTCTCCCGCTCTGCCCCTAGGAGAGGGGTTCCAAAGCTGCCTCTGTGGCAGGTGCCTCGTCTTCCCTTACGACAGACAGAACGCTCTTCCTTTCCCTTGAGCTGCCTCCGCTAGAGACAGGATGGAAGCTGCCGCACTCTCCCCTCTTGGGAGACGGCCGACAGTCTCTCCTCCCTGACCCAGGAGTTCCCGTGACGAGAGGACAAGCAGCAGACCACAGAACCCCTGGCAGGGCACAGTGGACAGAGGGCAGGGCGAGCCTCCTGGATGGCCAGGGTTGGACCCCCCCCACACTTCTGCCAGGGAAGCAAGCGGCGGGAACTTGGGCTCTCACACAAACGCTCCCTCCGGCCTACCTGGCAGGGGCGTTGTTGGGAGAGAACAGAGCAGGGGAGAAGGATGTTCTGGCTCTTTTGAGCCCCAATTGGAGAGAAAAGCAGGATATAGATAAATGCAGATGCGTCTGGTTGTACCCTCATGTGACCCTTGAGATACACAGACAGGTGAATGAATGACAGATAGAAGACAGACAGATGATAGACAGACAGATTGATACACATGATAGACAGACAGAAGATGGACAGATGGGTAGATAGATGATTGACAGACCATTAATAGACAGACAGATAGGTAGGTAGATAGGTAGATGATAGACAAGCAGATGATACATAGACAGACAGATGATAGAAGAAGAGGAGGAGATGGAGGAGGAAATTGGGTTTATTCCCTGCCCTTCACTTGGACTCTTAGAGCTGCTTACAAACGCCTTTCCCTTCCCCTCCCTGCAACAGACACCCTGTGAGGTCGGTGGGGCTGAGAGAGCTCTTTCCAGAACTGCCCTTGAGAGAACTGCTCTGACAGATCTATGGCTTGCCCAAGGTCATCCAGCGGCTGCAAGTAGAGGAGTGGGGAATCAAACCCAGTTCTCCCAGATTAGAGTCCCCGCACTTAACCACTACACCAAACTGGCTCTCTAAATAGATGACAGACAGACAAACAATAGACAGACAGATAGATAACTTTGGGGGGGGGGGAAGCTTGCCCTCTCTGCCCTGTTTGCTGGCCCTCCAGGCAACGGTTTTGGCTGCTGTGTGAAAAAGGATGCTGGAGAGGGTGGACCCCTGGCCTGATCCAGCAGGTCTCTTCTGATGTGCTCTGTCTGTTCCACCCTTACCAATCGGACTGGGAGACACCCCCACCCCCCACCCCGCCCCGTGCTGGGCTGCTCCAGAAGAGCTGCACAAAACCTGACATGCACAGTTCCACTTCCACGCTGCGGCCACCACCACCACAGTCGTCTCCGGGCCCGGCGTGCCTAATTGCCCTCCTTACGGCTGGCTGCATTAGGAAGCCTTTTGCTGGGCTCTTTGGCGGAACCGAGCAGGGGGTCATAAGGACCATCTGGTCACTCAACCAATCCAGATTAGCGAGATGATCGCGCAGATGCTCTGTGGAGCCAGGAGGGCCAAAGCCGTCTGGGCCACTAGGGGGCAGCGCCTCACCGCAGACTGGCTGGGGAGGGGGAGGAGAGGAGGGCCTGTACCACCCGGCGGAAGCGCTCACCTGGTACTCACCTGGCCCCAAGGGGAAGCACTCACCTGGCCCCAGCAAGCGGCCGCGTGGAGGGGCTGCCACCCGTCGTTATCCTGGACGCTCATGCTGGCTTTGTGTTCGAGAAGCAGCTCTGCAGCCTCCAGGTAGCCGTTGGCCGAGGCGATGTGCAGCTGCAGGGCAGGAAAGGGGGGGGAGAAGAGCGGGACTCAGGGGGGGGAGAGGGGGCCACCTCCAGCCCTCTTCCAGTGCAGCCTCCCACGGTGCTGCTGGCAGCATGGTGGGGGGGGGCACGTGCAGTGTTCCCTCTAAGCTGAGTTAGTGTGAGCTAGCTCACAGTTTTTTAGCCTCCGGCTCACACATTTTTAGGAGCTGCGGTGGCTCAAGTGGTTAAGACGCTGAACTGCAGGCTGTGGAAGGTCAGTAGTTCAGCAGTTCGAGACCCGAGAGTGCCGCGTAACGGAGTGGGCTCCCGTCTCTAGTTCCAGCTCCTGCCAACCTAGCAGTTCGAAAGCAAGAAATTGCAAGTAGATAAATAGGGACCACTTCGGTGGTCAGGTAACAGCGTTCCGTGCGCCTTGATGTTTAGTCATGCCGGCCACATGACCACGGAAATGTCTTCGGATAGCGCTGGCTCTTCGGCTTTGAAACGGAGATGAGCACCACAACCCTAGAATTGGATTCGACTGGCTTTCGAGCAAGGGAAACCTTCACCTTTATTTTACATTTTTGTCTTAGCTCAGGAAGAACGGCTCCAAAGCAAACTAATTTATGCGGTAGCCAAATCGCTCACTCACAGCTTTAATGCCGGTAGCTCACAAAGCAGAATTTTTGCTCACAAGATTCCACTGCTTAGAGGGAGCACTGGGCACGTGGGTGTGCGTCTGCCCACGGAAGAGCAGACCTGACCGCAGAAGGGGTCAGCTGTACCAGTGGCCTCGCCCCGTTCCCCACCAGGCTCCTTCAGATACTGGAGGGCCTCCCCCCCTCCCCGGGCCCAGTTCTCCCAAGTCCCACCAGACACATTCAAAGCTCAGACGGTGCCCTTTGTGAATTTGGCCCAGCCCTGTTTTCCTCTGTAGTCCTCCTACAAACAAAAGGCAGAGCTGGGATGGGGGGGGGAATCAAGGAATCAGGAGTCTGGGGGGGAGCGTTATGGGCTCTCTAGCCCCGCCCCCGGCTCCACGCAGGACATCCCAAGTTAGAGCAACCCCGTCCAGCCTCTGCTTGAAGACCCCCAGCGAGGGAGAGCCCCCTCCTCTTCTCAAGTAACTGCTTCCTAACTACCGGGAACTACTCCTCACCATTGGGAAGTCAGCCCAAATCCCCCACCCCCACCCCCGAAACCTTTGTCCGTCAGATCCCATCTGGAGCAGCAGAGAACCAGCCTTGGCCCCCTTCCATGGGACAGAGCCATTCCTCAGGCGTCTCTCCTCCAGCCTATAACCCTGGCGTCCCCTACCCCCTCCCTTTAACCTTTCCACACAGGACTCCCCCGCCCCCTCCCGGACCCCTAGCCCTCTTCCCTCTCCCTCCTCTGATCTGGCTCCAAATGGTCTGCATCTTTCTCAGATGGGACCCAGCTCTCCAGAGGAGCACTGCCTAGAACAGAGCAGAGGGGAACGGCTACTTCTTGTGACTCAAAACGCTAAGCCTCTGTTAAAGCTCGATTCGGGTCCAGCGACACTTCAGAGGCCAACGAGGTTTTTGTGGGCGTGCGGTGCTTTCGAGAGTCAAACCAGTTTGGTGTAGTGGTTAGGGTCGTGGACTCTAATTGGGGACAACCAGGTTTGATTCCCCACTCCTCCGCATACAGCTGCTGGTGTGACCTTGGGTCAGTCACAAGTTCTCTCAGAGCTGTTTTCTCAGGAGCAGTTCTTGAGAGAGCTCTCTCAGCCTCACCTACCTCACAGGGTGTCTGTTGTGGGGGAAGGGAAAGGAGATTGTGAGCCGCTCTGAGACTCCTGCGGGTAGTGAAGGGCGGGCTATGAATCCAATTTCCAAACCTCTCTGAGGAAGTCTGACCTTCTGCTATGGCCAGGCCTCACCTGGAGTCCTGTGTCCAGTTTTGGGCACCACATTTTAGGAAGGATGTTGACAAGCTTGAGTGTGTCCAGACGAGGGCAACCAGGATGGTGAGAGGGTTGGAATCCAAGTCTTACGAGGAAAGGCTGAAAGAGCTGGGTATGTTAGCCTGGGAAAGAGAAGATTCTCAGAGGGGACATGATTGCAGTCTTCCAGTATTTGAAGGGCTGTCATGTAGAAGAGGGAGCAGATCTATTCTCTCTTGCTCTGGATTGCAAGACTAGATCTAATGGGTGGGAATTACAAGGGAGTTGATACCAGCTAAATATCAGGAGAAACTTCCTAACTGTCAGAGTGGTTGAGCAGTGGAACCATCTGCCTCAGGAGGTGGTGGATGCTCCTTCCCTGGACGTTTTCAAGCGGAGGCTGGACAACCATCTTTCGGGTGTGTTGGAGGTATGTCGGGCTCTCTTTCGGCTCTGCTCCTGCAGAGTGCAGGGGGTTGGACTAGGTGATCGGCAAGGTCCCTTCCAACTCTAACATTCTATGAGTCTATGAATTTGGGGCCTCTGACTCTCGAAAGCGCCACACGCCTCCAAAAATCTTGCTGGCTTCTCAGGTGTTCCTGGACTCGAATCTAAGCAGAACCACCTGCCTGCCCTCTGGAACTGTGCTTCTGTGACAGCAGCCTCCAGGACTGGGCTGGACTCTGTGACATCTGGGTCACCTTCAGCTAGCCACAGTCTATCCGCCGGGGGTTGAAAGGAAGCCCAGAGACCCCTTCTACTCTCAGCATGGGGGGCAGACCGATAGGCTGAGCCAGGGGGCTCGGGTCGGGTATCCCCGCCCAAGCAGGGCTCCAGGCGGGCCTCTCACCAGGGTGGCTCTGTGGTCCAGCGGCGTGTCCAGGTCGACTCCCTCCTGCAGCAGCCGGTGGATGTCATCCACCATGGCACGCTCCACGGTCGAACGGGCCTCTTCGATGGTCTCCTGAGTTATACCTGGGCAGGGATGTCAGGAGAAAGAGAGAGGAGCTTGTCACAGACAGGGCACCGCCCTTTGCCGGGCCACTTGACGCCGCGGGCAATGCCCACATGGCACAATGGCTGACAGCAAGCTCCCAGAGAGCACGGCTTTGCTTCTCACCCAGGTCGAGTTTTCGGTTGAGAGAGAGGGAGGGGGCCGGAGCCTTGCCTGCCCCAGAGGGAGGAGTCTGGGCCTTCCCTCGGGGCTCCTGCGCTTGGATCCGGAGACTCAACGTAGAACGTTACAAACGAACCGGCTCCCGTAGAACGTTACAAACGAACCGGCTCCCACCTCCTGCTGTTCTAGTCCACAAGGGGAAGTCACAACTAAGGGCGATTCTGCCTCTGGCGTTCGCTCCACATCTTCTCAACTGGGTGGCAAAAGTGCACCTCAAAGCCACATTCGGATGCTTCGGGACGAGACCGTTCTGACTGCAGAGTCATCCCTGAATGGCCATAAACCTATGCAGAAGGTACTGCAAAATCCAATGATCACAGAAAGCAAAAGCAGCATGCAATGCAGAGGGGGGTTCTGCCCATTGTAGGTTTCATAAAACGGAGGGAGAAGCCAATGCAGAATCGCCCATAGAGGAAGACACGCCCAACTGGCTTTGGGGCAGTTGCCCGCAACAGACACAAAGCGGCACGGGACCAAGGCGACCATTAGTGTGTCTGATCTGCCTAATCCCTAAACAAGGGAAGAAGAACGGAAGCCGCTTTGCCTCCCTGATGGAGAGAAAGGCAGGTGAGACGCCAAGGGAATAAACAAGCAGACAAGCGTAATTAGGTTCCTGAGCCTATTTGCACTGGACCTCTGGTTCCGGGGAGGCATGGAACCAAGATGGACACCGCCCAGTTAAACTGCGGAACTCGCTGCCACAGGATGTGGTGATGGCACTAACTTGGAAGGCTTTAAAAGGGGAGTGGGCAGATTCCTGGAGAACAGGGCTACCCGACGGCTACTACTCGTGATGGGTGCCGACTCCCTCTCGTTCCGGAGGCATTCATGCCTCTTTGTATCAGCTGCTGTGAAGCGTGGTGGGTGGGAGGGTGCTGTTGCACCCATCCTGCACATGGGCGTCGTAGAGGCAGCTGGTCGGCCGCTGTGTGAACAGAACACGGGACTAGGTGGACCCATGGTCTGCTCCGGCAGGGCTCTTCTGATGTTCTTCCTGATCCAGTGCTGAGGTGCAGCATTCAGAGGTCTGATGGGCCATGCTGCAACGCCGACCTGGCAATAATTCAATAGGACGCCAGCACTGGGTGGACGGGCAACCCTCTTGTGACCTGGGCACGGCCAAACCTCACCGATGGATTTCGCCCAGCCCTCGACCACCCCTTGAACCACGAAGCGGTGCTGCTGTCCAAGCTAGGACTCGATGGAGGAGACGTGACAGAAGCCATCTGCTTGAGCATCATGGGACTGGGGTAGATGAGGTGACCTCTAGGTCACCTTCACTCCTACAAATTCTACTACCCTGTGGGGGGGAGGGCTGAACAAAGAGCTGAGCAGGAGACGGGGAGGGGCTGTAGCTCAGGGAAAGAGCCTCTGCTTGGTGTGTAGAAGGTCCCAGGTTCAATCCCCGGCATCTCCAGTTAACAAGGACCAGGCAATAGGTGATGTGAAAGACCTCCGTCTGAGACCCTGGAGAGCTGTAAAGAGGGGCTGTGGCTCAGGGGCAGAGCCTCTGCTTGGTATGTAGAAGGTCCCAGGTTCAATCCCCAGCATCTCCAGCTGAAAGGACCAGATAGGAGATGATGGGAAAGACCTCTCAGGCCTGAGACCCTGGAGAGTTGCTGCCAGTCTGAATAGACAAGACTGAACTTGATGGACCAGAAGGTCTCATTCGGTAGAAGGCAGTTTCATTTGATGGGCCAGCTCCACTTCCTGAAGGGGTCACAGGCAGGTCCAAAGGCAAGTGCCGCAGGAGGTGGTGGCAGCACGGATGGCTTCAAGAGGGAACTGGATAAACATCTGGAGCAGAGGTCCATCAGTGGCTATGAGCCACAAGGCATAGACAGGGACTCTGGGGCAAGTGATGCTCTGTATTCTTGGTACTTGGGGGGGGGTCAACAGTGGGAGGGCTTCTAGTGTCCTGGCCCCACTGCTGGACCTCCTGAGGGCACCTGGTATTTTTGGCCACTGTGTGCCACAGTGAGTGTTGGACTGGATGGGCCATTGTCCTGATTCAACATTGGCTTCTCTTATGTTCTTATGTTGTTATGTTCAAGTGGACGGATGGTCTGCCTGGCCTACGCGACTCCATCTTTATGACATGCTGGCGTTTCGTCTCCCTGAGTCTGGTGAGAGGACAATGCTCGGCTGCTCCCAAGGGAACTTTCCTCTCTCTTTCACGCTGGTTAGCAGCCCTGCCCTTCAAAGGCCTGGGTGGTGTCTTCCCACCGCTGGATGCCAGGTGCAAGACAGCCGGGCTCATCCAAGGGCCGGGGACAGCTTGATGCTTTCACGACGGATAGCCAGCATTGAGGGTATAAGATGTGTAGTTTTAGTGATGCACGTGGGTCTCAGCTTCTGGCCGGCTTCACTGCGTGTGCGCAGGCTCAGGGCCCAGCGGATGGGAGCTTAGCCTGCATTTTCTTAGGATGCATGAATGGAAGCCTTGTGTCCAGATCACAGGAGGTGGCCGTTCCGCTCTATTCTGCGTTGGCCAGGCCTCCCCTGGAGTCCTTTGTCCAGTTTGGGGCACCAAACTTTAGGAAGGATGTTGACAAGCTCGAGTGTGCCCAGAAGAGGGTAACCAGGATGGTGAGAGGGTTGGAATCCAAGTCTTATGAGGAAAGGCTGAAAGAGTTGGGTCTGTTTAGCCTGGGAAAGAGAAGGCTTAGAGGGGACATGATGGCAGTCTTCAAGTATCTGAAGGGCTGTCATGTAGAAGATGGAGCAGATCTACTCTCTCTTGCTCCGGATTGCAAGACTAGATCTAATGGGTGGAAATGACAAGGGCGTCGAGATACCGGCTAGATATCAGGAGAAACTGGAACAGGAGCAGTGGAACAGCCTGCCTCGGGAGGTGGTGGATGCTCCTTCCCTGGACGTTTTCAAGTGGAGGCTGGAAGACCATTTTTCAGATATGTTGTAGGGCTCTCGTTCGGCTCTGCTCCTGCAGAGTGCCAGGGGTTGGACTAGATGACCTGCAAAGGCCCCTTCCAACTCTAACATTCTATGATTCCTCTACCCTTGATGCTTTATTAAAAACCTCCTTGTAAGCAAACCTGGATCTCCTGTATTGTTCCTTGGGATTTCTCCGAATCTGGAACATGGTCCCAAGAACACACGAAGCTGCCTCGCGCTGAATCAGGCCCTTGGTCCACCGAGGTCAGTACTCTCGACACGGACTGGCAGCCGCTCTCAAGCAGGGTCTCAGGCTGAGGCCTTTCCCATCACCCACTGCCTGATTCTTTTTTAACTGGAGGTGCTTCCGGGGATCGAACCTGGGAACTCCTACTTGCCAAGCAGAGGCCCTTCCACTGAGCCACAGCACTGCCCCCCCCAATTCAGAACGAAAGAGAGCCTCACCTTGGTCGGCCATGGCCATCTCAATGTAGTCGAGGGTCACGTCGTCCTCGCAGAGGTCGTACGGCATGTTCCCATCGGAGTTGACGGCGAGCAGGTTGGCACCTCTGGGGAAAGAGCGGAGGAGAAGTGAGCATCTCCCTCTGCTGTGCCCGGTGCATCTGCCCGCACAGCACAGGCAAGCGTGCTGCCCGGTGCCAAGTGTAACAGATACAAGGAGTTATTTCTGTTCGTGAACGGCCGGGCATGCTTGGAAGACACAGCTCTACGGGCACCAGCTCTTCCCTGAACGTTGCGGATTGGGTTTCTCCCTCTCCTCCTCACATCAAGGGACAGTGACTGAAACCGAACCCTGAGCCCCCCTGCCCTCCCCGAGCACCTCTCTGCTCCTTCACCAGGGCCCAGCAGCTCCTGGGAAGGGCCAGGAGGAAGCAAGAACCAGTGTTCCCTCTAAGCAGAGTCAGTGTGAGCTGGCTCACAGTTCTTTAACCTCCGGCTCACACATTTTTGTCACAGCTCAGGAAGTTTGGACCAAAAACTGGTTAATTCATAATTTGTGGATCAAAAACTGGCTAATTAATAGGAAACAGAGAGTGAGTATAAATGGGCAATTTTCTCAGTGGAGGGTGGTAAGCAGTGCAGTATCGCAGGGATCAGTACTCGTTCCAATGCTTTTTAACTTGTTCATTAATGATTTGGAATTGGGCGTAAGCAGTGAAGTGGCTAAATTTGCAGATGACACGAAGTTGTTCAGGGTGGTGACAACCAGGGAGGATTGTGAGGCACTCCAAAGGGATCTGTTGAGGCTGGGCAAGTTGGCGTCAGCACGGCAAATGGGGTTCAATGTGGCCAAGTGATGCACATTGGAGCCAAAAATCCTAACTATGAATACACGTTGATGGGGTCTGAACTGGCAGAGACTGACCAAGAGAGAGATCTTGGAGATGTAGTAGATAACACGATGAAAATGTCGAGACAGTGTGCGACTGCAACAAAAAAGGCCAATGCTATGCTGGGGATTATTAGGAAGGGTACTGAAAGCAAATCAGCCCCTGTATAAATCATTGGTGCGACCTCATTTGGAGTCCTGTGTACAGTTCTGGTCACTGCACCTTAAAAAGGATATTATAGCTTTGGAAAAAGTGCAGAAGGCGGCAACTAGAATGATAAAAGGGTTGGAACACTTTCCCTATGGAGAACGGTTGAGGCACTTGGGGCTCTTTAGCTTGGAGAAACGACGGCTAAGCAAACGCATTTTTTAAAAGGGGCTGTGAGTTGCTTCTTCTTTTCTTAATCTCATGATGAACTGAATTTCGCCTTTGCTGCACTTCTTTGAAAATCAGTTTGTGTTATAAGATTTTTGCCAGGAATCTGCTTTGGATTTGGAACCAGGTCTCTTATGGAAAGCTCCGAGTGCCTGTTAGGTTTTGTTTGGGGGGAGAAAAGCCTTGTTTGTCTACCAGGGGTGCGGAGTTTCCCCCCACCCCGTGACTCCATACTTCCTGGTCAGTTTTAGAGTTTATCTTTTTAACTGTGGCTTTTTTTTTTACTGTTAAAATAACTTGCTGCATTTGGATCATCTGACAGCCTTCACTATTCTTGTGAGCTTTGTGTGTCACTTTGCAGTGGCGAATGACACACGGAGAGGCTAGACCAGTGGAAATCAGCAAGCGGTGCCCATCCACGGGCAGGGAGATCCCCAGCACGGGCACAGCATCTCGGGAACTCTCTGCCACGGGACAAAAAGCTCGGACGCCTGCGAGCTCTGGCCGCGGTGCAAGCGCCACGTGCCGAAAACTCGCCTGCTTACAGGAGATCCCAGGAGACCTCCGGTAGCACCGAGGACTCAGTTACGGGTCAACAATACACCCCCGTTAAATATTTACAGCCCTACAAGCAAGATCTGACCAATTACCAAGAGCCTGAAGGAAATGACCTCAATTCCAGGTGAGATCATGAGGTAAGGAGCAGGGCTCCAGAATACAGGCTGTGTGGTCAGACTCCGGTGTAGCTGCCTTGGAGGGCTTCTTCGGAATGCCGTCTCCTGCAGTTGGGGGGGGGAGGAATATCTCTCCTCCCACCGAGATGATGGACCGAGGGCTACAGAATAGACGCTTCCTTCCTGCAGCAGCTGAGAAGCGGCGAGAACTCGCCGGCTCACAGCCAAGGATAAAGTCCCTTGGCTGAATGTCCTGAGAGGTACTGGTTAAAAGGTACAGGAATGGCTGGCCAGAATACGGACTGGAAACTCCCGGGGGTTGGGAGCAAGGAGATGGGGTGGGGTGGGGGTCCCCTGAGGGGCTCCAGTCCAGGCACCTGGCCTCGCTGCAAAGTGGCACGCCGATAAACATGGGAAGCTCTGAGCCAGGCCATCGGACTTATCAAACCCCAGCCAGTTTTCCCCAGCGCCATTTCTGGACATCCAGCACACGGTAAAAAGTGACACAAAACTAGCAAAACAACTGTGTGCTAAATTTCCCACAACACATTCATGAAGGAGACGTCATTTAAAGTGTAATCGATCTATTATATGAAGTCAATATGCCCATACAATCCATCATAGGAAAATACAGAGGCCAAAAAGTAAGTATACAGAATTATAGAGAGAGAGTCCAACACTTTTCCCAAGTAATTTTTCAGTGTTTCAGATCTCTGGTTCTTCCTGGTCTATGAAATAGACTCAGCAGGCTAGATATTCTGCGGCATGTTTTGTTCCTGTAACGTTGTAGTAACCTACGAGGGTGCTGTTTAGAGCTAGGGAGACCTTGCCCAACATTGAAATAATAGAAAAGCACTACCTTTTAAGGAACTGAAAAGGGATTCTCAGCAGTGGTTCTCTGTTCCTGAGGAAGGACCAGAAGTCTGAAACACTGAAAAATTACCTGGGAAAAGTGTTGGACTCTCGCTATAATTCTGTATATTTACTCTTTGGCCTCTGTATTTTCCTATGATGGACTGTACAGGCATAATGACTTCATATAATAGATCTATTACACTTTAAATGACGTCTCCTTCATGAATATGTTGCGGGAAACAGTTGTTTTGCTTGTTTTGCTAGTTCTGTGTCATCCAGAGACGCTGACTGTACAAGGTTGGCCTCCGCAGAAGTTAAAGCCAGATGTGGTGTAATCGGGCTGGTGTGGGCAGAGCCGTCGTCTCAATGTCATCAATCACGCAGAAACACCAGAGAGCCCAGAGCCCGCTTACGTTGTCAGGCATATCTGACAAAGGGGGCTGCAGGGAACAGACACGGCATGGTCCGGTCACGGTGTCAAGCGCCGGGGACTCTCGAGCCTCTGTGTGGCTTTGTCTGCGACAAACAGAGTGGCCAGTTTGAATATCAGAAGCAGCCACAATGGATCAGGCCCAGCTCGGCATCCCACGGCACAGAATAACCAACCGGACGTCCCCACAAGCAATGCTCCCTCTAAGCTGTGGAGTCTTGTGAGCAAAAATTCTATTTTGCAAGCTACTGGCATTAAAATTGTGAGCGAGCAATTTGGCTACTGCATACAGTTAGTTTGCTCTGGAGCCCCATCCTTCCTGAGTGAAGACAAAAATGTGTGAGCCGGAAGCTAAAAAACTCTGAGCTAGCTCACACTAACTCAGCTTAGAGGGAACAGTGCCCACAGGTCCTCCCAACAGAGGCCGTTGCTGTCCTGTCATTGACCCCTAGTGCTCATAAGGGTTACTGCCTCTGAACATGGAGGTTTCACTTGGGCCAACAGCCAGTCACGGACCTCTCCTCCATGAATGTGTCAGATCCCCTCTTAGGTTTCCCTTGCTCAAAAGCCAGTTGAATCCGACTCTAGGGCTGCAGTGCTCATCTCCGTTTCCAAGCCGAAGAGCCAGCACTGTCCGAAGATGTTTCCGTGGTCATGTGGCCGGCATGACTAGATGCCAAGGCGCACGGAACGCTGTTCCCTTCCCACCGAAGCGGTACCTATTTACCTAGTTGCAATTTCTTGCTTTCGAACTGCTAGGCTGGCTGGAGCTGGGGCCAGAGACGGGAGCTCATTCCGTCATGCGGCACTCGGGTCTCGAACTGCAGAACTACCGACCTTCCAGTCTGCAGTTCAGCGTCTTAACCACTATGCCACTGCAGCCCTTGTCAGATCTTCTCTTAAAACCAGCTAAATCAGCACGCTCGCTTGTTGCTGTATCCTGTTTCAGTGAATCCCCCACAAGTTAATTCGTCTTTGAACTCAAGTGGGGAGCTGAAGCAATAGAACAAAGTTTGATTCCAGCGGCACCTTTAAAACCAACAAGTTTAATTCTGGGCATAAACTTTCGTGTGCGTGCACGCAAAAGCTTATACCCAGAATTAAACTTGTTTGTCTTAAAGATGCCGTTGGAATTAAACTTTTTTCTTTGGGCTGGACCCTGTCATCTCCCGTACGTGAGTGGGAGCCCATCTGGACGGGGAAATGCTCTTTCCTGGACGACAGGAGCTCTGTCCTCGGCTACCAACCGGAGGATTGCCAGGCAATTCATATAAACCACCTCTGAATGTCTCTTGTCTTGAAAACACTACGGAGTTGCCGTAAGTCAGCTGCATCTTGACAGCGCTTTCGACTACTACTAAGGGTGGCCGATGCCGCTGGCACGGCATGAGAGCCCTTAGTCAAGACTGGCAGGATCTGGTGGGAGAATACTTTCCCAGAGCGATACATCCAGCACAATCAGAGCAGGCAGGGGACTCAGACGCTGCAGGGGGTTCAAGGCTCCTGAGCTGAGGCAGCAGTCTCAGTGGTAAGTACTAGAAATGGGCTCCTCTCTGTGCCCTCCCCGTCTGATCCAGCCGAGGCGGCACCTCTGCAGCTGGTCTCTTGCAAGGGTCAGGCCTGGGAACATTCCAGGCGTCAGACCAGAACCTGCCAAAGAAGACAGCTGAAGGGCCAAGTGCAAGGTCCAGAGCTGTAAGGACCAGGGAGAGGGGAGGCATGAGAAAAACCTGTTTCTTGCCCCTACGACTGTGCGATGTGATCATGGCCACAAACAGCTTTATTTTTGTTTCAATTTATTGATTCGATTGACGACTGGGTAGATTCAAGGGGACTGGGTAGATTCAAGGAGGAGAGGTCGATCAGTGGCTCCTAGCCATGGTGACTAAGGGGAGCCTCCACATTCAGAGGCAGTCAACCTTGGAATCCAAGCGCCAGAAGGCATCATTAGGGGAAGGGCTCAGCCTCTCTGCCCTGTTGCTGGCTCTTCACAGAGGAACTGGCTGGCCACTGTGTGAGACTAGATGGACCCTCACTAGTCTGAACCAGCAGGGCTCCTCTGATGTTCTCATCAGGGGAAGGCCTCGGCCTCTCTGCCCTGTTGTTGGCCCTTCAGAGGCACTGGCTGGCCGCTGTGTGAGACGGGAGGCTGGACTTGATGGACCCTCCCTGGTCTGATCCAGCAGGGCACTTCTGACGTTCTCCTCAGCGGAAGGCCTTGGCCTCTGTGCCCTGTTGCTGGCCCTCTGGAGGAACTGGTTGGCCAATGTGTGAGACAGGAGGCTGGGCTAGATGGACCCTCCCTGGTCTGATCCAGCCCAGGACTCTTCTGGTGTTCTCATCAGGGGAAGGCCTCAGCCTCTGTGCCCTGTTGTTGGCCCTCCAGAGGAACTGGTTGGCCCCTGTGTGAGGCAGGGTGCTGGACTAGATGGACCCTCACTGGTCTGACCCAGCAGGGCTCTTCTGGTGTCCTTATCAGGGGGAGGCCTCAGCCTCTCTGCCCTGTTGCTGGCCCTGCAGAGGAACTGGCTGGCCCCTGTGTGAGACGGGAGGCTGGACTAGACGGACCCTCCCTGGTCTGACCCAGCAGGGCCCTTCTGGGGTTCTTCCCAGAGGAAGGCCTCAGCCTCTCTGCCCTGTTGCTGGCCCTGCAGAGGAACTGGCTGGCCCCTGTGTGAGACGGGAGGCTGGACTGGATGGACCCTCCCTGGTCTGACCCAGCAGGGCTCTTCTGAGGTTCTTAGGGGTGGCAAAAGACTTGCACTGGCTAGTAGGGAGAGACGGGGTTTCGGCCTTTCCTGCCCAGTGGCCCGCAGAAGCAGAATTAAGCAGTTATGCACAATAAGCGAACTTAACACATAGACCTCTTGGCTTTTGTGGGTGTGGAATTTCACACACATGCACACCCACTGCTCACTCACACTCATCTTATGGTGTGTTCCTGGCAAGACCAACCCCTCTGGATATCCAGCAAAGCCCAACCAGGTTGCCCCTAAAGAAGCCGACAAGCGGCACGCCCCGCCATGCCCGGCTGCTGCCTGGTACTCAGCAGTCTTCCACCCCTGGGCCCCAGCGCCGATGCCAGCTGCCCCCCCCCCCAACGCCGCTTACTTTGCAATGAGGAGTTCCACCAAATGCAGGTGCCCGCAGGTGGCGGCGGCGTGCAGCGGGGTCCAGAGCTCGCTGTCGCAGGCGTTGACGTTGGCACCAGCTTCCAGCAGCAGCTCGGCGATGTCCCCGTAGTCATCGATGCAGCACTGGTGCGAGACGGGGGGCGGGAAGAAAGGCCGGGGCGGGGGGAGAGACAGAGAGGATGAACTCAGCACCAAAAGCCGCAGAGAAGAGTGCTGGCAGAGAAGGCCTCGCCCAGTGCCTCAAGCCTCAGCCTCCAAGGGAACGGGGGTTTGCAAACAAGTTAGTGAGACAGACCAGGGCAAACGGTGGGCTTCCTTCCTGTTTACTCTCCCGCCTCTGTCCCTTTGGAGCAGACTGACAGATCACAGGGAACTGGCCTGCCGGCCTTCCGCTCTCCTCTCGCACACTCCTCTCTCCTCTTGCACACGTCCGCGACAGAGGACTCCCTGCACCCGGACCCACCAGAGGTAGTTCAGATTAGTTCTGTCTCTCTCGCTCTCTTAAGCGTCACTGTCTAGAATGTAGTTCCCAAATCAAAGGACTGTTGTTAGTCTTGAAACGGAAAAAGCGGCTCTGCGTCACTCTGTGACCCTGCTAGCACGCTGAGAGCAAAGGACTTCTACTATGTGTGGCCGAGGTGCGCTGTGCTAAGCTGGGAAGGGATATTTGACTAACTAACCAGTTACTGCCAACAAAGAGAGCCTGGGGCTCCAAGGACAGGAAGAAGGAGGAGGAGGAAGAGGAGGAGATTGGATTTATCCCTTGCCCTTTACTACCCACGGGAGTCTCAGAGCGGCTTACAAACTCCCCTTCCCCACAACAGACACCCTGTGAGGGAGGCAGGGCTGAGAGAGCTCTGACAGAAACTGCTCTTTTTCAAGGACAGCTCTGACAGAACTGTGGCTTGCCCAAGGTCATCCAGCAGGTGCAAGTGGAGGAGTGGGGAAGCAAACCCATTCTCTCAGTTTAGAGTCCTTGCACTTAACCACTACACCAAAGCAGCTCTGGAGCTCCCACGGCCAAGAGACTGCCTCTGCCCCGCCCTCTCTTCATGCTGCCCTCTGCCACCAGCCAACCCCAACATATCTGTACCTCAGGGTCCCACTTGCCAGGGCACATGAGGAAGCCCTCTTTGCAGCTCACCCACCAACGCCAAATGCCCTCCTGCCCCCATTCTGGGCATTCCGCAGAAGGGGCAGGGCCCACAATTTCTCCATCCCGTCTTCAGGACAGGACATTTCAACGTCTGCGCTTCCCAGTGCTGCTGCCAAAGGGTTCACACTCCCAAGACGAGATGAAACGAGAGGAGGCGGCGGATGGCATCAACCCCCCCTCGCAAGACAGCCAGTGTGGTGCAGCAGTTAAGAGTGTTGGACTAGTATCTGGGAGACCTTGGGGCTCTTTAGCTTGGAGAAACGACGGCCGAGGGGTGACATGATCGAGGTTTATAAGATTACGCATGGTATAGACCAGGTTGAGAGGGAAGTCCTTTTCTCCCTTTCTCACAATACAAGAACTGGTGGGCACTCCATGAAATTGCTGAGCAGTCAGGCTAGAACAGATAAAAGGAAGTACTTCTTAACCCAAAGAGTGATTCACACATGGAATTCACTGCCACAGGAGGTGGTGGCAGCTACAAGCATGGACAGTTTCAAGAGGGAATTAGATCAACATCTGGAGCAGAAGTCCATCAGTGGCTATTAGCCACAGGGTATAGATAGGGACTCTCAGTCTGGGGCAGGTGATGCACTCTATCCTTGGTGCTGGAGGGGGCAGCAGTGGGAGGGCTTCTAGTGTCCTGGCCCCACTGCTGGACCTCCTGGGGGCACCTGGTATATTTTGGCCACTGTGTGACACAGAGTGTTGGACTGGAGGGGCCGTTGGCCTGATTCAACATTGGCTTCTCTTATGTTCTTAATCTCCTTCCCCTCATCTCCCCACAACAGACAACCCGTGAGGTCGGTGGGGCTGAGAGAGCTCTGAGAGAACAGCGACTGGCCCAAGGTCATCCAGCTGGCTTCACTTATGTTCTTATGTAGACCTGGATTCGAATCCCCAAGTGTGCCATGGAAGCTTGCTGGGTGACCTTGCGCCAGTCACACTCTCTCGGTCTGACTGACCTCACAGGGTTGTTGTGAGGATAAAACGGAGGAGAGGGGAATGATGTAAGCCGCCTTGGGACCCCATTAGGGGGAAAAGGTTGGGTATAAATGAAAGGACGGATGAAATAAAATGGAACCCCTTCTGGCAAGTGAGGCATTTGTCTGAACAGATCATTCTGAGACAGACCAAGGCAAGCAGAGAGGTGCAGGCGCTGAGATCTCCCTCCTATCAGTTTCTATACTTCTTGGCCAATATATTAAGAGCATAAGAGAAGCCAATGTTGGATCAGGCCAGTGGACCAACCAGTCCAACACGCTGTCTGTCACACAGTGGCCAAAAATACCAAGTGCCATCAGGAGGGTCCAGCAGTGGGGCCAGGACACTAGAAGCCCTCCCACTGTTGCCCCCCCTGCCAAGCACCAAGAAGACAGAGCCTCACTTGCCCCAGAACGAGAGTCCCTATAAGAACATAAGAGAAGCCAACGTTGGATGAGGCCCATGGCCCATCCAGTCCAACACTCTGTGTCACACAGTGGCCAAAAATACCAGGGGCCATCAGGAGGTCCAGCAGTGGGGCCAGAACACCAGAAGCCCTCCCACAGTTGCCCGCACCCCCCCCCCCCAAGCACCAAGAAGACAAAGCATCACTTGCCCCAGACTGAGAGTTCCTATAAGAACATAAGAGAAGCCAATGTTGGATCAGGCCAAAGGCTCATCCAGTCCAACACTCTGTGGCACACAGTGGCCAAAAATACCAGGTGCCATCAGGAGGTCCTCCAGTGGGGCCAGGACACCAGAAGCCCTCCCACTGTTGCCCCCCCCCCCGAGGCACCCAGAATACAGAGCATCCCTTGCCCCAGACTGGGAGTTCCTATAAGAACATCAGAGAAGCCAACGTTGGATCAGGCCAACGGCCCATCCAGTCCAACACTCTGCGTCACACCGTGGCCAAAAATACCAGGTGCCATCAGGAGGCCCAGCAGTGGGGCCAGAACACCAGAAGCCCTCCCACTGTTGCCCCCCCCCCCCCCGAGGCACCCAGAATACAGAGCATCCCTTGCCCCAGACTGGGAGTTCCTATAAGAACATCAGAGAAGCCAACGTTGGATCAGGCCAACGGCCCATCCAGTCCAACACTCTGTGTCACACAGTGGCCAAAAATACCAGGTGCCATCAGGAGGTCCTCCAGTGGGGCCAGGACACCAGAAGCCCTCCCACTGTTGCCCCCCCCCCCCGAGGCACCCAGAATACAGAGCATCCCTTGCCCCAGACTGGGAGTTCCTATAAGAACATCAGAGAAGCCAACGTTGGATCAGGCCAACGGCCCATCCAGTCCAACACTCTGTGTCACACAGTGGCCAAAAATACCAGGTGCCATCAGGAGGCCCAGCAGTGGGGCCAGGACGCTAGAAGCCCTCCCACTGTCGCCCCCCCCCCCCAAGCACCAAGAATACAGAGCATCCCTTGCCCCAGAGTTCCTGTATTCTTCTTATGTGGGCACTCGGTAATCTTCTCTACTTTGTAATTTGCTTTTTCATTGCCTAAATAAAGTTGTGGGATATCTTTGCCCCCCCCTCCATTAGCATCATTACTGTGGGGGGGACGGGACTGCGATTGAGAGGGAGGCTGGGGGATATGCCCAAGACCACCCAGGGGAGGTGAGGTTTGAACTAGGAAGGAACTGCTTGAGTCCTCTTGAGCCTGCCAGCTTGTCCATCGATTCAGACAATCTCATTCACTCTTTACATTTCTCTCCCACCCTTCCCGTAAGGAGCTCGGGTTGAGCCCATTTTAGGCTGACAGAGAACAACAGGCCCAAGATAAACCAGGTGAGCTTTGCGGGTGGAGCAGGACTTCGAGCCCCATTTATTCTCCATCCAAGATCAAGACCTTGCTGACAGTGCCACATTTGACTGTAGGTCAGACTGGTGTAGAGCCAGTTTGGTGTAATGGGTAAGAGCGGCGGACTCCAATCTGGAGAAATGGGTTTGAATCCCCACTCCTCCACACGCAGCCAGCTGGGTGACCCTGGGTCAGGTACAGTTCTCTCAGAGCTGTTCCCTCAAGAGCAGTTTGCAGTGAGACTCCAACTCTTCTACTTCTTCAGGTCTCAGAGATCTGTTCTGCTAGCAAAGGCACTTCCCCCTAGCAGGAGACCTCCCAATGGAAGACTTTCAAAGTACTCCCTCTAGTGGAACAGATCCACAGGATACAACCCAGTCTCTGCAACAAAAGTAAAGGTTTCCCTCGCTCGAAAGCCAGCCAAATCTGACTCTAGGGGGCAGTGCTCATCTCCGTTTCCAACCCGAAGAGCCAGCACTGTCCAAAGACTTCTCCATAGGCATGTGGCCGGCATGACTAGACGCCGAGGTGCACGGTTACGCTGTTCCCTTCCCACCGAAGCGGTACCTATTTATCTACTTGCAATTTATTGCTTTCAAACTGCTAGGATGGCAGGAGCTGGGGCCAGAGACAGGAGCTCACTCCGTCATGCAGCACTTTGGTCTCGAACTGTTGAACTCCCCAACCTTCCGGTCTGCAGTTCAGCGTCTTAACCACTTGAGCCACCGCATCATAACCCTAGTCTCTGCTACAGCACCTCTCTGTATAGAAGACTCCAGACCCATCCATCTTTTAATCAGCATTAGAAGGTTACGAGACAGGTGTGCTGTGCCAATTGAGGAGTGACAGACAGAGGGCCAGGCAGATGTGGAGGGGAAGTGGCTCAGTGGAAGAGCCTCTGCTTGGTGTGCAGAAGGTCCCCGGTTCAATCCCCGGCAGCACCTCCGGCTGAAATGGTCCAGGCACCAAGGCTGGAGAGCGGTTGCCAGTCAGAGCAGACCAATTCTGACCTTCGGGGACCAACCAAGGGTCTCATTCCGTGTAAGGGAGGTTCATGTATTCAACTGGGGGGGGGATACAGTGAGAAAGGGGGTCAGCAGCCCACTCTGTGCAAGAGGAGCCCTCGCCAAACTGCAGCTTGAACCCCGCTCCCACCACCTTCGTCTTGCAAAAAGGGAAGGAGGGGAAGGAGGGAGGAGAGGGCTGGGATTAAAGGCTCAGCGGGAGCCTCTTCTGAACAAGAGTTCGCAGCACACTGGGGATCAGCGGAAAGGAGCCTTCCAGCCATTTGGCACGGAGGAGGCCGCTGGTGCATTCTGGAACTCGGAGTGGCAGAGGCGGCCGGGAGCCAGTGGAGGAGAGTAAACAGAGCAGGGCACGAGGGCGGGCGGGTGGGCGGGAGGGTGAGCATTCCTGGCAGGACCGGCTGGGCTGTGCTGGGAATTAGCAGACCGAGGAGAGGCTGACCGGTTGAGCCACAAGGGTCAAGGGGGACCCCTCGGATGGCACGCCTCCAGCCCCTGCGGCCAGAGAGCAATCCCCTCCTCGTGACTGCCTGCCGCTGGCACGGAAGAGCACGCGGGCTCTGGAACCCTGCCGGGAGGAAGGGCTGAGCAAGGAGAGGGGGCTGTGGCTCAGCGCTGGAGCACCTGCTGGGCACACAGAAGGCCCCAGGTCCAGTCCCTGGCACCCCCGGCAGCAGGTGCTGTGGAAGCCCTTTCTCTGCGTGAGACCCTGGAGGAGGAGGAGGAGAAGACAAAGAGATTGGATTTATACCCTGTCCTTCACTACCCAAAGGAGTCTCAGAGCGGCTTACAAACTCCTTTCCCTTCTCCTCCCCACAACAGCCGCCCTGTGAGGTAGGTGGGGCTGAGAGAGCTCTGACAGGAACTGCTCTTTTTCAAGGACAGCTGTGCCAGAGCTTGTGACTGACCCAAGGTCACACCAGCAGATGCAAGTGGAGGAGAAGTCAGGAATCAAACCCGGTTGTCCCAGATTAGAGTCCGCGCACTTAACCAAACTGGCATCTCATCGGGCAGTAGGTGATGTGAAAGACCCTGGAGAGCTGCTGACGGTCTAAGTGGACAACTCTGGCTCAGATGAATCGATGGAATGATTTGGTATAAGGCAGCCTTCGTGTGTGCACCCATGTATCAAGAAGGAGGAGGAGGAGGAGGATTGATGATGAGATTGGATTTATACCCCGCCCTTCACTACCCAAAGGAGTCTCAGAGAGGCTCACAGTCTCCTTTCCCCTCCCCTCCCCACAACAGAGACACCCTGTGAGGTCGCTGAGGCTGAGAGAGCTCTGACAGAAACCGCTCTTTTTCAAGGACAGCTGTGCCACTGCTTGTGACTGACCCAAGGTCACACCAGCAGGTGCAAGTGGAGGAGTGGGGAACCACTATACTTAACCACTACACCAAACTGGCTCTCTGGTGAGCAGACTAACCTGGAGGGACCAAACCCGCTGAGTTGCCCAGAGCTGCGTGCCCCAGAGGTGTCCCCTGGGAAGAGCCAAACAGACTCCCGTGGGGGGATTTGGAGCTCGGGTGGAGCCGTCCATTCGCTGATGGCCACTGTTCCCATGCGAAGAGGAGCCCCTGGCTTGCCCTGAAACCCTTCTGCTTCGACTGCCAAGAGGGCTTCAGCCATCCTCTGAGGCACAGTTCTGTGGCCGCTGCCAAAGCAGAGGAGGACGCGGAGGGGGAGTCAGACAGAGCAAGGGGGACGGAGGCAGCCCCAGGAGAGCAGGGAGACTTTGGTGCCACAGGGGAAGGAGCTTTGCGGAGCAACCTGGAGAATGCAGAAGCCGGGGGGGCTTTCATGAGGCAGACTTTACAAACTCATCTTTGAGGAGCCAGTGGTCCGCCTGTTAGCCTCCTCTGGCTGCCTCCGGCTGGCAGCGGCTCTCGGAAGTTTCAGGCAGAGGAGGAGATCTCCCCAGCCTCTGCTCCCCCAAGATCTTTCCACCCCACAGATGCCGGGGGTGAAGCCTGGGACTTTTGGGATGAGCCGGCAGCCACCCGGCTCCCTGCAGACCCTTCCTGATACCCAGAAACGACTGGGGAGCCTTGCAAACTCGAGCAGGCCAGAAGTCTCCTTCGGAGCAAGGAAGGAAAGTGGGGTCACGCAAGCCAGACACGCCTCCTCTCCTCTAGCAAAGAGCTAACGGTTCGGGGTGTGCTCGGATCTGCCTAGTACTGGGAGACGTTAGTCTGGGAGTTTTGCCTTCCCTGTTTTGTGACGCTGTGTCCTGTTTAACATCCTGTTTAACATCCTGAGAATCCTGACCTATGGGCTTGTTGGCCATTCATTCATTCATTCATTCGTTCGTTCGTTCGTTCGTTCGTTCATTCATTCGTTCATTCATTCATATTCATTCATTCATATTCATTCATTCACTCATTCACTCACTCATTCATTCATGTTAGAAAATTTGTATGCTGCCTCTCCAGGAACCTGCCTGAGGCAGTTTACAAAAGAAAAAGAAAACATTAAAGGGCATGAATTGATTAAAAGGCACTAATTAAAAAAAAACCAGGCCAGCATAAAAACAGGCCACTTTCTAGTCCTCATGACGAGCATGCCTTGGGGCGCCCATCACAGCATCTACAAGCATCCACAAGCTGTGCCGGTTTTGACAGCCGAGGGCGGCAACAGGGCAGGAAAGGAAGCTGGCACGGACTTGTCCGGGCACTGAGTTGGGAAACTGCTAAAGGCCCCTGAGGTCAGCCGCAAGAAGAGAAGAAAGACTGGATTTATCCCCCGCCCTTCACTCGCAGTCTCAGAGCGGCTTACAAACTCCTTTTCCCTTCCCCTCCCCACAACAGACACCCTGTGAGGTAGGTGGGGCTGAGAGACCTCTGGCAGAAACTGTCCTTGAGAGAACAGCTCTGACAGAACTACGGCTTGCCCAAGGTCACCCAGTAGCTGCAAGTGGAGGAGTGGGGAATCAAACCCAGTTCTCCCAGATTAGAGTCCGCGCACTTAACCACTACACTGAACTGGCAGAACATGTGGGTGGAAATGCAGGGAAATGCAGAGAAAGCGAGCCGGTGCTGGGGAACTTTGTAACTGGGACCGGCGCAGAAGAACTGGGGAAGGAAGCGTCCGACTCACCTGGTGCAAAGCGGTGAGGCCGTCTTCATTGCACAAGTTGGGGTTGAGGCCACTGAGGAGGGACTGCCGAACTGTGCGGGAGAGAAAAAGAGCTTTTGAGAGACGGGGACCCGGACTCTCCGCTTGGCCAGCAGGTCGGGAGTCAGGGTGGGCCAGAGGGTGCTGGGACAGGATGGCAGGCGGAGACCCCCGGCCTTCAGAGACTCTGCGAGATTATCAGACGGGCCCCACTGCAGGGCTGCTGTTCTCGGGCCTGGAATCCTCACGAAGGGCACTGAGCACCACATGCATTTTCTGCATCACCCTCTGAAGTAAAAAGGGAGAGGGTGGCGGCCCGCGTTCCACCCAAGCGCCACTGACCTCTGAAAGGTGGTTCATCCCTCTCCCCCCCATCGCCGCCTTTCCATCCCTTTTTAAGGCATCTCAGATATTGTATTTATTTATTTATATTTATATTATTTATATTAGGAACTAGAGATCAAATTGCCAACATTCGCTGGATTATGGAGAAACCAAGAGACTATAAGGAAGGCCGAGCGCCGAAGAATAGATTCTTTTGAACTATGGTGCTGGAGAAGACTCTTGAGAGTCCCTTGGACTGCAAGGAGATCAAATCAGTCGATCCTAAAAGAAATCAACCCTGATTGCTCCCTGGAAGGCCAGATCCTGAAGCTGAAGCTCAAATACTTTGGCCACCCAATGAAAAGGGAGTGTTCACTGGAGAAGACCCTGATGCTGGGAAAGACTGGAGGTCAAAGAAGAAGGGGACGGCAAAGGATGAGATGGTCAGGCAGTGTCATCAATGCAACGGACATGAAATTGAGCAAACTTCAGCGGACAGCGGAAGACAGGAGGGCCTGGCGTGATCTGGTCCATGGGGTCGCGAAGAGTCGGACTCGACTGTGCGACTGAACAACAACAATTTTATTGTCATTGTACATAGTACAACGAAATTAAACTGCAATCCTTTCGGTGATCTACAACCCTCGCAATGATCTACAACAATAATCATACGCACTCACACTTAAAATTCACATAACTGAACCACTGATGTCGCCCAATCCGATTTCATACAGCATTGAAGGCAATGAGGGCTCTCGAGTAGAAACTGTTTTTTTAATCTGTTTGTCCTTGCTTTAATTGTCCTGTATCTTCTGCCCGAAGGCAGCAATTCAAACAAGGAATGTTCAGGGTGTGATGAATCCTGCAAAATGTTCTTTGCTTTTTTCAAACATCGAGAACTGTACAATTCCTCCAGGAATGGGAGAGGGCAACCAATGATCTTCTGGGCTGTGGTAATAACTCTCTGGAGTGCTCTCCTGTCCGCAATCGTACAACTAGCGAACCAGGCGCAGACACAGTATGTTAAAATGCTCTCTATTGAACAACGATAGAAAGACATCAATATTTTCTCACTCAAGTTATTTTTCTTTAAAAGTCTGAGAAAATAAAGCCTCTGCTGGGCCTTCTTCACCAGAGCAATGGTGTTAACGCTCCAGGTCAGGGTTTGCTCAATAGTCACTCCCAAAAACTTAAAAGTAGCTACCCTCTCCACACATTCTCCACCAATAAGCAGTGGCTGGATGTCCGTTTCAGCACTCCAATGTGGCCGCATCACCTGGCTTCACAGCAGGGCCCCCCACCCCCGCCTTCCAAGCCCTGCTGCCCTACACCATCATTTGACAAGGTGGCCCTGCGTTCCAGTTACTCGCTCAGCCTCCCTCAGAGATCTAGAAACAACCCGCCAGCGCAACAGCCGCACTGTCTTCCCCACCACTCTCCGCGCCACCACAGTCATGGTACAGACACAGCCTGATCTTCGGCGCCTCTGAGTTGACCACATGCTCTCTCTCGACTGGGCTGTGCCACACATTCACAGCACACATTCATACCCCACCTACCTCACAGGGGGTCTGTTGTGGGGAAGGAAAAGGGATTGTAGCCGCTCTGAGACTCCAAGTGAAGGGCGGGGGATAAATCCAATCCTCCTCCTCCTCCTCCTCTCTCTTCTTCTACACAAGGCTCCATCCTACAAAAAGCCTTTGAAAGGGAACCATCTAGGAAGGCGGGCAAAGCAGCAGCCTCACAAACTGCAGCGCTCCGCAATCCCCCAGGGCAAAAGCCTCAGAGCAGACAGAGATCTGGCACGGCCCAGGAGTGGAAGGAACTCCTGCCACGGCTGCCGTTGTCTCGGGGGGGAAGTTGTCTCTTCCTCACGCTGTCCTGCCCATAACAGTTCCAGAAGGCAGCCATGTTGCTCCACCGTGGAAGACCTAGATTCGAGTCCAGGAGTACCTGAGAGCTCAACAAGAGTTCTGGGGTACACGCTTTCCATTTGCATCTGATGAAGGGAGCACTGACTCTCAAAAGCTTATGCCCTGGAAATGTGGGTCTCTCAGGTGCTATTACAGGGCTGCGGTGGCTTAAGCGGTTAAGACGCTGAACTGCAGACCGGAAGGCTGGTAGTTCGGCAGTTCGAGACCTGAGTGCCGCATGACGGAGTGAGCTCCCGTCTCTGGCCCCAGCTCCTGCCAACCTAGCAGTTCGAAAGCAAGAAATTGCAAGGAGATAGATAGGTACCGCTTCGGCCGGAAGGGAACAGCTTTCCATGCACCTCATGGCGTCTAGTCGTGTTGGCCACATAACCACAGAAACGTGGTCTGGACAGTGCTGGCTCTTTGGCTTGGAAACAGAGACGAGCCCCACCCCCTAGATCGGATTCGACCGGCTTTCGAGCAAGGGAGACCTTTACCTTTACCTAAGATGCTACTGGACCGGACTCTAGCTGTTCCGTCGGTCCCATCACAAGAGGCACCACTGGTGCTAGAGTGCGTTAACAGACCCCCGTGCAGCTGAGCGTGAACCACAGGCAGCCCCATTCAGCTTAGTCACGCTGGCAAAGAGGTTAACACCCTTGTGGGGTTCAGCTTCTTTTCAACCCAGCCACGGGCAAGGCCGTTCAGACCCCTTGAGGCGGCCGGCTTTGACCGGAAGAGCCGGATATCCAGCATGGGCTGTAATCGGAGTCCCAAGCAGGGGTGGAGACGGGCAAGGGCAGGTTTGGAATCCAAACATCAGCTATGGAGAGGAGACAGAAGCCAACAGTTTTAAGATGTGTTTAGCCAGGGAATTAGAAGAAGAAGAAGGAGGGGGAGGAGGAAGAGGAAGAGGAAGGGGAAGGGGAAGAGGAAGGAGGAAGAGGAAGGGGAAGAGGAAGAGGAAGAGGAGAGAGGAAGAGGAAGAGGAAGAGGAAGAGGAAGAGGAAGAGGAAGAGGAAGAGGAAGAGGAAGAGGAGAGGAAGAGGAAGAGAAGAGAAGAGAAGAGAAGAGAAGAGAAGAGAAGAGAAGAGAAGAGAAGAGAGAGAGAGAAGAGAAGAGAAGAGAAGAGAAGGAGATTGGATGTATACCTTCCCTTCACTCAGAGTCTCAGAGCGGCTTACAAACTCCTTCCCCTTCCCCTCCCCACAACAGGCACCCTGTGAGGTAGGCGGGGCTGAGAGAGCTCTGACACAAACTGCTCTTTCAGGAACAGCTGTGCCAGGGCTTGTGACTGACCCAAGGTCACATCAGCAGGTGCAAGTGGAGGGGTGGGGGAATCAAACCCGGTTCCCCCAGATTAGAGTCCGTGCACTTAGGCAATCCAGATTAGAACCCGCACAATTAGGCAATCAGACTCCACCTGCACGACCAGCGGTTGTACCTACAACAAAACCAGGGCAGCGAGCCAGGGCCCTGCCAGGTAAAAGGAGAGGAGAGTGAAACTCAGTCCCTCATGGGGGTGGGGTGGGGTGGGGGTGAAAGCACGGGCACCTTCGCCCAGGGCAACACCGGGCAGGCCTGTTTGTTTAAGGATTATGTAGCAGCTCTCCGAGATGCACACCAACAGCCCAGCCACTGAGATCCGGGAAGAAGGGCTGGAAAGGGACCCATCTTGTCTGGGGCGGGGTGCATTCTCCGGAAACGTGCAGTCTGTGCTAGGTGCAGGATCCGGGTTCTTGGAAGTCACGGCCCGTTTGCTTTAAAGCACAATTTCTGTCATTCACGGCCAAGATGCAAAGCTCAGAAACACGCCAAGCAGGGCTCCGTGACAAAAACTCAGCCACCTTCGAGGCTACCAGATTGCAGGATCTGCCCGCCCACCTGCCCCTCACTTGCTCTCCCACAATTGGGGGGGGGAACCCCAACTGTTTCAAATACCATTTTGCTGAAGGAGGAGGAGGAGGAGGAGAGAGAATGGATTTATATCCTGCCCTTCACTACCCAAAGGAGGCTCAGAGCAGCTTACAAGCTCCTTTCCCTTCCCCTCCCCACAACAGACACCCTTGTGAGGTAGGCAGGGCTGAGAGAGCTCTTGCGAGAACTGCCCTTGAGAGAACAGGTCTGAGAGATCTTGTGACTGACCCCAAGTCACACCAGCAGCTGCCATTGGAGGACTGAGGAGTCAAACCTGGTCCTCCCAGATTAGAGTCCACGCTCCTAACCACGACACCAGACTGTCTCCACTAAACGGCACCCGCAAATGTGATTCAAATGTGATTACATCTGCATAATTTATTTTGAAGACAGCACCTGCAATTCCGCCGGGCAACCCACCTGGTGGCCTGGCACTCTGCCAGGCATCCTCTCTGCCATGCCATAGAGGTGGTGCCCATGCCACATCCACACTGCTGCAGGATGCTCTGTGTGACACTCCCCTTCACATGCGCACCATTAAAGAACGTAAGAAGAGCCCTGCTGTGTCAGACCCATGGCCAAAAGCCCTGGAACATCTCCCCCATCCCCCCCAGTGGTCCTGCTCAACAATTCAGCTTGGGCCATACTGACATGGAAATCACAGAGTTGGAAGGGACTTCCAGGGTCATCTAGTCCAACCCCCTCCACAATGCAGGAAATTCACAAATATCTTCCCTCCACACTCCCCAGTGACCGCTGTTCCATGCACAGAAGAAGACAAAAGCCCTCCAGGATCCCCAGCCAAACTGGCCTGGAGAAAAACTGCTTCCTGACCCCAGTGTGGCAATCAGCATTTCCCTGGGCGTGTAAGAAAGGGCCACAAGAACGAAGCACTGAGGCAGCCCTTCCTGCCCTCCCTCTTATGATCTGGCCTCAGTTCACAGAATCCACATTGCTATCAGATGGCCATCGAACCTCGGTTAGAAAACCTCCATAGAACCAGGCTACATGTGTGGCATTGTGCATTGTCTCATGAACACACGTGGAAGGGACACTCCCACTCTGATGTACACATTAAGGGTCGCTCAAGGCTTCCAAACATCCCAGCAGGACTGGCGTTAGGTCGCTTTCTACAATGACAGTCTCTGAAACACAAACAGCTGGATAAAAGGACATAGAATCCTAGAATCCTAGAATGTTAGAGTTGGAAGAGGCCTTGCAGGTCATCTAGTCCAACCCCCTGCACTCTGCAGGAGCACAGACAAAAGATAGCCCTACATACCTACATACCTACAACATACCCGAAAGATGGTCATCCAGCCTCCGTTTGAAAACGTCCAGCGAAGGAGCGTCCACCACCTCCCGAGGCAGTCTGTTCCACTGCTCAACCACTCTGACAGTTAGGAAGTTTCTCCTGATATCTAGCCAGTAACGACTCCCTTGTAATTTCCACCCATTAGATCTAGTCTTGCAATCCGGAGCAAGAGAGAATAGATCTGCTCCATCTTTTACATGACAGCCCTTCAAATACTTGAAGACTGCCATCATGTCCCCTCTAAGCCTTCTCTTTCCCAGGCTAAACAGACCCAACTCTTTCAGCCTTTCCTCATAAGACTTGGATTCCAACCCTCTCGCCATCCTAGTTGCCCTCCTCTGGACACGCTCGAGCTTGTCGACATCCTTCCTAAAGTGTGGTGCCCAAAACTGGACATGGGACTCCAGGTGAGGCCTGACCATTAGCAGAATAGAGTGGAACTACCACCTCCCGTGATCTGGACACCAGGCTTCTGTTAGTACATCCTAAGATTGCACTAGCCTTCTTCGCAGCCACATCGCATTTTTCTTAAGGGAGAACACTGGGTTTCATCACCAGATTAGAAGCAGAAGGAACAGTCTGATTACGCTGGGAACCAGCAGACCCGATCTGGGACCCCAGCTTCAAGGGCCGGCCAAGCAACAAGCCTGTCTCTGACTTTCAGCCTCAGTTAAACGGAACGTTAAAGCAACCTACCCCGTAGGGCTGTTGTGTAGAAGTTGCAAAATATTTACAGCAGGCACTCTAAAAATGCTACATAATAAAGAGAGGGCTTATATTCTTTCACAAAAGAAGCATCAGATGCACTAAAACCATCAGTAGGAGCCATGAATAGTGGGGGGGAGGTATAATCCCAGCCCTATCAGCCGACCAAGGTCAGTCAGCGAGTTCCACATAAGAAGAGGAGAAGAAGAGGAGATCGGATTTATACCCAGCCCTTCACTACCCAAGGGAGTCTTGAAGTGGCTTACAATCTGAACTGGCAGAGACTGATCAAGAGAGAGATCTTGGAGTCATAGTAGATAACTCAATGAAAATGTCTAGACAGTGTGTAGCTGCAATAAAGAAGGCCAATGCTATGGTGGGGATTATTAGGAAGGGAATCGAAAACAAATCAGCCAGTATCATCATGCCCCTGTATAAATCATTGGTGCGACCTCATTTGGAATACTGTGTACAGTTCTGGTCACCACATCTCAAAAAGGATATGATAGCATTGGAAAAAGTGCAGAGAAGGGCAACTAGACTGATGAAAGGGTTGGAACACCTTCCCTATGAAGAAAGGTTAAAATGCTTGGGGCTCTTCAGCTTGGAGAAACGACAGCTGAGGGGTGACATGATCGAGGTTTATAAGATTATGAATGGGATTGAGCAGGTTGACAAAGAAGTACTTTTCTCCCTTTCTCACAATACAAGAACTCGTGGGCACTCCATGAAATTGCTGAGCAGTCAGGTTAGAACAGATAAAAGGAAGTACTTCTTCACCCAAAGAGTGATTAACACATGGGATTCACTGCCACAGGAGGTGGTGGCAGCTACAAGCATGGACAGTTTCAAGAGGGAATTAGATAAACATATGGAGCAGAAGTCCATCAGTGGCTATTAGCCACAGGGTATAGATGGAAATTCTCAGTCTGGGGCAGGTGATGCACTCTATTCTTGGTGCTGGGGGGGGCAGCAGTGGGAGAGGGGCTTCTAGTGTCCTGGCCCCACTGCTGGACCTCCTGATGGCACCTGGTATATTTTGGCCACTGTGTGACAGAGTGTTGGACTAGATGGGCCACTGGCCTGATTCAACATTGGCTTCTCTTATGTTCTTATGTTCTTAATCTCCTTCCCCTCATCTCCCCACAACAGACAACCCGTGAGGTCGGTGGGGCTGAGAGAGCTCTGAGAGAACAGCGACTGGCCCAAGGTCATCCAGCTCTCTTTCGGCTCTGCTACTGCAGAGTGCAGGGGGTTGGACTAGATGACCTGCAAGGTCCCTTCAAACTCGAACATTCTATGATTCTAAGCCAAACAATAGGGACCCCAAGCGTATGAAATGCACAGAGATAAAAATCACAAGGGTAGACCCATCAAAGCATTCACCAATTTCACAAGTTACCATTAGACAATAGCCTATTGCAACAGGATCACAGTAAAACGATTAACAGAGCAGAATTAGTAGTCACAATTCCAAAACACTAGTAAGAACTCAAAGAACAGAAGACAACATTTGGTATAACAATTCAACAGTGAAGAAAAGCATCCAACAGGCGACTCTATATCCTTCCAGTATGACAGTGTCCCAAAGACCTCAAAGTCCACAAAAAAGGCAGAGGCCTACCTAGGAAGGACGTTTTTGCCTGCAGATTTATCTCTGGGACATCCTCTGCCTTCTGTTCTTTGAATGGTTACTAGTGTTTTGGAATCATGACTCTATTAATTGTTTTGCTCTGTGACTCTATTAATTGTTTTATTTATTTTATTTATTTATTACATTTTTACCCCGCCCTCCCCGCGAACGGGCTCAGGGCGGTTTTACTCTGATTATGTTGCAATAGACTATTGTCTAATGGTAACTTGTGAAATTGGTGAATGCTTTAATGGTCTGCCCTGGCGATTTCCATCTCTATGAGGCCAAGGGAGGCAGCCCCATCAGACCGTGGGTTTGGAGAGGTCACACAGCAAGGAGGCAGGCACAAGCCAACACAAAATGCACGGGAGCGGCACAGGAATGAGACGGCAGGTGGACACGCGATCACTTGGGATCTCTAAACGGGCATCAACACTGCTTTGGCCGACCCTTCTCTGACATCCAGGTGGGCAGAGCTAGCAAAGTGGCTGAGAGGCTGTGCAGGAAGCCCCCAGTGCGAATCTCAGTTCTGCCATGAATCCACCAGACAGTCGTGTGAAAATCACTCTCTCTCAGCCCCCTTCTCTCCAACAGCAATAGGGGGAACATAAGAACATAAGAGAAGCCAATGTTGGATCAGGCCCATGGCTCACCTAGTCCAACGTTCTGTCACACAGCGGCCAAAATATACCAGGTGCCATCAGGAGGTCCAGCAGTGGGGCCAGGGGAGAAGAATACAAGCTGACCCTACGGGGATGTTCTAAGGAGATGTATGGGAGGCACCTGAAAACTACAAAATCTTAAATACTGATTTTCATATGGAGGCACTCCAGCTCATTTAGAGTTCTGGGTGGGGTGGGGAGACACTCGTCAGCTGTTTTTCTGGATTCAGGCAAAGGTTGCAAGCCTGGGATATTGAGGGCACGATGGATTCTGGTGTCTTTACGGGGCAAACCTGACAATCAGGAAGTCGGCGCTCTCTAAGGAAATAATATTACACAGCGCTTAAGGAAATATTCCATCACATGGCTTTAAAGCTGCCTGTAAAGGATTTGTTTTACAGGCCATCGTTTATATTGATTGTTATAGTTTGTTTTTACTAGCAGCTTCCTTGAAGGTGTGTCCGCCAAAAGGCAGAATGGAAAATTAAGAACTGCTGAGCAAGACCCATCCTCTGTAGTGGCAAATCAGCTTTGGAAATAATCATAGAATCGTAGAGTCGGAAGGGACCTCCGGGGTCATCTAGTCCAACCCCCTGCACAACGCAGGACATTCACAAATACCTCCCCACCCCCTCACTCCCAGTGACACCTGCTCCATGCCCAGAAGATGACAAAAAACCCTCTAGGATTCCCGGCCAAACTGGGCTGGAGAAAACTGCTTCCTGACCCCAAAGTGACGATCAGCATAGTCACAAATACCTCACCCCCAACACCCCCACTGACCGCTGTTCCACACACAGAAGAACCTCCAGGATCTCCAGCCGAACTGGCCTGGAGAAAAACTGCTTCCTGATGGCCCAGACCTGGATAACCTAGGCTAGCCTGACCTCATCAGATCTCAGAATCTAAGCAGGGCGGAGACCTCCGAAGAATACCAAAACCACGACGCGGAGGGGGGCAATGGCAAACTGCCTCTGACGGTCTTTGGCCCTGAAAACCCTATGGCGTCACCAGCTGTGACTCGACGGCTCTTTCCGCCCCCACGGGAAGGGATGAGAAGGACCTCCGCCCGAGACCCTGGCGAGCAGCGGCCAGTCTGAGCAGATGACGTGGACCTTGATGGACCCCGAGGGTCTGCGTCGGTATAAGGCAGCATCGTGGGTGTTCAATTGTTATTGCATCTGGGGAGGGGCCGCGGCTCAGTGGCTGAGCAGCTGCTTGGCGTGCAGAAGGTCTCGGGTTCAATCCCCGGCATCTCCTCGGGCAGTAGGTGATGTGCAAGACTCCTGCTTAAGACCCTGGAGAGTCGCTGACGGTCTAAGCCAGGGGTGTCGAACTCATTTGTTACGAGGGCTGGATCTGACATAAACGAGATCTTGTTGGGCCGGGCCGGGTGTGTCGTAAAAGGTAATGCCAGGTAGCGGAGATATAAACTTTATCAAGGACACAAAGATATTTTTTTTACTTAAAATAAAAACATGCTTAAAACATTAGCTCTGTGAGCTGCAAACCTACTTTTGATTTATTGACATTCACCGCAGAAATCTCATGCTCAAGAGTTCTGAGTGTAGGGCCCAGGGGGAAACATGAACTGGCTGAGCGACTGAGAGTCTGGCAAAGCAAGCTACGATGCAGCAGCAGCAGAACTGGAAGCAGGAGAGGGCCAGTCCCACTGCAGGCCTGACGGAAGCCCTCCACATGTTTGACACCCCTGGTCTAAGTGGACAACTCTGGCTCAGATGAATCGATGAAATGACTCGGTATAAGGCAGCCTTCGTGTGAGTGCACCTGTGTATCCAATGCAGAAGAAGAAGAGGAGAAGAGATTGGATTTATACCCCGCCCTCCACTACCCAAGGGAGTCTCAGAGCGGTTTACAAACTCCTTTCCCTTCCCTTCCCCACAACAGGCACCCTTTGAGATTGCTGAGAGAGCTCTGACAGAAAACGCTCTTTTTCAAGGACAGCTCTTGTCAGAACTATGGCTTGCCCAAGGTCATCCAGCAGGTGCGAGTGGAGGAGTGGGGAATCAAACCCGGTTCTCCCAGATTAGAGTCCGTGCACTTAACCACTACACCAGACTGCCTCATTAAAATGGCAGGGTGCTGGGGCGCTTCCCTTCCTCTCCCCGCAGGTAATCCTCGGCTCAGTGGTCCCCCTCATCACGGACATTCAAAAGAGGCCTGAATGAGTCAGGCCAGAGCTTCAAAGCCCCAGGATTCAGCAGGCAGCCAGTTCCAGCTCTCCGGCTCTTGGTCCCTAGGGGCGGTCCCCTCTGTCCCAGAGCCGGCAGCTCCCCTGCCCTCCGCCCAGCCCAGCTTGCCTGCCGTGGCATTCCAAGGGCGGCGACCGCCAGCAAGCCAGAACAGCGTGTCCCAGCCCGGGTGCCCTGTGCGCACTGTAAACTGTATGCGGCGTACCCAGCCCGGTGCCCTTGGGAGGGTGCCTAATTGCTGGGGATGTCCCTGTTTTGAACACAGCTTTCTTAATAAACACAAGCTGCTGTGTTGACCTTGCAGAGATCCTTTGTCTGGCTTGCTTGGCTAGGCTCTCGCGTTCCGGTCCCTGACAAGCCCCCAAGAGATCACCCGGAGGGGATCGGCTCCAGCTGAGTTGGTGGAATTCAAAAGGGGCTGAAATGTGACGCCTGAAGCAAGGCCTCCCAGAATACAAGGACGGCTAATTGTCTGGGGAGGGGAGTACAATTTGGAACTTCTGCCTCTGTCCTCTCTCTCACAGATCACTGCCTTGATGGGGCGAGGGGGCTTGCGCGGTTCAACGAGGCCGTGGGCTATGCCGTGGAGGGCCACCCAGGACGGACAGGCCACAGCGGAGAACTCAGACAAAACGCAATTCACTGGAGAAGGAAATGGCAACCCACTCCAGTATCTTTGCCAAGAAAACCCCATGGACAGTGACAGAGGGCTAAAAGATATGATGCTGGAAGATGAGCCCCTCAGGTCGGAAGGTGTCCCATATGCTACTGGGGAAGAGCAGAGGGCAAGTACGAGTAACCCCAGAAAGAGTGAAGCGGCTGGGCCAAAGCCGAAAGGACGCTCAGCTGTGGATGTGTCTGACGGTGAAAGGGAAGCCCGATGCTGCAAAGAACAATACTGCATAGGAGCAAAACTCCGGAGGACAGCGGAGGACAGGAGGGCCTGGCGTGATGTGGTCCGTGGGGTCGCGAAGAGTCGGACTTGACTGTATGAGTGAACAATAACAGACCCTTGGCTGATCAAGATCAGCACCGTCTACTCGGCCTGGCGGCGGCTCTCCAAAATCTCAGGCAGAGGTCCTTCACATCGCCCACTTAACCAGAGACGGAACCTGGGGTCTTCTGCATGCAAAGCAGATGCTCTACCACTACGCCACAACCCCTCCCCCTTGAAACAGCTGGGGCAATGCAGGAGGTCTTAGACGGGAAGTGCTGGGTTCCAAATCTCCCGAGAGCAGGTGGCCTTAGACGAACCATCCTCCCCTGCTTACAGGGGGCCAGAATGCTGGTCTCCGACTCAGGATCTGCTAAGGCGGATGTCCGTGAACCACTCTGAACACTCAACGGAAAGGCTGGGCGTTATTCCAAATACAGCCAAGAGCCCTGTTGGCCTTTATCCCTGAGCGCGTGCCCTGGATTGACCCAGCACCCAGTTCGGAGAGAGCCAGATGAAGCGTAGCTCCGCGGATGTCCGTGGACTCAACCGCTGACCGCTCCATCCCTGGACACCAAATCTCCAAGACTCGTGGCGACAGACGTCAGCCCAGCCTCTTCCCGGGGCAGCTTCTCTTGCAAAACCAGCGCAATATCACGAGCTAGAGAACCTCTGTGTGTGGCTCACGCTTAGTTCGCACCTCCAGACCAGCGTTCTTTCGAGAGCCCTCGCAGAAGATTCATTTCAAACTGTTGCCAGTGCAGAAAGCCGGCCCAGAGGCTGCCTTGACATTCCAGGCATTCTCTGAGCCCTAATCGCCGCCGCCTGACTGCGATCCCGGCTGGGAATGGCCACACAACACCGGCTTCTGCAAAAGAGCTACCGGGATTACCGAGAATGGGCCTCCTCGCCATCCTGCTGCAGTCCTCTGTGCAAAACAGGGCCAGGCTACTGCCCTTCCATGGACCGTAGGGAAACCCCCACGTCTACGTCCTGAAATAACACCTTACAAAGAATTTCAGCCTTGTGGTGGCAGACACTACAGGGTACAGAAACAGAGACATGATCGAGGTTTATAGGATTATGCACGGGATAGAGCAGGTAGAGAAAGAAGTACTTTTCTCCCTTTCTCACAATACAAGAACTCGTGGGCACTCCATGAAATTGCTGAGCAGTCGGGTTAGAACAGATAAAAAGAAATACATCTTCACCCAAAGAGTGATTAACATATGGAATTCACTGCCACAGGAGGGGGTGGCAGCTACAAGCACGGACAGCTTCAAGAGGGAATTAGATAAACATATGGAGCAGAAGTCCATCAGTGGCTATTAGCCAGAGGGTATAGATGGGAACTCTCAGTCTGGGGCAGGTGATGCACTCTATTCTTGGTGCTGGAGGGGGCAGCAGTGGGAGGGCTTCTAGTGTCCTGGCCCCACTGCTGGACCTCCTGATGGCACCTGGTATATTTTGGCCACTGTGTGACAGAATGTTGGACTAGATGGGCCATTGGCCTGATTCAACATTGGCTTCTCTTACGTTCTTATGTTCTTATGAACAGACGGAGCCATGTCGCCTTGGAAGCTTCCGTTGCACAAGGGGCAGCCGCAGCCGTTGCGACCTCTCCCCAAAGAAGCTGAGGCTGGTGTAGTGGTTAGGAGCATGGACTCTAATCTGGAAGAACTGGGTTTGATTCCCCTGTGCCTCCACATGCAGCTGCTGGGGTGACCTTGAGTCGGTCACAAATTCTCTCAGAGCTGTTCTCTCAGGAGCAGTCCTTGAAAGAGCTCTCTCAGCCCCACCTACCTCACAGGGTGTCTGTTGTGGTGAGGGGAAGGGAAAGGAGTTTCTAAGCCGCTCTGAGACTCCTTTGGGTAGTGAAGGGTGGGGTAGAAATCCAATCTCCTCTTCTTCTTCTTCTGTCCCCAAGCCCTCCCCTCTCTCCAGCTACAGCAGCAGCAGCAGCAGCTGGAGGGTCCCGGGTGGTCTTGCACGTACCAAGATGCAGGGGAAGATCTGATCAGCCTTCAGTCTGGAGCGCCTTGCCTGTGCAGGCAGCAGATGGGGCTCTCTGGGGCCAGGCCGCAGCTGGCAACGCTCCCCGAAGCCACACGGAGCCCATCCGCTCCAGCCTTTCCCAAGAAGCCACAAATCACTCTGAGCCGGTCCAGCTGTTTGACATCATGTCTATTTTTAGCTCCGCTGACTCGGCACTCTGGGACCGCACCGGCCATCCATCATCCTGCCAGCTCCCTGCACACTCCCCACCCACCACGCTGCGGGGGGGGCTGCTGCCCTCCCGGGAGAGATGCTCCGCAGAGAGAGCTGGCAGCTCTAGGAACGGGAGCGTGGCCCCAGCTCCGCAGCAGCTGACCAGCACTCTGGTTGCCTGTTCTGGTTTTTGCAAGATGTCTACATATGGGGGGGGGGAGCAATCTGTGCAGCGGCTCTCCCGAGAACAAAACTGTCCGGTTCACTTATTCCACCCATTCTTTGAAGGAGCTCTGGATGTTTCTGGCCCCACATTTCATCCTTACCCAACAGAGAGCGAGAGAGAGATGGGAACAAGGCCAGTGAGCTCTCTGGCTGAGTGGGGATCTGTCCCTGGCATCTGAGCAGTCGGGTTAGAACAGATCAAAGGAAGTCCTTCTTCACCCAAAGAGTGATTCACACGTGGGATTCACGGCCACAGGAGGTGGTGGCAGCTGCAAGCATGGACAGTTTCAAGAGGGAATTAGACAAACATATGGAGCAGAAGTCCACCAGTGGCTATTAGCCACAGGGTATAGATGGGGACTCTGGGGCAAATGAGGCTCTGTATTCTTGGTGCTGGGGGGGGGCAACAGTGGGAGGGCTTCTGTGTCCTGGCCCCACTGCTGGACCTCCTGAGGGCACCTGGTATTTTTGGCCACTTTGTGACACAGAGTGTTGGACTGGATGGGCCATTGGCCTGATCCTACATGGGTTTCTCTTATGTTCTTATGTCTGGGGCAGGGATGCACTGTCTTCTTGGTGCTGGGGGCAGCAGTGGGGGCTTTTGGTGTCCTGGCCCCACTGGTGGATCTCCTGATGGCCCCTGGTATTTTTGGCCACTGTGTGACACAGAGTGTTGGACTGGATGGGCTATTGGCCTGATCCAGCACTGGGCTTCTCTTATGCTCTTATGAACCCGGGTCTCCCTCCTCCAGGTACTCAGGCTAAGCACATGGACACTCAGCTGCTACGATTCCTCTTGTGCCATCAGGTAGACATGATGCCTCACCCAGCAACATCAGCAGAAGATGGGCCCTGTGCCCCGGAAGTTTTCGGTACAAACACAGGCAGTGGGTGCAGCGGGGAGATCCAGTAGTGCACAAAGTTGCCTTATACGGCATCAGACCGTCGGTCCATCACAGCCAGTTTTCTCTGCTCGGTCTGGCAGCAGCTCTCCAGGGTCTCAGGCGGAGGTCTCTCCTGTCACCTGCTGCCTTAGACCTTTAACTCGTGCTGCCAGGGATTGGACCTGGTTTGGTGCAGGTGGTTAAGTGCGCGGACTGCTAATCTGGGAGAACCGAGTGTGATTCCCCACTCCTCCACTTGAACCTGCTGGATGACCTTGGGCAAGCCATAGTTCTGTCAGAGCTGTCCTTGAAAAAGAGCAGTTTCTGTCAGAGCTCTCTCAGCCCCACCTACCTCACAGGACGTCTGTTGTGGGGAGGGGGAGGGAAAGGAATTTGTAAGCCGCTCTGAGACTCCCTTGGGTAGTGGAGGTCAGGGAATAAATCCAATCTCCTCCTCCTCCTCCTCTTCTTCTACATGCCAGGCAGATATTATAGCATTGGAAAAAGTGCAGAGAAGGGCAACTAGAATGATAAAAGGGTTGGAACACCTTCCCTATGAAGAAAGGTTAAAATGCTTGGGGCTCTTTAGCTTGGAGAAACGACGGCTGAGGGGTGACATGATCGAGGTTTATAAGATTATGAATGGGATTGAGCAGGTTGAGAAAGAAGTACTTTTCTCCCTTTCTCACAATACAAGAACTCGTGGGCACTCTATGAAATTGCTGAGCAGTCGGGTTAGAACAGATAAAAGGAAATACTTCTTCACCCAAAGAGTGATTAACATATGGAATTCACTGCCACAGGAGGTCGTGGCAGCTGCAAGCATGGACAGTTTCAAGAGGGAATTAGATAAACATATGGAGCAGAAGTCCATCAGTGGCTATTAGCCACAGGGTATAGATGAGAACTCTCAGTCTGGGGCAGGTGATGCACTCTATTCTTGGTGCTGGAGGGGGCAGCAGTGGGAGGGCTTCTGGTGCCCTGGCCCCACTGCTGGACCTCCTGATGGCACCTGGTATATTTTGGCCGCTGTGTGACAGAGTGTTGGACTAGATGGGCCATTGGCCTGATTCAACATTGGCTTCTCTTATGTTCTTATGTTCTTATGTACTGGGCCACAGCCCTTCCCCAACAGTGCAGACACTCGCCGACCAGAGCCTGGTGTTACTACAACTACCTTGCCGGATAAGATGCATCCTGTTTCCGCCAGCAGCCAGCCAGATGGGGATTCCCAGAGCATGTTTAAAGTGCCACACACTTCATTCCTTTGGCCCCCCCAGCCGTACAGCATAGAGGTCCCTTGCTCCCATTATAGACGTGCGCAAATTTGTCTTGTCTCTAAAGTGGGAATAAGTGAACAAGGATCAGGAAGGACCCCGGCGTGCAGGTTCCAGTTCATTATTCTCCGCACCACCCCTTCTAGGCTTTCACTTGGCCCCACCATGCTAAGAGCTGTGGAGGATCACAGAAGTGGTACAGCCCCTTCAGTCTATGAGAGATGTACTGGGAGAAAGCTGGAGGAGGGGCCCAGAGAGTCAGGGCGCAGGGGAAATGGAAGGTCAAAATGCAATCCAGGAGTGCAATTAGGGAGGAGAAGATCGAGGAGGAGGGGCAACAGGGCAGCACCCTGCCCCAGGCACCACACCGCAGCAGGTGCAGTTGTCACAGCTATCCCTGGGTCAATGGTGCACATACGCACTGCAAAGGTGGCCACAAATGCAATGTGTGCATGAAACGCTGCATACACATGCAACACAGGCCCAGGTCTGCAGTGTACTTCTTGTGCGCAGTAGCCAGAAAAAAAGGTAAAGGTAAAGGTTTCCATTGCTCGAAAGCTAGTCGAATCCGACTCTAGGGGGCGGTGCTCATCTCTGTTCCCAAGCCGAAGAGCCAGCGCTGTCCGAAGACGTTTTCCGTGGTCATGTGGCTAGCCTGACTAGACGCCATGAGGCACACGGAACGCTGTTCCCTTCCCACCGAAGCGGTACCTATTAATCTACTTGCAATTTCTTGCTTTCAAACTGCTAGGTTGGCAGGAGCTGGGGCCAGAGACGGGAGCTCACCCCGTCCCGCTGCGCACATGGGTCTCGAACTGCCGAACTACCAATTTTCCAGTCTGCAACTCAGCGTCTTTAAGAACATAAGAGAAGCCAATGTTGAATCAGGCCAATGGCCCATCTAGTCCAACACTCTGTCACACAGCGGCCAAAATATACCAGGTGCCATCAGGAGGTCCAGCAGTGGGGCCAGGACACTAGAAGCCCTCCCACTGCTGCCCCCTCCAGCACCAAGAATAGAGTGCATCACCTGCCCCAGACTGAGAGTTCCCATCTGTACCCTGTGGCTAATAGCCACTGATGGACCTCTGCTCCCATATCCTTATTCTAATTCTGAGACTTTTTTTCTGTGCGAGGATACCTATTCCCTCCAACAGGGGCCTCACTCTCCCCCAACAGCTTTTCCTGCATAGTCAGTAGACTTCCTGGGTTTGTAGAAAAATCTGAAAAGTGAGAAAATCCCTGCAGGGACGGTTGAATTCCCCCCCCAAACCTTTTGAAATGGCCTCTGCAGGGACCTGACTCCAGGCAGCAACGGTGAGAGATTAGAACGTTGGGGGGGGGGCGAGAGAGGCTTCTGACTGGCTCTGTCAGTCAAAGGATGGCGGAAGGGCCCTTTCTTTCCCGGCCTCTTTCAGCCTTGGAGGGAGGGAGGAAGGAGTGAGGGAGGGAGCCTTGGGGCCAGGCTGGGGGATTCCTAGAGGTTTTGGGGTGGAGTGCAAGGAGGGCAGGATTTGGGGAAGGAGAGGCCTCAGCTGGGCATCATGCCACAGAATCCACCCTCCAAAGAAGCCATTTTCTCCAGGGAGACAGATCTCCGTTGTTCACAGATCTCTGGAGTTCACTCTCCAGCAGGCCCCACGTGGAGGTTGCCAACCCTAGGCCTGGCAGCAGTCTAGGGTTGCCAGGTCCCCCACGGGCACTGGCAGGGGATGGGGGTAGTGGGGTTGCCAGCTCCAGGTCTGGAAACTCCTGGAGATCTGGGGATGGAGCCTGGGGAGGACAGGGACCTCAGTGGGATACAATGCCCTAGAGTCCACCCTCCAAAGCATCCATTTTCTCCAGGGGAAGTTATCTCAGTAGTCTGGAGCTGAGCACTAATTCCAGGGGATCCCCAGATCCCACCTGGAGGCTGGCATCCCTAGGCAGCACCCTCTGGGTGACTTGATACCACCTAATTTGCATGACTCAACTTGGCCTGGCTGCTTGCTCCTGTTCAGCAGCCACCCTATGAAAGCCAGCAGTGGTGCAGCAGTTAGAGCCTCAGAGTAGGGTCTGCAAGACCCAGGTTCAGATCCTCATATTGCGGTGGAAGCTGACTGGGTGATTTTGGACCAGTCACATACTTTCAGCCTAACCAACCTCACAGGGTTGTTGTGCAGATAAAAAGGAGGTGAGAATAATGTAAACTGCTTTGGTCCCCACTGTGGAGAAAGACTGTAATTTTCGTTGGTAGAAGCTGTGGGGGAGGGGGTGGAGACGAAAAGCTGAAGACAGATAAAGGCAGATAAAGGTTAAGTTGGCTGTTGGGTGGGAAGGAAATAGGGTTGCCAACTCTGGATTGGGAAATTCCTGGACATTTAAGGGGTGGATCCTGGGGAAGGTGGGGTTTGAGGAGGGGAGGAACTTCAGACCGGTATAATGCCATAGACTCCACCCTCCAAACCAGCCATTTCCTCCATGAGAACTACCATTGCCAGCCTCTGGGTGAGGGCTGGAGATCACCCAGAATTACAACTGTTGTCCGGGTGACAGAGATCAGTTCCCCTGGATAAAATGGCTGCTTTGGAGGGTTGAGTCTATGGCTCCACCCCCAGAAGGGAGAAGGAGTCTGAGACAGGTGAGGGTAGAGAGGAGGAAGCAAAGGTGTGAGGATTGGGATGACCATCCTGAAAGTTTCTTGCGGGTCTCCACTTGTGTTTATCTAATTCCCTCTTGAAACTGTCCATGCTTGTAGCTGCCACCACCTCCTGTGGCAGTGAATTCCTTGTGTTAATCACTCTTTGGGTGAAGAAGCCACTGAACCTCTGAGCCACTGCAAACTCCACCCCAAAAGGACAGCAAATGGCAAACTGACCACAGCAAGCCCTCCATACCTGGGATGCGAATGGCCTTGGGTTCACAAACAAGCAAGGACACCCACCATTCTGTAAGTGAAAGTGCAGGTGCGAGGAACAGGGTCAGGCACAAGCGTTAAGTAGGAACCAAAGCTGGCCTGAGAGGCCCAGGACTCAAATGGTGCCCACCCAGAGCCAGTTTGTTGTAGTGGTTAAGTGCGCGGACTCTAGTCTGGGAGAACCGGGTTTGATTCCCCACTCCTTCACCTGCACCTGCTGGATGACCTTGGGCAAGCCATAGTTCTGCCAGAGCTGTTCTTGAAAAAGAGCAGTTTCTGTCAAGAACTCTCTCAGCCCCACTGACTTCCCAGGGTGCCTATCAGTGGGGAGAGGAAGAAGAAGAAGAAGAAGTTTGGTTATACCCGCCCTTCACTGCCCAAAGGCGTCTCAGGCTTACAACTCTTTCCTTCCTCCCCACAACAGACACCCTGAGGTAGGGTGAGAGAACTCTACCAAACTGTCCTGAGAGAACAGCCGTGCAGAGCTTGTGACTGACCCAAGGTCACGTCAGCAGGTGCAGGGGAGTGGGAATCAAACCGGTTCTCCCAGATAAGTCCGTGCACTAACCACTACACAACTGGAAGGAAAGGAGTTTGTAAGCACTCTGAGACTCTTTGATAGTGAAGGACAGGGTATAATCCAATCTCCTCTATAGTTAGGCTGGAATGGTGGGCTGAGACAAATAAAATGAATTTCAATAGAGATAAGTACAAAGTCTTACACTTAGGTACAAAAAATCAAAGGCACAGATGTAGAATGGAAGGGACTTGGCCTGACAGCAGCACATGGGAAAGGGATCTGGGTATTCTAGTTGATCACAAGCTCAACATGAGCCTGCAGTGCAATGTGGCTGTGAAGAAAGTAAATGCAATCTTAGGATGCATTAACAGAAGCCTTGTGTCCAGATCACGGGAGGTGGTAGTTCCGCTGTATTCTGCTATGGTCAGGCCCCACCTGGAGTCCTGTGTCCAGTTTTGGGCACCACACTTTAGGAAGGATGTTGACAAGCTGGAGCGTGTCCAGAAGAGGGTCACCAGGATGGTGAGAGGATTGGAATCCAAGTCTTACGAGGAAAGACTGACAGAGTTGGGCATGTTTAGCCTGGGAAAGAGAAGGCTTAGAGGGGACATGATGGCAGTCTTCAAGTCTTTGAAGGGCTGTCATGTAAAAGATGGAGCAGATCTATTCTCTCTTGCTCTGGACTGCAAGACTAGATCTAATGGGTGGAAATTACAAGGGAGTCAATACCAGCTATATATCAGGAGAAACTTCCTAACTGTCAGAGTGGTTGAGCAGTGGAACAGTCTGCCTCAGGAAGTGGTGGATGCTCCTTCGCTGAACATTTTCAAGAGGAGGCTGGACGACCACCTTTCGGGTATGTTGTAGGTATGTAGGGCTCTCTTTCAGCTTCGCTCCTGCAGAGCGCAGGGGGTTGGACTAGATGACCTGCAAGGTCCCTTCCAACTCTAACATTCTATGATTCTATGATTCCTCCTCTTCTTCTCCTCCTCTGAATTAACGCCACCCCCCCACCCCTGGTGGCCCTCTTACATAAGCTCCAGTGAAATGAACAGGAGCTGTGTAATGGCACAGAAGGCTTTCCCCACGGACTGTGCTGAATCAATCAGACCTCTTCCCCTTCCCAATCTGCACACCATCCTGGTACCCGAAATCAGCTGCCTGGACTTGGCTGCCACACTTTGCCTGGTGCTGGGGCTGCCCCTGGAGAGCAACACTTCCCTTCCTCTCAACACATGGCCAGACAGCTGCTTCCAAGCCCACTTCTCTGGCATTTCAGGCCCTTGAGAGCCAGCCCCACCTGACCGGCAACTAATTGGCAATTAAATAATCTTCTGTGGCTGGAGGGCACTGCCTCCCACAACCCCCCACCCCCAGCTGAGGCATTTCACAGCCCAAGTCAGCGCTCCGTGGAGGCTTCACAGCCAGTGTTCCCTCTAAGCTGAGTTAGTGTGAGCTATCTCACAGTTTTCTAGCCTCCAGCTCACACATTTCGGTCTTGGCTCAGGAAGGATGGCTCCAAAGCAAACTGATCTATGCCGCAGCCAATCTGTTATTGTGAGCTAGCTCACCGTTTTTTAGCCTCCAGCTCACAGATTTTTGTCTCAGCTCCAGAGAGCAAACTGATTTATGCAGCAGCCAAATCGCTCGCTCACAACTTTAATGCCAGCAGCTCACAAAGTTGAATTTTTGCTCACAAGACTCCACAGCTTAGAGGGAGCATTGTTCACAGCTCCTTTTCCAAAATGTGCCGGAAGGGTTCAATGACGGAAGAGTGCTTCTTAGTTGTTGCTGTTAAAGAAGGGGAACCCAAGAGAACCTCCCAGATCTCAGCTTTGCACAGAGGAACTAGAAAGTGCGGTCCTCCCTCCGAGTTCTGCTGAACTTGTTCCACCCCAGCTCAAAGACATCCTTTGTTTCCCCCTTTATGGGAGCGGAGGCCTGCACCCGGCGGCTGAGCACAGGCTCCGGCCCCAGAGAGCCAAATCCCTGGCATCTCTACTCCAAGGGATCATCTCAGGGAGCTGACCCGGATGGCCCAGGGGAGCCTGACCTCATGAGATCTCAGAAGGTAAGAAGGGTCGGGCCTTGGTCAGTATTTGGAAGGGAGACCACTGAGGAATACCAGGGGCACGACACAGAGGCAGGCAATGAAAAAACCGCCTCTGAATCAACGCTCCCTCTAAACTGCGGGGTGTGGTGAGCAAAAATTCTACTTTGTGAGCTGCTGGCATTACAGTTGTGAGTCAGCCATTCTGGCTTCCTGAGCTAGGACAAAAATGTGTGAGCTGGAGGCTCAGCTTAGCAGGAACATTGCTCTGAACGTCTCTTGCCTTAAAAACCCCACCCGGGGGGGGGGGGTCACAAGTCTGCTGTGACTCAATGCTCCCTGTAAGCTGTGGGGAGTCTTGTGAGCAAAAATTCTCCTTTGTGAGCTACTGGCATTAAAGCTGTGAGCGAGCGATTGGGCTGCTGCGTAAATTAGTTTGCTCGGGAGCCGTCCTCCCTGAACTAAGACAAGAATGTGTGAGCCGTGGGCTAAAGAACTGTGAGCTAGCTCACACTCACTCGGCTTAGAGGGAACACTGCTCTGAATGTCTCATGCCTTAAAAACCCCACTGGGGGTGGCCACAAGTCTGCTGCGACTCAGTGCTCCCTCTCAGCTACGGAGTCTTGTGAGCAAAAATTCTACTTGGTGAGCGGCTGGCATTAAAGTTGTGAGCGAGCGATTGGGCTCCTGCATTAGTTAGTTTGCTCTGGAGCCCTCCTTCCCGAGCGAAGACAAAAATCTGTGAGCTGGAGGCTAAAAAACTGTGAGCTAGCTCACACTCACTCAGCTTAGAGGGAACACCGGACTTGATGGCAGCAACACCAGGTTGAGGAGGCGAAACAGGCCAGTGAGCTGCTGCCAGTCAGAGCCAGGAGGCAACACGACTGGGCAAGAAGATCACTTAGTTTAAGGCCACTTCCTGGGTTCAGCCCTCCTCGTTCGTTTATTCATTTCTTTTAAACTTTTCTGTGCTGCCAAATAAGGTCCCCAAAGGGCCAAAGACCAAAACGCTGAGATCACGACGGGCAGCCCTGTTAGTCTGTCTGTAGGGTCAGGAAAGACCATAGAGCCCAGGAGCACCTGAAAGACTCACAACATTCACGGCGGGGTGTGAGCTTCCGCGAGTCACACATGAAAAACTCCTCCCCCCACCATGAATTTTGCCAGTCTTTAAGGTGTTCCTGGACTCCTGCTCTTTTTTAAAGCCAAACACTAAAACATCTCAACATTAAAACAGCATTTGGGGTTGTTGTTGTTGTTCAGTTGCACAGTCGAGTCCGACTCTTCGCAACCCCATGGACCAGATCATGCCAGGACCTCCTGTCTTCCGCTATCCGCTGAAGTTTGCTCCATTTCATGTTCGTTGCATCGATGATACTGTCTAACCATCTCATCCTTTGCCGTCCCCTTCTTCTTCTTTGACCTTCAATCTTTCCCAGCATCAGGGTCTTCTCCAGTGAATGCTCCCTTCTCATTTGGTGGCCAAAGTATTTGAGCTTCAGCTTCAGGATCTGGCCTTCCAGGGAACAGTCAGGGTTGATTTCTTTTAGGATTGACTGATTTGATCTCCTTGCAGTCCAAGGGACTCTCAAGAGTCTTCTCCAGCACCATAGTTCAAAAGAATCTATTCTTCAGCACTCGGCCTTCCTTATAGTCCAACTCTCGCAGCCATGCATTACTACAGGGAATACCATTGCTTTGACCATGCGGACTTTTGTTGGCAAGGTGATGTCTCTGCTTTTGGGGTACAGTATATATAACACAAACAATTCAATAAAGTACATAAGCAGGCATAACACAGCCCAGGAGGAGAGCCAAGAACAGTTACTGGGGGGCACACCAAACAAAACTTCTCCCGTGGGCAGAAGCCGACAAAGCAGGAGACAAAGAAATTCCAAAGTTTTAGCACCACAGCCAGCGGAGGAAGCCCTCTCCTGGGTGGCCAGTCCACCTGTCTAGCCTTTGTCTCCCTGCGCTTCTGTTTCCAAGGTTGCTTGCTAAAGGCACAGCTGCTGCGGCATGCCACCGCTGCCTTTGCATGCAAAGGGCAGTTCTTGCCAGCACAGTCAGCATTCGCCCCTTGCTGAATTTGATAGAGTTGTGCTAGTGCCTGTTGTTAGATTTCAACACGCAGTCAGACCGGCAGTGTCTTAGGGTCCTCCAGTATATCAAGAACTAAGCTCCGGCTGGCGGAGATTTTCGAAACACATCTGGATTCCCATTTCTACTACTGTAAACTTTCTGCCTTATTATACACCGAACATTGTTGTTAACATTTCAGCTATTAAATCAATTGGCCACAATTTGTAACCCTTTGTAGACGTCTGGTTGTTCCTTGCTCTGTCTTTGGTGTAGTAAATAAGTGTTAAGGTGATTCTCTTATCACAGTGTGCTGTGTTTCTGGTTTGCATTTTCGTACAGGCCAGTCCCTGAGAAAGGAAAAGGGGGAGGGAGGAATGTAGGGGTAGATTGATTGGAAAAAGGCACAGGGTAAAGGCGGGCACGGGGACAATACATAAAGAGGGCACAGTCCAGTCTCAGGTAAGCAGTTCCAGTTCCCACTGACTTCCATGCCAACACATACTTTAAGCATGTACCCATTCTGAACTAGCACTGCCTCTTTGTAAGAGCCTAACAATCACACTCCTGGCCGAAGCAGATTTCCCATGTGTGCTTCCCAGGAGGTCCATCAGTGGCTATTAGCTGCAAGGTATAGATACGGATTCTGGGGTAAGTGATTGCACTGTATTCTTGGTGCTGGGGGGAGGGGAGAGTCAACCGTGGGAGGGCTTCTAGTGTCCTGGCCCCACTGCTGGACCTCCTGATGACACCTGGTATTTTTGGCCACTGTGTGACACAGAGTGTTGGACTGGAGGGGCCGTTGGCCTGATCCAACATGGGCTTCTCTTGTGTTCTTACAGGAACTCTCGGTCTGGGGCAAGTGATGCTCTGTCTTCTTGGTGCTTGGGGGGGGCAACAGTCAGAGGGCTTCTGGTGTCCTGGCCCTGCTGCTGGACCTCCTGATGGCCCCTGGTATTTCTGGCTACTGTGTGACAGAGTGTTGGATTGGATAGGCCACTGGCCTGATCCAACACGGGCTTCTCTTATGTTCTTTTAGGAACTCTGAGTCTGGGGCAAGTGATGCTCTGTCTTCTTGGTGCTTGGGGGGGGGCAACAGTCGGAGGGCTTCTGGTGTCCTGGCCCCACTGCTGGACCTCCTGATGGCCCCTGGTATTTTTGGCCACTGTGTGACACAGAGTGTTGGACTGGATGGGCCGTTGGCCTGATCCAACATGGGCTTCTCTGATGTTCTTAGGACTTCAGTCCCACTGAATTCAGTGCTACCTCTTGTTGCCTCATTCTACACAATCTTTTTCAAGTTGATTTCCCCCCCCAGCACTCACAGCAGCTGCAGCTTTCCTCAAAATCAGCTACTGAGCCAAAAGAGGGCACCAGAACAGAAACTCTCACAGGTAATAAAGGTAGGCCTAATTGCAAAGCATTGGAAAGATGCCAAGGTGCCTAGTATAACACAATGGTGGTATAAAGTATGGGACCTATTCATGCTAGATAATTTTTCAATCTACCACTCCAATACTCAAAACGAGAGTGACTTCTCCAACCCTCTAAGTGTCTGGTACCGTATCCTAGATAAAATAGGCATTGACACCTTTGATTGGGAAACCATTTCTAAGGCCAAATACAAGTTACTGCTATTTAGTTAGTCTATATTTGATACACGAGGTTTATTTTATAAACTTTTTAAGCTTTTATACATTATGTAATCGATGATAGAAAGTCGCCTTTTTGTACTGTAGTTATATGCAGCGTAACTATGGTTTTATATTTTATCTATTAAAAATAAAAACAAGATGGGTAGCCACCTGGCCGTGTCAGTCTGTCCATTGTGGTGGAGGAGGAGGAGGAGGAGGAGGAGGAGGAGATTGGATTTATACCCCGCTCCTCACTCGGAGTCTCAGAGCAGCTGACAAGCTCCTTTCCCCTCCCCTCCCCTCCCCAGAACAGACGCCCTGGGAGGTAGGTGGGGCTGAGAGAGCTCTGACAGAAACTGCTCTTTCAAGAACAGCTCAGACAGAACTATGGCTTGCCCAAGGTCATCCAGCAGCTGCAAGTGGAGGCGTGGGGAATCAAACCCGGTTCTCCCAGATTAGAGTTCGTGCACTTCATGCACCAAGCCAGCAAGAGTCCAGCAGCACCTTAAAGGCTAACACAATTGGTGGCAGGGCAGGAGCTTTCAAGAAGGAAGCAGTGACTCACAAAGGCTCATACCCTGCCACTAATGCTGTTGGTCTTTAAGGGAATAAAGGCCAGATCTTGGGAGACAGATAAAGGGCAAGTAGGCTGGCAGCAGAAATAGCCGGGTGTTCAAAAGGAGATCAGGTCTCTCTCTCTCACACATACACACAAAAACACAAACAACACACACGTCTTAGTAAAGTCAGCCGCAGTGAAACAGGCAATGCATACAGAAGATCAGCTGGGGAGATCACAGGGGTGATAACACCTGGTTCCCAAGATCCAAGCAGCCACCCATAGTCTAGGAAGTGCCAGCCTAAGGCGTCGCATCCGGTAAAAGGTTCGGGCTTCTTGGCCCAGGAAGCACCCAGGGTGGGGAGGATCCGCCACAACCTCACTCTCACCGAGCAGGTCCTGCAAGCCTGGCCGGCCCGGGAGCTTCTGCCGCTCCTCACGGCTTCTTGCGGCATGTTCCAAGAGGAAGTCACCTGTGGCGAGGGGCACGTGAGGCCATGTTTAAGGTGGGGAAAAGGGAGCCAAGATACAGAGGAGGACGAGGGCGAGGCTGGCTGGGAGAAGCTGTCTGGCTGAGGGCAGAGAGCAGGTTTGTGCAAAATAAAGCTCACTGAACCAGAGCCAGTGGGGCAGGCGTCGACAGCCACCAACCATCTGCTTTCAGATGCACTCCACGGCCGTATACAGGATCGGACCAGTGACCCAGCTAGCCAAGCGGCTGTATGTTGGGATTTCAACATAAATGCATGGTTAATAGCGCAGCAGAACAATTGTATTAGCTTGAAAAGAAACTTTACTTACTAAGGGGGGAGGGAATTACTGGGGGATTAGCGAAAGAAACAATACAGGATAAAGATCCTGAGTCGTTGCTCTCACCTACGTCTTTACTCAGGGATTTCTCAGCCTCATGAGAGGGAAGGCCAGAGGGACAAGAAGAAAGAGCAATGAAGAAAAGAGAGAAGAGATTGGATTTGTACCCCACCCTTCACTCGGAGTCTCAGAGCAGCTTACAATCCCCTTTCTCTTCCCCTCCCCACAACAGACATCCAGGGAGGTCGTCGGGGCTGAGAGAGCTCTGGCAGAAACTGCCCTTTTTCAAGGACAGCTCGTGTCAGAACTGTGGCTTGCCCAAGGTCATCCAGCAGCTGCAAGTGGAGGAGTGGGGAATCAAACCCGGTTCTCCCAGATTAGTCTATGCACTTAACCATGTCCCAGATTAGAGTCCGTGCACTTCAGTGGACAGCGGAAGACAGGAGGGCCTGGCGTAATCTGGTCCATGGGGTCGCGAAGAGTCGGACTCGACTGTGCAACTGAACAACAACCATGACACCAAACTGGCTCTGATAAAACTGAAACCCAGTGCTTACTCTCTAGTCCACCCCCAATGTATTGATTACCCAACTGGAGAATCCCCACGCTAAATAATTACGCATTTTGTCCCCTTTCTCTGGTGGAAAATACGTGCAAACTTCACCACTGGCTCCCTCACTAAACCAGACAGGACATTGGCATGCATAAGCAAACAGTTCATTCTTTCACGACTACAGAGAGAGAACTTGTAAATCCCAACCCAGCCGCTCTCTCTGCTCTCAGGCAGGAAAAGGTCTTTCCCAACTAACCCTGGCTCTCTAAGACCCTTTCACTCAAGACGCCAAGGAGCAGACCTGGGATCCCTCACACAGGCGCTCAGCTCCTGAGCCACATCCTGCCCCTGATGTTCCCAGTCAGGTCCCCCCCCTGCTAGCATCGACCATTTATGCCTTGGATCGACAAGGCTAGACTACCACCTTGCCCGTGTGTAAGGCCTGCCCCTTGATGGCAGTTTGGAACTTCAGCGGCTGCTGAACACGGCAGCCCTGTGCCAGAGGCACACTGGAGGCCCAGCAGCCATGTTGGCTCCTTGATGCCTTCTGGGCCCAAGAAAGCCAAAAGTGCTGCCTCTACTGCCACACACGAGCCAACCCCAAATCGCAAAGATAGATGGACCAGAGCCTCTTCTGCCCACCTTCTATGTGACATCATGTGACGGCTGCAAGAACTCAGAGAGGCTTGGGGAGACGGGGCCACAGTCCAGCAGCAGAGCAAGCACCTCTTCCGCCACCTCTCAAAGACCCCCACAAACGAGGACGGGAAAGCCCCCTTACTGGAGACCCAGGGGAGCGGCTGTCAATCCAGGTGGGCCGGACTGGAGCAGAGAGATCGAGGGCCGGACTCCGTGGAAGATCCTGCCAGAGAGAACAGCCGTCTCTCCGTCCATTGCCGAATTCCTGCCTCACCTCTTCTGGAAGCTCAATTTGGGTTTGTTCGGGTGGGGTTCTGGCAGGGGAGGGGACGCAGGGGCAGGTGTCCCGCTTCCCACTTAAAAACAAAAACATGTGCTTTTAACATTTTTACCCACCCCGAGTAACGACCCACATTAAGCTTCCCATCTGTGACAGTCAGCAGTGATACTCCCTCTAAGCGGTGGAGTTTTGTGAGCAAAAAATTCCACTTTGTGAGCTGCTGGCATTAAATTAGTTGCTGTAGATTTTCCGGGTTGTGTGGCCGTGGTCTGGGCATTGTAGGACCTGACGTTTCGCCAGCAGCTGCGACTGGCATCCTCAGAGGCACTCCAAAGGGATCTGTTGAGGATGGGTGAGTGGGCATCAACGTGGCAAATGGGGTTCAATGTGGCCAAGTGCAAAGTGATGCACATTGGAGCCAAAAATCCTAAATATAAATACACGTTGATGGGGTCTGATCTGGCAGAGACGGACCAAGAGAGAGATCTTGGAGTCGTAGTGGATAACTCACTGAAAATGTCTACACAATGTGTAGCTGCAATAAAGAAGGCCAACACTATGCTGGGGATTATTAGGAAGGGAATTGATAACAAATCAGCCAGTATCATCATGCCCCTCTATAAATCATTGCTGCGACCTCATTTGGAATACTTGTACAGTTCTGGTCACCACATCTCAAAAAGGATATTATAGCATTGGAAAAAGTGCAGAGAAGGGCAACTAGAATGATAAAAGGGTTGGAACACCTTCCCTATGAAGAAAGGTTAAAATGCTAGGGGCTCTTTAGCTTGGAGAAACGACGGCTGAGAGGTGACATGATCGAGGTTTATAAGATTATGCATGGGATTGAGCAGGTTGAGAAAGAAGTACTTTTCTCCCTTTTTCACAATACAAGAACTCGTGGGCACTCTATGAAATTGCTGAGCAGTCGGGTTAGAACAGATAAAAGGAAATACTTCTTCACCCAAAGAGTGATTAACATATGGAATTCACTGCCACAGGAGGTCGTGGCAGCTGCAAGCATGGACAGTTTCAAGAGGAAATTAGATAAACATATGGAGCAGAAGTCCACCAGTGGCTATTAGCCACAGGGTATAGATGGGAACTCTCAGTCTGGGGCAGGTGATGCACTGTCTTCTTGGTGCTGGAGGGGGCAGCAGTGGGAGGGCTTCTGGTGCCCTGGCCCCACTGCTGGACCTCCTGATGGCACCTGGTATATTTTGGCCGCTGTGTGACAGAGTGTTGGACTGGATGGGCCATTGGCCTGATTCAACATTGGCTTCTCTTATGTTCTTATGTTTAACACAGAAAGATGGAGGACTCTCTGTGTCAAGGTGAGCAGAAAAAAGGTAGGCAGGTAATTTATATCTACTCAGGAAGATGGGGTAGGGCTGAGTCCTTATCTTGTAGGAGTTCCCCAGGCTATGAACATGCTAATGGAGGAGCTTTCCTGAAGAGGTTCTTTTGTCCATGGATTGTTTCCTGAGGAGGTTTCCTGTTTCCTGAGGAGGTTCTTTTGTGTGGGGAATGGCTGTTGAAACTCTGATCTTATCTGTAGTGCTATTGTCAGCTGTAGAGCATTGTGTTCTTCAGGTGCTGGCATTAAAGTTGTGAGCGAGAGTTTTGGCTGCTTGCATAAATTAGTTTGCTCTGGAGCCATCCTTCTTGAGCCAAGAAAAAAATCTGTGAGCTGTTGGCTAAAAAACTGTGAACTAGCTCACACAAACTCAACTTAGAGGGAATACCGGTCAGCAGAGGAGTGGCCCTCAAGCTTCCTTCCGGCGAGCTTTCAAATGTGTGCAGGGGCCGTGGTCCTACTTCCACATGGAGATAGTTCCCGAGGGTAGCTGTCTTGGCTGGCAGTAGAAGAGCTGGATTCGAGTCCAATAGCGTCTCCAAGACCGGGACTTAAGTTGGGGGGTATGAGCTTTCGACCGTCAGAGCTCCCTTCATCAAATTCATCCGATACCATACCTGATGACGCACTCCTACCCCAAATAATCTTGTTGATTTGTGTAATTCACAAATTATACCCCACCTTTTTCCCCAACGGAGGCCCAATGTGGAGCCAGTTTGGTGAGTGGTTAAGTGCGTGGACTCTAATCTGGGAGAGCCAGGTTTGATTCCCCACTCTCCTCCATGTGCAGCTGCTGGTGTGACCTTGGGTCAGTCACAAGTTCTGTCAGAGCTGTTCTCTCAGGAGCAGCCCGAGAGAGAGACAGACAGACAGACAGACAGACAGACAGACAGCTCAGCCCCACCTACCTCACAGGGGTGTCTGTTGTGGGGAGGGGAAGGGAAAGGAGATTGTCAGCCACTCTGGGACTCCCTTGTGTAGTAAAGGATGGGTTATAAATCCAATCTCTTCTTCTCTTCTTCATCTCCAGGGCAAGCCAGCCCTGCCTATTTTACCACCACCACCCCTCCAGACTGCTTAGCAACACCTGTGCCCTCTTAAAATTTCAGAGCATCTTTGCCCGTCCTCCAAGGACCCTCTGATATTACTCCCAGCTTTCTTAAAAACCTAAGAAAACGCAGAGAACAGAGATGAACAGACAGTGATACTCGGACGGAAGCACCGATGGGGAGCAGCGCACGCTGACGCCTGGAGCAGGCGACCCAGCAAAAGGCACGCAAGCTGCCCGAGTGACACAGAGCGCTTCATCAGAAAGACAGCTCCAGAAGGTAGCCATGTCGGTCTCCAGCAGAACCGCTCAATTCAAGCCCAGATGTGTCTGAGGAAGGGATCTTCGGCGCTCAAAAGCTCATACCCCAAATCTTCAGGTGCATTGCCATGTTGGTCCAAAGCATGAGTCCAGCGGCACCTTTAAGACCAACAAAGTTGAATTCTGGGTATACACTTTCCTGCGCCTGCACGCTTCTTCGGATACTTCAGATTTGAATCTAGCTGTTTATCAGAAAGGGCTGTGGTGGCTCAGTGGTTAAGATGCTGAACTGTGGACCGGAAGGTCAGTAGTTCAGCAGTTCGAGACCCAAGTGCCGCGTGACGGAGTGTGCTCCCATCTCTGGCCCCAGCTCCTGCCAGCCTAGCAGTTCGAAAGCAAGAAATTGCAAGTGGATAAAGAGGTACCGCTTTGGTGGGAAGGAAACAGTGTCTTGTGCACCTCGGCGTCTAGTCATGCCAGCCACATGACCACAGAGACATCTTCAGACAGTGCTGGCTCTTCGGCTTGGAAACGGAGATGAGCACCTAGAGTCACATTCGACTGGCTTTCGAGCAAGGGAAACCTTTACCTTTACCTTTATCAGAAAGGCAGCTAAGCTCATCTACACCCAAGTTCAATGCCATCAGCAAGGGACAGACAGACTCAGCCGCCACTTCCTCCTATAGACAGCGGCAGTGGCTGGCAGTGACTTCGGAGACCGGGCGGCCCCCACGCACAGCACTGCCACCGATGCTGGCTGGGTCTGACAAGAGCCGCCCCCGAGGCTGTGAACTCTGGGAAGGCAACCAGCCTCCCCCCACCCCCCCCACAACCTTTCCCAAAAGTCTCATAAGAAGCCCCAAGCCACAGAACTCTACCATCAGCACCACTGGGGAGCCCAGTTCCCCTCGTCTCACCTCCCAGGAAGAAAAACTCAAGGGAGCTATAAATGGATTACAGAAAAAAAAAATCAAGGAAAACATATTTCCCCCATCCAAGGGAATTCTTTGCAATATATACAATAAAAAAACAACCCTGGAAGTTTCGAGGAGGGCTTTGTGCCAGACGCACAGTATAAAGATGTTTATGTAAAACCGTCTACAGCATTAGATGCTGGCAGCTCCCGGTTATACATCTACGATGTTTTCAAGGAAAACATATTTCCCCCATCCAAGGGAATTCTTTGCAATATATACAATAAAAAAAAAACCTGGAAGTTTCGAGGAGGGCTTTGTGCCAGACGCACAGTATAAAGATGTTTATGTAAAACCGTCTACAGCATTAGATGCTGGCAGCTCCCGGTTATACATCTACGATGTTTTCAAGGAAAACATATTTCCCCCATCCAAGGGAATTCTTTGCAATACTTACAATAAAAAAAAACCTGGAAGTTTCGAGGAGGGCTTTGTGCCAGATGCACAGTATAAAGATGTTTATGTAAAACCGTCTACAGCATTAGATGCTGGCAGCTCCCGGTTATACATCTACGATGTTTTCAAGGCTGTGTTCAACTTCAAATGTGACTAATCCTGCCCACCCTGATCGGGACGGCCCGGGCTTAGCAGCCCAATCTCAGCAGATCTCGGAGGCTAAGCGGGGTCAGCCCTGGTTAGCACTTGGAGGGGAGACCACCGAGGAAGCCCGGGGTTGCTGTGCAGAGTGAACCTCCTCTGTCTGCCCCTCCCCTTTAAAACCCCGTGGGTTACCGTAAGTCACCTGCAACCCGATGGCACCTCCCGCCACCAATCTTGACCTCAATCCATAAGCTATAATGTGTACGATAATGCACGATCGAGAAGTTTCAACGTTTTCGATGTTATAAAATCCAGCTCGATACCAAAAAAAGTTGCTAGCCCAACTGGAAATGCCAGGGACAGCTTCTGACCAAACAGCACACTTTCTGTCACTTAACTGCACAATTTGTGTTTTATTTTTTCATTCGTTCTTTTTTCCTATCTCTCAGACAGCAAAAAAACCCTAAGATACGCATGTCCGGGTATCATATGGTGCAATCCTAAACCCACGGAAGTCAATGCACTTAGAAGGGTATAGCTAAGGCTGCCAGATCTAGGATGGGAAATTCCTGGAGATTTGGGGAGTGGAGTCTGGGAAGGGCAGGGTTTGGGGAGGGGCTTCAGTGGGATCTAATACCATAGAGTCCACCTTCCAAAGTGGCCATTTTCTCCAGGGAAACTGGTCTCTGTTGCCCAGAGATCTGTTGTAATCATAAGAACATAAGAGAAGCCAATGTTGAATCAGGCCAATGGCCCCTCCAGTCCAACACTCTGTGTCACACAGCGGCCAAAATATACCAGGTGCCATCAGGAGGTCCAGCAGTGGGGCCAGGACACTAGAAGCCCTCCCACTGCTGCCCCTCCAGCACCAAGAATAGAGTGCAGCACCTGCCCCAGACTGAGAGTTCCCATCCATACCCTGTGGCTAATAGCCACTGGTGGACTTCTGCTCCATATGTTTATCTAATTCCCTCTTGAAACTGTCCATGCTTGTAGCTGCCACCACCTCCCAGGAAATCCCATAGGAGGCTGGTGCACCTAGTTAAAGAGACAAGACAGGCTTGCTGCTCCTAATGCTAACACTCGAAATGGAACCAGAAGTTCTAAAAAAAAAATTAAGCTAAGAAGTTATAAATTAATAATATAAAATAATAAGAATGTTCCCTTCAGCTCCATGTTTCTTTTCATTTAAAACACCATGGATTTTTTTTCTAGGAAAAAGTGCAGAAAACAAAGAAGTTAAGCATCGGTTTGCTCCTGACAGACATTGAACTGTATCGAGAGGCTGATACCTTGCTATACAATAGGATTACTCCAGTGGAAGATTGGGATGAGATGAGTTTATATCCAGGTGCTCAGTGAGTATGATGATGAAGAAGAAGAGATTGGATTTATACCCCGCCCTTCACTCAGCGTCTCAGAGCGGCTTACAAACTCCTTTCCCTTCCCCTCCCCACAACAGACACCCTGTGAGGTAGGTGGGGCTGAGAGAGCTCTGACAGAAACTGCTCTTTTTCAAGAACAGCTCTGACAGAACTATGGCTTGCCCAAGGTCATCTAGCCAGGTGCAAGTGGAGGAGTGGGGAATCAAAACTGGTTCTCCCAGATTAGAGTCTGTGCACTTAACCACCACACCAAACTGGCTCTAATAATAATAGACTGGATTTATACCCCCGCCCTTCACTCAGAGTCTCAGAGAGGCTTACAGACCCCTTTCCCTTCCCCTCCCCACAACAGACACCCTTGTGAGGTCGGAGGGGCTGAGAGAGCTCTGACAGAAACGGCTCTTTTTCCAAGAAGAGCTGTCGCAGAGCTTGTGACTGACCCAAGGTCACATCAGCAGGTGCAAGTGGAGGAGTGGGGAATCGAACCCGGTTCTCCCAGATTAGAGTCTGTGCACTTAACCACTACACCAAACTGGCTCTTGTAACTTTGAAAAGTTTTATTGAGAGTTTGATGGACTTTTCCTTGCAATTTTGTAAAGTCTGATTCATTATACAACATGATCTTTACTAAATGACCTAGTCACTCATATCACAGTGTTTGTTGTATTTTACCACCAGGAGGTTGGCAGCCCTAGGTATAACTCTACCTAGGATGCACTATTAGGCATTCATACATCTAAATTCCATAAATATATCAAATAGCACAATTGTATGAACTGTATGTTCTAAGTATGCTATAACTGAGGCACTTTAATTTGTTAAAGCAACAATGTATGTCCTAGTTTTGAAAAAAAGAACATACTGCGTGCATTTCATTTTTTCTGCATTTTTCCACTAAAGCTATACATGCACAATTCTAAAAAAAAATTCATTCCATGGCTTCAAGATTTCCAGAAACTTTTCATCTCTAGGCAGCAGTCGAAGGACAGAACCGAGGAAAATGGAGAAAATTAGAAACAGAGAGGGTTGTCAGCCGGCAGAGACACGGAAGCCCATGCATAGGCTTGGGGATTTATGGAGGAACACGTGAAACTGCTTGATCCTTAATCAAAGCCTTGGCCTGCCAAGGGCAGCCCCATCTCTTCCAAGCAGCATGAACTCTCCAGGGCCTCAAGCACAGGTCTTTCACATCACCAGCTATTAGAGATGTGAGGGCCTGGGGGAAAATAGGAAATATTTGAAGAAGGAGAAGAAGAAATTGGATTTATACCCCACCCTTCACTACCCAAGAAAGTCTCAGAGCGGCTCACAAACTCCTTCCCCCCCTTCCCCTCCCCACAACAGACACCCTGGGAGGTAGGTGGGGCTGAGAGAGCTCTAACAGAAACCACTCTTTTTCAAGAACAGCTCTGACAGAACTATGGCTTGGCCAAGGTCATCCGGCAGCTGCAAGTGGAGGAGTGGGGAATCAAACCCAGTCCTCCCAGATTAGAGTCCACGCACTTAACCACTACACCAAACTGTCTCCAACTCAAAAAAAAAAAACCTCATCTTTGTAAAATCTTTTTTTTTTCAATTTTTCCAATGGACAATTTGGAAATTTGGGGGAGCACTGGAAAGAAACGCCTGTGTAATATTTTCTCTTTTAGAATTAAACACTGTCTAAGGCAACGGTTTTCCGCACTCAAAACTTGTTGCATGATAAAGGCGGAGGAACTTTCCTTTGGGAAAAAATGAGCAATTTGGTATAGCACTGGGGGAAAAACCCTCATGTGAAATATTTTCTCTTTTCCAGTGAAAAAAATTATCTTGCAAAGCACCTCACTCACTCCAAAAGCACAGTATCAAAAAGTCTGAGGACTTTCTCAGTTCTTCCCAGTGGATAACTGGGAAATAACTTCTTGGTCTATAGATATCCTCAGTATTTTCAAGATTTTTATTTTGTTTAAATGGAAATCATTCTGGCAAGAAGTATAAGAGGTTATAATCTGTTAAGAGATAATGCCTTATCAAACGGTCCAGTGTTTCCAACTTTATAAAGTTTAGTGCAATATCCAAACATGACGGCAGCCCGACCGATTGTGACTATATGACACAGTTTCTGTAACAGAACAAAGTGTGAGTCCAGCGGCACCTTTATGACCTGCAAAGTTTAATTCTGGGCATCAGCTTTCATGCGCCTGCACATGTCTTCAGATACACACCTGAATCTATGTCCAAGTAATATACCTGCTTTTGTTTACAACGGGATTTGCTTTCTACCTACAACCCTCATTTTTCCTAAATCTTAAAGGCGAAAAGATATATGTGCTATGGTAACACACGCTGCGGCAGTTTGCAGCTTTTCCCTCAAGAATACTTACCATTTTTCTTGTAGAAAACAAATATATTTATACTTTTAAATTCCATATGTATGCTAAATTGTATTATTTTATATGCTGACTGTTGTTAAATCAGTAAAAGTAGTTTCAGGGTCTGTTCAGACAGGCAGCCAACCCCACCATTAGCCCATCTCTAATTTGATCCTGATCTTTTAAATCCGTCGTCGCACGACCAGACAGCTCCCCCGCGGTCTCTGCTGTGGATTGTCCAGATGGCGTCCACTGAAGGAATGCAGGGTGGGTTTTTTTTAAAAAATAAAGTTTGTGCAAGTGCATAGGCATTACATTGCATGCTTATTTATCCGCGCATCAGACCATCCTGAACAGGCGCCATATTTTAATTGTGTGCTGGAGTGATCAACATAAGAACATCAGAGAAGCCAATGTTGAATCAGGCCAATGGCCCATCTAGTCCAACACTCTGTCATACAGTGGCCAAAAATACCACGTGCTATCAGGAGGTCCAGCAGTGGGGCCAGGACACTAGCAGCCCTCCCACTGCTGCCCCCTCCAGCACCAAAAATAGAGTGCATCACCTGCCCCCGACTGAGAGTCCCCATCTATACCCTGTGGCTCATAGCCACTGATGGACTTCTGCTCCAGATGTTTATCTAATTCCCTCTTGAAACTGTCCATGCTTGTAGCTGCCACCACCTCCTGTGGCAGGGAATTCCATATATTTATCACTCTTTGGTTGAAGAAGGACTTCCTTTTATCCGTTCTAACCCGACTGCTCAGCAATTTCATGGAGTGCCCACGAGTTCTTGTATTGTAATCAGACGGGGAAAGTCCGCAATTGGCCCGTCGGGACAAGAAAACTCCAGATTTTAACTAGTAGCTAATAAGTACGGCTCCAAAGCGCAACAAAACGGGATGCTCACGGACGAGGTACGTTTCCCAGATCTTGCTGTCTGGAAACGACACTTAAATCTGCCAGGCAGTCGTGCGTGGCGCGGATCTAAAGAGCCGTCTGAACGGAGCCTCAGTTTGATAGGAAATGTAAGCACTGGATGTATTTCGATTTTATCCCAAGAATTCTGAGTTTCTTTTTTTCCCGCAGAAACGAAAATTTTCCCATCACGGCTTCGAAATTTCCATTTTTTATATCTCTACCTGCCATCCACTCCTTTTAACTGGAGATGTCAAGGATTCCACCTGGGACATTCTCCAGGCGGAGCAGATGCACTGCCACTGTGCCTCCCCCACAGGATCTGTGGCGGGATATGAGCTTTCACACCAAGGAACCAACCCAAAGGTTTGCATTTACCCATTTTGTCTTTCTGTTACTGTGGCTGGGCAGACCGGTGCTAGGAGGAGGAGGAGGAGGAGATTGGATTTATACCCTGCCCTTCACTCGGAGTCTCAGAGCGGCTTACAAACTCCTTCCCCTTCCCCTCCCCACAACAGACACCCTGGGAGGTAGGCGGGGCCGAGAGAGCTCTTTCCAAAACTGCCCTTTCAAGGACAGCTCTTGTCAGAACTTACGGCTTGCCCAAGGTCATCCAGCAGCTGCAAGTGGAGGAGTGGGGAATCAAACCCGGTTCTCCCAGATTAGAGTCCGCGCACTTAACCACCACACCAAACTGACTCTTATGAAATGCAAAAACCTGGACATTATAAATCTCGTTCTCACATCTGTTAACTCTTGCATTTGTATGCTAATTGGCTGCTGTTCACAGGTCTTACCAGCGGCTTTAATCCAATCTCAGTTATCCTTATTGCCCAGTTACTTATGCGTCTTGACTCTAACGAGCCCTTCCTGGCAACTAACTCCCACACACACACCTTTATGTATGATCTGGTAAGAAGAAGAAGAAGAAGAGAGTGGATTTATACCCCGCCCTTCACTATCTGAAGGAGTCTCAGAGCGGCTTACAATCTCCTTTCCCTTCCCCTCCCCACAACAGACACCCTGGGAGGTAGGCGGGGCCGAGAGAGCTCTTTCCAGAACTGCCCTTTCAAGGACAGCTCTTGTCAGAACTTACGGCTTGCCCAAGGTCATCCAGCAGCTGCAAGTGGCGGAGTGGGGAATCAAACCCGGTTCTCCCAGATAAGAGCCCGCGCACTTAAGCACTACACCAAACTGGGAAGCACTTCCACAAGCCAAAGTCTTCTCTTTTGTGAACAGACATCTGTATACAGACGGAGGCTTCTGTCCCCAAGGTGTTTCTGTGTGTCCCGCCGGCCCTTCTTAGAACCGTGATGTTCCTACATTATAAGGTTCTGGCCCCCGTGGCTAGAAAGCCGGTTCTATATAAAGGAGCTGCTGAAGCACGGGAAAATAAGCAACCACCCAAGCTCATCAAGTTTTCCAGGACTTTCCAAGGTGAGAGCCCCAAGGCCTATCACCAAACTCGGGGCAAGAAGTTCAGTTCAGGGAAGTGCAGGGTGAGAGAACCGGTCCAGGCGTTTCCCAGGTCCGGCCCACCTCCCTCGGTTCTAAGCTAGGTAACTAAACAATGCCTTTTATTAAGATGGTATACAATTGATAAGGTTTACAGTATAAAGGCGTTGGAAGGCAATTAAGCTGTTTTAATTTTTAAAAGTGGGCATAACGAGGAAGGAGAGCCCCCCCCCCCAAGCCCTCTCACCGGAGGAGGAAGGGCTGAGTTCCTTTCTGCGGAGTTTTCGGCCCCAGGAATGAGAGGCAACCCCATTCAGTTTTCTTTTTTAGGTGAAGTTGGCCTTTCCAAAGAATGAATTGGAAGCACGCAATACTAAATAGTTAACTTGAAGAACGTCCAGCGTTACACAAATATGTCTTGTAATTAATGTGCGTATGGAAGAACAACTTCGGGAACTGATTGGAATTGCACTGTAACGGGGTGGTACAAGATAACAGGAGTCAGGATAGGAAGTAATTCTCGTTTAGTAATTGGGGATAATCGGAGTCGGCGGATGAGCCGGAGAACGCTTTCGATTAATAAAGGGGGTGAATAATATAACCGACTGTAGGAAAACAAGGCGAATATTTTGTATTATGGCTTGCCATCGAAATTAATAAACTGTGAATCAGAATCAGAGTTCTAAGCAAGGTGCTCTGCTGGCGAGCTTACCCAGGATGACTGTGCCACCCCCACCCACCACCTCCACCCCCCTCCCCGGCCTACCTTCTTCCACGTCGTTGCGGCATGCAGCCTCCAAGAGGCGGACGTTGCCGGGGAACACCACGCGCCTCTCCTTGCCGCCCCCCTTCTTCTTCTTCGCCTTCTCCGCTTTGGCCTTCCTGCCCAGCGCGTCCTTCTCAAACTGTGCCCACTTCTTCAGCTGCTGGGCCCGCCGCTTCTGGGCGTGCTTCAGGCGCTCCTGCGTGCCCATCCGGCCCACGGCCGACATCTCGGCCAGCAGCTCCAGGTGGTCGGCCATGGCTGGGGGACGTCAGATGCTGACCGCCGTTTTGGTCAAGGGTTCCCAGAGGGGCTGAAGAGAGATCCCGCCGGCCTCCCCGCCAGCATCCCCAGCCGCTCCTCCAGAGGCAGGGTCTCCCTTAATTCTCCCCAGGGGCTGCTTCCGCAGACGGCAACACCCCTGCTTGGGAATAAGGGGAACCCTCCATAGCGCCTCTCTGGTGCGGGTCACAAAAGTAGTCCTTAAACCCCTGAAGTCCTCGAGTGGGGAACCTTGGCCAAGGCAGAGCCCATGTAAGGGATTTCACGTGGAAAACACATTGCAAACGACCCGCAGGCTTCCCCCACCGTCAGCCCTGAGCCCCTCCGCTTTTTCAAGAAATATCCACGCGAGGAGGAACAAATGGGAGTGGAGCAAGCTGGCCCAAGGGCACCTGGCAGCCTCCTGCAAGGGGTCTGAGCGGAGACACTCCCACCACCGGGTCAGCGGTGCAGTCCGGAGAGGGCCGGGTGAGGGAGACCCACCTTTCCAGGCCACAGCGAGCTCAGTCCCCGGCAAGGCTGCTTCTCAAGGGGAAGCTGGGCAGATCCAAGCGCCTCGTCCTCTCCCAGCCGCCGCCTCCCGGCTTCCTGCACCGCCAGTCAGGCTCTCCGGCGCAGGGCGCAGGGACCGGTTTCCCAGGAGCTCTCAGAATGCGAACGGCTCCAGCCCCACCACCGGCAATTAGAGCTCATTAGCTAGATAATGCTCAGCCCGGTGCCTCCTCTTGGCGCAATGCACAGTCTCAGAGGCCGGCAGCAGGGGAGGGCAGGTCTCTGCAAACTGCCACCCAGTCCCGAGCGACGGCTGCTGAGCACCGCTCTTCCCGGGGCGGGGAGGCCACGGGGTGCCTGCCAGAGCGGCCCATGACCCCACCTCCTTCCCCAAGGCACGGCTCAGAGCTGCCCCACGGACTCCTTCCCTCCCTAAGCCGACAGCCCTCGGTGGCCTCTTCCAGAGCTTCAGATGGTTTGGATCTTTCAGCCGATTCAGACAGCAGTCCTAGGAGCTGCCGCCTCCCTCCGTCCTCGGTCTTGGCTGCTCCGTCTCTTTCCCGACCTCAGCAACCCTTCCAAGGCGGCAGAGAGGGGGGACTTCGCGTGGAGCTGTCCCGGGGCCTTCAGCAAGGAGACAGACCGCCGGGGCTTCCTCTTCCCATCCCGTCTGGGACCCGGGAGCACGGCAGAACGAACTGGCGGGGTGCGAGCCACCCTAGCCGCCGGAGACTCCTCCCTCCGGGCAGAAGGAGTTCCAGAGAGAACCACTCCAGAGCTGGGCTGAGCTTCCAGCCGCCTGCAGCCCGGTACGCGCGCCTGCGAGTCCTGCAACAGAAGAGGAAGCAACTCAGAATGGGGAACAGCATGAAGAGTCGCCCAGCCCGGCTGGCGAGGACCCGACCCTTCTCTCCACCCCACACGGACCCCCTCTCTCCGCCCCACACCATGCTGGTCTTAAGCCAGGATTAGCCTACAATCCGCGCTTCCACAAAGTGCTTGCAGGTTGAGCAACTCCAAGCGGCTCCCCCACACACACACACATCTCCACCCCCTCACAAGTACAGCCCTCCTGTGTTCACTGAGTTGCATCGGTCGTCTCTCGAGAGCATCGCAAACACCCAGCATGACTGCCAGCCACAGGTCAAAGGGCTGGGCTCCTCTTAACCCCTTCCCACTCCCCTGGCCCCCTTGGGGGACAAAGGCCACTCCTTATCTCTTCCCCAGTGCCCATGCGGGGGGAGAGGGGGGCTTACGCAGAGGTCTGGCACTTTGTACCCCAGCCTGCAGCAGCAGCAGCAGCAGACCCGTTTCCCCCCCAATCCAATATCGGTTAAGTGGCAGACAGGTCGCTATCTGTCTGCAAAATGCTTTCGACACTTATCTTGTTATCTCTCGCCAGGTCAGCGGGACTGAGGCCCCGGAAAGCTGCGGGCCAGTCTGAGTAGACGCTGGTGACACTGATGGACCGAGGGTCTGATTCAGCATAAGAACATAAGAGAAGCCAACACTGGATCAGGCCCACGGCCTATCCAGTCCAACACTCTGTGTCACGCAGCGGCCAAAAAGACCAGGGGCCATCAGGAGGTCCAGCAGTGGGGCCAGGACACCAGAAACCCTCCCGCTGTTTCCCAACCCCCCAAGCACCAAGAATACAGAGCATCACTTGCCCCAGACTGAGAGTTCCTACCTATACCTTGTGACTAATAGCCACTGATGGACCTCTGCTCCATATAAGAACATCAGAGAAGCCCATGTTGGATCAGGCCAATGGCCCATCCAGTCCAACACTCTGTCATGCAGCGGCCAAAAATACCAGGTGCCATCAGGAAGTCCAGCAGTGGGGCCAGGACACTAGAAGCCCTCCCACTGTTGACCCCCCCCCTCAAGCACCAAGAATACAGAGCATCCCTTGCCCCAGACATAAGAACGTAAGAGAAGCCAATGTTGAATCAGGACAATGGCCCATCCAGTCCAACACTCTGTCATGCAGCGGCCAAAAATACCAGGTGCCATCAGGAAGTCCAGCAGTGGGGCCAGGACACTAGAAGCCCTCCCACTGTTGACCCCCCCTCAAGCACCAAGAATACAGAGCATCCCTTGCCCCAGACATAAGAACATAAGAGAAGCCAATGTTGAATCAGGACAATGGCCCACCCAGTCCAACACTCTGTCACACAGCAGCCAAAAATACCAGGTGCCATCAGGAGGTCCAGCAGTGGGGCCAGGATACTAGAAGCCCTCCCACAGTTGACCCCCCCGGAAGCACCAAGAATATAGAGCATCCCTTGCCCCAGATCGAGAGTTCCTACCCATCTCTTGTGGCCAATGCTCCCTCTAAACTGTGGAGTCTTGTGAGCAAAAATTCTACTTTGTGAGCTACTGGCATTAAAAGTTGTGATTAGTTTGCTCTGGAACCCCTCCTTCCTGAGCAAAGACAAAAATGTGTGAGCCGGAGGCTAAAAAACCATGAGCTAACTCATGCTAACTCAGCTTAGAGGGAACACTGCACACGTGGCTTCTGCCCACCCCGTACCTCAGTGGCTAATAGCCACTGATGGACCTCTGCTCCAGATGTTGCTCTAATTCCCTCTTGAAGCTGTCCATGCTTGTAGCTGCCACCACCTCCTGTGGCAGTGAATTCCAGGGTGGGTGAAGAAGGACTTCCCTTTTATCCGTTCTAACCCGACTGCTCAGCAATTTCATGGAGTGCCCACCAGTTCTTGTATTGTGAGAAAGGGAGAAAAGGACTCCTTTGTCTACCTGCTTGGATATCCCATGCCTAATCGTGTAAACCTCGATCACGTCGCCCCTCAGCAGTGGCTTCATGTATCCATGTACCCTCCAGGCACTCTGACTGCCCCCCCACTACCTACCGGCCAGGCCTTCTTTGATCTGCAGGTCTTTCTCTTGCAGCCCTACCCCCAGCTACAAGAACGCCTCCTCCACTTCCATTGGCTTCCACCAATAAACCAACCATCAGCATACGGAGTGCTGCCCAGTGTATTCCCAACACTAGCTTCCGCTGGGCGCAGGGAGACACGCCTTACACAGAGAACTAGGCCATCAGCTTGTCTCGGACGGGGCTTGTCCACCCCCTGGTCATTTTAACGGAAGGTGCCACCAAGGATTGAACTGGTACGTAAAGCAGAAACCGATGGGAATGCATCTGTGCCCAGCCAATCCCCTGGAAACCGGGCCTCATGTCGCCACTAAGGACTGGAGGAATCGCTTCCAAATAGCCCAAGAGAAACGCCGCCCAAAGACGGCTTAGCAAAGAAGCACTTCTGCAGCACCCTAATCCCCCGAAGAAGAGGAATGTGCACCGTTTGTTCCAGAGCTGTGGTTTTCACTGGGGGGGGGGAGGAAGAAGCGGGAGTGCGCGCCGCCGTCTCCAACTCGGCTAAGCGTTTTGCAGTTGAACTGTGGCCTGAGCCCTCCACCACCGAAGACAGGCTTTGTTAGGAAGGAAGAATGAGTCACAGGAAGACCAGGCTCTGTGCACACAGAGGGATTCGGCCCTGCAGCTACGGAACGGGCCTGGAGCCCTGCCCCAATTCCTGTGGCGACCCACATCCCTCACACAAGAGAGCGGAGCAGAAACCCAAGACGCTCCCCCCCCCTGAGCACAGATCAGCTCTCAAAACGGCTGGACGGCGGACGGCCTGAAGGGCAGGGACCTCAGCCTGTGCAGAACCCAAGAACCTTCACACCCACAACACACACTTCTAACAGATGAGCAGGCACAGCCCAACACGCCTGCCGGGGCCGTCTGCCATCTGCCGCACCATGATCACACGGCACAAGGTGAGCGGGGCACCAACTCAGCCACCCCATTCTTCATTCCCAGGCTCCAAAAGCCCCCGGCTTCCAGCCCCTAACATTTGAACAAATGAAGGAAAACAGATTCCCAGGAACACTCTGTGCCTCCCCATGACAGCCAAGCTGCGAACATAAGAACATAAGAGAAGCCAATGTTGAATCAGGCCAATGGCCCATCTAGTCCAACACTCTGTGGCACACAGTGGCCAAAAATACCAGGTGCCATCAGGAGGTCCAGCAGTGGGGCCAGGGCACCAGAAGCCCTCCCACTGCTGCCCCCTCCAGCACCAAGAATAGAGTGCATCACCTGCCCCAGACTGAGCGTTCCCATCTATACCCTGTGGCTAATAGCCACTGGTGGACTTCTGCTCCAGATGTTTATCCAATTCCCTCTTGAAACTGTCCATGCTTGCAGCTGCCACCACCTCCTGCGGCAGTGAATTCCATATGTTAATCACTCTTTGGGTGAAGAAGTATTTCCTTTTATCTGTTCTAACCCGACTGCTCAGCAATTTCATGGAGTGCGAAGAATAAGCCAAGCTGGCGTGCCGGTCAGGCTGCAGGATTCAGTTTTCCCAGCAGCAGAACCTGAACACAAATCAACACAGGAAGCTCCCTTATGCTAAATCAGACCTTCGGTCCATCAAGTCAGTCTTGTCGACTCAGACTGGCAGCCGCTCTCCAAAATCTCAGGTGAAGGTCTTTCCCATCACCTCCTGCCCGATCCTTTTAACTGGAGATACTGCCGGGGGTTGAACCTGGGACCTTCTGCACGCCAAGCAGAGGCTCTGCCACTGAGCCACGGACCCTCCCCGTCACCCTGATGCAATTTTTTCTTTCAGTCCCAGAGACAGCTCCGAGTACAGCCAGCAAAAGCCATCCCAACTCCTCAGTATTACAGCACTGAAACTCCACCTCCCTTCCACAATGGAAATCAAAGCAACAGCCAGTCCTCCCAGCCAGCAGGGGCCAGATCCACACCTGCTTCGCTTCAGCCTGTGCCCCCCAACTCCACCCTGATGGACCCTCTTCATATGCTCTTGAGACAGCAGAGGATGCCAGTATCATAATGACCCTGTATAAATCGATGGTGCAGTGAACTGGATAAATTTGCGGATGATATGAAGTTGTTCAGGGTGGTGAGAAGCAGGGAGGATTCTGAGGCACTCCAAAGGGATCTGTCGAGGATGGGTGAGTGGGCGTCAACGTGGCAAATGAGCTTCAATGTGGCCAAGTGCAAAGTGATGCACATTGGAGCCAAAAATCCTAACTATAAATACACGTTGATGGGGTCTGAACTGGCAGAGACTTGACCAAGAGAGAGATCTTGGAGTCGTAGTGGATAACTCACTGAAAATGTCGAGACAGTGTGTAGCTGCAATAAAGAAGGCCAACGCTATGCTGGGGATTATTAGGAAGGGAATTGAAAACTGATCAGCCAATGTGATAATGCCCCTATATAAATCAATGGTGCGACCTCATTTGGAGTACTGTGCACAGTTCTGGTCACCACACCTCAAAAAAGGATATTATAGCATTGGAAAAAGTGCAGAGAAGAGCAACTGGGATGATAAAAGGGTTGGAACACTTTCCCTATGTAGAAAGGTTAAAACGCTTGGGGCTCTTTAGTTTGGAGAAACGACGGCTGAGGGGTGACATGATCGAGGTTTACAAGATTATGCCTGGGACAGAGCAGGTAGAGAAAGAGGTCCTTTTCTCCCTTTCTCATCATACAAGAACTCATGGGCACTCAATGAAATTGCTGAGCGGTCGGGTTAGAATGGATAAAAGGAAGCCCTTCTTCACCCAAAGAGCAATTCACACTTGGAATTCACTGCCACAGGAGGAGGTGGCAGCTACAAGAATGGACAGCTTAAAGAGGAAATCGGATAAATATCTGGAGCAGAGGTCCATCAGTGGCTATTAGCCACAAGGTATAGACAGGAACTCTCGGTCTGGGGGGCAAGTGATGCTCTGTATTCTTGGTGCTTGGGGGTGGGGGGCAACAGTGGGAGGGCTTCTAGTGTCCTCTTGGCCCCACTGCTGGACCTCCTGGTGGCACCTGGTATTTTTGGCCAGTGTGTGACAGAAGAGTGTTGGGCTGGATGGGCCGTTGGCCTGATCCAACACTGGCTTCTCTCATGTTGTTATGTTCTTATGAAGGGAGCAGAGACTCTGGAAAGCTCCTGCCCCAAATATCCTGCTGGTCTCTAAGGACTTGAATCAGGCCGTCAGGTTTATCAAGGCTTTTATTTGCAGCAGGATCTCCTGAAACAGGAACAGGCCCCCGGGGGGTGAGAGCACTGGCTTGGCAGACCGACCGTCTGCCTCTCCCCAAGCCTAGCGATGCCTCCCCCACCCACCGCGCTGCATTCCAGGCCCGTTCCCCTGCCAAGTGCACCCTCCTAACCCGCCCGGGGGGAGCCAAGCAGGAATTCCCGAAACCTCCACGGAACGAGGAATGCCAAGAATCTCGCAGAGCACAGGGACAATTTGCCGGCAAGAAAACTTCGGCAGAAACTTGTGCTGCCGTGACCCACCCACTTGTGGGGCAATGCCCAAAGCGCAGAAGAGCACGGCTGACGTGGGCCCACGAAACACTTGCGGATGTGCAGCACACACGCATGGACACACACACATGCACCACAAGCACCTGGGGGGAGGTCTGTGCCCCCTCAGGAACCTGTTTCCTTCCTGGAGGGATCAAATGCTCCCCTGGCCCTCCCCGCCACCCGCAGCCCGGCAAAGATCACACGCAGCAGCCCGTCCGCCCTTCCTCCTCTGTGCTGCAATTCACACATCGGCCCTAATTACCCGAGCAAAGATCACTTTTACAAGGGCCAATAAAACAGAGCTCCCATTCACATCATGAGCTGCCAGCTTGTGCTCAGCTGCTGGGTGGAAAAGGTTTCCACTCCCAAGAGGCAGGCTTGGAAGTTCAAGGCGAGGGGAGCCTCAGATGAGCACCCAGCCAAACACCCGGCCGGCTTCTGTTCTGCCCCGGAGGCATCTGCAGAGGAACAGGTTAGCTGACGAGCCCTGCAGGGAAGTCAGTATGTTAACCCGGTCCTGCGTTCAAGAGCAACGTCTGCAGGAAACACTTTCCCCTCCCTTGCCTTATGCATTTACTTAATTTATTTTTTATTTATTTACTTTGTATTCTTGGTGCTGGAGGGGGGTCAACAGTGGGAGGGCTTCTAGTGTCCTGACCCCACTCCTGATGGCACCTGGTATTTCTGGCCACTGTGTGACACAGGAGTGGCCTGACCCAACATTGGCTTCTCTTATGTCCTTCTTTCTCCTGTTTTATCCTCACATCAGCCCTGTGCGGTAGGCTAGGCTGAAAGCGTGTGACTGGCCTGAGGCCACCCAGCGAGCTTCCATGGCAGAGTGGAAACGTCTCCCAGATCCTGCTGGAACACTCTAACCACTGGACTATGCTGGGTCTCATTACAACTCCTTGTCTATACAACCTCACCTCAAAAGGCTGCCGTTGAGACACACAAGAAGTGAAAAGAAGCCGTTTCAGCAGCACCATCTTGCCAGCAACAGAATTTCCGCCTCACAGCTGCAGTCTGAATATTCGTCCCTCGCCCCGGAAGACTCCAAAGGGCCATTCCATGCTCCAGGACATAGGCCTGGGGTCCCCAGCCTTTTGGAGCCTGTGGGCACCCTCCGAATTCTCACATGGGGCGCTGGGCACAACTACAAAATGCTGCCGCAGCTACAAAACGTGAATCTTCAGAGCTGAAATCACGGGCCTGGCTTGGGGAAGGTCTGCCTGGGCCCAAGGACTGCCGACGGCCTGCAGCCCAATCCCGCGTGGTGCTAAAACAGTGACCGAGAAGATCAGGGCATGGGCCTGAACTCAAAACTCCAGCGCCACGGCTTGATGCCTTCCTCATTCAGGAGGTTCTCCCCCGAGCTTGGCCCAGGCCGTCTGCAGCTATGTCTGGCGACTTCCCACCTTTCTTGTGATGGCCTCTCAGCGCCCTGAGTCTCTGCACTCAAGCCTGAAAATGGGCTGCGTGACGTCACATCCAACATGGACAGAAGAGAAATACATGGAGCCAGTTTGGTGTCGTGGTTCAGTGCGCGGACTCTAACCTGGGAGAACCGGGTTTGATTCCCCACTCCTCCACTCGCAGCTGCTGGGTGACCTTGGGCGAGCCGTAGTTCTGTCCGAGCTGTCCTTGAAAAAGAGCAGTCCTCGAAAGAGCTCTCTCAGCCCCGCCTACCTCCCAGGCAGTGTTCCCTCTAAGCTGAGTTTGTGTGAGCTAGCTCACAGTTTTTTAGCCTCCGGCTCACACATTTTCATCTTAGCTCAGGAAGGATGTGGCTACAGAGCAAACTCATTTATGCCGCAGCCAAATCGCGGGCTCACAACTTTAATGCCAGGAGCTCACAAAGTAGAATTTTTGCTCACAAGACTCCACGGCTTAGAGGGAGCATTGCTCACAGGGGGTGTTTGTTGTCGGGAGGGGAAGGGAAAGGAGTTTGTAAGCCGCTCTGAGATGACGACCGAAGGGGAGGGTATAAATCCAATCCCTCCTCCTCGTCTTCTTGCCCGGCCAGAGCTGCACTTGTTGTACTTCAAGTCTTGGCTTCCAGAAGCCTAGATTTGTGGAACAGTCATACACACACCCCGTTCCCAGCCTCACTCATTCTCCAGGTGCAATGCCGTACCGAGGAACCAAGTTATTTTCGCTCCATTCACCGAGGGGGAACAAGAAGGAGAGCCACTGCCCAGGAGAGACCGCAGAACTGCACAGAGCCGCACAGGGCAGTCGAAGCCCTCTGCTAAGCACAACTGCCCCTAACCTGTTTCCGTTTCAATGAGAGTCCCACAAAAGCACCCTCTGATACGAACGGAAGGAGCAGGCCTAGACCGGCGGCCCCCTCTGGCCCTGTGCTCCGTTCCAGCTCTGAAGAACCAGTCCGACCAGGAAGAGAGGCTTATGTACACAGCAAACGATTCAGAAGATGTTTGCCCAGGATCCTCTTCCTGAAATGACTTTCCCAGACTCCCCACATCCTGTGGGTTAATTCGCACATCAAAGCAGGGGAGCAGAGAACAGGTGCTCTGAGCCCAAAGGAGCTGCAGGGCCTTCACCTATAGAATCCTGTCCCAGCTCATGTGAGAGGGGTCTTGCTGTGGGACCCCTCCCTTGGTGAAAGGGTCTTCTAAGATGTGGGACTCCTCCCCCAACAGGCCTCCAAAGGCCAGGGGAAATTCGTTCCAGAAGGGATCTGAGGAAATGTGACGTTAGCACCTGGTAATTTAATTGTTCTTTTTTAAAAAGGCACTTAAAAAAAAAAGTTGTATATTTGCAAGCCCCCTTAGACATTTTAATAGAAAGATGGTATAAAAGTTTTGTTAAATAATAAACCCATGCACAAACCAACAGTGTTCTCCCATCTATATCTTACAACACTTTAAGGAAATAGAATTAGTATGAATCGTCTATGGCTTAACATCAAATAAAGCTCCAAATTATTTAAATTCATAAATTATTCTTCTTATTAAACATGCTTATTATTATTAAACATACTGTTGGTTATTTAATATGTGAAATACAATTGATACACAGATAGGCTGGGGATTTAAAGAAATCTTTACAATCCGAGAAAAGGCTTCACAATTCCAGCAGTCTGAAAAACATGATTTCTAAATGTAAGCCGAACAGGGCACAGCATTTGGTTCCAAAACACTGAAAGACTGGACAACACTTCCAATTACCATGTCAGATTACACAGGGAAGCCATTGAAATTCATAAACATGAACACAATTGCAACAGGAAAGAAGAGAGTTTAAAAATAAATAGGGCATGGTTTCCTGTCCTGAAAAACACAAAATGCTCTACAGCTGACAATGGCATTACAGATAAGATCAGAGTTTCAATAGCCATTCCACACACAAAAGAACCTCCTCAGGAAATAGGAAACCTCCTCAGGAAACAATCCATAGACAAAAGAACTTCCTCAGGAAAGCTCCTCCATTAGCATGTTCATAGCCTGGAGAACTACTACAAGATAATGACTCAGCCCTACCCCACCTTCCTGAGTAGATATAAATTACCTGCCTACCATTTTTCTACTCACCTTGACACAGAGGGTACTCCATCTTTCTGTGTTGTACCTCTGAGGATGCCAGTCACAGCTACTGGCGAAACGTCCGGCCCTACAATGCCAGGACCACAGCCACACAACCCGGAAAATCTACAGCAGCTAATGAACTCCGGCCGTAAAAGCCTTTGACAACATGATTTCTAAATGTCCATAGAGCAAGTAAATCCAGGCCTTAAGACCTGAGGCAAACAATGATGAGCAGCAGTCTAAAGTTTTCTTTACATCCCCAGCCCATCTGCGTATCAATTGAATTTCATGTATTAAATAACCAACAGTATGTTTAATAAGAAGAATAATTTATGAATCTCCCATCTATTTCTGCATATCAGAGGCAAACAACCTTATTTTGGCTCCATGGTCAGGAGAGCATTTAAGAGGCCCCCAGTTTGACAGCCGCTTCAACCAACTTCTGTCTCGTTCCTCGAAAATCAAAGTAGGGGTTGAGGAGAGTCTATGGTAATTTTCTAAGAATAACCGACTGCATAAACAGAGGCCATCATCTACATGCTCAACCTTCTGAACACAAGAGCAGGAGTTCTGGGATCTGAATAAACGTCGGCAAGTCTAGGGGAACAGCTAGAAATGTTCAGAAAGGGAAAGCGATTTTTCAAAGGAAGAAGGAATTACGTTCCTCTGAAAGCCACCGTGGCATTCAACAGAGAAGTAACCTAGTCGCTCGGATTAACAACACAGCTTCCCCTCGGCTGAGAGCGCCGAAAGGACAGCTGCTAGGCTAGGGAGGGCCAACCCACCCGGTAAAACAGGTTGAATCAGCTTGCTGCACCCACCTCCTCCGAACATGAACCACAAGACACTGTGCGCTGGCTGCTATGGAAATGCACACGTGCGTGGATGGTAAATAGGGACAATGCTTCCATTGCAAAACGTAAGGCACAACAATCAAGGAAAAAAAGAGACAGTTACACAATGAAGTCTGAAAGCACCCAGTCAGTTTGAGAAGCAAACTCTTGCATCTCTTTGCCAGCATGACCATAGCAAGAAAGGGAGAGAGAGAGAGAAGGCAGCTTCTGCCCTGCACAAAGAAACTGCAGGGCTGTCCGGGAAAAGGAGGAGGAGGAGAGGAGATTGGATTTATATCCCACCCTTCACTACCCGAAGAAGAAGAAGAAGAGACTGGATTTATACCCCGCCCTTCACTTGGAGTCTCAGAGCAGCTTACAAACTCCTTCCCCTTCCCCTCCCCACAACAGGCACCCTGTGAGGTAGGTGGGGCTGAGAGAGCTCTGACAGAAACTGCTCTTTTTCAAGGACAGCTGTGCCAGAGCTTGTGATTGACCCAAGGTCACATCAGCCGCTGCAAGTGGAGGAGTGGGGAATCAAACCCGGTTCTCCCAGATTAGAGTCCGCACACCACTACACCAAACTGGCTCTCAGAGCATCTTACAATCTCCTTTCCCATCCCCTCCCCACAACAGACACCCCCTGTGAGCAGTGTTCCCTCTAAGCTGAGTTAGTGTGAACTAGCTCACAGCTTTTTAGCCTCCAGTTCACATATTTTTGTCTTAACTCAGGAAGGATGGCTCCAAAGCAAACTAATCTATGCAGCAGCTAAATCGCTCACTCACAACTTTAAGGCCAGTAGCTCGCAAAATAGAACTTTTGCTCACAAGACTCCACAGCTTAGAGGGAACATTGCCTGTGATGGAGGTGGGGCTGAGAGAGCTCTTTCAAGAACTGCCCTTGAGAGAACAGCTTTGAAAGAACTTGCGACTGACCCAAGGTCACACCAGCAGCTGCATGTGGAGGAGTGGGGAATCAAACCCGGTTATCCCAGATTAGAGTCCGTTCTCCTACCCACTACACCAAACTGGTTCTGTTGAGATCAGAACATCCAGAAGGAGGAGGAAGAGAGATTGGATTTATACCCCACCCTTCACTCAAAGTCTCAGAGTGGTTTACAATCTCCTTTCCTTTCCCCTCCCCACAACAGGACACCCTGTGAGCAGTGTTCCCTCTAAGCTGAGTGTGAGCTGGCTCACAGTTTTTTAGCCTCCAGCTCACAGATTTTTGTCTTCGCTCAGGAAATATGACCCCAGAGCAAACTAATGGATGCACTAGCCAAACAGTTTGCTCATAACTTTATTGCCAGCAACTCACAAAGTAGAATTTTTTCTCAAAAGACTCCACAGCTTAGAGGGAACATTGCCTGTGAGGCAGGTGGGGCTGAGAAAGCTCTTTCGAGGACTGCCCTTGAGAGAATAGCTCTGAAAGAACTTGTAACTGACCCAAGGTCACACCAGCAGCTGCATGTAGAGGCGTGGGGAATGAGATTAGAGTTCACACAACTAACCACTACAACCAAACTGGCTAGCCTATCCTGCGCTAGCATGGCTCTTCTTCAGGCTCTAATGTGGCACCTGGCAAATTGCTACCTAGAATTACACACAGACACAGACTTTACTTCCATGTACCAAGATGCGACGCAGAGCAAAGAGGCAGTATGTCTTATTTGCTGGAGGATACAAAACAGCTGGAGCGACAACTGCCCTTTCTACGTGATTAAATTATGCATGCTTTCGAGTTATGCAGAGCCCTTCAATTCTGTGCACTGATGAAGTGTGTTATTTTATTTACTGATAACACCATATACTTTTGAACACCTGCATTTTCCTTCTAAACATAGCCTATGACACTGCACCTCACCAACAAAAAACAGAAGATAACCCTAGGGGGTGCAATGTGATCCATTTGCACTAGTTTTATCATTTATTTATTCTTATGATAACACCATATACTTTTAAACACATGCATTTTCCTTCTAAACACAGCCTATGACACTGCACCTCACCAACAAAAAACAGAAGATAACCCCTAGGGGGTGCACCATGATCCATTTGCACTAGTTTTATCATTTATTTATTCCTATGATAACACCATATACTTTTAAACATATGCATTTTACTTCTAAACACAGCCTATGACACTGCACCTCACCAACAAAAAATAGAAGATAACCCTAGGGGGTGCGCTGCGATCCATTTGCACTAGTTTTATCATTTATTTATTCTTATGATAACACCATATACTTTTAAACACCTGCATTTTCCTTCTAAACACAGCCTATGACACTGCACCTCACCAACAAAAAATAGAAGATAACCCTAGGGGGTGCGCTGCGATCCATTTGCACTAGTTTTATCATTTATTTATTCCTATGATAACACCATATACTTTTAAACATATGCATTTTACTTCTAAACACAGCCTATGACACTGCACCTCACCAACAAAAAATAGAAGATAACCCTAGGGGGTGCGCTGCGATCCATTTGCACTAGTTTTATCATTTATTTATTCCTATGATAACACCATACACTTTTAAACATATGCATTTTACTTCTAAACACAGCCTATGACACTGCACCTCACCAACAAAAAATAGAAGATAACCCTAGGGGTGCGCTGCGATCCATTTGCACTAGTTTTATCATTTATTTATTCCTATGATAACACCATATACTTTTAAACATATGCATTTTACTTCTAAACACAGCCTATGACACTGCACCTCACCAACAAAAAATAGAAGATAACCCTAGGGGTGCGCTGCGATCCATTTGCACTAGTTTTATCATTTATTTATTCCTATGATAACACCATATACTTTTAAACATATGCATTTTACTTCTAAACACAGCCTATGACACTGCACCTCACCAACAAAAAATAGAAGATAACCCTAGGGGTGCGCTGATCCATTGCACTAGTTTTATCATTTATTTATTCCTATGATAACACCATATACTTTTAAACACCTGCATTTTCTTCTAAACACAGCCTATGACACTGCACCTCACCAACAAAAAATAGAAGATAACCCTAGGGGTGCGCTGCGATCCATTTGCACTAGTTTTATCATTTATTTATTCCTATGATAACACCATATACTTTTAAACATATGCATTTTACTTCTAAACACAGCCTATGACACTGCACCTCACCAACAAAAATAGAAGATAACCCTAGGGGTGCGCTGCGATCCATTTGCACTAGTTTTATCATTTATTTATTCCTATGATAACACCATATACTTTTAAACATATGCATTTTACTTCTAAACACAGCCTATGACACTGCACCTCACCAACAAAAAATAGAAGATAACCCTAGGGGGTGCGCTGCGATCCATTTGCACTAGTTTTATCATTTATTTATTCCTATGATAACACCATATACTTTTAAACATATGCATTTTACTTCTAAACACAGCCTATGACACTGCACCTCACCAACAAAAAATAGAAGATAACCCTAGGGGGTGCGCTGCGATCCATTTGCACTAGTTTTATCATTTATTTATTCCTATGATAACACCATATACTTTTAAACATATGCATTTTACTTCTAAACACAGCCTATGACACTGCACCTCACCAACAAAAAATAGAAGATAACCCTAGGGGTGCGCTGCGATCCATTTGCACTAGTTTTATCATTTATTTATTCCTATGATAACACCATATACTTTTAAACATATGCATTTTACTTCTAAACACAGCCTATGACACTGCACCTCACCAACAAAAAATAGAAGATAACCCTAGGGGTGCGCTGCGATCCATTTGCACTAGTTTTATCATTTATTTATTCCTATGATAACACCATATACTTTTAAACATATGCATTTTACTTCTAAACACAGCCTATGACACTGCACCTCACCAACAAAAAATAGAAGATAACCCTAGGGGGTGCGCTGCGATCCATTTGCACTAGTTTTATCATTTATTTATTCCTATGATAACACCATATACTTTTAAACATATGCATTTTACTTCTAAACACAGCCTATGACACTGCACCTCACCAACAAAAAATAGAAGATAACCCTAGGGGGTGCGCTGCGATCCATTTGCACTAGTTTTATCATTTATTTATTCCTATGATAACACCATATACTTTTAAACATATGCATTTTACTTCTAAACACAGCCTATGACACTGCACCTCACCAACAAAAAATAGAAGATAACCCTAGGGGGTGCGCTGCGATCCATTTGCACTAGTTTTATCATTTATTTATTCCTATGATAACACCATATACTTTTAAACATATGCATTTTACTTCTAAACACAGCCTATGACACTGCACCTCACCAACAAAAAATAGAAGATAACCCTAGGGGGTGCGCTGAGATCCATTTGCACTAGTTTTATCATTTATTTATTCTTATGATAACACCATATACTTTTAAACACCTGCATTTTCCTTCTAAACACAGCCTATGACACTGCACCTCACCAACAAAAAATAGAAGATAACCCTAGGGGGTGCAATGTGATCCATTTGCACTAGTGTTATCATTTATTTATTCCTATGATAACACCATATACTTTTAAACACATGCATTTTACTTCTAAACACAGCCTACGACATTGCACCTCACCAACAAAAAATCGAAGATAACCCTAGGGGGTGCAATGTGATCCATTTGCACTAGTTTTATCGATTTATTTATTCTTATGATAACACCATATACTTTTAAACATATGCATTTTCCTTCTAAACACAGCCTATGACACTGCACCTCACCAACAAAAAATAGAAGATAACCCTAGGGGGTGCAATGTGATCCATTTGCACTAGTTTTATCGATTTATTTATTCCTATGATAACACCATATACTTTTAAACACATGCATTTTCCTTCTAAACACAGCCTACGACATTGCACCACGCCAACAAAAAATAGAAGATAACCCTAGGGGGTGCACCCTGATCCATTTGCACTAGTTTTATCATTTATTTATTCCTATGCTAACACCATATACTTTTAAACACCTGCATTTGACTTCTAAACACAGCCTAGGACATTGCACCACGCCAACAAAAAACAGAAGACAACCCCTAGGGTGGCACCGTGATCCATTTGCACTAGTTTTATCATTTTTTTTAACAAATCTTCATGCATGTTTTTTCTTTCCACCCTTTTCCCCACTTTGTGGTGCCCCCTTTGGCCCTGGCGCCGTAAGCACCTGCTTAGTCCACTTACTGGTTCATCTTGCAGTGGGGGGGGCGAGTTTACAAAACTTCCTCCCTTCTTCCCCCCCCCCCGGTCTCTACACTTAAAAACTTTTGAGCCTCTCCTAACAGACACCCCCTCCCCTTTTTAGCAAGGGATAAGTCGTTGTGTGTGTGTGTCCCCCCCCACCCGGCCACTGACCCACCACCTCCGCCCCCCCCCCAATTCCTTGCTCGGAGACCCCCGCCCTGGCCTGGTCACATGATCACTTTAACCCCCCCGACACCCCCCAGCGTCACATGACGCTCTCTCTCTCCCCTCCGCGCAACCCCCCCCTTCGGCCAGCCCCCGCCCCCTCCCCGCTTCCCTCCGTCCCCCCCCCCAACCGCCGTTCACTTACGTTCGCCCCCCCGCCCCTCGCGTTCTCAAGCCGGGCTCCCCCGCCGCCGGCTCTCGTTTTCCCACTCGGCCCAGCGCCGTCGCCACGACAACCGGCCACACTTCCGGCCCAGACAGGAAGTCGGTGGCTCCCCTATTGCCGCCATGTTGAGGGTGGCCAAAAGTGGGCGGGGAGGAGAGGAATAAACGGTGAAGGGCTGGCAAGCCTTCAGTTGCGCAGGGCTTTAAATTGCCACGCGAGTTGGCATGCTTTTGGAAACATTAAAGGTATTACCCAGGGCTTTTTTTTGTAGGAAAAGCCCAGCAGGGACTCATTAACATAATAGGCCACACCCTGACAACACAGCTCATTAGTCTATTAGGCCACACCCCCATGTTACCAGAAGCGTGCCCATCCAGCCACACCCACCTTTTGCTTTTTACTCTGTTTACCTTCCTTGTTGTCAAAACCCAGGGCTTCTTTTGGAGCAGGAACTCCTTTGCATGTTAGGCCACGCACCCTCTAATGTAGCCAATCCCAATGAGTTTCTGCTGTTGGGTGTGGCCTGTTATGCTAATGAGTTCCTGCTGGGCGTGGCCAACTCGGGAGCCAGGCGGAATTCCCTTCCTGTGTGTTCCTGCCCCAAAATAGCCCTGGTTTTACCATTAAAAATGAATAAAGCAGTGCTAGTCTCTTAGTAGATGTGCAGTGTGTGCTAGGCAGTGGCAGATTAACCCTTAAGCAGACTAAGCACTGCTTAGGGCATCGGGGCCAAAGAGGGCACCACAAAGTTGGGAAAAGGGTGAAAAGAAAAAAATGAATGAAGATTTGTAAAAAAAATAAATAAATAAAACCAGTGCAAATTGATCATGGTGCACCCTAGGGGTTGTCTTCCGTTTTTTGTTGGCAAGGTGCTGTGTTTAAAAGTAAAACGCAGGTGTTCAACAACTAACATGGACTGGGTCAGTGTGGAAAGGAGGGGAGCATGAACAGTTCTCTAAACCAGCTGCCTCCAAATCCATACCGTGTGCCATGAGCCAAAGCAGGCCAATCCCATCAGAACAGTTTGCCTCATTTCATTTTTATCCCAGTCTTCCTCCTAAAAGGAATTCCCCTTCACAACACCCCTGAGAAATATTGACTAGGGCTACCCAGTAATCATAAGAAGAGCCCCGACAGGCCAGACCAGTGAGGATCCATCCAGTCCAGCATCCCATCACACCCAGGGGCCAACCGGTTCCTCTGGAGGGGTGGATTGGGGCAACAACGGGAGACAGAAGCTGAGACCTTTCCTTCATGGTGCCAGTTTGGTGTAGTGGTTAACTGCGTGGATTCTAATCTGGGAGAACCGGGTTTGATTCCCCACTCCTCCACTTGCACCTGCTGGATGACCTTGGGCAAGCCATAGTTATGAAAAGAGCTGTCCTTGAAAAAGAGCAGTTTCTGTCAGAGCTCTCTCAGCCCCACCTACCTCCCATGGTGTCTGTTGTGGGGAGGGGAAGGGAGAGGCGTTTGTAAGCCGCTCTGAGACTCTGAGGGAAGGGCAGGGAATAAATCCAATCTCTTCTCCTTCTCTTCCCCCGCTCCCCAACTACACCCATTTTGTAAAATTCAATGTTGGTGGGATTCATTATTATTATTTCTGGAAATCAATTGTGATTCCGTGGGATGTCCAGGCCCCTCTCTGGAGGCTGGCAGCCCCACCCACCAAGAGAACTAAGAATTTAACCAGATAAAACCGTTGAAATTTTTTTAAAAAAAACCCTTCCAAACACACATCATTAAAACAATGTATCGCTCTGGGAAAAGAGCGATTTGCTGAATACAAAGAAATAGCCATCAAATGGAAAAACAACCTACCTCCATCAATTTCACTTTGGCATGAAAGGATTTGGCAAGTCTATGTGATCGAATTAATTGCATACAAGAATGTTCTGAATGACAATACTAGGCAAAATGCTCAGTTCCCAGTGATTTGGTTTCCATTTCTAGAGTACATGGCAACCAATGGTAAAGTGCCGAAAAACGTTTACCCTTTAGTTCTGTTGCAGTTGTAAGTTGAAGTTATCCATTTACTCTGCTAGTAAGCTGTAGCTCCTTTTTATTATTATTTTTTATTATTATTATTTTGCCTCTAAAACAACTGTAAATTGCAAAACTATGTATCTTCTAATGATAACATGCATGTCAGAACTTTGCATTCTCAATAAAATGTGGAATAAGAAAAAAAAAACAATGTAAAAACAAAACGCAACAGTGTTAAGATACTTCCAAAACGGATAGATGTGTTTGTCCTGTGAGCAGCAGAAAAGGAGCAGCTTAAAGACTAACAAAATTTTGTGACAGGGGAGGGGCTTCCGAGAGTCACTTGCTCACTTCTTCAGATGCAGTTGGAATGAGGGTCCATCTATCCTCATTTCCATTCTGTATGGCTAAATGTGGTGCCTTCCAGGGAGAAAGATCAAGATGAGTAGCCATGGAAACAGATGGTTTGATATAAGAGATACTCACATAAAGGGTAACATTATGTTGAATGATAAAGTGCTTTAAATAGGATATACAAATGGAACTAAATAACCCCCCTTTGTGTTTTATGTGTGTGGTTTAGTTTTGTGTGTTATGTTTTTAGTGTTGTTGTGACACTGTATTTTGTTGTATTGTATTACTCTGTTTAGTTGCAGTCTGTTATAAAAATAAATAAAAGTCTGCCCTTTGGGGGCAGTTTAAAAAAAAAAAAGATGAGTAGCCATGTTAGTTTGTCTGTAAGCAGCAGAAACGAGCAAGGGTCCAGGATCACCTTAAAGACTAACAAGATTTGTGGCAGGGCGGGCGCTTCCGTGAGACACGGCTCACTTCTTCAGACACTGTATCTGCTGCATCTGAAGAAGTGAGCAATGGCTCATGAAAGCTCCTAAAAGGTAAAGGTTTCCCTGGCTCGAAAGCCAGTTGAATCCGACTCTAGGGGGCAGTGCTCATCTCCGTTTCCAAGCCGAAGAGCCGGCGCTGTCCGAAGACGTTTTCATGGTCATGTGGCCGGCATGACTAGACACTGAGGTGCATGGAACGCTGTCCCTTTCCCACCGAGGCGGTACCTATTTATCTACTGCTAGGTTGGCAGGAGCTGAGACCAGAGACGGGTGCTCACTCCGTCATGCGGCACTCAGGTCTCAAACTGCTGAACTACTGACCTTCCAGGCTTCAGTTCAGCATAGCCACAAATTTTGTTGGTCTCAAAGGTGCCACTGGAAGAAAGCCAACACTATGCTGGGGATTATTAGGAAGGGAATTGAAAACAAATCAGCCAGTATCATCATGCCCCCGTATAAATCATTGGTGCGACCTCATTTGGAATACTGTGTACAGTTCTGGTCGCCATATCTCAAAAAGGATATTATAGCATTGGAAAAAGTGCAGAGAAGGGCAACTAGAATGATAAAAGGATTGGAACACCTTCCCTATGAAGAAAGGTTAAAACGCTTGGGGCTCTTTAGCTTGGAGAAACGACGGCTGAGGGGTGACATGAACGAGGTTTATAAGATTATGAATGGAATTGAGCAGGTTGAGAAAGAAGTGCTTTTCTCCCTTTCTCACAATGCAAGAACTTGTGGGCACTCCATGAAATTGCTGAGCAGTCGGGTTAGAACAGATAAAAGGAAGTCCTTCTTCACCCAAAGAGTCATTAACATATGGAATTCACTGCCACAGGAGGTGGCAGTGGCTACCAGCATGGACAGTTTCAAGAGGGAATTAGATAAACATATGGGGCAGAAGTCCATCAGTGGCTATTAGCCACAGGGTATAGATGGGAACTCTCAGTCTGGGGCAGGTGATGCACTCTATTCTTGGTGCTTTGGGGGGGTAGCAGTGGGGGGCTTCTGGTGTCCTGGCCCCACTGCTGGACCTCCTGAGGGCACCTGGTATATTTTGGCCGCTGTGTGACAGAGTGTTGGACTGGATGGGCCATTGGCCTGACTCAATATTGGCTTCTCTTATGTTCTTATGTTATGGACTCTTGCTCTTTTCTACTGACACAAAACAGAATTAAAATACTCGTGCGTGTGTGTAAAGAGCCATCGAATCGCAGCCGACGTATGGCATCCCTGTAGGCCCAGTGTCGGGTATTCAGGGTGAGAGATGTTCTGAGGCGGCTGGCTGGCCTTGCCTGCCTCTTGCACACTCGCCCTGGGCCTCTTTGGTGGTCTCCCACCTGAGTACTAGCCAAGGCTGACTCTGCTTAGCTTCTGAGATCTGACGAGATTGGGCCAACCTGGGCCATCAAATACATACAAAACATTTAAAAAAAAATAGGTGAGGAAGCACGGATCACTTGAGGAAATGCCCAATGAAACCAAACGGTCTTCACCCTCTGGCGGAAGACGGCAACAGAAGGGGATAGGCGAATCCCCCGGGGAGAAAGGTCGAGAGCTTTGGTGCCACCACCAAAAAGGCCCTCTCCCGAGTTGCCACCTGCTGAATCTCAAAAGAAGAAGAAAAAGAAAAGAAGAAGAAGAGGAGGTGGAGGAGGAGGAGATTGGATTTATACCCTGCCCTTCACTACCCAAAGATGTCTCGGAGCGGCTGACAAACTCCTTTACCTTCCCCTCCCCACAACAGACACCCTGTGAGGCAGGTGGGGCTGAGAGAGCTCTGACAGAAACTTCCCTTTATCAAGGACAGCTCTGAGAGAACTTGTGACTCACCCAAGGTCACACCAGCAGGTGCAAGCGGAGGAGTGGGGAATCAAACCCAGTTCTCCCAGATTAGAGTCCACACACTTAAGAAGAAGAGATTGAATTTATACCCCGCCCTTCACTACCCAAAGGTGTCTCAGAGCAGCTTGCAAACTCCTTTCCATTCCCCTCCCTGCAACAGACACCCTGTGAGGCAGGTGGGGCTGAGAGAACTCTGACAGAAACTGCCCTTTATCAAGGACAGCTCTGAGAGAACTTGTGACTCACACAAGATCACACCAGCAGGTGCAAGTGGAGAAGTGGGGAATCAAACCCGGTTCTCCCAGATTAGAGTCCGCGCACTTAAGAAGAAGAGATTGGATTTATACCCCGCCTTTCACTACCCAAAGGAGTCTCAGAGCGGCTTACAAACTCCTTTCCTTTCCCCTCCCCACAACAGACATCCTCTGAGGCGGCTGGGGCTGAGAGAGCTCTGACAGAAACTGCCCTTTATCAAGGACAGCTCTGATAGAACTTGTGACTCACCCAAAGTCACACCAGCAGGTGCAAGTGGAGGAGTGGGGAATCAAACCCAGTTCTCCCAGATTAGAGTCCACGCACTTAAGAAGAAGATATTGGATTTATACCCCGCCCTTCACTACCCAAAGGAGTCTCAGAACGGCTTACAAACTCCTTTCCCTTCCCCTCCCCACAACAGACAACCTGTGAGGTAGGCGGGGCTGAGAAAGCTCTGACAGAAACTGCTCTTTTTCAAGGACAGCTCTTATCAGAACTATGGCTTGCCCAAGGTCACATCAGCAGGTGCAAGTGGATGAGGAGTGGGGAATCAAACCCGGTTCTCCCAGATTAGGGTCCGCGCACTTAACCACTGCACCAAACTGGCTCTGGGGGCACCCAAGGCAGAGCTTCCGTTGGACCGACCACAGTGGCCAGCCAGGTTCATAAGACAATAGGCAGTCCTTCAATTGTGTTGGTCCACTATGAAGCAGAGCGCGATCCGACACTTCTCTTTCTTCGACACACACGCTGAGTGCAAGACCAGCAGATTGTTCCGCGGACGGAGAGAATCCTGCATGACACGGCGCTGACATCACAGTGGCCAGGCTCCGGCTGGGCGCAAAGCCGCGTTCTCTGAGCGACCACCCTTTTCCCTCTTGGATGTTCCACAGTCTTTTTGGTGCCCTCAGATGGACCGGTCTGGGTGCCTCCGGAGTCACCAGTCTCCAAAGACCTGCAGGAACAAGGCGAGCCACAAAAGAACAGACCGGGCACCCCAGTATCCTCACAGCGCTGATGAGGATGACGATTGGGAGACGGACCCGGACTATGTCAATGATGCCAGCAGGCAGCGTGGAGAGCGGAGGGTTTCTACAGCCTCCATCATTTCTGGTAAGCATCGAAGAGCCAGTTTGGTGTAGTGGTTAAGTGCGTGGATTCTAATCTGGGAGAACCGGGTTTGATTCCCCACTCCTCCACTTGCATCTGCTGGATGCCCTTGGGCAAGCCATAGTTCTGGCACAGCTGTTCTTGAAAAAGAGCCGTTTCTGTCAGAGCTCTCTCAGCCTCCTCTACCTCACAGGGGTGTCTGTTGAGGGGAGGGGAGGGGAAAGGAGTTTGTGAGCCACTCTGAGACTCCAAGTGAAAGATATAAATCCAATCTCCTCTTCTCTTCTTCTTCTAAAAGCATGATGCTAAGATTTATTTATTTATTTATTTATTTCGACTTACATTCTGCCCTCCCACATCGTAGGTTCAGGGCGGGTACCAACATACAGGTCTGCAATTAATGCAGATTTACAGTTATAACAACCCATTTAAGATCTATAAAATCACCAACGCACTGAAACAACAACGCACCCCAACAGATAATATAGTGGTCTCATCCACCTTCTAGAAACTGCGGTCGCTGGAGGGGAGGCCACATCAGAGTGGACGCTCAGCGGAAGAGCTCTGTCTTGCAGGCAGTGTTCCCTCTAAGCTGGGTGAGTGTGAGCTAGCTCACCGTGTTTTAGCTTACGGCTCACACGTTTTTGTTTTAGCTTAGGAAGGACGGCTCCAGAGCAAACTAATTGATGCAGTGCCCAAATCGCTCGCTCACAACTTTAACGCAAGCAGCCCACCAAGTAGAATTTTTGCTCACAAGACTCCACCGCTTAGAGGGAGCATTGCTTGCAGGCCCCGCGGAACTGTAATGGGTCCCGCAGAGTCCTGGTCTCACAAGGGAGCTCATTCCACCTGGCAGAGGCAGGAAGCCCTCACAGCTGCGAGGCGCCCGAGAGACCCAGGAAAGGGGCGGGTGTTCTAAGACCACCCCTTCCCTCCCAGTGGCGGCGCCAGCTTTTCTGGGTGCCTTGCAGCCGCGAGGCGCCCAGGAAAGCTGGGGCTGCCAGTGCTGGGCGGGAAGGGGGGCTTTTCACGGGGGGGGGCGGGGGGCATTTTGGCGCCCCTGTAGGGCCAGCGCCTAGGCAAGCGCCTAGCTCGCCTAGTGGGTGAGCCGGCCCTGTGCGAGGCCCCCGGGAGAGCCCGCCGCTGCTGGGAGGGAAGGGGCGGGCATTCTAAGCCCACCCCTTCCCCGGCTCTCCCAGGCGCCTAGCAGCTGCGAGGCGCCCAGGACAAGGCGCTGGTCCATCTCCAGGCCCCACCGGGAGGTTGGCATCCCCGGTGGGGTGGGCGCCCCAGGCTGCCCTGCCTAGGGCGCCCAGAAACCTGGGGCCGGCCCTGAATAGAATAAAATAAATAAATAATAAAAAGACCCTGGCCCTAGTCAAGACAAGTCGGCCAGGGACTACCAGGAGGTGTTGGTTCATAAAACATAATGTCCTATGGGGTGCATATGGGGAGAGGTGGCCTCGAAGCTATGCAGGCCCCTGGCCATATAGGGCTTTAGAGGTAAGCACCAGCACCTTGAAATGGATCTGGTAATCAACAGGCAGCCAGGGCACGTCACGCAGTACCGGGCAGACAGATGCTTTACAAACATTCCCCCATCAACTGTGCTCCTCCCAGGACCCTAAAGGGCAGATTCTGACACTTAGGGAGTGCATGTCATATTAACGGATTTATTTAGAAAATGTATCTCCTGCCCCTTTCCAAAGACCTGCCCAAGGCTTCTATTATCCTGGTCCCACTGCTGGCCCTCCTGATGGCAACTGGTATTTTTGGCCACTGTGTGACAGAGTGTTGGACTGGATGGGCCACTGGCCTGATCCAACACTGGCTTCTCTTATGTTCCTACGATGAAAAAGCAAGCAAACACAAAAAAAAATCATAACATCAACAGCATAAAAAGCAGCAATAATAAAAGAAGTCATAAATAAAAGCCAAGGGCATAAAAACAGCATAAAACAACAGTCTCAAATGATGTCCGTAAAACAGTCCTCAGGCTAGAGGCAGAACATTAAAAACAACTTTTAAATCTAGGCTTTGGCCTGGCACCAGGCAAGCCTCAAGGGAGGAGGGCATTCCAAAGGTGAGTTGCCTCCACTGAAAAAGCCCTGTCTCTGGATGCCACCCTCCTCAAGCTCTGCAAGTGGCGACGCCAAGATCAGGGCTTGCCCTTCCTCAACTGCATATTATACTTTGCACGGGGTGTAATTATCCTGCAGCAGGGAAACCACAAAAAGGCCTCTGTATAAATCGATGATGCAACCTCATTTGGAATACTGTGTACAGTTCTGGTCACCACACCTCAAAAAGGATATTGTAGCATTGGAAAAAGTGCAGAGAAGGGCAACTAGAATGATAAAAGGGCTGGAACACCTTCCCTATGAAGAAAGGTTAAAACGCTTGGGGCTCTTCAGCTTGGAGAAACGACGGCTGAGGGGTGACATGATCGAGGTTTATAAGATTATGCGTAGGATAGAGCAGGTAGAGAAAGAAGTACTTTTCTCCCTTTCTCACCATACAAGAACTCGTGGGCACTCCATGAAATTGCTGAGTGGTCGGGTTAGAATGGATAAAAGGAAGTCCTTCTTCACCCAACGAGTGATTAACACATGGAATTCACTGCCACAGGAGGTGATGGCAGCTACGAGCATGGACACTTTCAAGAGGGAGTTGGATACACATCTGGAGCAGAGGCCCATCAGGGGCTATTAGCCACAAGGTGTAGATAAGACCTCTCGGTCTGGGGCAAGTGATACTCTGTCTTCTTGGTGCTTGGGGGGGGTTCAACAGTGGGAGGGCTTCTGGTGTCCTGGCCCCACTGCTGGACCTCCTGATGGCACCTGGTATTTTTGGCCACTGTGTGCCACAGAGTGTTGGACTGGATGGGCCACTGGCCTGATCCAACACTGGCTTCTCCCTTATGTTCTTATGTTCTTAACAACCCTGAACTGGTGCAATTCTTCAAAGGATGACCCTCCTCTTCCCACTCAAGGGAGAAGGTTACGAACCGGGCCTATGATTTAGTCGAGACTTTCTGTTCATTTCTAGATCTCTCGAGATCCATCCGAGACTGCAGCCTCCGAAGGTCAGTCCCCCACAGCCAGAAGGAGCCTGCCGATCACCGTCACGGCGATAAAGACTCTGCTTGGATGCCGGCAAAAGATACGGAAGGGCACCGGGCACCACTTTGCCCACAGGTACGCTCTTCACCCAGTCTGGGCATTGAGAGGTCGTCCGTGTTCAACCGCAACGCTGCGGAGACGCTGGACACCTTCTTCTCGGAGAAGCTCAAAGCCTGGGCCAGCGATGACGCCCAGCTGTCCGACAGCTACGAGAACATGGAGGCCCCGCAAGAGCCGGCCAGCCCCAACAGGAGCCGGAGGAGAACCGAAAAGGCGCACGCAGGGCCGGAGCGGACAAGCAGGAGGCAGCATCCCAGCCGGACGGTCCCAGCCAGAGGGGTGGTGGTGGAGCAGGCCTGCAGCTCCTGGGACAACTACCAGCCAGGCACATACTATGACCAGTGCCTAAGGCACGAGGTTCCCCTGAGCAGAGGTCCAGGAGAGAGGCAGGATGGCGGGAGGCCCTCCACAGCCGCGAGCAGCTCGGCCAGGATCCTGCCCCAGTGCCGGATCAGCCACGTCCAGAGCTGCGGGGCATGCCAAGCATTCAATCGGGAACTGCCGGCGGGAAAGGAGTCCCTCTACGAAGAATGCTGGTCTCCGTTGCACCCAGAGGACGGGGCCGGAGGGCCGGGAAGGAGAAGGACAGGCGCCTCCTCTCAGCGGCGGCTTTCCAAAGTCCGGCAGTGGCTGGAGCAGACCCCGGTGGACGAGCCTCCCGGGCACCCACATGCAGAGAAGCAAGCGGGGATGGCCCCGGCGAGCCCGCACGCCCCAAGAAGGTGTACCGCCTGTGGCTCCCTGGGGCCCAAGGGAGGGGGTCCCCGGGGCAGGGCGGGAGACGCTGGAGACTGCAGGAGTCCGGAGAACCCCACAGAGCCCCAACATGGAAGGAAGCCTCACAAAGCAAGGAGTCCTGGTCACCAGGTGAGGAGGCGGGGGGAGGGCGGGGGCTCCGTCAGGCCTGCCTCTTATATAAACAAACCCCCCCCCCAACAGGCAGTTTTCTCCCCTCAGCACTTCCCCTCTGCTCTGCCTAATCGAAGAAGAAGAGATTGGATTTATACCCCGCCCTTCACTCCCCAAAGGTGTCTCAGAGTGGCTTACAAACTCCTTTCCCTTCCCCTCCCCACAACAGACACCCTGTGAGGTAGAAGACGAGATTGGATTTATACCCCACCCTTCACTACCCAAGGGAGTCTCAGAACGGCTTACAAACTCCTTTCCCTTCCCCTCCCCACAACAGACACCCCCTGTGAGGTAGAAGACGAGATTGGATTTATACCCCGCCCTTCACTACCCAAGGGAGTCTCAGAGCGGCTTACAAACTCCTTTTCCCTTCCCCTCCCCACAACAGACACCCCCTGTGAGGTAGAAGAAGAAGAGATTGGATTTATACCCCGCCCTTCACTACCCAAGGGAGTCTCAGAGCGGCTTACAAACTCCTTTCCCTTCCCCTTCCCACAACAGACACCCTGCAAGGTAGAAAAAGAGGAAGAGATTGGATTTATACCCCGCCCTTCACTACCCAAGGGAGTCTCAGAACGGCTTACAAACTCCTTTCCCTTCCCCTCCCCACAACAGACACCCCCTGTGAGGTAGAAGACGAGATTGGATTTATACCCCGCCCTTCACTACCCAAGGGAGTCTCAGAGCGGCTTACAAACTCCTTTTCCCTTCCCCTCCCCACAACAGACACCCCCTGTGAGGTAGAAGAAGAAGAGATTGGATTTATACCCCGCCCTTCACTACCCAAGGGAGTCTCAGAGCGGCTTACAAACTCCTTTCCCTTCCCCTCCCCACAACAGACACCCTGTGAGGTAGAAGACGAGATTGGATTTATACCCCGCCCTTCACTACCCAAGGGAGTCTCAGAGCGGCTTACAAACTCCTTTCCCTTCCCCTCCCCACAACAGACACCCTGTGAGGTAGAAGACGAGATTGGATTTATACCCCGCCCTTCACTACCCAAGGGAGTCTCAGAGCGGCTTACAAACTCCTTTCCCTTCCCCTTCCCACAACAGACACCCTGCAAGGTAGAAGAAGAGGAAGAGATTGGATTTATACCCCGCCCTTCACTACCCAAGGGAGTCTCAGAGCGGCTTACAAACTCCTTTCCCTTTCCCTCCCCACAACAGACACCCTGTGAGGTAGAAGACGAGATTGGATTTATACCCCGCCCTTCACTACCCAAGGGAGTCTCAGAGCGGCTTACAAACTCCTTTCCCTTCCCCTCCCCACAACAGACACCCCCTGTGAGGTAGAAGACGAGATTGGATTTATACCCCGCCCTTCACTACCCAAGGGAGTCTCAGAGCGGCTTACAAACTCCTTTCCCTTTCCCTCCCCACAACAGACACCCTGTGAGGTAGAAGACGAGATTGGATTTATACCCCGCCCTTCACTACCCAAGGGAGTCTCAGAGCGGCTTACAAACTCCTTTCCCTTCCCCTCCCCACAACAGACACCCTGTGAGGTAGAAGACGAGATTGGATTTATACCCCGCCCTTCACTACCCAAGGGAGTCTCAGAGCGGCTTACAAACTCCTTTCCCTTCCCCTTCCCACAACAGACACCCTGCAAGGTAGAAGAAGAGGAAGAGATTGGATTTATACCCCACCCTTCACTACCCAAGGGAGTCTCAGAGCGGCTTACAAACTCCTTTCCCTTCCCCTCCCCACAACAGACGCCCTGTGAGGTAGGTGGGGCTGAGAGAGCTCTGAGAGAAACTGCTCTTTTTCAATGAGGGAGTGAACAGACATGTGGACGAGGGGGACCCAATAGATATTATTTACCTTGACTTCCGGAAAGCTTTTGATACAGTTCCTCATCAAAGGCTCCTAAGTAAGCTTAATAGTCATGGGATAAAAGGACAAGTCCTCTTGTGGATCAAAAACTGGCTTATAAATAGGAAACTGAGAGTGAGGATAAATGGGAAATTTTCTCAGTGGAGGGTGGTAAGCAGTGGGGTACCGCAGGGATCAGTACTCGGTCCGATGCTTTTTAACTTGTTTATTAATGATTTGGAACTGGGAGTAAGCAGTGAAGTGGCTAAATTTGCAGATGACACGAAGTTGTTCAGGGTGGTGAAAACCAGGGAGGATTGTGAGGCACTCCAAAGGGATCTGTTGAGGATGGGTGAGTGGGCGTCAACGTGGCAAATGGGGTTCAATGTGGCCAAGTGCAAAGTGATGCACATTGGAGCCAAAAATCCTAAATATAAATACACGTTGGTGGGGTCTGAACTGGCAGAGACGGATCAAGAGAGAGATCTTGGAGTCGTAGTGGATAACTCCATGAAAATGTCTAGGCAGTGTGTAGCTGCAATAAAGAAGGCCAACGCTATGCTGGGGATTATTAGGAAGGGAATTGAAAACAAATCACCCCATGGCTCTCATAGAGGGCCTTGTTTGCAATTACCAAGTACCACAGGATTACTTGGGGTGCCCTGCATTGCCACCCCAAGCACATACATAGAATGACAGCTAGATTCGAGTGCCAGCTCTGGGGGATTTGGGGGGCAGAGCCTGAGAAGGGCGGGGTTTGGGGAAGGGAGGGACTTCAGTGGGGTACAGTGCCATAGAGTCCACCATCCCAGAGCAGCCAGTTTCTCCAGGGGAACTGATCTCTGTTGTCTGCAGATCAATTGTAATCCTGGGAGTTCTCCAACCACTGCCTGGAGGCTAGAATAAATAAATGGAAGTGCAGCAAAGAGGGTTGTGCATATAACAGCCCAGTCCAAAACCGTGACACTGTACCCAAAAATATTTGACGCTTGATTCAAAACATTCCTATATTAACAGTGTAGTACTCTAAAATAGGAGCTGCGGTGGCTCAAGTGGTTAAGACGCTGAACTGCAGGCTGTGGAAGGTCGGTAGTTCAGCAGTTCGAGACCCGAGAGTGCCGCATGACGGAGCGAGCTCCCGTCTCTAGTTCCAGCTCCTGCCAACCTAGCAGTTCAAAAGCAAGAAATTGCAAGTAGATAAATAGGTACCACTTCGGTGCGCCTTGGTGTTTAGTCATGCTGGCCACATGACCACGGAAACGTCTTCGGACAGCGCTGGCTCTTCAGCTTTCAAACAGAGATGAGCACCGCAACCCTAGAGTCGGATTCGACTGGCTTTCGAGCAAGGGAACCTTTACCTTTACCTTTACTCTAAAATATCCATTCCATTCCAATCCATTCCAAAGAAACCAGGTTGTAAGCCGCTCTGGGACTCCTTCGGGTAGTGAAGGGCGGGGTATAAATCCAATCTCCACCTCCTCCTCCTCCTCCTCCTCTTCTTCTTCTTCTTCTTCTTCTTCTTCAGCTGATATATTCGCCTGCCTAGTAATAGAACACGGAAGTCAGTACATTTAATGGGTGGTACAAGATAATAGGATTCAGAATAGGAAGTAATTCTTGGTTAGCAATTAGGCATAACAGGAGTTAGTGGATTAGTTTGAGAACACTTTCTATTTATAAATAATTTGGGGGCTGAATAATATAATAGACTGTGGAACATAAGATCAATATTCTGTATTATTGTTCACTACAGAAATTAATAAATTGTGAATAATAATAATAAAAAGAACACGGAAGTCAGGACTGGCAAGCCGAAAATGTCTAATGTTCCCCCCCTCTTCTCCTTCCCCTTCAGCCTGTTGCACGGATCGTCACCTGCGACGACACGAGCATTTCCCCAGCCGAGTGTTCCTGCCTGTTCTGCGAGCGCCAGAAAGCCCAGGCCAAACCCATCCCCGCGAAGCGGGAGGGCAAGAAAGGGACGGACCCCTCCGCGCAGGAAGTGGCAGTCCAGCTGCAGGCGGAGAACCGGCTGCCCCGGATCGTGGAGGCTTTTGAGCGGCGGTCCCTGAGGGAGGCCAAGATGGCGGAACGGGACAGGACCTACCAGTCGTCCCGGCACAGGGACCCGGAGAAAAGAGCCCGGGCGGCAAAGAGCCGGGGGGACGGCAAGCCAGGCCACCCCCCACAGGGCGGCCCCAAGGCGCAGAAGTCACACTCCAAGGAGGAGCAGGAGGAGGAGGAGGCGAGGCCTGGAGCGGGACCGCAGGGGTGCCTGAGGCACAGCCATGGGAAGGGTCCACCGGTGGGGAAGAGGCCCAGTTTCTTGGACAGGCTTCGAGGGCTGTACTAACTTCCCGGGCGGGAGCCCTGGCAAGAACAGAAGCAGTCAGCCATCTTGGAGCGTTGATGGGGTCTCTGAAGTCATGCCGGGGAGGCAGCTTCAGAGGGGCTTGCAGCCCACAGACGGGCACCTGAGCCAGGCCAGGGGTCAACGGGCAGTGCGGGCCCTGAAGGGAAGGCAGCCCACCCCAGAGTTGTGGCCAGAACTCATCCCCCCAGAGCCAGCTTCTGGCGGCCGGTCGGACCCTCCAAAGAGGAGGGAGGGCACCCTCATCCTGCCTACCTGCCTGCCTCTTTGGGATCCTGCCTCCAGGTGGGCAGGCCATGCCGTTGGGACCCCCAAGGAGAGAGAGAGGAGTCGGGCAGGGCAACTGGGGCTCCCATGCAGAGCTTGCTAGGGCAAAGGCCACTCCTCCAAGGGCGAGGTGAAACAGGTGATGGTATCCCAGTCAGTCAGTTCAGATTTCTCCCTGGGGCTCCCCGAGGGCTGTTCATGGGCAGGGAGGGGGTCAAATGGACCGTCTCAGAGAGAGAGACCGCTCCAGGCTAGGGGAAGCCACTGAGGCTGTGCCCAACAAGAGGCTACCAAAGAAGCGGCAACCAGGCTTTCTGGGGGCGGCTGGGCACTCGTCCCAATAAAACCTCAGTGGTGATCCCAATGCGTTTTGCCTGCTGGTGTTTCTTGGTTCATTCCGCAGAGGCGAAGGAAGACCCAGAAGGCAGCAGAGACACCCCCCCACCCCGCCTTCCTCTGCTCCTGCCTGCAAGGCACGTCAGATTTGCATTTGCAATGCTCAGAAGAGTCGAAGGCTTTCACGGCCGGAGTTCATTAGTTGCTGTAGATTTTCCAGGTTGAAAGAAGAGAGTGTAAAAATAAATAGGGCATGGTCTCCTGTCCTGAAAAACACAAAAGACTCTGCAGCTGACAATAGCACTACAGATAAGATTAGAGTTTCAATCGCCATTCCACACACAAAAGAACCTCCTCAGGAAACAATCCATAGACAAAAGAACCTCCTCAGGAAAGCTCCTCCATTAGCATGTTCATAGCCTGGGGAACTCCTACAAGATAATGACTCAGCCCTACCCCACCTTCCTGAGTAGATATAAATTACCTGCCTACCGTTTTTCTGCTCACCTTGGCACAGAGAGTCCTCCATCTTTCTGTGTTACACCTCTGAGGATGCCAGTCACAGCTGCTGGCAAAATGTCAGGTCCTACAATGCCAAGACCACGGCTGCACAACCCAGAAAATCTACAGCAGCTCAGAAGAGTCCCTCGTTGCAAAAGTGTCCCCGAGAGAGAAAGAAATGTCCCACGACTTCCAAGGCAGACTGGGCCCAGGACTTGCAGGGCCCGGCTCCATGCTCTTGGCGTGTCGGGGAGGGGCGGTGACTCATTGGGAGAGCCTCTGCTTTGCAGGCAGAAGGCCTTGGCTAGGCAATGGGAATGCTCACGGGAGGTGTGAGGCGGCTGCAGAATTATGTTTTATTCTTTCCCCCCAGTCGGAGCTCAGTGCGTCTGGTGGCAAAGAGTTAGGAGTGTCCCAAGAGCTTTGTGGCAAGCCCAGACAGGAGGGGAGGCAGACATGGCTACCTGCTCTTGTGACCCAGCAGGGTAGAGAGGAGAAGCCAGCGGGATGTCGGGGTTAGAGAGTCAGGCTGGGATCTGGGAGACCCAGGTTCAAATCCACATACTACCAAGGACATTTGCTGGGTGACCTCACCTGCTTCACACTCTCAGCCTCACCTACTTCGCAGGTAGATCTGAACTCAGTAGCACCTTAGAGATCAACAAGATTTGGAGGGTATCAGCTTTCCAGGTGTGAAAGTCAAAGCTCCCTTAATCAGAGCCAGGGTTATTGTGAGTAGAAAAACGGAGGAGGAGGAGGAGATTGGATTTATACCCCTCCCTTCACTCAGCTCACAATCTCCTTTCCGTTCCCCTCCCCATACCAGACACCTTGTGAGCAGTGTTCCCTCTAAGCTGAGCTAGTGTGAGCTACCTCACAATTTTCTAGCCTCCGGCTCACACATCTTAGTCTTCTCTCAGGAAGGATGTCTCCAAAGCAAACTGATTTATGCAGTAGCGAAACCGCTCACTCACAACTTTAATGCCAGTAGCTCACAGAGTAGAATTCTTGCTCACAAGACTCCACAGCTTAGAGGGAGCGTTGCTTGTGTGGTAGGTGGGGCTGAGAGAGCTCTTGAGAGAACTGCTCTCGAGAGAACAGCTCTGAGAGAACTTGTGACTGACCCAAGGTCACACCAGCAGCTGCAAGTGGAGGAGTGGGGAATCAAACCCGGTTCTCCCAGATTACAATCAGCTACCTTGGGTCTCCAGTGGGGGGAAAGGTGTGTTATAAATTAAGCAAGTAACTAAATAAGGAAACACACCAAGACATTTCGGGGCAGGGGGTCTACAAAGGCACTGGGGTTGCTTGTGTGGTAGGTGGGGCTGAGAGAGCTCTTGAGAGAACTGCTCTCGAGAGAACAGCTCTAAGAGAACTTGTGACTGATCCAAGGTCACACCAGCAGCTGCAAGTGGAGGAGTGGGGAATCAAACCCAGTTCTCCCAGATTAGAGTCAGCTACCTTGGGTCTCCAGTGGGGGGAAAGGTCTGTTATAAATTAGGCAAGTAACTAAATAAGGAAACACACCAAGACATTTCGGGGCAGGGGGTCTACAAAGGCACTGGGGTGCCCACAAAGGGGGTACCTCTGGAGTTGCACCAAATGAAGTGGCCACCAGGAGTCTGGAAGGATGAACACAAGAATGAAAAGGGAAGGTGCAGGACAGAAAATGTCAAACATTGGCAGGGGGCGGGGAGATGCTGAGAACAGCAGAGGTGGAGGCGGGGCTGAGCTCTCCTTCCCCCCCCTTGTCATATCAACACACAGTTGGGTGCCCCGCTCCTGCCTGGGAGGAGAGAGCCTCTTTGCCATGCCAATCACCTGGGCCAGCCCTCCAGGTCAGTCCGCAGGTCCTGACTGGGCAAAACTCAGCGCCAATGCTCCTTCTAAGCTGTGGATTCTTGTGAGCAAAAATCCTCCTTTGTGAGCTGCTGGCATTAAAGTTGCGAGCGAGCGATTGGGCTGCTGCATAAATCAGTTTGCTCCGGAGCCCTCCTTCCTGAACGAAGACAGAAATCTGTGAGCCGGAGACTAAAGAACGGTGAGCTAGCTCACACTAACTCAGCTTAGAGGGAACACTGCATCAGTGCATGGCAGCATCGGCAAGAGAGGGCTCGACGGCCACCTCAGAATCAGTGCCTGCTCAGGGTATCCATGTTGGGCAGGTTTTTGACGTCAGGTGCGAATCGCAAGCAATAATATAGCACAACAGCCCCACCACAGGCCGAAATCCACCCCTCTGAGGCTCTGACCCAATTCAGTCTCTTGGGAACATTCATACTAAAAAACATTTTGCCCCCTTCTCCATGCCCTTTCTGACATGCCCAGGGAAATGGCCGATCGCCACTTTGGGGACAGGAATCAATTTTTCTCCAGGCCAGTTTGGCTGGAGATCCTGGAGGGTTTTTCGTCATCTTCGGGGCGTGGAAGATATTTGTGAATTTCCTGCATTGTGCAGGGGGGTGGACTAGATGACCCTGGAGGTCCCTTCCAACTCTATGAGTCTGTGCTAATTCAGTGCCATTGGAATATGTGGAGAGGAGAAGGGCAGGTTGACCCATGGGGCTGCAGTGCATTTGCCGCAAGGTCAGCCCCGCAGCCTCTAAGGCCCGGCAAGAAGCTGGCATGACACAGCACCGCTGCCCTGGACAAGCCCAGTCCTTCAGGTTCAGTTCCCACCAGGGCTGTGTTTCCAGCTCCCCAGCCACCTCTCCCTCTTCTTGCTTAGTCATTTTTAATATTTCTATCCTGTGTTGTCAACCCAAGGAGAGAGACGTGTTGACTTCCAGGCAACTAACACAATATAAACAATGTCTGAGACCCCCTTCTCCCGAATAGTCCCAATATAACAGACATTACTTACACTGGCTGCAGCGAAAAGAAAAGAAGAAGGGAAGAGCTTGGATTTATACCCTTGCCCTTCACTACCCGAAGGAGTCTCAGAGTGGCTCACAAACTCCCTTCCCTTCCCCTCCCCACAACAGACACCCTGTGAGGTAGGTGGGGCTGAGAGAGCTCTGAGAGATACTGCTCTTTTTCAAGGACAGCTCTGACAGAACTATGGCTTGCCCAAGGTCATCCAGCAGCTGCGAGTGGAGGAGTGGGGAATCAAACCTGGTTCTCCCAGATTGGAGTCTGTGCACTTAAGAAGAAGAAAAGAAGAAGCGATTGGATTTATACCCCTTGCCCTTCACTACCCGAAGGAGTCTCAGAGCGGCTGACAAACTCCTCTCCCTTCCCCTCCCCACAACAGACACCCTGTGAGGTAGGTGAGGGCTGAGAGAGCTCTGACAGGAAAGGCTCTTTTTCAAGGACAGCTGTGCCAGAACTATGGCTTGCCCAAGGTCATCCAGCAGCTGTGAGTGGAGGAGTGGGGAATCAAACCCGGTTCTCCCAGATTGGAGTCTGTGCACTTAAGAAGAAGAAAAGAAGAAGAGATTGGATTTATCCCCCGCCCTTCACCACCCAAAGGAGTCTCAGAGCGGCTTACAAATTCCTTTCCCTTCCCCTCCCCACAACAGACACCCTGGGAGGGAGGTGGGGCTGAGAGAGCTCTGACAGAAACTGCTCTTTTTCAAGGACAGCTGAGCCAGAACTATGGCTTGCCCAAGTTCATCCAGCAGGTGCAAGCGGAGAAATGGGGGATCAAACCTGGTTCTCCCAGATTGGAGTCTGCGCACTTAAGAAGAAGAAAAGAAGAAGAGATTGGATTTATACCCCGCCCTTCACTACCCGAAGGAGTCTCAGAGCGGCTTACAAATTCCCTTCCTTCCCCCTCCCCACAACAGACACCCTGGGAGGGAGGTGGGGCTGAGAGAGCTCTGACAGAAACTGCTCTTTTTCAAGGACAGCTGAGCCAGAACTATGGCTTGCCCAAGTTCATCCAGCAGGTGCAAGCGGAGAAATGGGGGATCAAACCTGGTTCTCCCAGATTGGAGTCCGTGCACTTAAGAAGAAGAAAAGAAGAAGAGATTGGATTTATACCCCGCCCTTCACTACCCAAAGGAGTCTCAGAGCGGCTTACAAACTCCCTTCCCTTCCCCTCCCCACAACAGACACCCTGTGAGGGAGGTGGGGCTGAGAGAGCTCTGACAGAAACTGCTCTTTTTCAAGGGCAGCTGTGCCAGAAATATGGCTTGCCCAAGGTCATCCAGCAGCTGCGAGTGGAGGAGTGGGGGAATCAAACCCGGTTCTCCCAGATTAGAATCCGCACACTTAACCACCACACCAAACTGGCTCTCAGAAACAGAGGCAGATCTTCAGAGGAACAACAGCATGAAGGGGGTGGGGGAAACCCATCATTTGGCACCCTCTAAAGAAATGCATCTTGAGCTGCCTCCACAAGTTTTGCATGTTTAATGTCAAGCAGGTCTCTGCAGGGAGAGAGTTCTCTCACGGACAGCCAGCATGGTGTAATGGTCAAGGTGTTGGGCTAGGGCCTGGGAGACCCGGGTTCGAATCCCCACTCCACCACGGGAGCTTGCAGGGAGGCCTTAGGCCTGTCGCACTACCTCAGCCTAACCGACCTCACAGGGTGGTTGTGAGGATAAAATGAAAGGAGAGAACGACGTAGGCCACCTGGGGTCCCCACACTGGGGAGAAAGGAGGGGCATCGATGAAGTCAATAAATAAATGAAGAACGGAAGGAGGCTTGCGAAGGAGCCCTTTCGGGGGATTCCGAAGAGTCCCGTGACCACCACCACCACCACCACCCCTCGCTCCCGGCATCTTCCTGCTATACAGGACCCCAGAAATTACTTCCTTTGGATTGGGGGGAGGGCTTGCAAAGGACAGAACAGGAGGTTGAACGGTGGGGGCAGGAGAACACAGCCAGTGGGGGGGGGGCAAAGAAGACGAGATTTGGATGTGTGTACGTGAAAGAGAACAATACCAGCAGCAGGTACATAGATTCAGGATGGCCACCGTGTTGGTTTGAAGCAGTAGAACGACGTCTGAGTCCAGTCTTGGCACCTGGAAGGCCCACAAAGGTTTCTTCAGGAGGTGGCGGGCTCTCCCTCTTTGGAGGCTTTCAAGCAGAGGCTGGATGGCCATCTGACAGCCGTGCTGATTCTGTGAACTCAGGCAGATCACGAGAAGGGAGGGCAGGGAGGGCTGCCTCCGTGCTTAGTTCTTGTGGCCGTTTCTTACACACACCCAGGGAAATGCAGATCCCCACTTTGGGGTCAGGAAGCCATTTTTCTCCAGGCCAGTTTGGCCAAGGATCCTGGAGGGTGCTTTTTGGTCATCTTCTGTGTGGAGCAGGGGTCACAGGCAATGTTCCCTCTAAGCTGTAGAGCCTTGTGAGCAAAAACTCTACTTGGTGAGCTGTTGGCGTTAAAGTTGTGAGCGAGCGATTGGGCTGCTGCATAAATCAGTTTGCTCTCTGGAGGCATCCCTTCCTGAGTTACGACAAAAATGTGTGTAAAGGTAAAGGTTCCCTTGCTCGAAAGCCAGTCGAATCCGACTCTAGGGTTGCGGTGCTCATCTCCGTTTCAAAGCCGAAGAGCCAGCGCTGTCCGAAGACGTTTCCGTGGTCATGTGGCCGGCATGACTAAACACCAAGGCGCATGGAACGCTGTTACCTTCCCACTGAAGTGGTACCTATTTATCTACTTGCAATTTCTTGCTTTCGAACTGCTAGGTTGGCAGGAGCTGGGACCAGAGACGGGAGCTCACTCCGTCATGCGGCACTCCCGGGTCTCGAACTGCTGAACTACTGACCTTCCACAGCCTGCAGTTCGGCGTCTTAACCACTTGAGCCACCACAGCTCCTTAAAAAATGTGTGAGCCAGAGGCTAAAAAATTGTGAACTCACTCACACCAGCTCAGCTCAGAGGGAACACTGGTCATTGGGGTTGGGGGGGGGAGGTATTTGTGAATTTCCTGCGTTGTGCTGAGAGTTCGACTTAGATGACCCTGGAGGTCCCTTCCAACTCTATGATTCTATGACTGAAAGTTTCCTTCCTGGTATAAGTTCTCATATCTGAAGAAATGTTCATGCACACGAAAGCTCATGCCTCGAATAAAACTTTGTTGGTCTCTTAAAGGTGCCCCCGGACTCCGGCTTTGTTCAGCAGCAGGCCCAGTTCTTTTGCTGGGCCTCAGGACCGGGAGAGGCTCGGCTGGGCTGGGCAGGAGAAGGCATGGGGGGGGGTGGCGGGGAAGGGAGATGCCATTTCCATCCCAATGGGACTTCTCCTGGGTATTCAGCCCAGCCGCTGGAGGAAAAGTGAGGGTCATAGTCTGGGGACCCCTGGAGACCAGACCAGCATGTGGATTGGGAGGCCGGGGCTTCACCACCAGGCAGACAGAGCCCAGCCGGTGCCCTCAGGCCAAGAAGGGAGAACTGATGCCCCAAGGGGACCCGAAGTGCTCAGATCAAGAGAATGAATGAACGAATGAAGAAGAAGAAGAGATTGGATTTCCCACCCCCCGCCCTTCGCTTGGAGTCTCAGAGCGGCTTACAGACTCCTTTCCCTTCCCCTCCCCACAACAAATGCCCTGTGAGGTAGGCGGGGCTGAGGGAGCTCTGACAGAAACTGCTCTTTTTCAAGGACAGCTCTGACAGAACTATGGCTTGCCCAAGGTCATCCAGCAGCTGCGAGTGGAGGAGTGAGGAATCAAACCCGGTTCTCCCAGATTAGAGTCTGTGCACTTAAGAAGAAGAAGAAGAAGAAGAGATTGGATTTATACCCCGCCCTTCACCACCCGAAGGAGTCTCAGAGCGGCTCACAAACTCCTTTCCCTTCCCCTCCCCACAACAGACACCCTGTGAGGCAGGTGGGGCTGAGGGAGCTCTGATAGAAACTGCTCTTTTTCAAGGACAGCTCTGACGGAACTATGGCTTGCCCAAGGTCATCCAGCCAGGTGCCAGTGGAGGAGTGGGGGATTCAGACCCGATTCTCCCAGATCAGAGTCCCCACACTTAACCACTACACCAAACTGGCTCGCGAATGGAAGAAGGGAAGAGAGAAGAGGTTGGATTTATACCCCTTGCCCTTCACTACCCAAGGGAGTCTCAGAGCGGCTGACAAACTCCTTTCCCTTCCCCTCCCCACAACAGGCACCCTGTGTGGCAGGTGGGGCTGAGAGAGCTCTGACAGAAACTGCTCTTTTTCAAGGACAGCTCTGACAAAGCTTGTGACTGACCCAAGGTCACACCAGCAGGTGCGAGTGGAGGAGTGGGGAATCAAACCCAGTTCTCCCAGATTAGAGTCCACGCACTTAACCACTACACCAAACTAGCTCGCGAATAGTGGCCAGCGAGGGAATGTAGCAGAACCCAGGCCGGTTACCTGGCCCAAAACGGGTTGTTCAGAGCTGGGGCCACGGAGGAGGCGGGGAGGAAACTATACCACAGATGAATCCAGTTCCATCTTCCCCCTTAAGGGCTTGGATTATGTTCTGGGAGACCCGGGTTCGAATTCCAGCTCTGCCACGGAAGCTTGCCGAGTGGCCTTGGGCCGGCCACACACTCTCGGCCTAACCTACCTCACCGGGGGAAGACGAAGATCGGTAGGGTAGCCATGTTTGTCTGTAACAGTCGAAAAGAGGAAGAGCACAGTCAGTAGCACCGTAAAAGAGGAACAAAATCTATAGCAGGACGGGCACTTTTGTGAGTAACTGCCAATGCCCCCTCTAAGCCGTGGAGTCTCGTGAGCCGAAATTCTACTTGGCGAGCTCCTGGCGTTAAAGTCGCGAGCGAGCGATTTGGCTGCTGCATCGATTAGTTTGCTCTGGAGCCCTCCCTTCCTGAGCCGAGACAAAAATGTGTGAGCCGGAGGCTAAAAAACTGTGAGCTGGCTCACACCGACTCCGCTTAGAGGGAACACTGGTCACTGCAGTGACTTGGGAAAGCTCCTCCCCTTCCACTTATTCCGTTAGCCTTTCCGGTGCTCCTGGGCTCTGGCTCTTTGCCACTGCTACCGCACAGGGTGGTTGAGAAGGGAAAAGAGTGGGGAGGAGAACCCTGTGAGCAGTGGCGGATTCACCCTTAAGCAGACGAGGCACGTGCGTAGGGCACCGGGGCCAAAGGGGGCACCACGAAGTTGGGAAAAGGGTGAAAAAATGTAGAAAAATGCCTTTCAGGTCATGAATATTGGAACTCGGATACCTTGAACTTGTGAAATATTAAAATAGATGTTGGATTGCATTTTGGTAGTAGTTTATGTAGCCCAAGCTTGGCTTAGTTTGTACAGTGTATGGTGTTATCATAGGAATAAATTTTTGTATTGCTGCAACCTGCATGGTATATCTGGTCAGACAGGTCCACAACTAAAATGGACTGGGAAAGAGAAGGCTTAGAGGGGACATGGTTGCAGTCTTCCAGTATTTGAAGGGCTGTCATGTAGAAGATGGAGCAGATCGATTCTCTCTTGCTCCGGATTGCAAAACTAGATCTAATGGGTGGAAATTATGAGGGAGTCAATACCGGCTAAATATCAGGAGAAACTTCCTGACTGTAAGAGTGGCTGAGCAGTGGGACAGACTGCCTCGGGAGGTGGTGGACGCTCCTTCCCTGGAGGTTTTCAAGCGGAGGCTGGACGACCATCTTTCGGGTATGTTGTAAGGCTACCTTTGGGCTCTGCTCCTGCAGAGTGCAGGGGGTTGGACTAGATGACCTCCAAGGTCCCTTCTAACTCTAACATTCTAGGATTCTATGGTGTGGAGGCTATAACTAAACAAACTCCGGGTGGTTCACAGGCACATCACAGACCGATCACGTACCCCAATTGCGGCACCAGGCGGAGCAAAGGCCCTTCCTCCCGCTTCCAAAAAACGCGCGGAAGGGGCGGTGAACGGCGCGGGAATGGGAACGGACGGCCCTTGCAAATGCCCCGCTTGGAACTCGCGGGCAGGTCCCGTCTGAGAAGGGAGAGGGAAGTTCTTCCCGCCGCCGGGTAGGTTGCGCGGCGCCCTGGAAGGGCCGGCCGAGAGAGGCGCGCCGCGGACTGAGCATCGGCCCCCGTTTGAGGGCATCACCAGCCCGTTCCCCTCGGGAACTCTCCAAGTTCCTCGCCGCCAGAGATGCGCGGAGACGCCTCTCGTCCTGCGCGCTCCCCCGCTGTCTCTCCGCGCCCTCTTCCGTCGGGGGACGCCGAGGTTTTGCGCGGCCTCGCGGCCGGGGGGAGGGTGATCTGCCAGCTGCAGAGAGCGGGCATGCCCCCCCCTCGGGGAACCGAACCATGGCCCCCGCTGCCGTCCCATCCATCCCCCCCACCGCCTTCTCACGTCGGGGATCCGGGACGGGCAACCTTCCCAACGGGCGATGCCGCGCCCCTCGACGGCTCCCTTCCGTGGGCGGCCCCTCCCCTCCCCGCCAGATGTTAATGGCGTCCGAACGCCCACCCCTGCGGCCCTCCTCCCCCCGCCCACTCCCTCGGTGCCAGCTGCCGTCGAGGCTCCAGTCCCGGGGCGCCCGTCCGCCCGAGGAAGGCCCGACGGCTCGCCAGGCTGGGCTCCGGCCATGTCTGCGCCCCCCGAGGAGGCCAGCTCGGCCTCGGTGGGGCCGCGGTCCCAGGCGCCCGTCGAGGGGGCCGGCGGCAAGCGGGCCAAGGCGAAGCAGAAGCGCTACCACCGCCACCCCAAGCCGCCCTACACCTACCTGGCCATGATCGCGCTGGTCATCCAGGCCGCCCCCGAGCGCAAGCTCAAGCTCTCGCAGGTAAGGAGCCGCCGCCCGCCCCCGCCCGCCCTCTCCGCCTCCCCTCCCCGACGGCTGCCTTCTTCGGCGCTCCTCCGAAGGATGCCGCTCCTGCCGCCTGCCCCGGGCCATGGACAGGCTGCCCTGGGCAGAGAGGCCCCGCCGCGCCCAGCTGGCCTTACCGGCCTCCTTCTGCACTGAAGGGGAGGAGGAGGGGAGGGGGCGATCTGGCCTGGGGGGCAGGAGAGCATCAGAAGAGCCCTGGTGGGTCAGACCGGGCGGGCTCCCTCTAGTCCAGCACCCTGCCTCTCACGGTGGCCAGCCGGTTCCCCTGGAGGGCCAACAACAGGGCACAGAGGCAGAGGCCTTCCCCTGTGGCTGCCTCCTGGCTCTGGGCTTCAGAGGTTTAGTGCCTCGGATTTTGGAGGTTCCCCTCAGCTGCCATGGCTAGCCGCCACCGATAGACCTCTCCTCCATACCAATATCTCTGATCCCTTTTTTAAAAGCTGTCCATCCCTGTGGCCATCACCACATTCTCAGGCAGCCAGTTCCAGGTTTTAATCCCCCTCTGTGTAAAGTGGTCTTTCCTTTTGTCTGTCTTGAACCTACTGCCCGTCAGTTTCATTGGATGCCTTCCAGTTCTGGTATTTTGTGCAAGTCAGCCCAAAGGGGAATGCTGCAAGGGGTCAGAGAAGGCCCCGGGCATTTGGCTCCCAGCGGGTCCTCCCTCTACAGGCCTGCCGTTGCCAGCTCTGGGTTGGGAAATTCCTGGGCATTTGGGGCTGGAGTCTGGGGAGGGAGGTGTCTCTGTGGGGTGTAATGCCCTAGAGTCCACCGTGCTCCAAAGCAGCTCTTTCCTCCAGGGGAAAGGCTGTCATCTGGAGATGTTGTAATTCCAGGAGATCTCCAGGACTCACCTGGAGACTGGCAACAAGGCCTCTGCCTGCGGTGAGCGGTGGCCAAGAACCCTGAAATCCCACACCTTGAGGCTAGAAGAGGCTTTGGTCGGCTGTGTTGGTCTGGGCAGGAGTCTCTCAGATCAGGATGGGGGTGTGTGAGGTGCTTACATTGTCCCCGCGTTCTTGGCCAGGCACTCTGCACATTCTCTGGGGACCAGCGACCATAAAGGCTGCCTCTTGGGGATCTGGGGCTTAGAGTCAGCCTCCTTCCCCGCTTCCTTCTCAGCCCGAGGGCCATCTTCCCCAATGGCTCCTGCCCCCCAGGGGGGCTGCATGCCAGGCTGGTGATAAGGACTATCTATGCAAGCCGGGAGGAAGTGTTATCTGCCCCAGGCATCGGCTCCCCTATTCATCCTACTGTATGCAGTGTAAATCTCTCCCCCCCCATCCAGGTCAGGGGTCAGCCAGACCAGCTGGGAGATTAGAACCAGCGGGGTGCAGATTGCTTTTCTGGGGAGGGGGTTGCATTGTGGAGAGTGGGGAGGAGGCCGAATGTGCCATACAGCCTCCTGGTCCTGCCCCCCCCCAGCTGTGTCCCTCACAGCATCCCAGGGAACCTAGAAATCTTCCATCAGGGAGCTCAGCATGCATCAAAGCCAGCTCCGGGCAGCAGGCAGATCTTCTTGCGCACAATTCCCTCAAACGCACAGTGCGGGAAGGAGCAGAAGCCAGGCTAAAATATTGCCCCAGGGCCCGGGAGGCCTGGCTTCTTCAGACTGGCTAGCTCTCTGGGTGACTCAGCGGTCCACTTTCTCCCAGCCCTGCCCTACCTCACAAGGAGTGCTACTAGCCACGGATAGCTCTCTCTTCCATGAATATGTCTAGACTCTTTTTAAGCTGTCGGCGCCTGTGGCCATCGCTATGTCCTCTGGCAGCGGATTCCACATTTTAATCACCCTCTGTGTAAAGAAGCATTTCCTTTTGTCTGTCCTGAACCGACTGCCCGTCAGCTTCATTGGATGCCCTCAAGTTCTAGCCTTTTGAGAAAGGGAGAAAAGGTTCTCTTTGCCCACTCTCTCCAGCCTGGTCATAATTTTATAAACGTCTCTCGTGTCCAGTGTTCCCTCCAAGCTGAGGTCATGTGAGCTAGTTCACAGTTTTTTAGCCTCCGGCTCACACATTTTGTCCTGGCTCAGGAAGGGATGGCTCCAGAACAAACTAATTTATGCAGTAGCCAAATCGCTTGCTTACAACTTTAATGCCAGCAGCTCACAAAGTAGAATTTTTGCTCACAAGCAATGTTCCCTCTAAGCTGTGGAGTCTTGTGAGCAAAAATTCTACTTTGTGAGCTGCTGGCATTAAAGTTGTGAGCAAGAGATTTGGCTACTACATAAATTAGTTTGCTCTGGAGCCATCCCTTCCTGAACTAAGACAAACATGTGTGAGCCGGAGGCTAAAAACTGTGAGCTAGCTCACACTAACACAGCTTAGAGGGAGGCATTGGCTCCAACCCCTTAATCGTCAACGAAATACCCACTCCCAATTTCTCAAGCATTTAGAGGGGCATCTCTGTCAGGTATCTTATATGAATTGTATTTCTGTATCTTATTGTCTTTTATGTGAATGTTATGGTTTTATGTAAGCCGCCCTGAGCCACTTCGGCAGGTAGGCAGGGTAGAAGTCAAGTAAATAAACAGATGAACAGGAAAAGCCCCCTCTGACCTTTTTTACATGCTCAGAAAGGATCTACCCAGTGACTCCTGCCAGTCACGCAACTTTATTATATTATGAAAATACTTATTTTTAAAGTTCTCCTCTCCCTGAGTTTGGATGCCGACTCCTTTTGTCCTTTTGTTGGCTGCATCCAGGGCTATTTCTGGGCAGGAACGCACAGGAACGGCATTCCAGCTGGCTCCTGAGTTGGCCACACCCGCAGGAACTCGTTAGCATAATAGGCCACACCCAACAGCAGAAACTCATTAGGATTGGCTACATTTGAGGTGTGTGGCCTAACATGCAAAGGAGTTCCTGCTACAAAAAAAGCCCTGGGTTTTGACAACAAACAAGGTAAACAGAATAAGAAGCAAAAGGTGGGTGTGGCTGGATGACCACGCTTCTGGTAATGTGGGGGTGTGGTCTAATAGGCTAATGAGCTGTGCTGTCAGGGGCATGGCCTAATATGTTCATAAGTTCCTGCTGGGCTTTTTCTACAAAAAAGCCCTGGCTGCATCCAAAGGAAATCCCCCCCCCCCACCCCGTGAATGACCCTCCTATGGAGGACTTGTGGAGCACCCGAAAGTTCCCCTTGACAGCCCTTACCCGCTTCCCGCTTCCACATCAAAGGGGAAACTGGGAGGGGATGGTGGCTTGGGCGGCTGTACTTGCCTGCAAGATTGACTTTCCGGATTTGCTTTTGTGGCCGCACAGCACATTAGAAGCATCTCCTGTTTCTGCAATTCTGTCTGGAGCATTTAAGCACCGGAGTGCCTGCAAGGTTGTGCTAGCTGCTGGCATGTTCTGGCCAGGGATGAGGGATGATGAACAAAAACTATTGAGGCAGACTCAGCATGGGTTCTGTAAGGGAAGATCTTGTCTCACTAACCTGTTAGTGTTTTTGAGGGAGTGAACAAACATGTGGACAAGGGGGACCCAATAGATATTATTTACCTTGACTTCCGGAAAGCTTTTGATACAGTTCCTCATCAAAGGCTCCTAAGTAAGCTCAATAGTCATGGGATAAAAGGACAAGTCCTCTTGTGGATCAAAAACTGGCTTATAAATAGGAAACAGAGAGTGAGTATAAATGGGAAACTTTCTCAGTGGAGGGTGGTAAGCAGTGGGGTACCACAGGGATCAGTACTCGGTCCGATGCTTTTTAACTTGTTTATTAACGATTTGGAATTGGGAGTAAGCAGTGATGTGGCTAAATTTGCAGATGACACGAAGTTGTTCAGGGTGGTGAAAACCAGGGAGGATTGTGAGGCACTCCAAAGGGATCTGTTGAGGATGGGTGAGTGGGCGTCAACGTGGCAAATGGGGTTCAATGTGGCCAAGTGCAAAGTGATGCACATTGGAGCCAAAAATCGTAAATATAAATACACGTTGATGGGGTCTGATCAGGCAGAGACGGACCAAGAGAGAGATCTTGGAGTCGTAGTGGATAACTCGCTGAAAATGTCTACACAATGTGTAGCTGCAATAAAGAAGGCCAACGCTATGCTGGGGATTATTAGGAAGGGAATTGATAACAAATCAGCCAGTATCATCATGCCCCTGTATAAATCATTGGTGCGACCTCATTTGGAATACTGTGTACAGTTCTGGTCACCACATCTCAAAAAGGATATTATAGCATTGGAAAAAGTGCAGAGAAGGGCAACTAGAATGATAAAAGGGTTGGAACACCTTCCCTATGAAGAAAGGTTAAAATGCTTGGGGCTCTTTAGCTTGGAGAAACGACGGCTGAGAGGTGACATGATCGAGGTTTATAAGATTATGAATGGGATTGAGCAGGTTGAGAAAGAAGTACTTTTCTCCCTTTCTCACAGTACAAGAACTCGTGGGCACTCCATGAAATTGCTGAGCAGTCGGGTTAGAACAGATAAAAGGAAATACTTCTTCACCCAAAGAGTGATTAACATATGGAATTCACTGCCACAGGAGGTCGTGGCAGCTGCAAGCATTGACAGTTTCAAGAGGAAATTAGATAAACATATGGAGCAGAAGTCCACCAGTGGCTATTAGCCACAGGGTATAGATGGGAACTCTCAGTCTGGGGCAGGTGATGCACTCTATTCTTGGTGCTGGAGGGGGCAGCAGTGGGAGGGCTTCTGGTGCCCTGGCCCCACTGCTGGACCTCCTGATGGCACCTGGTATATTTTGGCCGCTGTGTGACAGAGTGTTGGACTAGATGGGCCATTGGCCTGATCCAACATTGGCTTCTCTTATGTCCTTATGATGCAGATGCTACAACATCCGGGGGAGAAATTTTGTGCCGCACCCAATTTCGGTCCAGTTTCATTCCATTAAGGAAGGCTTAGGAACCAGAGCTGCCGGTCTACCCTCCAGCGCCCCACCCCGGCTCCCCCCCAGGCAGCTTGCTCATTTGCCGCATGCCGGCAAAAGCCTCTCATGTCCTCATCCCTGCATATCCTCATTCCTGCACATCTCCTTCGAGTCTCAGTGGGAAAGGTGGGCTGTAAAGAGAGTAAGTAAATATTCAGCAGCAGCTAAAAGCACAGAGTAAGTAAATATTCAGCCGCACGGACTCTAATCTGGGAGAACCGGGTGTGATTCCCCACTCCTCTGTTTGCAGCTTGCTGGGTGACCTTGGGTCAGTCACAAGTTCTCTCGGAGCCGTTCTCTCAAGAGCAGTTTCTGTCAGAGCTCTCTCAGCCCCACCTACCTCACAGGCAGTGTTCCCTCTAAGCTAAGTTAGTGTGAGCTAGCTCGCAGTTTTTTAGCCTCCAGCTCACAGATTTCTGTCTCTGCTCAGGAAGGAGGGCTCCAGAGCAAACTAATTTATGCAGTAGGCAAATCGCTCGCTCACAACTTTAATACCAGCAGCTCGCTAAGTGGAATTTTTGCTCACAAGGCTCTGTAGCTTAGAGGGAGCTTTGCTTACAGGGTGTCTGCTGTGGGGAGGGGAAGGGGAAGGAGTTTGTAAGCCGCTCTGAGACTCCCAAGTGAAGGGCGGGGTATAAATCCAATCTCTTCTTCTCTTCATCTTGCAGCTGCCAGAGTGCCCTTGGGTCAGTCACAGTTCTCTCAGAGTTGTTCTATCAAGAGCAGTTCTTGAAAGAGCTCTCTCAGCCCCACCAACCTCACAGGGTGTCTGTTGTGGGAAGGGGAAGGGGAAGGAATTTGTGAGCCGCTCTGAGACTCCGAGTGAAGGGCGGGGTATAAATCCAATCTCTTCTTCTTTTCTTCTTCTTGCAGCTGCTGGTGTGACCATGGGTCAATCACAGTTCTCTCAGAGTTGTTCTCTCAAGAGCAGTCTTTGAAGGAGCTCTCTCAGTCCCACCCACCTCAGAGGGTGTCTGTTGTGGGAAGGGGAAGTGAAAAGGAGTTTGTAAGCCGCTCTGAGACTCCCAAGTGAAGGGTGCAGGGTATAAATCCAATCTCTTCTTCTTCTTCTTGCAGCTGCCAGAATGACTGTGGGTCAGTCACAGTTCTCTCAGAGTTGTTCTCTCAAGAGCAGTTTCTGTCAGAGCTCTCTCAGCCCCAGTGACTTCACAGGGTGTCTGTTGTGGGGAGGGGAAGGGGAAGGAGTTTGTCAGCCGCTCTGAGACACCTTTGGGTAGTGAAGGGTGGGGTATAAATCCACCCTCTTCTTCTTCTTTTTCTCCTAGCCAGGTGGCAACTCTGCTAGGAACTGTAGCCTTAGGAGAGGCTTGAGGGTAGGTGGCCTACCGAGGCCAGAGTTGGCAACCCAGATTCATACTGCTGCTATGCCACAAAAGGGTGGCTTTATATTGAGAAAACGCACATGCCGCCTCTCCAGAGAACTCATGCAATAATAGCATTACCCACCATAATTCTGACAAGGCTCCATCAGCCGGCAAGGGACCCTGCCCTGGGAGGAGCGGGAGCCAGGGATGAACCGAGAAACCGGATTTTGTCTCCCCCCCCCCCAGTAATGTGTGTTTAGGCTGAGTTTCCAAAGGGGGGGAGGTGGTCCCATTCTACAGGGTTGTGGGAAAGGATTACCTTAAGGGGACTGCCTGGGCATCTGCCGTCAGACGAGGATCTGGGAGACCCAGATTCGAATGCCCGCTCGGCCATGGAAGCCCGCTGGGTGACCCTGGGCCAGTCACACCCTCTCAGCCGAACTTACCTCCCAGGTTCAGATGGGTCACCATGTGGGTCTGAAGCGGCGGAACCAAGTTCGAGTCCAGGGGCACCTTGAAGACTGACAAAGTTTTATTCTGGGAGTGTAAGCTTTTCGCACACTTCCTCAGATACAAACACAGATACCTCATAGGCAACGCTCCCTTTATGCTGCAGAGTCTTGTGAGCAAAAATTCTACTTTGTGTGCTACGGGCATTAAAGTTGTGAGCAAGCGATCTGGCTACTGCATTAAATGAGTTGCTCTGGAGCCCCACCCTTCCTGAGCCAAGACAGAAATGTGTGAGCCGGAGGCTGAAAAAACTGTGAGCTGTTGTTGTTGTTCAGTCGCACAGTCGAGTCCGACTCTTCACGACCCCATGGACCAGATTACGCCAGGCCCTCCCGTCTTCCGCTGTCCGCTCAATTTCATGTTCGTTGCATCGATGACACTGTCTAACCATCTCATCCTTTGCCGTCCCCTTCTTCTTTGACCTTCAATCTTTCCCAGCATCAGGGTCTTCTCCAGTGAATGCTCCCTTCTCATTTGGCGGCCAAAGTATTTGAGCTTCAGCTTCAGGATCTGGCCTTCAAGGGAACAGTCAGGGTTGATTTCTTTTAGGATTGACTGATTTGATCTCCTTGCAGTCCAAGGGACTCTCAAGAGTCTTCTCCAGCACCATAGTTCAAAAGAATCTATTCTTCGGCGCTCGGCCTTCCTTATAGTCCAACTCTCGCAGCCATACATTACTACGGGGAATACCATTGCTTTGACCATGCGGACTTTTGTTGGCAAGGTGATGTCTCTGCTTTTTATCATGCTGTTTAGGTTTGCCATCGCTTTCCTCCCAAGGAGCAGGCGTCTTTTAATTTCATGGCTGCAGTCACCATCTGCAGTGATCTGGGATCCTAGGAACGTGAAGTCTGTCACTACTTCTACGACTTCCCCTTCTATTTGCCAAGGAGTGATGGGGCCAGATGCCATGATCTTAGTTTTTTGATGTTGAGCTTCAAGCCCACTTTTGCACTCTCCTCTTTCACCCTGAGCAAGAGGCTCTTTAGGTCCTCTTCACTTTCTGCCATCAGAGTGGTATCGTCTGCATATCTGAGGTTATTGATCTTTTCCCCAGCAATCTTAACTCCAGCTTGTGATTCATCCAGGCCAGCATTTCGCATGATGTGCTCTGCATATAAATTAAATAAGCAGGGTGACAATATACATCCTTGTCGTACTCCTTTTCCTATGCTAAACCAATTAGTTGTTCCATATCCGGTTCTAACTGTTGCTTCTTGACCCTTATACAGGTTTCTCAGGAGACAGGTGAGGTGGTCTGGTACTCCCATCTCTTTAAGAACCTGCCATAATTTATTGTGATCCACACAATCAAAGGCTTTAGCATAGTCAATGAAGCAGAAGTAGATGTTTTTCTGGTACTCTCTTGCTTTCTCCATAATCCAGTAAATGTTGGCAATTTGATCTCTAGTTCCTCTACCTCTTCGAAACCCAGCTTGTACTTCTGGCAGTTCTCTATCCACGTACTGTTGGAGCCTAGCTTGTAGGATTTTGAGCATGACCTTGCTAGCGTGTGAAATGAGTGCAATTGTGCGATAGTTTGAACATTCTTTGACGTTGCCCTTCTTTGGGATTGGAATGTAAACTGACCTTTTCCAATCCTGTGGCCACTGTTGTGTTTTCCAAATTTGTTGGCAAATTGAGTGCAGCACTTTAACAGCATCTTCTTTTAAGACTTTGAATAACTCAGCTGGGATACCATCACCTCCACTAGCTTTGTTGTTAGTAATGCTTTCTAAGGCCCATTTAACTTCGCTTTCCAGGATGTCTGGCTCGAGGTCAGTGATTATACCATCGTGGTTGTCAAGGACATCGAGGTCCTTCTTGTATAGTTCTTCTGTGTATTCTTGCCATCTTTTCCTAATCTCTTCTGCTTCTGTTAAGTCCCTACCGTTTTTGTCCTTTATCATGGCCAGCTTTGCATGGAACGTTCCCTTGATTTCTCCAATTTTCTTGAAGAGATCTCTAGTCCTTCCCAATCTATTGTTTTCCTCTATTACTCTGCATTGTTCATTCAGGAAAGCCTCCTTATCTCTCCTTGCTGTTCTCTGGAAATCTGCATTAAATTGGGCAGATCTTTCCTTATCCCCATTGCCTTTAGCTTTCCTTCTTTCCTCTGCTATGTGTAAAGCCTCATCAGACAGCCACTTTGCTTTTTTGCATTTCTTTTTCTTTGGGATGGCGGTGAGTGCTGCCTCCTTTACAATGTCACGGACCTCTGTCCATAGTTCTTCAGGCACTCTGTCTATCAAATCTAGTCCCTTAAACCTATTCTTCACCTCTACTGTATATTCATCGGGGATGTGATCTAGGTCAAATCTGAATGGCCTTGTGGTCTTCCCAACTTTCTTCAATTTAAGTCTGAATTTTGCAATGAGTAGCTCATGATCTGAGCCACAGTCAGCTCCAGGTCTTGTTTTTACTGACTGGATAGAGCTTCTCCATCTTTGACTGCAAATTATATAGTCAATCTGATTTCGGTGTTGCCCATCTGGTGATGTCCATGTGTAGAGACGCCTCTTAGGTTGTTGGAAAAGGGTGTTTGCTATGACCAGCGTGTTCTCTTGACAAAACTCTGTTAGCCTTTGCCCTGCTTCATTTTGTTCTCCAAGGCCAAATTTGTCTGTTATTCCGGTTACCTTTTGATTTCCTACTTTAGCATTCCAGTCCCCTATGATGATGAGGACATCATTTTTTGGTGTTAGTTCTACGAGCTGTTGTAGGTCTTCGTAGAACTGGTCCACTTCAGCCTCTTCTGCAGCAGTGGTTGGGGCATAGACTTGGATTACTGTGATATTGAATGGTTTGCCTTGGATTCGGACCGAGATCATTCTGTCATTTTTGAGATTGTATCCCAATACTGCCTTTCTCACTCTCTTGTTGACTATAAAGGCCACACCATTTTTTCTACGGGATTCCTGGCCACAGTAGTAGATATAATGGTCTTCTGAGTTAAATTCGCCCATTCCTGTCCACTTTAGTTCACTGATTCCCAAGATGTCGATGTTCATTCTTGCCATCTCATTTTTGACCACGTCAAGCTTACCTTGATTCATAGATCTTACATTCCAGGTTCCTATGCAGTATTGTTCTTTGCAGCATCGAACTTTCCTTTCACCGTCAGACACATCCACAACTGAGCGTCCTTTCGGCTTTGGCCCAGCCGCTTCACTCTTTCTGGGGTTACTCGTACTTGCCCTCTGCTCTTCCCCAGTAGCATATGGGACACCTTCCGACCTGAGGGGCTCATCTTCCGGCGTCATATCTTTTAGCCTTTTGTTACTGTCCATGGGGTTTTCTTGGCAAAGATACTGGAGTGGGTTGCCATTTCCTTCTCCAGGGGATCACGCTTGGTCTGAGTTCTCTGCTGTGGCCTGTCCGTCCTGGGTGGCCCTCCACGGCATAGCCCACAGCCTCATCGAACCACGCAAGCCCCCTCGCCATGACAAGGCAGTGATCCATGAGGGAGAACTGTGAGCTAGCTCACACTAACTCAGCTTAGAGGGAACCAGGGCTTTTTTTTGTAGAAAAAGTCCAACAGGAACTCATTTGCATAACAGGCCACACCCAACAGCAGAGACTCATTAGCATATTAGGCCACACACCCCATGTCACCAGGAGTGTGGTCATCCAGCCACACCCACCGTTTGCTTCTTATTCTGTTTACCTTGTTTGCTGTCAAAACCCAGGGCTTTCTTTGTAGCAGGAACTCCTTTGCATATTAGGCCACACACCCCTAATGTAGCCAATCCTGATGAGTTTCTGCTGTTGGGTATGGCCTATTATGCTAATGAGTTCCTGCTGGGCGTGGCCAACTCGGGAGCCAGCCGGAACGCCGTTCCTGTGCATTCCCGTCCCAAAATAGCCCTGGAAGGAACACTGCCCGCAGGGTTGTTGGTGAAGAGAGGAAAGCAGTGTGGGCTGCTTTGGGTTCCCGCCGGGGAGAAAGTCGGGATATGAACAAAGTGAAGAAATAAATAAATAGTCTCCGCTGCTTCTCACTCACCCTTCCAGATCATCAAGGAGATCAGCTCCCTTTTCCCCTTCTTCAAGGACGGCTACCAGGGCTGGAAGGACTCCATCCGGCACAACCTCTCCTCCAACGACTGCTTCCACAAGGTGAGGGGAGAGTGGGAGGGGGGGCTTGTCTCAGGAGGGAGCCGGGTAGGGGGGAGCCTGATGTCTGACTTCCACTGATCGATTCTCACCTGTAGTGCCACTGCAGTGGCTGGAACCCACATGGAGGGCCAGGGCACAGAGGAATTCCGTCAGCATCCTTGTGTGTTAGTTGCTGTAGGTTTTCCGGGTTGTATGGCCGTGGTCTTGGCACTGTAGGACCTGATGTTTCGCCAGCAGCTGTGACCGGCATCCTCAGAGGTATCACACGGAAAGATGGAGGACTCTCTGTGTCAAGGTGCGAAGTACTCCATCTTTCTGTGTTATACCTCTGAGGATGCCGGTCACGGCTGCTGGCGAAACGTCCGGCCCTACAATGCCAAGACCACGGCCACACAACCCGGAAAATCTACAGCAACTAATGAACTCTGGCCATGGAAGCCTTCGACAACATATTCTTGTGTGTGTTTGCATAATAAGAACCAACAGGAGGAGGAGGAGGAAGAGAAATATTTGTCAGAGATGCTTTAGGCTGGTCCTGCATTGGGCAGGGGATTGGACTAGATGGTCTGTACGGCCCCTTCCCACTCTGTGATTCTGTGATTCTAAGAAGATGATCATGATGATATTGGATTTCTACGAACAAAATAAATTTTACATCACGTTTTATGGGTTCTTTTATGATGACTCTAGCCCGGGTTTGAAGAGGAAGAAGGGACTGGATTTATACCCCGCCCTTCACTCGAAGTCTCAGAATGGTTTACAAACTCTTTTCCCTTCCCCTCCCCACAACAGACACCCTGTGAGGGAGGCAGGGCTGAGAGAGCTCTGGCAGAAACTGCTCTTTCTCAAGGACAGCTCTGACAGAACTATGGCTTGCCCAAGGTCATCCAGCAGCTGCAAGTGGGAAAGTAGGGAATCAAACCCGGTTCTCCCAGATTAGAGTCCGCACACTTAAGCACTACACCAAACTGGCTCTCCACCCCACCCCACCGCCTGTGCCTCAGCGTGATTCCAGACTCAGTTTTCGTGGTTCATAGCCAGCGCTAGACCTCTCCCTTTATATCTTCACTGCCCACATTCATCTGCATTTGCTGCTTTGCAGCCAGTTGGCCTAAAGACAGTAACAAACTGTCTGGTGTAGTGGTTAGGAGCGTGGACTCTAATCTGGGATAACCAGGTTTGATTCCCCACTTCTCCTCCACCTGCATCTGCTGGTGTGACCTTGGGGTAGTCACAAATTCTCTCAGAGCTGTTCTCTCAAGAGAAGTCCTCAAAAGAGCTCTCTCAGCCCCACCTACCTCACAGGGGTGTCTGTTGTGGGGAGGGGAAGGGAGGGAGATTGTAAACTGCTCTGAAACTCTGAATGAAAGGGCAGGGTATAAATCCAGTCCCTTCTTCCTCTTCGAACCCAGCCAAGAGTCATCATAAAAGAACCCACAAAATGTGATGTGAAATTTGTTTATTTTGTTGGACTTTCAGCCCTCCCTCCCATGCCGAGGCTGAGGGCGGGTTACGACATTCTAGAACATACAAAGATTTAAAATAGAATATAACTTATAGAACTGTTACAATATAATATTAATACACAGAATAAAAACATTAAGGTCCCAGTCACACGAGCGGGATACGACGCCGCTGAATGGAGGCAAATTAGAGCCGGAGCAAAAAGATGTGCGGTAGCGCGATCAGATGGGTCCCTGAAATGCCACGCAGACGCCGGTAGCCGGTGATCACACAGGCGATGCTGAAGCGCATCAAAGGGTCTTGCGCATGCGCACTCTGACATTTCTTCGCATACTGTGGAGGCTTGGAAAAAACACATCCAGTGTGACGGGATGCATGTGTGTGCCGGATGCGCCGGATTAACTCCGCTTCCGCAATCCGACACTTGCCTGCGACCCGCGTTTTCTGGTTGCGCCTACCCTTTTGCTGGTACTTTTTACATCTATGGGTGCGTTTAGACAGCGTGCTGGAGCGGTTTAAACTGCTCCGGCACGATGCGTTTTTTTTTTAAACTGGAGAATCGCGCTTGGACTCACCTCCTCCTTCCGAGCTCCCCGCCGTCCTCCTGCAGGTGGGGGGGGGTCCCCTCTCCTTTGAGCATGCGCACAGGCAGCCCTCTCCCGAACAGGAAGTTTGGCGGGTGCGCAGAAGAGCGAGCTCAACAGGTCCCTTTAAAGTTTAAATGAAGACTCCTTTTAAAAATGGCCTCCCCGAGATCCCGGACTCCTCTAAATGCCTAAACTAGGCACCAGTGAACCTTTTCTTTTTTTAACCTAAGTGCGGAGCTCCGCTCAAGCGCACACCGGTAAGGGGGAAAAAAATGGAGGACTAAAACCGGAAGCTGGAGGCAGCTTCCCAGAGGGGAGGGGGGTTGAAGCACCCGGAAGTGGCTGGACGGAGCGATCAGACAGCGGAAAGTGCGGCTTGAAACGGAGAATCATGGAAAACACCACTTGGGTAAGTGGTGTCAAAATACTCCGTTTCAAAGGGGGTTTGCTCCAGAAAGCGACGGCTGGGGACGGTAGGCAGATGTTGGGTGTGTGAACGCGCAGGTAAAAGCCGTTTCTGAGCCGTGCCGAAAACGGCTCAAACGGCGCGTCTGAACGCACCCCATGTCTTAACATAAGAACATAAGAGAAGCCAATGTTGAATCAGGCCCATCTAGTCCAACACTCTGTCACACAGCGGCCAAAATATACCAGGTGCCATCAGGAGGTCCAGCAGTGGGGCCAGGGCACCAGAAGCCCTCCCACTGCTGCCCCCTCCAGCACCAGGAATACAGAGCATCACCTGCCCCAGACTGAGAGTTCCCATCTATACCCTGTGGCTAATAGCCACTGATGGACTTCTGCTCCAGATGTTTATCTAATTCCCTCTTGAAACTGTCCATGCTTGTAGCTGCCACCACCTCCTGTGGCAGTGAATTCCACATGTTAATCACTCTTTGGGTGAAGAAGTATTTCCTTTTATCCATTCTAACCCGACTGCTCAGCAATTTCATGGAGTGCCCACGAGTTCTTGTATTGTGAGAAAGGGAGAAAAGGACTTCTTTCTCAACCTGCTCAATCCCATGCATAATCTTATAAACCTCGATCATGTCTTCAGGCCGATGGTACGAGTTGGTGATGGATGTGCTATGCTTCCCAGATGTTACTGTATGATCGTGCCTGTTTGATGTGCCCTCAACCCATCCGTTTCGCGGGGCAATTCCTCCTGTGTGACCGGGGCCTAAAAACCCTTAAGAGGCACCAGCTAAGCAATTTAATGAATAGGATGAAGTTCCCGATTGGGCGTAGCGGCAGAATGAAACAAAACGAAATAGCGGCAGACAGAAACAGAACACTACATTTCGCAAGCAGGAAGAACAGTGGTAAAAAGTGGCAAAAATCTGCGGTTGCAGTAATTCTTTCAACCCAAGCAGTGTGGCGTAGTGGTTGGAGTTTCGGGCTGAGCTCTGCAGTAGAAGCTTGCTAAGTGATCTTGGGCCGGTCGTATAATCCCAGCCAGCCCTACCTTGCAGGGTTGTTGCTGTGAGGAAGAAATGGGGGAGAGGAGAACAGCTGCTGCTTTGGGCCCCCACTTGGGACAAAGGCAGGGTAGAGTTTTTTTATTTAATTTTGGGGGGGGGGGTTCGGGGGTTTTGCCATCTAGTCACAACCAGATTATGGCGACTCCCAGAGGTAGTTTGCTATATTGCCTGCCTCTACATAGAAAACCTGGACTTCCTCAATGGCCTCCCATCTGAGGAGGAGGAAATTGGATTTATACCCCGCCCTTCACTACCGGAAGGAGTCTCAGAACGGCTTACAAACTTATTTCCCTTCCTCTCCCCACAACAGACACCCCTGTGAGGTAGGTGGGGCTGAGAGAGCCCTGAGAGAACTGCCCTTGAGAGAACAGCTCTGAAAGAACTGGTTACAGTTGATGCTCGAGAAGACTCCCGAGAGGTCCAGAAAAACCAAGAGGAGCGGGCGAAGGCCATCCAGCAGGCATCCAGGGCAGTTTCCACTTCCAAAAACAGCAGGCCCAGATAATCCATCTCACCCAAGGAGCCCTGGAGTTGGCCATCTGTCACTTGCTGGAGCACCTTACGCAAGAAGGCGATATCAGTTCCTGGGTGGCAGATGTTAAGCCGCTCAGGGCAGCTTACGTGAAAGTAAATACATCGATAACAACTAAATTGCCATAAAAACAGTTCATTATAAAACAGTGCCGTATCATAAAGTGCCAGCAGTGTTGTTTTAACCTCATAGCAATGGCGCCACCGTATGAGTGCGTTCAGTAGATTGTCTCGATGTTCGGCTCACTGATCGTTCCCAGATATCGTCGGCAGGCACAGGCTGTCGATAGCAAACCAAGGGCCCAGGGCTCCATAAATTTCAGTTGTTGTTGATAATGGATCGGGGCTTTTTTTGTAGAAAAAGCCCAGCAGGAACTTATTAGCATAATAGGCCACATCCAACAGCAGAAACTCATTAGCATATTAGGCCACATCCCTGACAACACAGCTCGTTAGCGTATTAGACCACACCCCCATGTTACCAGAAGTGTGGTCATCCAGCCACACCCACCTTTTGCTTCTTATCCTGTTTACCTTGTTTGTTGTCAAAAGGGCTTTTTTTGTAGCAGGAACTCCTTTGCATGTCATGCCACATGCCCTTAATGTAGCCAATCCTAATGAGTTCCTGCTGTTGGGTGTGGCCTATTATGCTAATGAGTTCCTGCCGGGTGTGGCCAACTCGGGAACCAGCCGGAACTCCGTTCCTGTGCGTTTCTGCCCAGATAATGGTGGCAGCTATCATTCTTGTTTTTGGGGGGAGGTGTTTATTGTATGCGTGTGTGTGGTCACGCACATGTGAGTGTGTGCACACCTGGAAGTCATTGTGACCTCTGGTGACTGACCCCTACTGGGGGCCTGGAGGATATTCAAAGAGGTGGCTGAGTAACGCCTGCCCCCGGCTGCTGCCTCTGGTATTCCTTGGAGGTCTCCCATCCAAGTACTTCCTGGAGTCGACCCCACTTAGCTCCCGAGATCTGACGAGATCGGGGTTGCCTGGGCTATTCAGATCAGGACCCGGCTCTCATTCTGTACCATCATTCTGTATCTGAGGACTGTCCACCTGGGCCCCTCTAGAAATGCTGATCTAATGAGACTGAACACGTGAAGCTCCTTTATACTGAATCAGACCATTGGTTCATCAAATTCAGTATTGTCTACTCAGACTGGCAGCGGCTCTCCAGGGTCTCAGGCTGAGGTCTTTCACATCACCACCTGCCTGGTCTTTTTAGCTGGAGATGCTGGGGACTGAACCTGGGACCTTGTGCATGCCAAGCAGAGGCTCTGCCACTGAGCCACGGCCCCTCTTTACAGCTCTCCAGGGTCTCAGGCAGAGGTCTTTCCCATCACCTGCTGCCTGGTCCTTTTTAACTGGAGATGCTGCCAGGGACTGAACCGGGGACCTTCTGCATGCCAAGCAGAGGCTCTGCCACTGAGCCACGGCCCGTCTCCAGAAATTACACGTACAAATGAAGCTGCCTTCTACTGAATCAGACCTTCTGGTCCATCAAGGTCAGTATTGTCTGCTCAGACTGGCAGCCGGTCTCAAGGGTCTCAAGCAAGGGTCCTTCATATCACCTCCTCCTTGATCCTTTTCTTTTTTGTAATTAACATTTTATTGAGAAATAACAAACAAGCAACACCATGCATACAGTATGTTCAAACAGAATAGTATACATACAAGTTACAACGCTTAAAACAAAATAAAATACATAACAACGTACCAGGTCACTGGGTAAGTAAGCAATAGTCAGTCTACCTGACCTATATTGAAATCTAGCTATGTAGTCACTTGGTAAGACGCAGAAACATTATATTCCTAGATCAACCACCAATTGGGGAATTTCCCCTTGAGACAACGAGTATTCAAGTATAGATAACCGTATAGAGGAAAAACAGGACTGCCTAGAGGGCTTAATAACGTTATCCAGGTTATCTGTGAGCTTTGCCATGATGTACAGTTTCCATAGTTTTTGATGCCAGGGATTGAACCTGGGCCCTTCTGCATGCCAAGCAGAGGCTTTGCCACTGAGCCACGGTATTGTAATTGGGCACTGAGCGTAGCATAGATCTGTGTGCCTTGGAGGTGGGATTGGCCAGTGCTGGTTGTCCAGTTCCGTGTCTGCATCCAAAACTTCCAGCGTGGGGGTCACCAGATCTGAGTGGGAGCAGGAATCTTGGCGTGAGGGTCGGTGGCTGTGGGGCCCAGAAGGTGGAGCTGTGGTCTTTCCCGAGGTCCTTCTGCCATCCTGGTTTTGGGGAGGTCAGTGGTTCTGCCGTGCTGTGATTGTTCCGTTAACAGAGAGGGCCTTACCCGTTCATAAGAACATAAGAGAAGCCAATGTTGAATCAGGCCAATGGCCCATCTAGTCCAACACTCTGTCACACAGCGGCCAAAATATACCAGGTGCCATCAGGAGGTCCAGCAGTGGGGCCAGGACACCAGAAGCCCTCCCACTGCTGCCCCTCCAGCACCAAGAATTGAGTGCATCACCTGCCCCAGACTGAGAGTTCCCATCTATACCCTGTGGCTAAGAGCCACTGATGGACTTCTGCTCCATATGTTTGTCTAATTCCCTCTTGAAACTGTCCATGCTTGCAGCTGCCACCACCTCCTGTGGCAGTGAATTCCATGGGTTAATCACTCTTTGGGTGAAGAAGTATTTCCTTTTATCCGTTCTAACCCGACTGCTCTGCAATTTCATGGAGTGCCCACGAGTTCTTGTATGGTGAGAAAGGGAGAAAAGTACTTCTTTCTCAACCTGCTCAGATCTTAACTGTTCAGACGTTATAGTCAGTGGGTGGTGGAGGCTCCTAATCAAAGGCCTGGTGGAAGAGCTCCGTTTTACAGGCCCTGCGGAACTGTAAAAAGTCCCACAAGGCCCTGATGTCTTCCGGGAGCTCATTCCACCAGTGTGAAGCCGCCACTGAGAAGGCCCTGGTCCTGGTGGAGGCCAGCCTGGGGTCTTTCGGACCAGGAAGAGTCAGACGGCTTTGAGACCCTGACCTCAGTGATCTTTGGGGAACATGCGGGGAAAGGCAGCCCCTCAAGTAACCATAAAGGGCTTTAAAGGTCAATGGTATATATTTATTTATTGGCACTATATATTTACAGCCTATTTATTTGTTTTAATACGTGTGTTTAACTTTCCATTTTTTTATCTTTTACAGCAACTTGCTTCTGGTCCTTATGGTATTCATGCTCTGTATTTATATGATTGTGCTATATGTTTTTATAATAGCCAGTATGTTCCTCACTATTGACCTCTGGGGAAGGCCTGTGTAGGCCGAAACGCGTCAGGTCGGATTGATAAGCCCTTGTGTTTTATCGTCAGTTTTTTATACATAACGTGTGACTGGGCCCTTCTATATTTTTAAATTTGTGATCAATAAATACATGCATTTTTATATTTCCGTCATCAAGTTTTTAACATTGGCCCCCTTGCCTACATTTGACTAACCTTTGTCGGGTTCTGGACTTTAAAGGTCAAAACCAGCACCTTGAAGCGAATCCGGTATGCTGTCGGCAGCCAGTGCAGAGCCTTCAGCACAGGCTGGATGTGCTCCCGCATCGAGAGACCCATCAACAACCTGGCTGCCGCATTCTGCACCAGCTGCAGCTTCCGGGGTTGCGACAAGGGCAGCCCCATGTAGAGAGCATTGCAGTAGTCTAGTCTCGAGGTGACCATACCGTGGATCACCGTTGCCAGGTCATTGCGTTCGAGGAAGGGAACCAACTGTCTGGAGTTGGCAACTGTATCCCCGACACCCACCCACTCATCCTCCCTTCCCCTCCAGGTGCTGAAGGATCCAGCAAAGCCCAAAGCCAAGGGGAACTTCTGGACGGTCGACGTGAGCCGCATCCCGCCCGAGGCGCTCAAGCTGCAGAACACGCCCGTCTCGCGCCAGGAGGAGAGGACCTTCGTGCTAGACCTGGCCCCCTACGTCTTCCACGGCTGGCCTTTCCGCCGCTCCCAGGCTCCTCACGACGCCCCTGCCCCGGAGGGGGGCTCGGGCCTGGCGGGCGAGGGGGCTCAGCAGAGCAGCCCCTTCAGCATCGACTCCTTGCTCAGCGATTTCCAGGACGTGGGCCTGTGTGGGAAGCCGCGGGCAGGAGCCGAGCCGCCGCAGGCCCCGACGACCGCTGTGGATTTCTGGAGCCCCGTCCCCATCTTCCGCGTCTCCTCCGGCCCCCCTCTGCTGCCCTGGCGGCCGTCGTGCCCCCTGCCGGCCCTGCGCTCCTTCTCCTCCTCCAGCAGCCTCTCCTCCCACGGCCCCCCGTCCCCGCGGGAAAGAGAGGGAGGGAGGCCGCATCCCCGGAGGGGGCAAGGCTCCCACGCTCTGGCCAAGCGCCCCAGGGTCCTCCCGGCCCCGGAGAGCAGCAGCTCCGACTCGGGGGCTGACACGCCACCCCCGCTGCCGCCCCCCGCCCCACACTGGGAGCAGCTGCCCACCTCCTACAGCAAGTGCGTGGCCCCCAACGTGGTGGCCCCCTCCAGCCCCTTCTCGGCTTTCCCCGCAGTCCCGGGCCTGCCCTTCTATAGCCCCGGGCCCTCTGGAAGCGCCCTGCCCTGGGAGCTGGCGCCTGGCCCTTCCTTGGGGCCCGCCCCTCCGCCGAGGCTCTCCGTGGAGCTGGACCAAACCATGCCCCCCAACAAGACTGTCTTCGACGTGTGGATGACCCACCCGCTGGACATTGTGCAGCCGGCCTTTGCCAGCGCGGGACCTTGTGCCAGGAGGGCCGTGCTGACCCACTACGACCCCTCCTGAGGAGTCTGACGGGGACAGGGGCTGTGCGAATCGCCAGGGAGAACCGGCCTGCGCAAGCTGGACAGATGCTGTCTTCGACACACCCCGTCCGTGGATCTCCAACAGTCCCACCACCCGTGGTTGACACAGCAGCCGATTTCCCAGGCGGTTCCATCCCCAGATCTTCTGCATCGCCCACTGACTGGACCGGGGGGTCCTCTGTGCACAAAGCCAGCTTGGAGTCGTGGTTAAGTGTGCGGACTCTAATCTGGGAGAACCGGGTTTGATTCCCCACTCCTTCATGTACAGCCAGCTGGGTGACTTTGGGCCAGTCACAAGTCCTTTCAGAGCTGTTCTCTCAGGAGCAGTTCTCTCAGAGCTCTCTCTGCCCCACCTACCTCACAGGGTGTCTGTTGTGGGGAGAGGAAAGGGGAGGAGTTTGGAAGCCGCTCTGGGACTCTGAGTGAAGGGCAGGGGATGAATCCAATCTCCTCCTCCTCCTCTGCCCCTGAGCCACGCCCCACCCAGCTGCTGTGGAAGAAGCCACCAGGCAGGCTTTGTCCAGACCTCTCTGTCTCGATCTCTGGCCCCAAACGGTGTTCTTTTTGGATGCCCAGCAGACCCCAGAGCGGGCAGGGGTCTCCCAGGCCGAGTGCTGAGCAGCAGAAGGTGCTGGTGAGGCCACAACCAGTGTAAGTCCGTGGCAATCTCTCTGGGGATTGTGTGTGTGTGTCCCCGGCTGTGGCAAGCTTCAGGAAATAGGGTGTATTTCTCTTGGAAGGCTTTGTGAGGTGGGGTGGAGAGGGGGCGCTGAGGGGAGCAACTTTGCACATGCTCCGGAGCTCTTTTAGGCTGTGCTGCGGCCGGCGCAGAAAAGCTACGCATGCCAACCGAGGCTTGCTTTTTGTTGGGGGGGTGCCGGAACTCTCAAGAGGGAACTGAGGTTTTCCATCTGTATACTGAAAACTCATGAACTTTTTGACATTTTACAAAGAATCCTGTCGAAGAGGTTCCAGAGCTCCGTTCCGGCACGCTCCCCCAGGAAAAAAGTCCCGGGGCCACCACAACACCGGCGAGGGCCCTGCTGCACCAACGTAAACACAGTCTAAAAGAGACTTTAAGTCACTGCAGCCATGCAGAGAACCTCTTTTGCCTAGAGCCAGGGCCCTAATGGGCGAGCAAGACAATTAGAAGAAGAAGCAGAAGAGATTGGATTTGTACCCAGCCCTTCACTGCCCAAAGGCGTCTCAGAGCGGCTTACAAACTCCATTCCCTTCCCCTCCCCACAACAGACACCCTGTGAGGCAGGTGGGGCTGAGAGAATTTCTGACAGAAACTGTCCTTGAGAGAACAGCTGTGCCAGAGCTTGTGACTGACCCAAGGTCACATCAGCAGGTGCAAGTGGAGGAGTGGGGAATCAAACCCGGTTCTCTCAGATAAGAGTCTGCGCACTTAACCACTACACCAAACTGGCTTTCTCATTGGATGCATTCCAGGATATGTCCTTTCTCGCCTTCCGTTGTTTTGGCGCGCACTATGACCGGAATGTGGCAACGCTGCATCATACAGCATAGAGAGCCAGTTTGGTGTGGTGGTTAAGTGCGCGGACTCTAATCTGGGAGAACCGGGTTTGATTCCCCACTCCTCCACTCGCACCTGCTGAATGACCTTGGGCAAGCCATAGTTCTGACAAGAGGTGTCCTTGAAAAAGAGCCGTTTCTGTCAGAGCTCTCTCAGTCCCACCTGCCTCACAGGGTGTCTGTTGTGGGGAGGGGAAGGGAAGGGAGTTTGCAAGCCGCTCTGAGACTCCCTCAGGTAGTGAAGGGCGGCGTATAAACCCAATCTCTTCTCTTCACAGAACACATTACTAGATGTTCTGAATATCAAAGATCTCTTTATCTCCGTTTGGGGGAATCCCTCAATATCTAGATCAGTGGGGGGGGGATTGGGGGGATTCACCTTTTCCTGTGTTTTTGTTCTTTTTTACCGCGGAAATTGGGGCTACTTCTCACATGCAATTGACTGCAGCGTCAAGTGATAACTTGTGTCACTCTGGTTCGTAGAGGCTCCTTGGCACGCCTCCGGGTGACTGCAGCAGCTAGTGTTTCCGGCAGCTGCTACAGTCACCCGCACAGACTCCCTTTCCAAGCTGCCTTTCTTCTTGCCACGGCCTGCTCCCTCATTCGCCTTCCTTCTGGCAGTTCCAAATATGCGTGCCCCTGCCAGTGTTGCTAGGACATGGCTGACCACTGGTACGGGGTATGCGTGCGCCTGGAGTGCCTGGTTAATAGTGCACTTATAATCCGCGCAGATGCGGATCTCCCCGTTTGGCTTGACGGGTGTCACTATCGGTGTCTCCCATCTAGCGTTCGGGACGGGCTCTAAGACTCCCTGGGCCACCAGCCGGTCTAATTCGGTCTCTATTTTAGGGCGGAGGGCCAGGGGCACGGTGCGGAAGCGCCGACGGATGGGCGTCACGGTGGGGTCTAAGTGGAGCGACACCGGGGGCCCTTTGTAACATCCCAGTTTCCCGTCAAAGACCTCTGGGAATTCCTTGCACACCGCCCCCCAGTCCCGCACCCCACATTTATTTACTCCCCCAATCGATATGCCTAGGGCCTCGAACCACGCCCGCCCCAGGAGACTCGCGAGATTTCCCTCTACCACCACCAAGTCCAACTTCCCCTCAAAGTCTCGGTACTGCACTCGGAAAGTGCCGACTCCCCGGATGGGGACAGGGTTCTTTTGAAAGTCCACCAAGCTTAGTGGCGATGGACGTAGAGGGGTCCCCCTAGTGGGCAAAGTCTTTTTAAAGTGTCCAGGGAAATGATGGACGCCGCCGATCCCGAGTCCACTTCCATGCAACAGGGGGACCCCTCGATCCGCACGGTTACTTGGATCTTCGGGGCAGAGGAAAGGTTGGGGTTGGGGAGGCGAAGTACCTGTAGTGGTTGGTCGGTGAGGTGGTACAACTCGGCGACCTCTTCCGTTGTCTCGTGTGCGGTGGACGATGCGCGGTACTGGGGGACCGACGATCTCGAATTCCGGGAGCCCTTGGACCGGCAGACCCGGGCGAGGTGTCCCTGCTTTCCGCACCCGTGACAGACAGCGTCCCGGAACCTGCAGGATTTCCGTCCGTGGCCCTCCCCGCAGCTGGCACAGACGGCTCGGTTGCCGGAGTACTTGGCTTGCTCCCTGTTGGCCTGCTGGAACGGCGCCGGCCGGCGTTGTTGGGGTTTGAGGGCGAAGACCTCGTCCGTCTCTTCGTTTCCGGGGCTTGGGCTCCTTCCAACCACCTGCGCGGCCGCGACCGGCCGATCCCCTTCTGCGGCCTCGTGGGCAGTGGCGGCGTCGAGGGCCTCGTCCAAGGTGAGCTTCCGGTGTCCCACCAACTTGCGCCGCAGCTTGGAGTCCGCCAGGCCCCACACGAACTGTGTCAGCAGGTTGTTCTCCACCTTCGGAAACCCGCAGTCCACGGCTAGCGCCCTTAGCGCGGCTAGGAAGTTGGCAATGGATTCCCCTCGGGTCTGGACTCGCCTCTGGAAATCCATCCTCTTGGCCAGGAAGGTCGGCCGGGGGCTGAAGTAGCCATTTAGGACGTCCAGGATTTCCCCAAACGAGCTCTCCAAGGCCGTGCGGGGCACCAAGAGGCTCTTGGCGAGGCGGACGGTTTGGGTGCCGCAGGCGTTCAGGAGGATCGCTCGTTTCTGGTCGGGGTGGCGGATTTCGTTGAGCTCCAAGTAGCTGATGAGCTGGTCGACCCATGCGTCCCAGGTTTCTGGCTGCGACTGGTCGAAGTGCTCCAGTGTTACGTGGGAAGCGGCCATGGTTCTGTCAGGAACGGCGCGCGCCGGGGCGAGCGGTGCGGTGCTGCTCTCGGGGTCAGCGATGCGATGCTCGGCGAGCGGTGCGGTGCTGCTCTCGGGGTCAGCGATGCGTTGCTCGGCGGTGTCCGTTTCGTCGTTCATGGAGTCACAGAAGGCGTTAGAATCCCACCTTCGTCGCCACTGTAAAGTACTGGGTTTCAGGCCTCATGACTCGGACGACGACATAAGAGAAGACGCGTTTATTCGTACTTCACATAAGACAAAAGACACACAGTAACGGCCGGAGGCCAACTATATACAGTTAGGGGGGACGGCCCTATATTCCTATTGGCGGGTTTGAATCGCCCGCCAATGCTGCCATTGGTTCACTACTGGCGAGCTCAGGAACCTAGTCCCTATTGTTCTCAGAGAGCGAAGCTTGGCAGTGTTTCGCCAGCTCAGCCCTCTGATCTCAGGACACAACAGGCTCCTGGCTTGTCTTGAGACCTGGAGCGGCTGGCTTTGTGGACAGACTGAAATGCATTGTGTCTTCGGCTTTTTAAACGCGTAGCTGAGGGGCAGAGCCTCTGCTTGGCGTGCAGAAGGTCCCGGGTGCAATCCCCGGCATCTGCAGTTACAAAGATGAGGCAGTAGGTGGTGTGAAAGACCTCTTCCTGAGACCCCGGAGAGCCAATGCAGATCCATGTGGACAATACTGACCCTGATGGACTGATTCTCTGATTCAACAGAAGAAGAGGAAATTGGATTTATACCCCACCCTTCACTCAAAGTCTCAGAGCGGCTTACTGTCTCCTTTCCCTTCTTCTCCCCGCAGCAGACACCCTGTGAGGCGGGCGGGGCTGAGAGAGCTCTGACAGAAACTGCTCTTTTCCCAAGAACAGCTCTTGTCAGAACTATGGCTTGCCCAAGGTCCTCCAGTAGCTGCGAGTGGAGGAGTGGGGAATCAAATCCGGTTCTCCCAGATTGGAGTCCACGCACTTAAGAAGAAGAAAAGAAGAAGAGATCGGATTTATACCCCGCCCTTCACTACCCAAAGGTGTCTCAGAGCGGCTAACCCTGTGAGGTAGGTGGGGCTGAGAGAAACTGCTCTTGAGAGAACAGCTGTGAGAGAACTTGTGACTGACCCAAGGTCACTCTTGCAGCTGCATGTGGAGGAGTGGGGGAATCAAACCCGGTTCTCCCAGATTAGAGCCCACGCACTTAACCACAAACTGGCTCTCAAGGCAGCTTCATGGGTCTATGCATGTGGGAGGGAAGTCAGGAAAAAGAGAGAAGGGGAAAGTGTAAGTATTGTCAGGAGTCTCCTAAATATTTGTTTTCGACAGTCTGCTATGCCGCTGTGCCTCAGTTCACCTGCATATGTGATGCTCTTTCACTTTTAATGTTCCGGTGACAAGGGGTCTTGGAATGCCTTAAAGACTAGCACCTGTAGAGACTCAAACAAGCCAGAGACTTAACCCAGCTACTCCTGTGGATTGACAAGCGTCACAAGATGCCTGTTGTGGGGAGGGGAGGGGAGGGGAGGGGATCGTAAGCCACTTTGAGACTCCTGAGGGTAGGGAAGAGCAGGGTATAAAAGCCAACTCAGAAGAAGATCAGGTTGGCTCAGTGTTCTCTCTCGTGCTGGTGGCTGACCAGATGTTGCAGGGAAAGGGAGAAGTTGGGTACCCAGGGCGACACCCCCTCTCGAAGAACAGAGGATGTTCCGTATCTCTGTCCTCCGAAAAGTCATTGGCGGAGCTTGAATTCCAGGCGTTCGTGCCTCCAGCAGTGTTCCCTCTAAGCTGAGTTAGTGTGAGCCAGCTCACAGTTTGCTAGCCTCCAGCTCACACATTTTTGCCTTTACTCAGGAAGGAGGGCTCCAGAGCACACTGATTTATGCAGTAGCCAAATCGCTCATAAGAACAAGAACATCAGAAGCCAATGTTGGATCAGGCCCGTGGCCCCTCCAGTCCAACACTCTGGGTCACACAGTGGCCAAAAAGACCAGGTGCCCTCAGGAGGTCCAGCAGTGGGGCCAGGACACCAGAAGCCCTCCCACTGTTGATCTCCCCCCCCCAGCACCAAGAATACAGAAAGCATCCCTTGCCCCAGACTGAGAGTTCCTATCTATATCTTGTGGCTAATAGCCACTGATGGACCTCTGCTCCATGTTGATCTAATTCCCTCCTGAAGCGGCCCAGGCTCAATCGCAACTTTCATGCCAGTAGCTCACAAAGTAGAATTTTTGCTCGCAAGTTTCCACAGCTTAGAGGGAGTATTGGTCTCCAGCGACATACCCTTGGAGGAAAAGAACAGTTGGGTGAAGAGCAGCCTGCATTTGCTTCCCCCAGTTGCCTCCAGCCAGTTTGGCGTAGTGGTTTAGCGCGTGGACTCTAATCTGGGAGAACCGGGTTTGATTCTCCCACTCCTCCACTTGCAGCTGCTGGATGACCTTGGGCAAGCCGTAGTTCTGATAAGAGCTGTTCTTTAAAAAGAGCCGTTTCCATCAAGAGCTCTCTCAGCCCCACCTGCCTCACAGGGTGTCTGTTGTGGGGAGGGGAAGGGAGTTTGTAAGACGCTCTGAGGCTCTGAGTGAAGGGCGGGGTATAAATCCAATCTCCTCCTCTTCTTCTTCTGGAGAGCCAGTTTGGTGTAGTGGTTAAGTGCAGGGACTCTAATCTGGGAGAACCGGGTTTGATTTCCCCACTCTTCCACTTGCAGCAGCTGGATGACTTTGGGCGAGCCATAGTTCTGTCAGAGCTGTCCTTGAAAAATAACAGATTCTGTCAGAGCTCTCTCAGCCTCACCCACCTCACCGGGTGTCTGTTGTGGGGAGGGGAAGGGAAAGGAGTTTGTAAGACGCTCTGAGTGAAGGGCGGGGTAGAAATCCAATCTCTTCTTCTTCTCTTCTGTGCAGCCACTGTTTTGAAAGGACATCCCAGGTAGGAGTGCATCTTCCCACAAGGCAGCTCTCGGTGGTCTCTCTCTCTTGCTTGGATTCTCTAGTGCATCACTAAATTCAAACAAAGTTTAAGATGGACAAAGTTTTAATTCTGGGGATAAGCCTTCGTGTGCATGCACACTTCAAAGAAGTGAACTTCGTTGGTCTTAAAGGTGCCACGGGATTCAAACTGGGTTGTGTTGCTTGAGACCAACACGGTGACCCACCTGAACCCACTAAATTCAGGTCATCGGTAAAAACAATCCCCAGGCTCTGGGCACTGATGTGACTTCTCTCATGGGGGGATCATGAGCTTCCTTTGGTCAGCAAAACATTATGTGGTCCTGCATTGCAAACACTCAGAGAACACAGAAGGCTTCTCCTTCAGGTAGAGGCCCTGGCATTTCACGAAAGCAGAGGAGTCAGCTCAGTGAATCCTGTGGTGAAAGAACTTCCCCGGAGTCCAGGCTTCCTTCCTGGGTCTGTTTTCTAGTGTTTCAGGAATGGCTCTAGGCTCCAAACATCTCTGCGGCTTCCCTCCTTGGAGACGGCTCTGTTGCCAGCAAAGGTTCTCCTGTCCTTGAGAAACCTAAACCCCAATTGCCTTTTTAAGGGAAAGAGAAAGGTGCACTTAGGGAAGGAGACGCATTTCTGCACAATTCCGGAGTGGGGGAAAGAGCCGTGTCAGTCAGTTCCATAAAAAAACCCGGGAGTCCAACATGGGTTTATTGCAGATGGAGGTTTTGTGGACTGCAGCCAACTTCCTTGGAAGAAATCCTTCTGCCCTGAAATGGTCCATACAGCTTGACTTGAGGGGAACGGCCATGGCTCAGTGGCAGAGCCTCTGCTTTGTGTGCAGAAGGTCCCAGATTCAATCCCCAGCATCTCCTGTTAAAAAGGATCAGCAGTACCTATTCATCTACTTGCAATGTCTTGCTTTCGAACTGCTAGGCTGGCAGGAGCTGGAACCAGAGACGGGAGCTCACTCAGTCATGCGGCACTTGAGACCTGAGTGCCGCATGACGGAGTGAGCTCCTGTCTCTGGCCCCAGCTCCTGCCAGCCTAGCAGTTCGAAAGCAAGAAATTGCAAGTAAATAAATAGGTACCGCTTCAGTGGGAAGGTAGCAGCATTCTGTGTGCCTTGGCGTCTAGTCATGCTGGCCACATGACCACAGAAATGTCTTCAGACAGCGCTGGCTCTTCGGCTTGGAAACGGAGATGAGCACCGCAACCCTAGAGTCAGATTCCTGAGCAAGGGAAACCTTAGTAGATGATGGGGAAGACCCTGGAGAGCTGCTGCCAGTCTGAGGGTGTGGGTTGTACCCTGCAATGATGGAGGGGTCTTGGAGGAAGGCGTGTCAGGATCCATAATGTTATGGTCAGCCCCAACAAGCAGAGCTTGGGTGACAAACTCTGTGACCCGTTCCCTGACCATCTTCTCACAGTCCACGGCACAGCGAATGCAACTGGTGCAGCAAGCCCATCCCCAAAGGGTCAGTCTTATAAAAGTTGCATGCTTATGTTTGCGTCTTGCGTGTTTATCTCTTTCCATTGGGAAGAAAGCCACACACTGCCCGGGAGTGACCGTTCCCCCACATGTCATGTAGCAAGCGGTGCTCATTTGGCCATTAGCCAAACTGGGACAAACTTCTCAAAAATGAATCGTTGCTCTTGCCCCGTTGACGTGGTTAAGAGTTTGCACAGAGTCGGTTAGTTCGATACCGTTTTTATAATTTTTTCTTAACTTGTGTTGGTTTTGTCAAGCCTGCCTGGCTTCTCAGCAATGAAGAGGAGGCTGTGGTGCCCCAGCCCCGGGGAGCTCCGAAGAGAGACACCCTCTTTGAGAATCTCTTTCCGTAGGATGAGTCGTAAGGGCTTGCTGCAATTTTGTACTGAGAAGCTATTTTGTTCAGCCTCCTTGAACGTGCCAATGGAAAAGTGACATATAATCTTAACACGTGTAAATAAATACGAATGCTTTGCACATGTCAGTGTTTGCAGTGGGCACACCTTGGAACAGGTGATCAGAAGGACTTTTCCCCTGGGGAGTGGATTCTTGGGGGTGGGTGAAGGGTCTGCCTACCCCATCCCGCCCTCTGGAGGCCAGATCTGGCCCTCTGGAGCCAGTTTGGTGCAGTGGTGAAGTGCGCAGACTCTAATCTGGGAGAACCGGGTTTGATTCCCCACTCCTCCATAAGAACATAAGAGAAGCCAATGTTGAATCAGGCCAATGGCCCATCTAGTCCAACACTCTGTCACACAGCAGCCAAAATATACCAGGTGCCATCAGGAGGTCCAGCAGTGGGGCCAGGGCACTAGAAGCCCTCCCGCTGCTGCCCCCCCCAAGCACCAAGAATACAGAGCATCCCTTGCCCCAGACATAAGAAGAACATAAGAGAAGCCAATGTTGGATCAGGCCAGTGGCCCATCCAGTCCAACCCTCTGTGTCACACAGCGGCCAAAAATACCAGGGTCCCTCAGGAGGTCCAGCAGTGGGGCCAGGACACTGGAAGCCCTCCCACTGCTGCCCCCTCCAGCACCAAGACTAGAGGGCATCACCTGCCCCAGACTGAGAGTTCCCATCTATACCCTGTGGCTAATAGCCACTGATGGACTTCTGCTCCATAGGTTTATCTAATTCCCCCTTGAAACTGTCCATGCTTGAGCTGCCACCACCTCCTGCTACCACCTCCACTTGTACCTGCTGATGTGACCTTAGGTCAGTCACAACTTCTGGCACAGCTGTTCTCTCAAGGAAAGTTCTGGGAAGAGCTCTCTCAGCCCCGCCTACCTCCCAGGGTGTCTGTTGTGGGGAGGGGAAGGGGAAGGAGTTTGTAAGCCGCTCTTGAGACTCCAAGTGAAGGGCGGGGTATGAATCCAATCTCCTCCTCCTCCATCTCACTTTTCAGTTCCAGGCAGAGCACCAATGGCCACCCCCTCTGCAGGTCACATCCTGACAGTGAAAAGGCTGTTTTAGAAGAAATCCAGATCTGAATGGGAAAGAAGCTGACGCAAATCTAGTCTACGCTTGGGTTTTGACGGTGCTGCGGTGGCTCAAGCGGTTAAGATGTTGAGCTGCAGGCTGTGGAAGGTCAGTAGTTCAGCAGTTCGAGACCCGAGAGTGCTGCATGACAGAATGAGCTCCCGTCTCTAGTTCCAGCTCCTGCCAACCTAGCAGTTCGAAAGCAAGAAATTGCAAGTAGATAAATAGGTACCACTTCGGTGGGAAGGTAACAGCATTCCGTGCACCTTGGTGTTTAGTCATGCCGGCCACATGGCCACGGAAACGTCTTCAGACAGCGCTGGCTCTTTGGCTTTGAAACGGAGATGAGCACCGCAACCCTAGAGTCGGATTCGACTGGCTTTCGAGCAAGGGAACCTTTACCTTTACACGTGTACAACCAAAAGGAATTTTGAGGCTGTTTCATATGATATCGATCCCCCACAAGCGTTGGAGAGCAAGAGAAGGTCACCGTCCCTATCCCTTTATCAATGCAACTCTCTGACTGCTTTGTAGAATCACAGGGTTGGATGGGTCCACAGAGGCCATCTACTCCAACCCCCTGCTCAATGCAGGATCAGCCTAGAACATCCCTGACCATTTATTTATTTATTTATCAAACTTATACCCCGCCCTCCCCACATAGCAGGCGCAGGGCGGCTTCCAACCAGCATAAATACAATTAAAATCATACAATTATTATTATTTAAAAACACAACATACAAAACAGATACTAAACACAAAGTGCTGGCGGCAGTTAGAGATTCACTTAGGTTGGCGCATTTACAGAAAAGGTTTCCGCTTCCACTTGTTCCCTGATGTCTTCCTGCTCACAATTTCTCGTGGCATCAGCTTGATGTTAAAAAACTGCGGGCCGGGCTCTACAACAGCGGCGGCCCCTAATGGAATGCCTGGCGGAAGAGCTCCGTCTTACAGGCCCTGTGGAACTGTGCAAGGTGCCACAGGGCCCTGATCTCCTCCGGGAGCTCATTCCACCAGGTAGGGGGCCGCCAGTGAAAAGGCCCCGGTCCTAGTGATAGCCAGCCTAGCCTCCCTCGGCCAATGGAGGGTCAATTTTGAGACCCTGACTGTAGTGCTCTCTGGGGTATGTACGGGGAAGGGCTTCTCCTGCCACTACTTGAAGACTGCCATTGGGGGGGGGTGTCTCATCACCTCCCTAGGGCTCTGGTTTCACTTCTGAACTAATCTTACTGTAAAAAAAAAAATCCTAATATCCAACCGGTACCTTTCTGCCTGTAATATAAACCCATTCTTGTGATTCCATAATAGTGCAGTCCAATGCTCCCTCTAAGCTGTGGAGTCTTGTGAGCAAAAATTCTCCTTTGTGAGCTGCTGGCATTAAAGCTGTGAGCGAGCGATTTGACTCTGGCTTGCTCTGGAGCCACCCCTTCCTGAGCTAAGACCAAAGTGTGTGAGCCGGAGGCCAGAAAACTGCGAGCCAGCTCACACTGACTCAGCTTAGAGGGAACACTGGTACAGTCCTATTTGCCTATGCAAAGAGTCCTCTCAAATAATTCGGTTTTGCACAGTTTGTGGGAAGCCTTCCTGACCTTCCCGGGCAGGTCCTTCCACAAGGTGGGGGGGAGGGAACCGCAGAGAAGGCAGGAGGGCAGGTGGTTACGGACCTTGCCTCATTGCAGGATGGCACCTGCAGAAGGCCCTGCTAGGATGAGTAGAGCTGTCCTGGCAGAGCGCCGGGGGAGAGGCGGAGCCACAGATCAGGGGGACCGAGGCCACGATGAAGGGACTTGTAGGTGACAGTCAGTAGGCAGAATGCATTACAGTAGCCTAGTCTCGCTGTTACCATGACGGGCATCCAGATTATGAATGTGCATAAGAACATAAGAGAAGCCCATGTTGGATCAGGCTCTGTGTCACACAGTGGCCAGAAATACCAGGTGCCAACAGGAGGGTCCAGCAGTGGGGCCAGGACACTAGAAGCCCTCCCACTCTTGCCCCCCCCAAGCACCAAGAATACAGAGCATCCCTTGCCCCAGGCATAAGAACGTAAGAGAAGCCAATGTTGGATCAGGCCAACGGCCCATCCAGTCCAACACTCTGTGTCACACAGTGGCCAAAAATACCAGGTGCCAACAGGAGGGTCCAGCAGTGGGGCCAGGACACTAGAAGCCCTCCCACTCTTGCCCCCCTCCCAAGCACCAAGAATACAGAGCATCCCTTGCCCCAGGCATAAGAACGTAAGAGAAGCCAATGTTGGATCAGGCCAACGGCCCATCCAGTCCAACACTCTGTGTCACACAGTGGCCAAAAATACCAGGGGCCAACAGGAGGGTCCAGCAGTGGGGCCAGGACACTAGAAGCCCTCCCACTCTTGCCCCCCTCCCAAGCACCAAGAATACAGAGCATCCCTTGCCCCAGGCATAAGAACGTAAGAGAAGCCAATGTTGGATCAGGCCAACGGCCCCTCCAGTCCAACACTCTGTGTCACACAGTGGCCAAAAATACCAGGTGCCAACAGGAGGGTCCAGCAGTGGGGCCAGGACACTAGAAGCCCTCCCACTCTTGCCCCCCTCCCAAGCACCAAGAATACAGAGCATCCCTTGCCCCAGGCATAAGAACGTAAGAGAAGCCAATGTTGGATCAGGCCAACGGCCCATCCAGTCCAACACTCTGTGTCACACAGTGGCCAAAAATACCAGGTGCCCTCAGGAGGTCCAGCAGTGGGGCCAGGACACCAGAAGCCCCTCCCACTGTTGCCCCCCAAGCACCAGGGATACAGAGCATCCCTTGCGCCAGACATAGGAACGTAAGAGAAGCCAATGTTGGATCAGACCAATGGCCCATTCAGTCCAACACTCTGGGTCACACAGTGGCCAAAACCACCAGGTAAATAGATCAGCAACATTGTCAGTAGATGCACACTGCAGCAATGAAATAAACCCTCGACATACAGCTGCTCTCATGTTTTGGTATCTCACTGTAATATTATTTATTATTTGGATTTGTATCCCGCCCTCCTCGAAAGCTCAGGGCAGCTCACAACAGGGCACAAATGCCAGGTTTAAAACACATTAAAACGGTATAAAACCCAATAGGACAATCAAACAGACATTCAGAATGTAACGGCATATTAAAACAAGATGGGGCGGATCGTAATATGCTTACTTCTTGTATGGATACTTTGATTACTAGCAGGACCTATCGTTGTGAACATGGGCAATTGACAATCTACATTGAAGTCCCTCCCACTGTTGCCCCCCCCCCAGCACCAAGAATACAGAGCATCCCTTGCCCCAGACATAAGAATGTAAGAGAAGCCAATGTTGAATTACACAGTGGCCAAAAACCAGGTGCCATCCGGAGGTCCACCAGCGGAACCAGAACTCCCGAAGCCCTCCCACTGTTGCCCCCCACCAGGCACCAAGAATACAGAGCATCCCTTGCCCCAGATAGAGCGTTCCATCTATACCTTGTGGCTAAAAGTCACTGATGGAACTCTGTTCCATGTGTTTATACAATCCCCTCTTGAAGCTGTCCATGCTTGTAGCCACTGCCAGCTCCTGTGGCAGTGAATTCCACGTGTTAATCACTCTTTGGGTGAAGAAGGACTTCCTTTTATCTGCTCAGCAATTTCATGGAGTGCCCACAAGGAGTTCTTGTATGGTGAGAAAGGGAGAAAAGGACTTCTTTCTCAACCTGCTCAATCCCTTTCATAATCTTATAAACCTCGATCATGTCACCCCTCAGCCGTCGTTTCTCCAAGCTAAAGAGCCCCAAGCGTTTTAACCTTTCTTCATAGGGAAAGTGTCCCAACCCTTTTATCATTCTAGTTGCCCCCTTTTCTGCACTTTTCCCAATGCTATAATGTCCTCTTTGGAGGTATGGTGACCAAAACTGTACACAGGACTCCAAATGAGGCCGCACTTTAAAGCCTGGACTTAATATGACCTCATCCCACCCGCAGGGATCCCATATCATTTGCACTGATGGAAGGAAACAAAAAAGAAACAAAACACAGGAAACCTAAGTGTGGTGGAGTGGTTAAAGTGTTGCACCAAGATCTGGGAGACCCGGGTTCGGATCCCCACTCATGCCAGGGAAGCCGGCCGGGTGACCTTGGGCCAGTCACACCCTCTCAGCCTAACCTTCCTCACAGGGCTGCTGTGAGGACAAAATGGAAGAGGAGAGAATGCTGTAAGCTGCTTTGGGGAGAAAGGCGGGATACCATAAAATTAAAAAAATGAGCCGCATCGCAAAATGCACCCAGCGTCAACAAAAGTGAGCCTTTACCATAGCAAAAGAAGTGGGCATTTGGTTGTTTCTTGCGGTCCGGAAAGGCCGGCTTAGCAGGAGAAGTGGACGTGCGCCCAGAATAAAACTTGGTCGGTCTTAAAGGTGCCACCGGACTCACACTTTACTCTGCTGCTAGGCAAGAGACCTTTCAGACATGGTTTGCCATTGCCTGCCTCTGCGTTGCAGCCTCAGTATTCCTTGGAGGTCACCTTTCCAAATACTAGCCAAGGCCAACCCTGCTTAGCTTCTGAAATCTGATGAGATCGGGCGAGGCTGGGCTCTCCAGATCAGGGGGCCTAGTCCAGTATTCTAACCAGCACCCAACGCATAAGAAACGTAAGAAGAGCCCTGCTGGAATTCAGATCCCCACCTTTTCTGCCCCTCTTATGAACTGAAGCCCCGTGGCTATTACAAGTTATCCACGTTGCCCCTGCTTCAAGCACACACAGTATTTCTCCTGCCCGACACTGGAGAATAGTGGCCCAGCAGCTCCTCTTAGGCAGAATGTGTCTGTCTGTTTGTTTAACTTAATTTCTGTCTCGCCTTTCTCTCCAGCAGGGACCCAAAGCGGCCTACGTGATTCTCCTCTGCTCCATTTTTTCTGCACAACCGCCCTGCGAAATAGGTTAGGCTGAGAGTCTGCGACTGCGTCAAGGTCACCCAGCGAGCTTCCATGGCAAGGCACGGAATCGAACCTGGGTCACCCAGTTCCTAGTCACATGGACACGAGGCTGCCTTCTACTGAATCCAGTAGCTAGTTTGGTGTCGTGGTTAAGTGCGTGGACTCCAGTCTTGGAGAGCTGGGTCTGATTCCCCACTCCTCCTCCACTTGCAGCTGCTGGATGACCTTGGGCAAGCCATAGTTCTGACAAGAGCTGTCCTTGAAAAAGAGGAGTTTCTGTCAGAGCTCTCTCAGCCCCACCTACCTGACAGGGTGTCTGTTGTGGGGAGGGGAAGGGAAAGGAGTTTGTAAGCCGCTCGGAGACTCTGTGTGAAGGGTGGGGTATAAATCCAATATCTTCTTCTTCAAGCTCAGTATTGCCTACTCAGACTGGCAGCAGATCTCCAGGGTCTCAGGCAGAGGGCTTCCACGCCACGTCCTTCCTGGTCCTTGTTTAATTGAGATAGGAACTCAGTCTGGGGCAAGTGATGCTGTGTGTTCTTGGTGCCTGGGGGGGGTCAACAGGGGAGTGCTCCTGGTGTCCTGGCCCCACTGCTGGACCTCCTGAGGGCACCTGGTATATTTTGGCCGCTGTGTGACAGAGTGTTGGACTGGATGGGCCACTGGCCTGATCCAACACTGGCTTGTCTTATGTTCTTAGCAGAGGTCCATCAGCGGCTATTAACCACAAGGTATAGATAGGAGCTTTCAGTCTGGGGCAAGTGAGGCTCTGTATTCTTGGTGCTTGGGGGGTTTCAACAGTGGGAGGGCTTCTGGTATCCTGGCCCCACTGCTGGACCTCCTGATGGCACCTGGTATATTTTGGCCGCTGTGTGACAGAGTGTTGGACTGGATGGGCCATTGGCCTGATCCAACACTGGCTTCTCTTATGTTCTTAGCAGAGGACCATCAGCAGCTATTAACCACAAGGTATAGATAGGAGCTTTCGGTCTGGGGCAAGTGAGGCTCTGTATTCTTGGTGCTTGGGGGTTTCAACAGTGGGAGGGGCTTCTAGTGTCCTGGCCCCACTGCTGGACCTCCTGATGGCACCTGGTATATTTTGGCCACTGTGTGACACGGAGTGTTGGACTGGATGGGCCATTGGCCTGATCCAACACTGGCTTCTCTTAGGTTCTTATGAGATGCCGGGGACTGAACCTGGGATCTTCTGCATACCAAGCAGATGCTCTGCCCGCTGGAGATCCGTTGTAAAAGCGGGAGATCTCCAGGCCCCGCCTGGAGGCTGGCAACCCGATGAAGCCAGGAGGGTAAGGCTGAGAGCCTGCCCTCCCCGCCACCTCCTCCCTCGCCTGGCCATCCAGGGCCATTAGCTAGACATTAGCAGCCCCGTTAGCAAAGCCATCAGGAGAGCTGGCTTAATTCCCCAGGGGCGTTAACACCACAAAGGCCAGAGCTGGAGCTCAAAGGAGGTGCCTGCCAGGCACCGGCACACAAAGGTCCCAGCCCGGCCTGGTGGCTCAGGACGCCTGCAGGCCAAGGGCCCTTGATGAGCTTCTTCCCACCCCCTTCCTGTCTCAGGAAGCCGCTCCATTCAGGAGACATCCTCCCTGCCTTTTGGGGTGGGGTGGGGGGCCTTCCACTGCTCACCAAGAGACCTGCTCCTTTACCCCCTGGGGAAAACCTTCAGGACTCCGGCTAGGAAGCAACCAAGCCCCCCACCTCCAGCTCCTCCAGGGGGTGAATTCTCCAATCCCCTCCCCAGAATTTAGTCTGTTGGAGCTGGATGCTTATTCCTGGGGCCTACTCTGAAACCTGGGATTCGAAAATACAGGAACCGAGAGCCGTTTCTTTGCTTGGAACTGGCAGGTTTATTTATTTCTTTACTTCGTTTGTGTCCCACTCAAGTGGTTAAGATGCTGAGCTGCAGGAGGCGGCAGAGATGGATAAGCTGACTTTGACTTTGGAAGGACACACAGAAGCCACCTTCCAGAACACTCGGTCCCGATTCGAGGAGTGGTACAATTTAAATGAGGAGGAGGTGTTAGAGTTAAAAGTAGCTGTATAGCAGTTAGAAAAATTCAAATGTAAGTAGACGGAGTGATGTAAAAGATACTCACATAAAAGGAAACGGTTACTACAGATAACAACAGATGCATATTGAAGATGATCAAGAAATTTGGGAGAGTACCCCCGTACATGTTGTATGTTGTGTTGTGGTGTTTTTTGTGTGTATTGTACTGTTTTGTAGTGTATTGTTGTCTGGAAAACTAAATAAAAGCCTGTCCTTAGGGCAGTTAAAAAAAAAAAGAGAGAGACGCTGAACTGCAGGCTGTGGAAGGTCAGTAGTTCAGCAGTTCGAGACCTGAGTGCACCACATGACAGAGTGAGCTCCCGTCTCTGGCCCCAGCTCCTGCCAACCTAGCAGTTCGAAAGCAAGAAATGGCAAGTAGATAAATAGGTACCGTTTCGGTGGGAAGGGAACAGCGTTCCGTGTGCCTTGGTGTTTAGTCATGCCGGCCACATGACCACAGAAACGTCTTCGGACAGCTCTGGCTCTTCGGCTTGGAAACGGAGATGAGCACCGCAACCCTAGAGTCGGATTCGACTGGCTTTCAAGCAAGGGAACCTTTACCTTTACCTTCCTCCCCAACAGGGGCACAGAGTGGCTTACATCCTTCTCCTCCATTTTATCCTCACAACAACCCTGTTTGGTAGGTTAGGCTGAGAATGTGGGACTGGCCCAAAGTCACCCAGCGAGTTTCCATGTCAGGAGTGTGGATTCGAACCTAGGTCTCCCAGATACTAGCCTGACGCTCTTAACCACTACACCACACCGAACAAAGTTTGAGTCCGGTGGCGCCTTTAAGACCAACAAAGTTTTATTCAAGGTGTGAGTGGCACAAAAACTTATACGTGGAATAAAATTTTGTTGGTCTTTAAAGGTGCCCCTGGACTCAAATTTTGTTCCGCTGCTTCAGTCCAGCACAGGGACCGAGTCTGAATCCACACAACACTGAATTAGGGACCCCAGAATCTGGTAGGTACTGTTAAGGAACAAGATGATGCTTCAGTCTGTCCTGATTCTTGGCCAGCTTAGTAGCGAATATCTGTTCCATTTTATGCAAGTGTCTATTTTTGTACTTTTCTCCCTTTCTCACAAGACAAGAACCCGTGGGCACTCCATGAAATTACTGAGCAGTCGGGTTAGAACAGATAAAAGGAAGTCCTTCTTCACCCAAAGAGTGATTAACACGTGGGATTCACTGTCACAGGAGGTGGTGGCAGCTACAAGCATGGACAGTTTCAAGAGGGAATTAGATAAGGATATGGAGCAGAAGTCCATCAGTGGCTATTAGCCACAGGGTATAGATGGGAACTCTCAGTCTGGGGCAGGTGATGCACTCTATTCTTGGTGCTGGAGGGGGCAGCAGTGGGAGGGCTTCTGGTGCCCTGGCCCCACTGCTGGACCTCCTGATGGCACCTGGTATATTTTGGCCGTTGTGTGACAGAGTGTTGGACTAGATGGGCCATTGGCCTGATTCAACATTGGCTTCTCTTATGTTCTCATGTGGAGCAGAGGTCCATCAGCAGCTATTAGCCACAAGGTATAGATAGGAACTTTCAGTCTGGGGCAAGTGAGGCTCTGTATTCTTGGTGCTTGGGTGGGGGGTCAACAGAGGGAGGGCTTCTAGTGTCCTGGACCCACTGCTGGACCTCCTGATGGCACCTGGTATTTTTGGCCACTGTGTGACACAGAGTGTTGGACTGGAGGGGCCACTGGCCTGATTCAACATTGGCTTCTCTTATGTTCTTATGTTCTTATTGTATTGAAAATAATAAAAAATATTTTTTTAAAAAAAGGAACAAGATGATAGTGCTTAAACATTTCTGGAGAAAAAAAATTTGCTTGCAGGGCGTTGTTCGTCAGTGTCGGCCACCAGCCATAACTTACTGGAGCACAACAACCCAGCAGAGATGGTCAAATAAGAAGTTAATTGAAGAGTTTAGTATGCCGTCAGACTAGGACTACGGGACCAAATTCAACTGAAATAAAATTTATGTAAAAACGTTTAAAATTGGAACAATAGGAAATTGGGGTTTTTTTAATGAAGGCAAGATGCACAATTTGGTAAGGAGTTACCTGTCTTTTGTGACAGCGATGGTCCACATGGTCTTAATATACCCATGAACACATGAAGCGGCCTTATACCGAATCGGGCCTCTGGTCCATCAAATTCAGTATTTTGTCTGCTCAGACTGGCAGCGGCATTCCAGGGTCTCAGGTGGAGGTCTCTCACGTCACCCGCTGCCTGGTCTTTTTAACTGGAGAGGATGGGGGGGGGTGAACCCGGGACCTTCTGCATGCCAAGCAGACGCTCTGCCCCTGAAGTCTCCCCTAACTCTACAATTCTACAATGTTCTTTTTAATACATATATTTTTAAAAAATATATAACACAAGCGTGAAAGCCTCTGTCACCAGATGTTTACTCATCTTTAAGGTGCCACAAGGAGCTGCTGTGGCTCCGTGGTTAAGACGCTGAACTGCAGGCCGGAAGGTTGGAAGTTCGAGACCCGTGAGTGCCGTGTGACGGAGTGAGCTCCCGTCTCTGGCCCCAGTTCCTGCCAACCTAGCAGATCGAAAGCAAGAATTTGCAAGTAGATAAACAGGTACCACTTCGGTGGGAAGGGAACAGCATTCCGTGCGCCTTGGCGTCTAGTCATGCCGGCCACATGACCATGGAAATGTCTTCGGACAGCGCTGGCTCTCCGGCTTGGAAACGGAGATGAGCACCGCAACCCTAGAGTCGGATTCGACTGGCTTTCGAGCAAGGGAGACCTTTACCCTTTACCTAAGGTGCCACAAAGATCCTTTTTTCATTTTGCTGCAACTGTCCAAAACATTTCCTTATTTTGTTTTACTTCATTTCTACCCCACCTTTTTTGCCCTTTGGGAAGCCAAAGCAGCTTCCACTGCTCTCCTCCATTTTACCCTCACAACAACCCTGGGAGGTGGGTTAGGTGGAAAGCATCTGACTGCCCCAAACAAGCTTCTGTGGCAGAGCGGAGATTCGAACCTGAGTCTGCTACATCCTGCTCCAACACTCTAACCACTGTGCCACACTGGCTCTCACCGCTAAACCCTCTGGACTGGCTAAGAGGATGAACTGTAGTCCTAGACGTCCTGGATTCAAATCTGACCTTTCCCATCAACAACACTCTTAGTAGCTGTAGGCAAGCTATTCCCTCCCCGCTCTACAACAGGGGGAATCATAATACCGACCTACTTTTCAAAGTGGTTTACTAATTTTTGTCTTACTATTCCTGCAAGGACTTTCAGAGCAGTACGCAGAGTTCCCACCTACCCATGCTTTTCCTGGTCCAAGATCACTCTATGAATGTTATAGCAGAGCATGGATTTGAACCCATGTCTTCCTGGCCGTCGTTCAACACTCTATGCACAACTCCACACGGCCTCCTGTTGTCAAGACTGCAAGAAAACAATGCTTGTGATTTTGAATACTGAACTTGCTGTATTGGTGCTCAGAATAACAACAATGCCAGTTACTTGGCTTGGAGATAGATTAGGGGCCACGGTGGCTTAGAGGTTAAGACGCTGAGCTGCGGACCAGAAGGTCGGTAGTTCGGCAGTTCGAGACCCGAGTGCCACGTGACAGAGTGAGCTCCCATCTCTGGCTCAGCTCCTGCCAACCTAGCAGTTTGAAAGCTACATTGCAAGTAGATAAATAGGTACCGCTTCGGTGGGAAGGTAACAGTGTTCCGTGCACCTTGGTGTTTAGTCATGCCAGCCACATGACCATGGAAATGTCTTCAGACAGCACTGGCTCTTCAGCTCATAAACGGAGATGAGCTCCGCATCTCTAGAGTCGGATTCGACTGGCTTTCGAGCAAGGGAAAACCTTTAGCTTTACCTGGAGACAGCTTAATACTCACTACCACAGCGTGGTTTGAGAGTTCAGAAGGCTTCCCACACCTGAACGCACGAAGCCTTCCGGCAAGCCTATGCCAATGTGAGCTTTGTAGTGGCACGCACAATCTTGCCAGGTGCAGCTTTCTAAGGCAAGGGCTTCAGGCGTAGTTTTACCTGTTGAACTTCTGCCTGCTGTGCAGTCACACTAAAGATGCAGGTGTTGCGGCTGGGCCCCTGGAAGAGAAGGATCCCTGAAGGTGCCAGCAGAAGGCAATGGGCCTGAGAAGTCAAAGGCTCCGTGGGCCCTAGCCGTCAAAGGGGGCTCTCTGCCGCCAGGAGCATGCTGGGTGCTTCTGTTCTGCCCATCTGGCAACGCCTTGGTGCCCGGCATGGCCGAGGTACGTGAGGGAGGCAGAGGCCACAGCTTAGAGGCACAGCGTCTGGACAAGGGGATGAACGGCGCTGATCTCCGGATTCCCAGTAGCAGGAGCTCCCATGGGGGGCCGATAATTCCCCAGCTGGGAAGGCAACGCAGGGAGGCCAGGCAGCTAGAAGAGCAAAACCAACAACAATTAAAACGCTTGGGGCTCTTTAGCTTGGAGAAACAACGACAGCTGAGGGGTGACATGATCGAGGTTTATAAGATTATGAATGGGATTGAGCAGGTTGAGAAAGAAGTCCTTTTCTCCCTTTCTCACAATACAAGAACTTGTGGGCACGCCATGAAATTGCCGAGTAGTTGGGTTAGAACAGATAAAAGGAAGTCCTTCTTCATCCAAAGAGTGATTAACACATGGAACTCACTGCCACGGGAGGTGGTGGTGGCTACAAGCATGGACGGCTTCAAGAGGCAATTGGATGAACGTATGGAGCAGAAGTCCATCAGTGGCTCTTAGCCACAGGGTATAGATGGGAACTCTCAGTCTGGGGCAGGTGATGCACTCTATTCTTGGTGCTGGAGGGGGCAGCAGTGGGAGGGCTTCTGGTGTCCTGGCCCCACTGCTGGACCTCCTGATGGCACCTGGTATATTTTGGCCGCTGTGTGACAGAGTGTGGGACTAGATGGGCCATTGGCCTGATTCAACATGGGCTTCTCTTATGTTATGTTCCCCTCCCCTTTGCTATATGGATCTGATCCCCCCCATTGCATCCTGGTTTGATGGCAGGCTTAGTTTGAGAGACTATCGCAAGGACACTACTGACGGCTACGAGTGGGCAGATTGAAGCTGAACCCTGACCAGGCAGAGGTCACGCTGGCTGGGAAGTCTGAGATCCTGAGAGACATCGAGCTCCCCACCTTCAGGGTGGGAGTCCGCGGACCCTTGCTGGCTCCCTTAAAGAGTTTATGGATTGTGCCGGATCCAGCATCACAGCTGGGGAGAAAGAAGTTAATGCAGCAGCTTCCACACTTCCTTGCAACATCACCTAGCCTGGGAAGACGTCCCTCTCCCTGGGCTCAGCACATCTGGCCACCTGGATCTATGCCACGGTACCGCGTAGACTAGACTACTGCAATGCACTCAACATGGGCCTGCCCTTGAGGTCATCTCAGAGACTCCAGTTGGTTTAAAATGCCACAGCTCAGCTATTACCAGGAGCTCTGTGGAGCATGGATATTATACCCGTACTGCAGTCACCCCATTGGCTGCCCAATCTGTTACCGGGTTCAGTTAAGAACATAAGAGAAGCCAGTGTTGGATCAGGCCAATGGCCCATCCAGTCCAACACTCTGTGTCACACAGTGGCCAAAAATACCAGGTGCCATCAGGAGGTCCAGCAGTGGGGCCAGGACACCAGAAGCCCTCCCACTGTTGACCCCCACCCCAAGCACCAAGAAGACAGAGCATCCCTTGCCCCAGACTGAGAGTTCTTATCATAAGAACATAAGAGAAGCCAGTGTTGGATCAGGCCAACGGCCCATCCAATCCAACACTCTGTGTCACACAGTGGCCAAAAATACCAGGTGCCCTCAGGAAGTCCAGCAGTGGGGCCAGGACACCAGAAGCCCTCCCACTGTTGCCCCCCCAAGCACCAAGAAGACAGAGCATCCCTTGCTGCAGACATAGGAACATAAGAGAAGCCAGTGTTGGATCAGGCCAGTGGCCCATCCAATCCAACACTCTGTGTCACACAGTGGCCAAAAATACCAGGTGCCCTCAGGAGGTCCAGCAGTGGGGCCAGGACACCAGAAGCCCTCCCACTGTTGCCCCCCCCAAGCACCAAGAAGACAGAGCATCCCTTGCTGCAGACATAGGAACATAAGAGAAGCCAGTGTTGGATCAGGCCAGTGGCCCATCCAGTCCAACACTCTGTGTCACACAGTGGCCAAAAATACCAGGGGCCATCAGGAGGTCCAGCAATGGGGCCAGGACACCAGAAGCCCTCCCACTGTTGACCCCCACCCCAAGCACCAAGAAGACAGAGCATCCCTTGCCCCAGACTGAGAGTTCTTATCATAAGAACATCAGAGAAGCCAATGTTGGATCAGGCCAGTGGCCCATCCAATCCAACACTCTGTGTCACACAGTGGCCAAAAATACCAGGTGCCATCAGGAGGTCCAGCAGTGGGGCCAGGACACCAGAAGCCCTCCCACTGTTGCCCACCCCAAGCACCAAGAAGACAGAGCACCCCTTGCTGCAGACATAGGAACATAAGAGAAGCCAGTGTTGGATCAGGGCAACAGCCCATCCAATCCAACACTCTGTGTCACAAAGTGGCCAAAAATACCAGGTGCCATCAGGAAGTCCAGCAGTTCAAGGCACTGGCTATCACATACGAAACCCTTCGTGGCCGTGGCCCTCATATCTGTGGGACCGCCTCTCCTGCGATGCTCTGCCACAACAGCTTCACTTATCTGCAGGGGCCACCCTAAAAACCAGCAAGGTCTAGCGGCCTTCTATGTTGTGACCCACTCCTTGTGGAACAGACTGCCTGATTGTCATTCTGCCAACCAGAACTGTCCGGGATGGCATTTTTATAAAGGTCTCAGGGCTTTATTACAAGGAAACAGTTCAGGAAGGTGTTCTAATAAAGGAAGCAGGACCGTGGACTATATCGCCATGTATTATCTCTTTGCTGGATGTATTTATCTTGCTGTCTCTGCATTATTTTCTAGTGACGTCATCCCATTTTCTGCTCTGTGTAATCCTAGGCTCATAGAGTTGGAAGGGACCTCCAGGGTCATCTAGTCCAACCCCCTGCACAAGGCAGGAAATTCAACAAATACCTCCCTCCCAGTGACCCCATGTTCCACACCCAGAAGATGACAAAAAAGCCCAAACAGGCCAGGAGAAAAATTGCTTCCTGACCCCAAAGTGGTGATCAGCATTTCCCTGGGCGTGGAAGAAAGGGCCACAAGAACTAAGCACCGAGGCAACCCTTCCTGCCCTCCCTCTCAGGATCTGCCCGAGTTCACAGAATCCGCATTGCGGTCAGATGGCCATCGAGCCTCTGTTGGAAAACCTCCAAAGGAGGAGAGCCCATCAACACCTCCCGAGGAAGCCTGTTCCACTGAGGAACCGCTCTAACTGCCAGGAAGTTCTTCCCAATGTTTAGCCAAAAAACTCTTCTGATTTAATTTCAACCTGCTGGTTCTGGTCCGACCTTCTGGGGAAATAGAAAACAACTCCACACCATCCTCTATAGGACAGCCCTTCAAGTACTTGAAGATGGTTATCATATCACCTCTCAGTCGTCTCCTCTCCAGGCTAAACATTCCCACCTCCTTCAGCCGTTCCTCGTAGGACTTGGTCTCCAGACCCCCCTCCCCATCTTCCTTGCCCTCCTCTGGACAAGTTCCAGCTGGTATATATCCTTCTTAAATTGTGGTGCCCAAAACTGAACACAATACTCTCGGTGAGGCCTCACCAGAGCAGAGTAAAGCAATATTATCCTTTCACTGATCTGGACAATATACTTCTGTTGATACAGCCCCAAATCGCATTTGTCTTCTTAGCAACCGCATTACACTGCTGACTCATGTTCAGTGTATGGTCTACTAAGACCCCTAGATCCTTTTTGCACATACTACTGCCAAGACAAGTCTCCCCCAACCTATAATTATGCATTTGATTTTCCTACCTAAATGTAGAACTTTACATTCATCCCCATTGACATTCATTTTATTTGCTTTAGCCCAGTTTCCCAGCCTGCCAAGATCATCCTGTATCCTGACTCTGTCTTCAACCGTATTTACTACCCCTCCCCATTTAGTATCATCTGCAGATTTAATAAGCATTCCCTCTGTTCCATCATCCAAATCACTGATAAAGATGTTGAGCAAAACAGGTTCCAGGACAGGTCCTTTAGGGGCACTCCACTTGTAACACACCTTGTCTAACACTTTATGCTTTGGAACAGAGTTTGAGCCCAGTGGCACCTGTGAGACCAACTAAGTTTAATTCTGGGTATAAGCTTTTGTTTTGCAAAGTTGGACTCAAACTTTGTTCTATTGCGTCAGACCAACACGGGGACCCACCTGAATCTAACTCTATGCTTTGGTTCCGAACGCTGTAATCCTAGCCTTATTCCACTGCTGGTTCAATGTCGCATTCTGCTCATTGCTTTGATTTACGCCGCATAAGCCACCTTGAGTCTCAGAAAAATATATAAAGAAATCCTGGTGAGGAAGATGGTTTCATTTTTTTTTAATCAGCAAAATTTACCTGCCACCAAGGCTCCCTCTAAGCTGTGGAGTCTTGTGAGCAAAAATCCTACTTTTTGAGCTCCTGGCATGAAAATTGTGAGCGAGCGATTTGACTACTACTGCAACAATTAGTTTGCTCTGGAGCTCTCCCTTCCTGAGCTAAGACGAAAATGTGTGAGCTGGAGGCTAAAAAACTGTGAGTGAGCTCACACTAACTCAGCTGAGAGGGAACACTGCCGGCCAGATTAGCTGCTTTGGAGGCCTGTTGATGGCGAAGGGGGAGATATAAATGCCTGGAATTAATGAATACCCCTGGAACAGAGACCCCGGCTCCCACAAATCCCTCCTCGGACGCCTGGGTTCCAGCGTCCCCTTTCCCGGCCTGCCAGCAGAACCCCAAAGGCTCTGGCCGCTGCTTCCTTCCACCGACGGCCATCTGAGCGCGGCCCTGGCGGGAGGCAGGTCAAGCGGCTAGACCTGGAAGTTCACTTCCTGCCGGTGACCTCGAACCCAGGGCCCGGGAGAGCCGTGCCCGCTCTAATCCACAGCCCTCCTGGGCTCCCCCTCGGGGAGGCCTTTGTCCGGCAGTGTTTCTTCCCCTGGGGGGGGGTCTTGCTTAAGCCGCGGGGCCGGTGTGGATCCGCGGCCGGGGGCTGCAAAAGCCGCTCACCTCTTGGGGGGGGGGGGGGTCTGTGTGTGCCGCCCGCCCCCTCCAAAGTGATTAGTGGAGCGCTGCTAATTGCCGGCCCCCCGCCGCCTGGTGCCGGGAGTCTGCCTCCGAATCAGCATGAGAAAAGGTGGGCTGGGGGCGAGGCCGACGGGGCCGCCCCCTCCCGTCCAGCCCAGCCCAGCCCAGCCAGCTCTTGACCTCCTCCCGCAACTGGGCCAGCCCCACCTGGCCAGAGCAGGCCCAGCAGCCAGACGCCGCCTCCTCGACGACCACCAGCAGCAGCGGCCGGCCATGGGCGCGCAGGGCCCGTCGTCGGAGGGAAGCCGTCGGCCCAGCACCAAGCCCAAGAAGAAGAAGTACAGCCGCCACGCCAAGCCGCCCTACACCTACCTGGCCATGATCGCCCTGGTCATCCAGGCCGCCCCGGATAAGAGGCTCAAGCTGTCCCAGGTGAGTCCGGGCCTCTCCCGCAGAAAGGTAGCCTCGCCGGGGGCGCGGCGGGCAGGGAGGGCGCGGCTTGCACCCTGCAAGGGCAGGGCCCGGGGAGGAGGGGGGGGCCCTCCAGGCCAGAATCAGGAACGCGGCTGCCTAACCCTCCCCCCCCCGGAGCGGGCAAGAAGGCGCCCGACGGGGAGGGCACCTGCTCCAGGTAGGCCTGGGCCGGGCAGCGGGAGGGGAGGCCGGCAGCAGTTTGACCCCCCTCTCCTCCGTCCCGCCCTGCGCCTTTCGCAGCAGCCGGGACCGGCGACACTCCCCCCCCACCCAGGGGAGAAGAGGGAGGTTGGCTTCAGGCGCGGCGCCCGCGGAACTCCCCGCCTCGGGACGCGCCTCCGCAGCAGCCGCCGCCGCCTGGCTTCCGACGGTCTCGGGAGGTTTGGCCCCTTCGGCAGCTTCGACGCCCCCCCCCCCCCCGGCCTTCTTCCCGGCCTTTTTGCAGGCTGCATTTTGTCTCCGCTGGCTGCAGTTGCCGGGGGGTGGGGGCGGGTTTGAGGGCCCCTCCGAGGCCGGCCGCTTCTCGGGTCTCCTCGGCCCCGGGGCCGCGAAGCTCAGCTTGGGCCTTTGGCGCCCCCTCCTCCGGCTGGGGTCCCTCGAGGTCATCCCCTCGTGCCCGCCGTCGGGGCCCGTGAAGCCGCCGAAAGGCTCCCCACTTCGGGGCGGACGAGGTTATTTTTTGGGGGAAGCGGGAACAGCCACGCCGAGGCGGGGACTCCAGAGGTTACTCGAAGGTAAAGCCGGCTCCGCGGGGCTTACTTTCGAGTAGCCCCCCCGACACATTTCTGGCCTAGCGCTGGGTCCTGCGGTGCTTAGCTCAGCCCAGGTGCCCTGCTAGAAAACCCCCTGGCGTGAAAGGAAAAAAAACCCCTCCAAGGCAGGCTGCTGCTCCTGAGCCCATCTTGGTCTGGTCTACCACGCAGGGTTGTTGTGAGGCTCGAACGGAGGAGCGGAGACTGATGGGAGCGGCTTGGTGATAACATTAAATCCGTAATAAATAAGTAGCCTTAGAGAGGGACAGTCCCCGCCATCTTTAGGGCGGCCTGCCCGCCCCCCCTCCGGGAAGGTTTGCAAGCTGGGGAGGGCGCCCCGGAGCGACCCCTCCCTGCACATTCTGGACCAAATAAGGAGAAAGAAGGAGATGGCCACACAAGCACCACCCTGCTCTCCAGGGTTGCAAACTAGAGTTCCCAGCTCTGGGTTGGGAAATACCTGGAGACTTTGGGGACGGATCCGGGAGGGGAGGGGTTTGAGGAGGGGAGGGGCCTCAGCAGGGTCCACCCTCCAAAGCAGCCATTTTCTCCAGGGGAGCTGATCTCTGTCAGCTGGGGATCTCCAGGCCCCACCTGGAGGCTGGCAACCTTATTGTCAAGTCAACTCTAGATTAGTAAATTCCTGGAGATTAGGGGATGGGGAGAGATTGCAGTGGGAAGGCCATGCCGCAGAGTCACACACCAGGAGGTTGGCAACCCGTTGCCCCATCATAGCAATCTCCCCCCTCCCCCCTGCATTCTGCTCTGCACATTTGCTCATTTGTGGGCACTGATTTGCAGCAGTGATGTGCAAAGTTTGCCTGGCCAGACTGGGCTCTGGCCTTTGTGTGTTTCCACCTGGGGCACCAAAATATGGGCCAACTCCCCCCATCCCTATTGCCGGTGGGGTTTCCTTATATTGGCAGGCCGCTTGTGATGGTAGAATGAAGGTGAGGGTGATGTTGAGCGTGTGCAGAGTGCTGTTTCTCTCCCCTCTCCCGAGAGAACACAGCCAGTCTCCAAACCCCTCCGAATCAAGGCGGGCGCTCCTAAACCGGCCATGCCCCCCACCCTTCCTCTATTTCAGATCATCAAGGGGATCAGCTCCCTCTTCCCCTTCTTCAAGGACGGCTACCAGGGCTGGAAGGACTCCATCCGGCACAACCTCTCCTCCAACGACTGCTTCTCCATGGTGAGCGGCTGGGGGGGGGAGGCTGGCTGGCTGGGGACCCTGGTCCTAGAGGCATTCTTCTCCTTTCGCCTTGGCATGGGCGGGGGGCTAAGGATCTGGTTTCCAAGCGCTTGAGTGCAAGCCGCTGAATCCCACTGCTAAGAGGCAGGATCAGGCCGGAGAGGGCATCAGCGTCTTGTGACACGGGCACATGAACGTGCCTGAATTCAAACACTTGGTCCCATCAAGGTCAGGACAGTCTGTTGAGACTGGCAGTGGCTCTATATGGTCTCAGGCAGAGGGCCTTCACATCACCTCCTGCCTGGTCCTTTTAACTGGAGTTGCCGGGGACTGAACCTGGGACCTTCTGCATGCCAAGCAGGGGCTCTACCACTGAGCCACAGCCCCTCTTTACAGCTCTCCAGGGTCTCAGGCAGAGGTCTTTCCCCTCACCTCCTGCCTGGTCCTTTTAACTGGAGTTGCCGGGGACTGAACCTGGGACCTTCTGCATGCCAGGCAGAGGCTCTGCCACTGAGCCACGACCCCTCTTTACAGCTCTCCAGGGTCCCAGGCGGAGGTCTTTCCCATCACTCACTGCCTGGTCCTTTTAACTGGAGATGCTGCTGGGGACTGAACCTGGGACCTTCTGCATGCCAGGCAGGGGCTCTTCCACCGAGCCACAGCCCCTCTTTACAGCTCTCCAGGGTCTCAGGCGGAGGTCTTTCCCCTCACCTCCTGCCTGGTCCTTTTAACTGGAGTTGCCGGGGACTGAACCTGGGACCTTCTGCATGCCAGGCAGAGGCTCTGCCACTGAGCCACAGCCCCTCTTTACAGCTCTCCAGGGTTTCAGGCAGAGGTCTTTCCCATCACTCACTGCCTGGTCCTTTTAACTGGAGTGGCCAGGGACTGAACCTGGGACCTTCTGCATGCCAGGCAGAGGCTCTGCCACTGAGCCACAGCTCCTCTTTACAGCTCTCCAGGGTCTTGGGCAGAGGTCTTTCACATCACCTCCTGCCTGGTCCTTTTAACTGGAGTGGCCAGGGACTGAACCTGGGACCTTCTGCATGCCAGGCAGAGGCTCTGCCACTGAGCCACAGCTCCTCTTTACAGCTCTCCAGGGTCTCGGGCAGAGGTCTTTCACATCACCTCCTGCCTGGTCCTTTTAACTGGAGTGGCCAGGGACTGAACCTGGGACCTTCTGCATGCCAGGCAGGGGCTCTTCCACCAAGCCACAGCCCCTCTTTACAGCTCTCCAGGGTCTCAGGCGGAGGTCTTTCCCCTCACCTCCTGCCTGGTCCTTTTTAACTGGACAAGCTGGGGACTGAACCTGGAACCTAGAGGCTCTATCACTGAGCCACAGCCAGTGTTCCCTCTAAGCTGAGTGAGTGTGAGTTAGCTCACAGTTTTTTAGCCTCCGGCTCACACATTTTTGTCTTAGCTCAGGAAGGATGGCTGCAGAACAAACTAATTTATGCAGTAGCCAAATTTCCCACTCACAACGTTAATGCCAGTAGCTTCCAAGATAGAATTTTTGCTCACGAGACTCCACAGCTTAGAGGGAACATTGGCCAGGGCCCCTCTTTACAGCTCTCCAGGGTCTCAGGCGGAGGTCTTTCCCGTCACCTACTGCCTGGTCCTTTTTAACTGGAGAAGCCGGGGACTGAACCTGGGACCTTCTGCATGCCAGGCAGAGGCTCTGCCACTGAGCCACAGCCCCTCTTTACAGCTCTCCGGGGTCTCAGGCAGAGGTCTTTCACATCACCTGCTGTCTGGTCCTTTTTAACAGGAGATGCTGGGGACTGAACCTGGGACCTTCTGCATGCCAAGCAGAGGCTCTGCCACTTAGCCCTCAGCCCCTCTTGACAGCTCTCCAGGGTCTCAGGCTCACAACTTTAATGCTGGTAGCATCACCCACTGCCTGGTCCTTTTTAACTGGAGTTGCCAGGGACTGAACCTGGGACCTTCTGCATGCCAAGCAGAGGCTCTGCCACTGAGCCAGGGACCCTCTTTACAGCTTTCCACAGGGTCTGAGCTGGAGGTCTTTCACATCACCACCTGACAGCCCCTTTTGACTGGAACTGCCGGGGATTGAACTTGGGACCTTCTGCATGCCAAGCAGATGCCCTGCCACTGAGCTGTGGTCCCAGCCAGACATTACTGCCCAAACACCAACGTTAACCCTGGGCCCTTGAATTAAAAGTCTGATGCTCTCCTGGGTATCAGTGGGCTCTCCGGAGCAATTTCGTGGCTTGCTGTGTGAAACAGGAGGCTGGGCGAGATGGAACACTGGCCTGATCCAGCGGGGATCTTCATATGTTCTTAGGGCTCGGTCTACACCATCTGCCTCTTCCTGGTCAAACTGGACTGCATTCGATGAGGCAGGTGGCTCCGTACGTTCACACCCCCCGCTGAGAGATGGAGGTCCGCTCCCTGTGGGTGCAGCAAGGCCAAGAGAAAGGGGGTGGGCAGCTCCAGTTTACCCATGGAAGGAGTGGGGATCATTCCCCAGTTTTGCATTTTTGTCAGTGTGTTGCTTTGGTGTAACCCTCCCTGCAAACACCCACCCCACCTCTCTTAAAGTGGTGTGGGTCTGAATTAAACAAAATATGTGGCGGGAGATGAGCTTTCATGAGCAGAGGTCCATCAGTGGCTATTAGCCACAAGGTCTAGATCGGGACTCTGGGGCAAGGGATGCTCTGTATTCCTGGTGCTTGGGAGGGGCAACAGTGGGAGGGGCTTCTAGTGTCCTGGCCCCACAGCTGGACCTCCTGATAGCACTTGGTGTTTTTGGCCACTGTGTGACACCGACTGTTGGACTGGATGGGCCATTGGCCTGGTCCAATATTGGCATCTCTTGTGTTCCTATGTCTGGGGCAAGTGATGCTCTGTATTCCTGGTGCCTGGGGGGGTCAACAGTGAGGGCTTCTAGTGACCTGGCCCCACTGCTGGACCTCCTGATGGCACCTGGTATTTTTGGCCACTGTGTGACACCGACTGTTGGACTGGATGGGCCATTGGCCTGGTCCAATATTGGCATCTCTTATGTTCCTATGTCTGGGCAAGTGATGCTCTGTATTCCTGGTGCTTGGGGGGTGGTCAACACTGGGAGGGCTTCTGGTGTCCTGGCCCCACTGCTGTGGTACCTGGTGTTTTTGGCCCCTGTGTAACACAGAGTGTTGGACTGGATGGGCCACTGGCCTGATCCAACATTGGCTTCTCTTATGTTCTTAAGTGAGTCACTTCTTCAGAACCAGCTAGAATGGGAATCCGTCTGTCCTGTTTATTGGAAAGCGGAGTGACTGCAGATGCGGAATGACCTTAGCAGGCAAATGACAATAGCGGGTGAATAACAATAGCAGGTGTGATTGGATTTAGGTGAGCCCTGCAGAGGGGTAATAGGTGTGATGAAATCAACATGGGTAATGAGACAGGAAACCTAGGCCTCCATAGCTTGCTGGATCAGGGAAATGCTCTTTTATCTTGATTCCAGTAAGGCTTTTTGATAAGGTTCCACATAATATTCTTGTTGGCAAACTGGTAAAATGTGCTTTGGATCCTATAACTGTTAGGTGGGTCTGTAACTGGGTGACAGATCACACCCGAAGAGTGCTTGTGAATAGTTCCTCATCCTCTTGGAGAGGATTGACAAGCGGAGTGCCCCTCAAGGACCTGTCCTGGGACCAATGCTCCCTCTAAGGTGTGGAGTTTTGAGCAAAAATTCTACTTTGTGAGCCTACTGGCCTTAAAGTTGTGAGCGAGCGATTGGGCTGCTGCATAAATTAGTTTGCTCTGGAGCCATCCCTCCTGAGCTAAGACAAATTTTTTTAGCTGGAAGCTAAAAACCTGTGAGCTAGCTCACACTAACTAGCTAACTTAGAGGGAACATTGCCTGGGACCTGTTTTGTTCAACATCTTTATCAATGATCTGGATGAAGGAATAGAGGGAATGCTTATTAAATTTGCAGATGATACTTGGGAGGGGTAGCAAATACGGTAGGAGACAGAGTCAGGATACAGGATGATCTTGACAGGCTGGGAAACTGGGCTAAAAGAAATTTAAAGAATTTCAGTGGGGATAAATGTGTTGAAATTAAATCAGAAGAGTTTTCGGCTAAACATTAGGAGGGACTTCCTGACAGTTAAAGCGGTTCCTCAGTGGAACAGGCTTCCTCGGGAGGTGGTGGGCACTCCTTCTTTGGAAGTTTTCAAGCAGAGGCTAGATGGCCATCTGACAGCCATGCTGATTGTGTGAACTGAGGCAGATCACAAGAGGGAGGGCAGGAAGGGCTGCCTCCGTGCTTAGTTCTCGTGGCCTGTTCCTGCATGCCCAGGGAAATGCTGGTCACCACTTTAGGGTCAGGAAGCAATTGTTCTCCTGGCCAGTTTGGCTGGGGATCCTGGAGGGGGATTTTTTTTTTTGCCATCTTCTGGGCATGAAACAGCAGTCACTGCGGGTGTGTGGGAGGGAGGTATTTCTGAATTTCCTGCATTGTGCAGGGGGTTGGACTAGATGACCCTGGAGGTCCCTTCCGACTCCGTGAGTCTATGGTTCAATCCAGGTGGATGCCTTGTCTTGAGCTTCGTTATCAATTGCAATTCAGCAGTCTCTCTTTCTAATCTCCCTGTAGAAAATACCTGCTGTTAGACCTGGCAGCTGTGATAGTTAAACAGACCCTCCATTTTTAAAGAGAGTCTATCCCTGAATATCAGATGATGGGGCGGGCTCTTGTTTTTACACCCTGCATGCACGCTTACTTGAACAGTCCAGTGGGCACTATTGCAAACAGATTGCCAGGTTTGGGAGGGGGTGATAGTGGTTAAGAGTGTTGGACTCTAATCCAGAGAGCCGGGTTGGATTCTCTACTCCTTCGTGTGAAGCCCGCTGGGTAACCTTGGGCCAGTCTCAGAATTCTCTCAGCCCCACCTGCCTCTCAAGGTGCCTGCTCTGGGGAGGGGAAGGGAAGGTTTGGGACCCCTTAGAGTAAGATTGGGGGGGGGGTTGGAAACCTTCTGTTCTCTTCTTCCTTCGCTCCAAACCAGCAGAGCACTTTGATGCTGCTTTGCTGTTTCTCTTTGAAATGCGTTCCCCGGCGGGTGAGAAAAAAACACATTGCTCTTGTCTCCCACTGCCGTGATTTGAAGTATGCTCCCCACGGAAGAGTTCAGGACTTTGTAGCCTTGATGGTATGAAAGGAGAGACTTGCCTTTGGCACCCTTGCTCAGCAATCGTACACATGGGTCTGTTTTTATAAGGATGTGTTGCACCGAAGGGTTAAAGGGATTTCAAACCTTGGGGGTGGGAAAGGCCCCCCCCACTATGAAAAAGGGAACGCGTGACCCCGATGAGCCCCCTCCCCTGCCTACCCCCTGCCCTCACTTTCTCTGTCTCCCGCAGGTGCTGAAAGATCCGGCCAAGCCCAAAGCCAAGGGGAACTTCTGGGTCGTCGACGTGAGCCGCATACCGCCTGAGGCCCTCAAACTGCAGAACACGCCCGTCTCGCGCCAGGAGGAGGCGGCCTTCGTCCAGGACCTGACCCCCTACGTGCTCCACGGCCACTCCTCCACTGCCTCTCGCGGGCCTGACCTTCGGGCGCCACCCGTAGCTCAGCCCCTTCCTGCCGGAGATGGCACAGAGGCCTCCAGGCCTCCCCAGAGACGGCCTTTTACTATTGAGGCCATCCTGCCGGACCTGCACAGGGCGGACTCGAGCCCAGAACCGGGAAGCGGTGCTGCTAAGTCCTCACCCTCTTCACGCACTTCAGGCCCAAGCAGCCAGGGCCCCTCCCCTCCGTCTGGCTCCTCCCCTTCGCTGAGGGGCGAGACCTCTTTTGCCGCCCCCTCTCCAACCGGCCCTCCCCAGCTTCTCTGTGCCTGCGTCCCTCCCAGTTCAGTGCTGTGCCCATTTCCCATAATGCCCTGGGGCCAGCTGCCCGCCTCCTACGCTAACAGCACCGCCTCCAATGTGGTGGCCCCCTTCCCGCTCCCGCCACTCTTTGCTTTCCCGCCGACGCCTGGCTGCCCGTATAGCCCCACAGCGTACGTGGATTCTGCCTATTGGCACACGGTGGCAGTGCCATGCTCCGTGCCGGTTCTGGGGCACCCCTTGGGCCAGCCGTCCACACTGCAGGCCGGTAAGGACGTGCATGCTCCCAGCTTGGGCCCCACACCTTGGTGTCCCCTCCCAGGTACCGGCCCGTTGCAAGCGCCTGCTGATGCCACCGGGTGTCAACCCAGGGTCCAACACCCCTGGCAACTGTGCCTTTCACAGCCCCATCTCCACACCCTCCAGCACCCACTGGACGAAAGCCCCTCCGCTCGCACCGTGTTTCATCGAGAGAGGGTGGTTCCCCACGGCCCCGGAGAGGGCACATGCACGGTCGCTGGCCGGCCCCATTCAAGACACTGTGGAAGCCCTCACTCCCCTCCGTGCTTGACGAAGTGAGCTGGGACTTCCAGGCAGCCCAGGGGGAAATGAGTTCTGGGAATCTCTGAGATGCTACCCGTGTCCCTGTGTGACGCTGCTACTCTGCAAACTTAAGCCTGCGGGCAGGACTTTTCTCCAGGAGTAAAATTTCTACCGGGTGTCTTACCTTTGGAGGTGCATAAATACATTTTTTTTTATCAGCAACAAGGGCTGCGGTTTTCTTTCACACTAGCGTGTGTGTTGTTGTTGTTGTTGTGGGGAAGGGGGTGACGTTAGATGCCCCGGCGGCTTTTGCTCCTGCTCCCAGCTGTGCTCCCTTGGGAGAACGGCTACTGGGTGCCAGAGGAGTTGGAACCAGTATTCCCTCTAAGCTGAGTTAGGTAAAGGTAAAGGTTCCCTTGCTCGAAAGCCAGTCGAATCCGACTCTAGGGTTGCGGTGCTCATCTCCGTTTCAAAGCCGAAGAGCCAGCGCTGTCCGAAGACGTTTCCATGGCCATGTGGCCGGCATGACTAAACACCAAGGTGCACGGAACGCTGTTACCTTCCCACCGAAGTGGTACCTATTTATCTACTTGCAATTTCTTGCTTTCGAACTGCTAGGTTGGCAGGAGCTGGAACTAGAGACAGGAGCTCACCCTGTCATGCGGCACCCGGGTCTCGAACTGCTGAACTACTGACCTTCCAGAGCCTGCAGTTCAGCGTCTTAACCACTTGAGCCACCGCTGAGTTAGAGTGTGCTAGTTCATAGCTTTTTAGTTTCCGGCTCGCACATTTTTGTCTTCGCCCAGGAAGGAGGGCTCCGGAGCAAACTCATTTAGGCAGTAGTCAAATCGTTCGCTCACAACTTTTACACCAGTAGCTCACAAAGTAGAATTTTTGCTCACAGGACTCCGCAGCTTAGAGGGAACATTGGTTGGAACCCAAATGGGGAAACTCCCATGACTGCTATTGGGGGGGGGGGGCAGACCTCCCACCCACCAGCTGTGGCCCTGCCAGACTTGGGCACAAGAACGTAAGAAGAAGCCATGTTGGGTCAGGCCAGTGGCCCATCCAGTCCAACAGTGGCCAAAACCCAGGGGCCATCCAGAGGTCCACCAGCGGGGCCAGAAGGACCTCAGGAGGGTCTGATGCCATCAAGGCCACCCTCCAAAGCAGCCGTTTCCTCCAGAGGAACTGGTCTCTGTCACCTGGAGAGCTGTTGGAATCCTGGGAGGTCTCCCGGCCCCACCTGGGGGTTGGTAACTAGTCTTGTGGGCCTACATGACTCTAATGAAGGATTAGACCAATCTATGGAGGAAAGGTTGATCTGTACTTAGATGGGGCCTCCAGTTTTAGAGGCAGTATACCTGTGAATTCCACAACAGAAGGATAAGGACATAATGAATGTTGTTGGCCGGGGTGAAGCAGTTGCATCTTTTAACCTTCCTTTGTGGTCTCTCCGGAGGCTGGCTGGGCATTTTGGGTGGAATCGTAGGATGTTAAGAGTTGGAAGGGACCTTGCAGGTCATCTAGGTCAACTCCCTGCACTCTGCAGGAGTGTAGCTGAAAGATAGGCCTACAACAGACCCAAAAGATGGTCGTCCAGCCTCTGCTAGAAAATGTCCAGCGAAGGAGCATCCACCACCTGCCAAGGCAGTCTGTCCCACTGCTCAGCCACTCTTACAGTTAGGAAGTTTCTCCTGGTACTTAGTCAGTAACGACTCCCTTGTCATTTCCACCCATTAGACCTAGTCTTGCAATCCACAGCAAGAAAGAATAGATTTGCTCCATCTTCTACATGACAGCTCTTCAAATATTTGAAGACTGCAATCCTGTCCTCTCTAAGCCTTCTCTTTCCCAGGCTAAACAGACCCAACTCTTCCAGCCTTTCCTCTTAAGACTTGGGATTCCAACCGTCTCACCATCCTGGTCGCCCTCTTCTGGACATGCTTGAGCTTGTCCACATCCTTCCTAAAATGTGGTGCCCAGAACTGGACACAGGACTCCAGGTGAGGCCTGACCATAGCAGAATAGAGCGGAACTACCACCTCCCGTGATCTGGACACAAGCCTTTTGTTCATGCATCCTAAGATTGCATTAGCTTTCTTCGCAGCCACCTTGCACGGCTGTAGGGCTGTTTTTCTTTGAACTAGCCTGCTGTGGTGAAAGAGGGATGGTGCTGGAGTGCAACTGATCTTTTGCTTGAGAGCGCCGGGTTCCGGTCGCCACCCTCAGAATTACAACTCATCCCCGGGTGACAGAGATCAGTCCCCCTGGGGAGAACGGCCCCATCTCTGTCAGGGGTACTCAGAGGGTAAATAAAGATTACGGTAGGGGCACCTGTCATCACAAAGAGCTGCTCTCAGTAGGATAACTAGATCTGGGTCCAGAGAAGCCCCTTAGAGACCAACAAGATTATCAGGGGGTTATGAGTTTCCCAGAGCCCAAGCGCCCTTCGCTGAGATAACAAGTTGGAATGGAGATCCCTGACAAGGATAGAATCAACATAAACATGAGAACATCAGAGAAGCCAATGTTGGATCAGGCCAATGGCCCATCCAGTCCAACACTGTCACACAACGGCCAAAATATACCAGGCGCCCTCAGGAGGTCCAGCAGTGGGGCCCGGACACTAGAAGCCCTCCCACTGCTGCCCCCTCCAGCACCAAGAATAGAGTGCATCACCTGCCCCAGACTGAGAGTTCCCATCTATACCCTGTGGCTAAGAGACACTGATGGACTTCTGCTCCATATGTTTATCTAATTTCCTCTTGAAACTGTCCATGCTTGTAGCTGCCACCACCTCCTGTGGCAGTGAGTTCCATGTGTTAATCACTCTTTGGGTGAAGAAGTACTTCCTTTTATCTGTTCTTCTAACCCGACTGCTCAGCAATTTCATGGAGTGCCCACAAGGAGTTCTTGTATTGCGAGAAAGGGAGAAAAGTACTTCTTTCTCATCAATCCCTGTTCCTATTTCCAGAGGAGTCAGCCCTGCTAGTCTCTCGCTGCAAAAACAGTAAAAAGCCCAGTAGCACCTTTAAGACTAACAAACTGATGAAGAGAGCTGTGTGTTTCTTCAAAAGCTTATCCTATAATGAAGTTGGTTAGTCTTCAAGGTGATCCTGGGCTTTTTACTGCTTTCCATTCCTCTTTGTTATCTGACGGAAGGAGTTTTGGCTCTGGGAAGCGGGCGTCCTGAAACCCTTGTTGGTCGCAAAGGGGCGCCTGGACTCAAATCGACTTCTCCTACTGCAACCTAGAAAAGTGCCAGCGTCCGGGAGCGCCTGAAAGACGAACACCGTTTGTGGCAGGGCTGGAGCTTTCGGGAGGCACTGCTCATAAGAACATAAGAGAAGCCAATGTTGAATCAGGCCAATGGCCCATCTAGTCCAACATAGGGGTGTGCAAAAAAAAAAAATTCGTTAAAATTCGGATTTGGGGATATTGGACCTGAATTTTTTCGGTATTCCCGAAAAACCCGAATACCTATACCAGTAAAGCATTGAAATCCGAAAATTTTGGGGATTCCCGAAAAATTTGGGTCCATTATATCCAATGGGGCCATTGACTTCAATGGCAAAATTTTCTGGAAAGTTTGCAGGGGGCTGGAGAGGGAGGGGTTTGAGGTAGAGACTCCAAATTTGGACTGTAGCTGCTGGAGCCTCTCCCCAAAAGACCCCCCAAGTTTTGAAAAGATTGGACCAGGGGGTCCAATTCTAGGGGCATCCAAAGAGGGTGCCCCCAGTTCTCCATTGTTTCCTATGGGAATGGATCAGGCAAGCAGATTCTCCCTGTAAAAAAACCTGAGAGGTGTGGTGGTAGTGTGAGGGGGCATGTTTGCCAAGCCAGCAGCAGACCATGTGCAATCACCACCCCACCAACCCTAGGTCTCTCCCAAAGCAACCCTAAGGAAGAATAAAATAAAGAGAAAAGAAATTAAATTTAAAAGTGCCCTAATAAATCAAACCAGTCTGAAGTCTTCTGAGGTATTGATCCGAGGTCCACGAAGAGCAGGGAGGAAAGCAGGGCAGACTCAGGAGGAGCAGGGGCAGCAGAAGCCAGCCAGCCACAATCTCCAACAGCCAAGCCATGCAGCTCTCTCTCACCAGCCAGCAGGATCCAGGAACACAGCAATGAGAGTCAGCCCAGAGACTGGCTCCTTTTATGCTCTCTGAGCATACACAGAAGGATTTCAAAAAGGAAAAACCTTCTGTGATTGGCCAGAGAGCAGAGGCCAGAACCCTATTGGCCACCACAGTGCTCCTTCCCTGGAAAAGGAGCAAACTTTTGGTTGGGCTGCAGGCAGCAACAACAGCCTTGCAAACTTGTAAACTGCAATGCATTTTGTAAATGCATTGCAGTGATTGGCTGTCTGGAGCCTCCCCCCCCTCCTGGAAACAGGAGGAAAAGGCGGGAAAGAGGGGGAAACGGGGGAAAAGGAATTCCCGGGCCCTTTAACAGTTTTAAACCCCCCCAACGCCGTTTTTCAGCAATGCCGAAAAATGCCGAAAAAATCCCGAATTTTCCGGGATTTTTTTTTTGGAATTCGAAGATTACAGTGAATAGCCTGTCCGGAATCTCGAAAGCCGAAAAAACCCGAAAATGCTTTTTTCGGGTTTTTTTCCGTTTTGGGATTCCCAAATGCTCACCCCTAGTCCAACACTCTGTCACACAGCGGCCAAAATATACCAGGTGCCATCAGGAGGTCCAGCAGTGGGGCCAGGACACTAGAAGCCCCTCCCACTCACTTCTTCAAGTACAGCTGGAACAATGGGGGTCCCTCTGTCCTATATTTTGCCTGCTGCCTGAGCTGGGCTGCACACAACCCGTGCACACGGAAGCTGATCCCCAGAATGAGACTTTGTTGGTCTTAAAGGTGCCCCTGGACTCCCAACCACTGTCCGGTGGCTTCAGACCGACACGGCCATTCACCTGAATCACACAACCAAGGGGTTGGGCTTTGAAGAAACTTAGAAGGCTTGCTTCAATGGCAGACTGACTCATATCATAGAATGGTGGAATGTTAAAGAGTTGGAAGGGTCCTTGCAGGTCATCTAGTCCAACCCCCTGCACTCTGCAGAAGCGTAGCCGGAAGAGAGCCCTACATACCTACAGCATACCCGAAAGATGGTCGTCCGGCCTCTGCTTGGAAACGTTCAGCAAAGGAGCATCCACCACCTCCCGAGGCAGTCTGTTCCACTGCTCAACCACACTTACAGTTAGGGAGTTTCTCCTGATATCTAGCCGGTAACGACTCCCTGGTAATTTCCACCCATTAGATCTGGTCTTGCAATCCGGAGCAAGAGAGAATAGATCTGCTCCGTCTTCTACATGACAACCCTTCAAATACCTGAAGACTGCCATCCTGTCCCCTCTAAGCCTTCTCTTTCCCAGGCTAAACAGACCCAACTCTTTCAGCCTTTCCTCATAAGACTTGGATTCCAACCCTCTCACCATCCTGGTTCCCCCTCTTCTGGATACGCTCGAGCTTGTCAACATCATCCAAAGAGCTCCGGGCTCTTTGCTAGAGGGCCGCTGGTAGGATTCATTCGTTCCCAGAAGCCGCTCTCTGCCTTTGGAGGGGTGAACAGCAATGCTCCCTCTAAGCTGTGTGGTCTTGTGAGCAAAAATCCTACTTTGTGAACTGCTGGCATTAAAGTTGCGAGCAAATTATCTGGCTACTGCATACATTACTTTGCTCCGGAGCCATCCCTTCCTGAGCTAAGACAAAAATGTGTGAGCCGGAGGCTAAAAATAGGTGAGCTAGCTCACACTAACTCAGCTTAGAGGGAACACCGGTGAACAGAGCCCTGCGAGCATTTGAGATGTTTGAATCTAAAAGGCAGGAGTCAAAAGCCCAGCAGCGTGTGTGCTGCATTCCCGTTGTATATTATATTATTATATACTTCCTGTGTGTAACTCTGCCATACGATGAATAAATACATCAGGTGCGTGTCAGGAGGACTCCCATTTATTGCCCAGGTAAGCGTCCAGGGGATCGGGTCCACTTCGGAGGGATCAGGTCAGGAGAGATGGGAGGCAGGAAAAAAGAGAGTCCGGCAATGCAGCTTCCCTTTCCGTCTCTCGGCTGGTCCCAAGCAGAGGCTGAATGCAAAAGGGCTGTGCAACCTCCCCCCCCCCCCCCCCGGGAAGGGGGTTGTGGGCTCCAATGCACCTGGGTGCTGAGACCCTTAACAGTGTGGGCAAAGGCCAGGCGACGGGAAGTGCTCCTTGCAGCGAGGGCAAACTCTGCCCCAAAGAGGGAGGCCTGCCCTAAAATCGGTGCAGAAAGACAGGGAACGGCACTTTTTTTGAGGGGGGGGGCAAGGGGGAAGCCTCCATGGGAAAGTGAATTCTGGCTTCAGGAAGCGAAGGGGGGTGGAATGGGCACAGGAAGGGTTACGGTTAGGGTCAGACTTTTCCACAGCCTTCGTTTTCCAGTAATACTTTCAGCCAGTGCTGGAGGGAAGGGAGGTGACCACCCCCATGAGAGAAGAGGAGGAGGAAGAGGTTGGATTTCTACCCCGCCCTTCACTACCTGAAGGAGTCTCAGAGCGGCTTACAAACTCCTCTCCCTTCCCCTCCCCACAACAGACACCCCCTGTGAGGCAGGTGGGGCTGAGAGAGCTCTGACAGAAACTGCTCTTTTTCAGGAACAGCTGTGCCAGAGCTTGTGACTGACCCAAGGTCACATCAGCAGGTGCACGCGGAGGAGTGGGGAATCAAACCCGGTTCTCCCGGATCAGAGTCCGCGCACTTAGCCACAACACCAAACTGGCTCTCGTATCCCCCCCATGCAATCTGCTTGCAAAAAAGCGGGGTGGGGGTGAGGGACAAGCCCAAATCCTGCTCCTGAGTCACCCTGGGTCTGAGCGCTGGAGGAAGCTTCCAGTAGTCTAGAGTCCCAGGAGGACGGATTGGAATTCATCTCTGCTCCAACCTGCTGGGGGTGGAAGTCCACCTCTGGGGCAGCCCTGAGCCCTCCTGACGGGGAGCCCACTTGAAGGGGATGATGCCCAGGGGCCCCGACCCTGAGTAGGCCTTGCAAAGAGGGGGACAGGGATGGAGGGGAGGGGCCTCGGGAGACGGACGGGAGGGGGCACGTGCGTTCAGACATGCAGGCGGGGCTCCCCGCCAAGAAAGGCCTGGGGTGCCAACGTTGTTGGACACTGTCACGGGAAGAGGGGGTAGCTAAGCAAAACAGCAGCTCCCCAGCATCGGAGAGAAGGGAATGGGGTGACCCTGCTGGAGAGGAGGGGCGAGACAGCAAGGAGCCAGGCAGAAAGGTGGGGCCCGGTAGCACCTACCACCTCGCCGGAAAAGGCCTCGGGAAGGGGAAGCCGTAGTCCTGGGCGCAGAGAGAGGCCGGCCTCTCTGGGGCCGTGATTCCCAAGACTCCGTAGCCCCGGGGGGGGGACAGCACTCAGTCTGGACAGAGAGTGTGGAGGGGGGAGGTCTTTTCCGCACTCAGGACCGGCCGGTCTCCGAAAGGTCTCTCCGGCTGCCCTCCAGGCCGCCGGGCGCGGCTGCGGCAGGCTCAGGCGTCACGCTGGGCGGAGGAGTCGACGCGGCGGGAGGCCGGGCCCAGCTCCACTTTGCATACCCGCTGGGCGAACTTGAGGGAGCAGATGGACTCCCCCACGTTCCTCTCCAAGGGAGAAATCTGGGGTGGGGGACACAAGGACAGAATCATAGAATCCTAGAATGTTAGAGTTGAAAGGGACCTTGCAGGTCATCTAGTCCACCCTCCCTGCCCTCTGCAGGAGCAGAGGTGAGGGGAAGGGGCCCGCGGGGGACACGGTGCCCTCCTGGCCCTCCCCAGCAGGGGCAAGAGCCCCCCACCCCCCGGGGGCCGCCCTCACCTGCACCAGCATGACGGTCTTGCTTCCCTTGCCCAGGGAGTCCTGCAGCAGGTAGGTGAGCTTCGAGTTGCGGAAGGGGACGTGGGCCTGCTTGGCCCGCAGCGCCTGGATCACCTCGCCCAAGGCCAGCAGGGACTTGTTGATGTTCTGTGCCTCCTTCAGCCGCTCGCCCTGCGCCCCCGACTTCCACACCCGCTCGGAGCCCGCCAGGTCCACCAGGTTCAGTTTCCCTGCGCGGGGGACGGACAGAGAGGAGGGAAACCCAGGTCAGAGGAGGGGGAGGAGGACGGACGGATGGCAGCCCTGCGCTGGCGGGACTCCCAACTGCAACCCCCAACCGTGTCCAATGCTCCCTCTAAACTGCAGAGTCTTGTGAGCAGAAATTCTACTTTGGGAGCTTCTGGCGCTAAAGTTGTGAGCGAGCCATTTGGCTACTGCATAAATCAGTCTGCTCTGGAACCAACCTTCCTGAGCTGAGACAAAAATGTGTGCGCTGGAGGCTAAGGAACTGTGAGCTAGCTCACACTAACTGAGCTTAGAGGGAACGCTGACCGTGACCCCGTCCCCCGCATCCCCTGCAGACAGCTGTTGCCAGAGTCAGGAGGGCGGCAGAGATGAAGACAGAAGGGCAGGCGAGAAGTTGAGCAGACGGGAACTGAGAGGCGCTCGGCAGAGGCAGGAGACCAGCTGATGGAGGATCTGGGCTCTGCAAGCCACCTTGGGCTCTGCTACAGAGCGAGCGGGGAGGGGGGTCCGCAAACCCAGTTCTCGGCACCGCAGCGGTTTCCCGAAGGAGCCAGAGCCAGTTGCTCCCCCTGAACCCAGCGCTCCTGCCAGGAAGACCCCCGGGAGTGGGAAACGGCATCAAGTCACACCCAACTTAGGGTGACCCCTCACGGAGTTTCCAAGGCAAGGTGACGAACAGTGGTGGCTTATTTATTTATGTTTAGATTTATATCCCGCCCTCCCCAAGCCTCAGGGCGGCTAACAGAGGGGCATACATGCCACGGTTAAAACAGAATAAAACAAAGCAGTAAAACAATACCGTGCTATTCGCTAGAATAGAACAATACAGTAAAACAATACAATGCTATACGCTAGCACAGCAGTGCTCTAGATGTTGCCTGCCTCGGCACGGCAGCCCTGGGCTTCCTTGGCAGACTCCCACCCAAGTCCTGACCAGGGCTGGCCCTGCTGAACGTCCGAGACCTGACCAGGCAGGGCTGGGCTGTGCCTGAGCGCTGGTGGAAAGGTCTTCTCAAGTTGCTGCCACCACACGGTGACGCATCACAGGACTGACAAGGCAAGAGATGTTTGGAGGTGGATGGCCACGGCCGACCACTGTCGATCGACCCTGGGGCTTCCATGGCGGTCTCCCATCCAAAAGCTAACCAAGGCCGACCCTCCTTAGCTTCCAAGATCTGACAAGGTCAGGCCAGGCTGGGCCATCAGGTCAAAGGAAGTGATGGGCCTACATGGGGCTGCCCTGGGCGCGAATTCGAGGCTGCAGCTACTGCAGAATGCCACGGCCAGGCTACTGATGTGCCTCCCTAGATGGGAGCACATCCGGCCGGTGCTGAAGAGGCTGCACTGGCTGCCAATAGCAAACCAAATTCGCTTCAAGGTGCTGGTACTTACCTTTAAAGCCCTGCATGGCCAGGGTCCGACATACCTGAGGGACCGCCTTTCCTTGTATATACCCCAGAGAGCACTAGGGTCGGGGACACAACATCGACTGGTTGTTCCAGGCCCCAGGGAGGCCAGGTTTAAGAACATAAGAACATAAGAGAAGCCAATGTTGAATCAGGCCAATGGCCCATCTAGTCCAACACTTTGTCACACAGCAGCCAAAATATACCAGGTGCCATTAGGAGGTCCAGCAGTGGGGCCAGGACACTAGAAGCCCTCCCACTGCTGCCTCCTCCAGCACCAAGAATAGAGTGCATCACCAGTTTGCTGCCACCAGGGCCAGGGCCTTCTCAGTGGTGGCTCCTTACTGGGGGAACGAGCTTCCAGAGGAGATCAAGCCCCTGCGGGATCTTGTGCAGTTTCACAGGGCCTGCAAGACGGAGCTCTTCCGCCAGGCCTTTAATTAGGAGCCGCCCACCACTACCACCAGTGACCACTATTAACATCAGTGGCGGAGGCGGCCTGCAGTGAGATCGAGCCAATCCAACCGGGAGCCTGTCCTTCCTTGCCTGAGCCGGCATGACGGGTTACGCCACCTTGGCTATTTTACTGACTGCACTTTAATCGAAGCCGCTGAACGTTTAAGTCTTTTGAATGTTTTAAATGTTTTAATAGGGTTAAATGTCTTAATGTTTTAATTGTATATGAACCTTGGCACTTTGTGCCGGGCAACGTGAGCCGCCCTGAGCCCTCTTGCAGGGAGGGCGGGTTATAAATACAATAAAATAAATAAATAAATAAAATGTTCAGAGGTGGTTTGCCACTGCCTGCCTCTGCCCACTGGCCCTGGGCTTCCTTGACTTCCTGGATGCCGGGGCTGATTTCCAAGACAGGAGGAGGCCAGCCGAGGCTCAGTCACCCGGGTCAGAGCAGTGGTGAACGGAGGTGGCATTACCACTGCCTGCCTCTCCGTAGCGACCCCGGACTTCCTTGGGGGTCTCCAGTGTTCCCTCTAAGCTGCGCTAGTGTGAGTCAGTTCTTGAGCCTCCGGCTCACACAGAGCAAACCGCCAAGTCGCTCGCTCACAACTTTAATGCCGGTAGCTCACAAAGTAGAATCTCTGCTCACAAGCAATGTTCCCTCTAAGCCGTGGAGTCTTGTGAGCATAAATTCTACTTTCTGAGCTGCTGGCATTAAAGTTGTGAGCCGGTGATTTGGCTACTGCATAAATTAGTTTGCTCTGGAGCCCTCCCTTCCTGAGCGGAGACAAAAATGGGTGAGCCGGAAGCTAAAAAACTGTGAGCTAGCTCACACTAACTCAACTTAGAGGGAACACTGCTCACAAGATTCCACAGCTTAGAGGGAGTGTTGGTGGTCTCCCATCCAAATATTAACCAGGGCTGACCCTGCTTAGCTTCCGAGACAGGACGAGATGGGGTAAGCCTGGGCCATCTGCGGGGGCGGGGGGGAGAGGTCAGGAAGCCCCTTGCTCCTCCCTCGAAACCCACCCAGGGCTGCCAGACCGGGCCTCTCCCCCTGCCCGCTCCCCCTCCCTGTGACCAAGAGGCGCTTCCCCCAGAAACAAGGCAGACAAAACCGTCCCAGCAGAGAGGCCAGAGACCAAGGGTGCCGCGGATGCCAGGGGTGCTCCAAATGTTCCAGCATCGGTTCAGTGGTGCCCGGCAAATTCCGGTTCCCTTCTTCACAAGTTTGAGCCTCCTGCCTTTTGACCAGTGGGGGGCGGGGGGGGCTGGCCCTGACCAGAAGGGATGCCGGGATCGGATGGCCGTACCTGTGATCTTGGTGCCGGAGGCCTGCTCGGTGCTGGTGAAGGTGACGGTGAGCAGGACGTGGGAGCGGGAGCTGCGCTCGTTCATGTGGGTGCAAGACGTCACCCGGTTCCGCTTCCCCAGCGAGAGCATCTGAGGAGGAGAGGAAGAGGAGGAGGAGAGGAAGAAGAAGAGGAGAGGAGGAAGAAGAGGATGAAGGAGAAGAAGAGGAGGAAGAGGAAGAAGGAGAAGAAGAGGAGGAGGAGGAAGAATAGGAAGAAGAAGAGGCGGAGGAAGAAGAGGAAGAGGACAAGGAGGAAGAGGAAGAAGAAGATGAGGAAGGGGAGGAGGAAGAGGAGGAGGAAGAAGGAGAAGAAGAGGAAGAAGAAGAAGCGGAGGAAGAGGAAGAGGAAGAAAAGGAGGAAGAGGAAGAAGAAGATGAGGAAGGGGAGGAGGAGAAGAAAGAGGAAGAAGAAGAGGAGGAAGAAGAGGAGGAGGAGGAAGAAGAGGAAGAAGGAGAAGAAGAGGAGGAGGAAGATGAAGAGGAAGAGGAGGAGGAGGAGGAAGAGGAAGAAGACAAGGAGGAAGAGGAAGAAGAAGATGAGGAAGGGGAGGAGGAGGAAGAAGAGGAAGAAGAAGAAGGAGAGGAAGAGGAAGGAGAAGGAGAAGAAGAGGAAGAAAAAAAACAAAGGAAGAAGAAGAGGAAGAGAAAGAAGAGGATGAGGAAGAAGAGGAAGAGGAAGAAGACAAGGAGGAAGAGGAGGAGGAAGAGGAAGAAGATGAGGAAGAGGAGGAGGAGGAGGAAGAGGAAGGAGAAGAAGAGGAAGAAAAAAAAGAAGGAAGAAGAGGAAGAGGAAGAAGAGGATGAGGAAGAAGAGGAAGAGGAAGAAGACAAGGAGGAAGAGGAAGAAGAAGATGAGGAAGGGGAGGAGGAGGAGGAAGAGGAAGAAGATGAGGAAGAGGAGGAGGAAGAAGAGGAAGAAGAAGAAGGAGAAGAGGAAGAAAAAAAACGAAGGAAGAGGAAGAAGAGGATGAGGAAGAAGAGGAAGAGGAAGAAGACAAGGAGGAAGAGGAAGATGAGGAAGAGGAGGAGGAGGAAGAAGAGGAAGAAGGAGAATAAGAGGAAAAAGAAGAAGAGGGAGAAGGAGAAGAAGAGGAGGAAGAAGAGGAGGAGGAGGAAGAAGAGGAAGAGGAAGAAGGAGAGGAAGAAGAAGAAGAGGAGGAGGAAGAAGAAGAGGAGGAAGAAGAAGAGGAAGAAGAAGAAGAGGAAGAAAGAGAAGAAGAGGAAGAAGAAGAGGCGGAGGAAGAGGAAGAAGAGGAGGAGGAGGAAGAAGAGGAAGAAGAAGAGGAGATTGGGTCTGTTGTAGGGCTCTCTTTCGACTGTGCTCCTGCAGAGTGCAGGGGGCTGGACTAGATGACCTGCAAGGTCCCTTCCAACTCTGACATTCTATGATTCTATGACTTCACCACCATTGTGTATTTGTCTAGACCTCTTTTCACAAGGAAGGTTGGACCGCCCCAGGCTTTTACGTAGATATCTCGACAAACACCTGGGTTGTAACATTTCTTCCAAAAGCGTGCCTCTTAAGAATTGCATCAGGGCCTGGTCTCGCCTATCAGAAGTCGCACCGGGAGGGGCTCATTTCTCCAGGGGGCTCCGATGATCAAAGGCCTGCTTCTGGTTGCTTAATTAATTAATGACTGCACTTAAGAACACAACAACACAGGCCTTATCTGGCACATTTGCATTGTGATCATCAAATGCAGATCTTTCGCTACAGCTGGGAAAAGCGGCCACAATATCGAAAGGGCCAGAGCAAGTGACTGCCTAGAAGGATGTGGAAACAGCCCAGAGAGAGATCCACAATGACACGGAAGCGATTCAGAGGCAGTGTTCCCTCCAAGCTGAGTTAGTGTGAGCTAAAGGTAAAGGTAAAGGTTCCCTTGCTTGAAAGCCAGTCGAATCCGACTCTAGGGTTGCGGTGCTCATCTCCGTTTCAAAGCCGAAGAGCCAGCACTGTCCGAAGACGTTTCCGTGGTCATGTGGCTGGAATGACTAAACACCAAGGTGCACGGAGCGCTGTTACTTTCCCACCGAAGTGGTACCTATTTATCTACTTGCAATTTCTTGCTTTCGAACTGCTAGGTTGGCAGGAGCTGGAACTAGAGACAGGAGCTCACTCCGCCATGCAGCACCCTCGGGTCTCGAACTGCTGAACGACTGACCTTCCACAGCCTGCAGTTCAGCGTCTTAACCACTTGAGCCACCACAGTTCCTTGTAGGTATGAGCTAGCTCACCATTTTTTAGCCTCCGGCTCACACATTTTCGTCTTTGCTCAGGAAGGCTGGCTCCCGAGCAAACTAATTTATGCAGCAGCCAAATCGCCAGCTCGCAGCTTTACTGCCGGTAGCTCACAACGTAGAATTTTTGCTCACAAGACTCCACAGCTTAGAGGGAGCACTGTTCAGACTAAGGTAAACAGGGAGGGCGGATGCTGCTGGCCCAGGTGGGAAAGGTCTTTTGGCGGTTCTGGATGGAGCTCGGGCTCCGCTTTTGGTGAGCCTCTCGGAGACTGTCCCTACAGAAGAGGAGCCAATGGAGTATAAAGGTAAAGGTTCCCTTGCTCGAAAGCTGGTCAAATCCGACTCTAGGGTTGCGGTGCTCATCTCCGTTTCAAAGCCGAAGAGCCAGCGCTGTCCAAAGACATTTCCGTGGTCATGTGGCCGGCATGACTAAACACCAAGGCGCATGGAACACTGTTACCTTCCCACCGACGTGGTACCTATTTATCTACTTGCAATTTCTTGCTTTTGAACTGCTAGGTTGGCAGGAGCTGGAACTAGAGACGGGAGCTCACCCCGTCATGCGGCACTCACGGGTCTCGAACTGCTGAATTACTGACCTTCCACAGCCTGCAGTTCAGTGTCTTAACCACTTGAGCCACCGCAGCTCCTCCAATGGAGTATCCCTCCCCGCAAATGATCTCATTATCTGCACAAGGTATGGGCGGCTCCAGGTCCTCAGTGCGAAGCACGCTCTTTCAGTAAACTAAGTGGGAATTACTCCAGAGGAAACATGCACAGGATAGGACTGGTTGCTGTGAGAGCAGTGAAGGAAGAAGACAACGGCCTAGGTGTACCTTGGCCCAAATGCTGAGGTTCCGTGAACACACGATGCGGCCTCATACGGAATCATATTCAGGTAAGGTTACTGTGCTAGTCTGCAGCAGCAGAGCAAAGTTTTGAGCCCAGAGTGGCAACTTGAAGGCCAGCAAAGTTTTATTCTGGGCATAACCTTTCGTGTGCATGCGCATGAAAACTTATACCTTGAAAAAAAAAAATTGGCTTTACAGGTGCCCCTGAGATGGGATGTGAAGGCCCAAGAAAGGACCGGAAAAAATTGGGGGGGGGGGAACATATTTCCCCCCATTTTTCTCCTGAAGCCTTTTTTTCCCCCCGAAAAATTGGAAAAATTAAAAAAAGAAAAAAAAGAAATTGATTATGGAACGTGATAATGGCAGACACAACAGAGTAGCTGCAGAAGCAGAGACTGAAACTGATAATCAGTGTTCCCTCTAAGATGAGTGAGTGTGAGCCAGCTCACGGTTCTTTAGCCTCCGGCTCACAGATTTTTGTCTTTGTTCAGGAAGGGAGGGCTCCAGACCAAACTGATTTATGCAGCAGCCCAATCGCTCGCTCACAACTTTAATGCCAGGAGCTCACAGAGTAGAATTTTTGCTCACAAGACTCCACCGCTTAGAGGGAACATTGCAATTACAGCTCAGAAAATGATTCTGATTAAATTTCACGCCCATTCTTTCAAACTTAGTCCCACACTCCCTTCTATACACTTCCCCCCTCTTCAGTTCTTTTTACCCGAATGGGTTTTTTATTTTTATTTAATACTGTGGAGAGGAAATATGAATAATTGTTACTCCTGGATTTTTAAAAATTGCTTTGTTGAGGTTTTTTTGTCTGTTCCACATAAACTACTAAACAGTTCAGAAGAAGGAAGAAGAGAAGAGTTTGGATTTATACCCCGCCCTTCACTACCCAAAGGCGTCTCAGAGCAGCTTAGAAAATCCTTTCCCTTCCCCTCCCCACAACAGACACCCTGTGAGGTAGGTGGGGCTGAGAGAGCTCTTTCAAGGACTGCCCTTGAGAGAACAGCTCTGAGAGAACTTGTGACTGACCCAAGGTCACACCAGCAGCTGCAAGTGGAGGCGTGGGGAATCAAACCCGGCTCTCCCAGATTAGAGTCCATGCTCCTAACCATTACACCAAAAGATTGTTGCTCCATTTGTTTCAATTACAAATAAAATATTACAAAATAAGTAAATTCTGTTTGTAATAATTGTTTGGATACACTATATTTTTAATATGCTAGTTGTGATAATTTAATGCCAAGTAAAATTGTCCATACTCATATCTTATGTTACTTAAGTAACAGAATGACTTTCAATCTGGAAAAGAAAAAAGAAGTGCTAATGTAGCATTTTTTTTTCAATTTTTCCAAAATTTTCCGGGTTTTTTCTGGAAAAAAACCAGGGAAAAAACAGGTTTTTTCCGAGCTTCAAAATTTCCGGAAATTTTACACCTCTTCTCAGACTTTGTTCTTATACTGAATCAGACTTTCTGATCCATCAAGGTCAGTCTTATCTACTCTGACTGGCAGCAGCTCTCCAGGGTCTCAGGCGGAGGTCTTTCCCATCACCTACTGCCTGGTCCTTTTTAACTGGAGATGCCACCAGGGATTGAACCTGGGACCTTCTGCATGCCAAGCAGAGGCTCTGCCACTGAGCCACGGCCCCTCTTTACAGCTCTCCAGAGTCCCAGGTAGAGGTCTTTCCCATCCCCTCCTGCCTGGTCCTTTTTAACAGGAGATGCTGAGGACTGAACCTGGGACCTTCTGCATGCCAAGCAGAGGCTCTACCACTGAGCCTCGGCCCCACTTTACAGCTCTCGGGGGTCTCAGGCAGGGGTCTTTCACATCACCTGCTGCCAGATCCTCTAACCAGAGCTGCTGGAGATTGTACCTGCGACCTTGTGCGTGCCAAGCAGATGCTCTGCCACTGAGCCACGGCCCCTCCCTGGAGCCCCCCCCAGTATTTGCAAGCATCTGCACGTCACTCGGAAGACAGGAGGTCCCAGCATGATGTGGACCGTGGGGCCACGAAGAGTCGGACTCGACTGTGCGACTCCACGACAACAACATAAGCAGGCCACCGTCCCTAAATGCAGCTTGCAGTTGGAAGTAGAGCGACATTCCCGGCTGTGGCCCTCTCCTTGGCTCAAGGCATTCGTTTCACTGCCCAAAGGCCACCCTGTGGCAGATCAAAGATTTGAACCTGAACCCGACAGATACCGAGGCCCTGGCAGTCCGGGTCTGAGGGCAGAAAGTCCCCAAAGAGAGAGGTTCCAGCATGGTCAGCCCCCAAGCCCACCCCAGGGTCCCCCCCACCCCGATAGCCTCTTCCAAATCCGACCCCCTTTCCAGGGTACCTTCTTGATCTCGCGGAAGCTGCCCACTTCCACGCAGGTCAGGCCGGGGACGTGCAGCTGGCCGCTTCCATCGGGGTTTAGCTTGATGTCCAGTTTCTCTTGGGGGTCTTTGGCCAGGAGATCCCTGTAGAGGGAGAGCGAAAGGAGAGGCACCGGAACTCAGATCTGACTCCCTCCCCCACCAATGCTCCCTCTAAGCCGTGGGGTTTCGTGAGCAAAAATTCTCCTTTGTGAGCTCTAGGGTTGCCATGCTCATCTCAATTTTTAAGCCGAAGAGCCAGTGCTGTCCGAAGATGTTTTCCATGGTCATGTGGTCAGGATGACTAGATGCCGAGGGAGGACATGGCAATACTCCCTCTAAGCTGTGGAGTCTTGCGAGCAAAAATTCTACTTTGTGAGCTGCTGGCATTAAAGTTGTGAGCGAGCAATTTGGCTGCTGCATAAATTAGTTTGCTCTGGAGCCATGTCCTTCCTGAGCTGAGTCAAAAATGTGTGAACTAGAGGCTAAAAAACCTGTGAGCTAACTCACACTAACTCAGCTTAGAGGGAACACTGTCCCCCACCCTACAGAACAAACCATGTCTGCGTGGGCGGGGGGGGGGGAAACGGGTCTGAAACTTCCAGGGGTTATTATTTATTATTATTATTTATTAGTCTTATGAATCACCCACCCTGCCAAGCAGGCTCTGGGAGATTTATAACCTCGTAAAGTATTTAAAAAATACAATTAATGCATAATTAAAAACACCAACAGAACAGTAAGGTAAAGGTAAAGGTTCCCTTGCTCAAAAGTCAGTCGAATCCGACTCTAGGGTTGCGGTGCTCATCTCCGTTTCAAAGCCGAAGAGCCAGCACTGTCCGAAGACGTTTCCGTGGTCATGTGGCCGGCATGACTAAACACCAAGGTGCACGGAACGCTGTTCCCTTCCCACCAAAGTGGTACCTATTTAACTACTTGCAATTTCTTGCTTTCGAACTGCTAGGTTGGCAGGAGCTGGAACTAGAGATGGGAGCTCACTCCGTCATGCGGCACTCTCAGGTCTCGAACTGCTGAACTACTGATTTTCCACAGCCTGCAGTTCAGCGTCTTAACCACTTGAGCCACCGCAGCTCCCTAGGTAAAGGTAAAGGTAAAGGTTCCCTTGCTCGAAAGCCAGTCGAATCCGACTCTAGGGTTGCGGTGCTCATCTCCGTTTCAAAGCCGAAGAGCCAGCGCTGTCCGAAGACATTTCCGTGGTCATGTGGCCGGCATGACTAAACACCAAGGTGCACGGAGCGCTGTTACCTTCCCACCGAAGTGGTACCTATTTATCTACTTGCAATTTCTTGCTTTCGAACTGCTAGGTTGGCAGGAGCTGGAACTAGAGACAGGAGCTCACCCCGTCATGCGGCACCCGGGTCTCGAACTGCTGAACTACTACAACCTATCCAAGATACCCTGCTGGGAGTTTGCCAACGTTCTGGCACTCAAGTCCAAAACTATAGATTCAGGGGGTGTAGCCGTGTTGGTCTGAAGCAGCCGAACAAAGTTCGAGTCCCGTGGCACCTTTAAGACCAGCAAAGTTTAATTCTGGGCATAAGCTTTCGTGTACTCGCACACCTCCTCAGTGACATCGAAACCAGACTTCGGCTGCCATCACACAGACAAAATAATCCACTTTCAATCCACTTTCCAACTGGATTTTTATCGTGTGAACTGGCAAAACACAATTCAAAAGTGGACTGAAGGTTTAGTCTGTGTGATTGCAGACTTGCTCAACCACGACCTATAGGCAGAGGGCGGGCGTTGCCGGGAAGGGCTAATTAGAGAGTCAAGATGCATAAGTAACTGAGCGATAAGTAGAGCTGAGATTGAATTAAGGCCGTTTGTAAAACCTGTGAATAGCAGCCAATTAGCATACAGCATGATGAAGGAGTTTGCAAACAGATGCCAGAACTGAATGAGGGCTTCTTATCTCACTACACATACTAACGCCATTCAGTCATCGCATCTGTTTGTAAGATCAGGACTCATTCCGCAAAAGCAGTTGTTCCGCCCTTGGTCTCCTGCCCCACCCCGCCCTGTCCCCCTATCCCCCATTGTACTGCCCAATTTCCCACTGTTTGCAGCACGGCCGCATTTTGACCTTGCATCTCCTCCCGATGCGTCTTAAGAACATAAGAGAAGCCAATGTTGGATCAGGCCCATGGCCCATCCAGTCCAATACTCTGTCACACAGGGGCCAAAAATACCAGATGCCATCAGGAGGTCCAGCAGTGGGGCCAGGACACTAGAAGCCCCCCCACTGTTGCCCCCCAAGCACCAAGAATAGAGGGCATCCCCTGCCCCAGCCTGAGAGTTCCTATCTATACCTTGTGGCTCATAGCCACTGATGGACTTCTGCTCCAGATGTTTATCTACATAAGAACATAAGAGAAGCCAATGTTGAATCAGGCCAATGGCCCATCTAGTCCAACACTCTGTCACACAGCAGCCAAAATATACCAGGTACCATCAGGAGATCCAGCAGTGGGGCCAGGACACTAGAAGCCCTCCCACTATTGGTCCCCCCCAGCACCAAGCATAGAGTGCATCACCTGCCCCAGACTTAGAATTCCCATCTATAACCTGTGGCTAACAGCCACTGATGGACTTCTGCTCCATATGTTTATCTAATTCCCTCTTGAAGCCGTCCATGCTTGTAGCCACCACCACCTCCTGTGGCAGTGAACTCCATGTGTTAATCACTCTTTGGGTGAAGGAGTACTTCCTTTTATCCATTCTAACCCGACCGCTCAGCAATTTCATGGCATTCCCACGAGTTCTTGTGTTGTGAGAAAGAGAGGTAAGTACTTCTTTCTCGACCTGCTCTATCCCAGGCATAATCTTATAAACCTCGATCATGTCACCCCTCTGCCGTCGTTTCTCCATGCTAAAGAGCCCCAAGTGTTTTAACCTTTCTTCATAGGGAAAGTGTTCCAACCGCTTTATCATCCTAGTTGCCCTTCTCTGCACTTTTTCCAAAGCCATAATATCCTTTTTAAGGGGTGGTGACCAGAACTGTACACAGTACTCCAAATGAGGTCGTACCATCGATTTATCCTGCTTGATCCTGCTTTTGCGGAATCAGTTCGTTTTGCTCTTAAAAATGCCACTGGACTCGAACTTTGTTCCCAAGATATAGAGTTTGTGCTGCATAGTGATGTTGGGGGGGGGAGGAAGCTCTCAAGTCCAGTCTCCATTGGGTGATATTAACCACTATAACAGTAAGAGTAGAAAAGAGCCAGAGTCCCAGCAGCGTCTTAAAGACGAACAAGATTTGTGGCCGGGGAGGAGCTTGTGTGAGTCACTGCAGTCCCTTCTTCAGAATTCCGTTAGTCTTGAGGTGCTATTGGACCCTTGCTCTTTTCTACTGCTACAGGCAGACTAATGCGGCTACCTGTCTTGACCTAGAATAGTAACAGTGTGCCATCAAGTCTCCATTGACCCACGACAACCCCAGGACCATGGAGGTTTTCAAGGCACGAGAAGAACAGAAGTGGTTCGCCAGTGCCTGCCTCTCTGTAGCAACCCGGGACTTCCTTGGTGGTCTCCCATCCATCCAAGTACGGACCAGGGCCTCCCCTGCGTAGCTTCTGAGATCTGACAAGACAGGGCTAGCCAGCGTTATTCAGAGTCTGCTGCATTAACTGCTTTCAGCCACCTCCAGCCCTGATGCTGATTCTGCAGATGCATTCAGATTCAGTACAGAAAGGAGAATCTTTGAGCTGAAAGGAACCGTGATTTTTGCTTTTTGTCTCTCTGCAAGGCGTGTGAAGAAAGACAGGCTGCTGCCGTCCTTCCTTTCGATGATACTGAATCTGTGCGCCTCTAGCAAAAGATTCTCTGTATCAGCTCACTATAGATGCTGACGTGAAGGGAGGTCTTTGAAAGACGAGTTCGTCCTCTGAGTTGCTTCTCCTTTTAACCCTTCCCTGTGAGAAGAGGCTGGCTGTAAGAGCAGGCTAGATTTTAACTTTTCACAGAAAGTTTTCTCTCTTTGCTGTCCATAGAATCATAGAGCCGGAAGGGACCTCCAGGGTCATCTAGTCCAACCCCCTGCACAAGGCAGGAAATTCACAAATACCTCCCCATACCCCCCGTGACCCCTGTTCCACGCCCAGAAGATGACAAAAAACCTCCAGGATCACTGGCCAAACTGGCCTGGAGAAAAATGGCTTCCTGACCCCAAAGTGGCGATCGGCATTTTCCTGGGCGTGTAAGAAAGGGCCACAGGAACTGAGAACTGAGGCAACCAGGCCCGTAGCCAGGATATTTCAATTCAGGGGGCCTTTAAATAAGTCAGGGGGCACCCTGCACAGACACACACACCCCAGGGAGCACCACAAATAAAATAAAAAATTGGAAGTTGAGGGGCCTGGGCTGGATGGAAAGTCAGGGGGCCTTGGCAGTGAGTCGGGGGGCGGGCCCCGAGATGCCCCGCTGTAGCTATGGGTCTGGAGACAACCCTTCCTGCCCTCCCTCTCATGATCTGCCTAAGCTCACAGAATCAGCATGGCTATCAGATGGCCATCCAGCCTCTGCTTAGAAACCTCCATGAAGGACACCCTCTAATGCACCGCTGTTCATGCAAGAAGCGGGTTGACCGGTGCAAATGCTACTGAAAGGGTGGAGAGAGCGCCTTTGTGCTAATGGTTATGAAATTCATTGGCCCAGAATAAAACGTCTGAGGTGTGAGAAATAATTCCCACAGCCTGGAGAAAGCCTACAGCGTCCCCAAAGCTTTTCCCCTCTGGCCAGGAGCCAGAAGGAGTGTTGGAGAGGTGCTAATCTGCATAGAGTGACCCAAAAAAGATTTCTGATCTGGGGTGAAGACAGAGGCCGATTCTGCATTGGCTCTTCCCTCTGTTGTTTTACAAAACCCACATTGGGACAGAAATTCCCTTCTACTTCGCAGGCTGCTTTCACTTCCTTTGATCATTGGATTTTATGGTAGCCTCCGCACTCCAGGCCGCTCTCGCTTCTTTTGATCATCGGATTTTATGGCACCTTCTGCATAGATCTATAGCCATTTTATGGCCATTCAGGGGTGGCTTTGCAGTCAGTACGGCATTGCCCCCCCGAGGTATCTGAATGTGGTTTTGAGCTGCACTGTTTCCCAGCTGAGAAAATGTGGGGCAAATCCTAGATGCAGACTCACCCACTAGACCTTAAATCCTGGTTCAAGCCTGTCCCCGAACTTACATTCTACACCACACTCGAGTTCGCCGCTGTTATTATCTCGGGGTATTTTTTTTTGTTTCCACGTTACACTGAGGTCATCCTGGTTTCGCCCCACCCTTGTCCCGGGATAAACGGGTGCTGTTATAACCAGGGATAAAGGCAAGGTATTGTGTTGCTAGCTGAACTCTTGATAAAACCAGGGATGAGAGCCAAGCGCGGAAAGGACCAGCTGCAAGGGGTGGGTGCCCTGAATGTGGTGCTACGGCGAAAGCGTCTAAGGAGGCAGCGGGTGCATTCGGGGGGGTCCCCTCTCACCTGATGGCCTCGTTGTAGATCTCCACCATGCTGAGGCTGACGGTGAACTTCCAGGCCTCCTCCTTGGCCTCCATCTCCCGGTAGAGGGCCTGCAGAGCTCGCTGGTTGATCCCGGGGTTGCCAGCGACGCCCTGGAAGCGGACAGAAGGGAGAGGCCCTGAGATCTCAGTCTCAAGTGGAAGCTGGCAGTGGGGGAGCCGGGCCTGGTGGGGAGATGGGACTCGGGCGAGAAACCTGACCGCCTTCTTTCCCAGCAAAGCTGCCTTGGATCACAGCGTAGTGGTTAAGTGCGTGGACTTTAATTTGGGAGAACCGGGTTTGATTCCCCACTCCTCCATTTGCAGCTGCTGGATGACCTTGGGCAAGCCATAGTTCTGTCAGGGCTGTTCTCTCAAGGGCAGTTCTGGAAAGAGCTTTCTCAGCCCCACCTAACTCACAGGGTGTCTGCTGTGGGGAGGGGAAGGGAAAGGAGATTGAGAGCCGCTCTGAGGAGACTCCAAGTGAAGGGCAGGGTAGAAACCCAATCTCTTCTTTCTCTCCTTCTCTCTTCCCCCACTGCCCATTTTCCACCATTCCTCGTTCCCAGCATGTAAACCCCACAAGTTCTCTACTGCATCTCCAGGTCATGCGCAGCGTCTGGCGCAACACAAATGAGAAATGTAGAAGTGGGCAATGGGGGGGGGGGGCAGCAGGGCCAGTTTGGTTTGGTGGTTAAGTGCGCAGACTCTAATCTGGGAGAACTGGGTTTGATTCCCCACTCCTCCACTTGCACCTGCTGGATGACCTTGGGCAAGCCGTAGTTCTGACAAGAGCTGTCCTTGAAAAAGTGCAGTTTCTGTCAGAGCTCTCTCGGCCCCGCCTTCCTCACAGGGTGTCTGTTGTGGGGAGGAGAAGGGGAAGGAGTTTGTACGCTGCTCTGAGACTCTGAGTGAGGGATGTGGTATAAATCCAATCTCCTCCTCCTCCTCCTCCTCCTCCTCCTCCTCCTCCCCAGGGCACAAGTACTCCAAATCAGCCTAAGGTAAAGGTTTCCCTTGCTCAAAAGCCAGTTGAATCCGACTCTAGGGGTGCGGGTGCTCATCTCTGTTTCCAAGCTGAAGAGCCAGCACTGTCCGAAGATGTCTCTGTGGTCATGTGGCCGGCATGACTAGACGATGAGGCGCACGGAATGCTGTTACCTTCCCACCAAAGTGGTACCTATTTATTTACTCGCAATTTCTTGCTTTCGAACTGCTAGGTTGGCAGGAGCTGGGGCCAGAGACGGGAGCTCACTCCGTTATTCGGCACTCGAGTCTCGAACTGCCAAACTACGGACTTTCCGGTCTGCGGTGCAGCGTCTTATTCACTGAGCCACTGCAGCCCATCCAAATCAGCCTGCTGGGTGCAAAACCAGCTTCGAGGCCACCACAGACTCCCCCCGGCTATGAACTCAGAAGAGCTACTGCCAGCCGCTTCATTGCAATGTGCCCTGCATGCTCAGTGGGTGTTCTGCGCAAGAGCAAAGAGGCCGTTCTACCAGCAAGGGCGACGGCAGCAGAGCACCAGCCCCCTACCTCCATGGTGTAGGTCTTGCCGGAGCCCGTCTGTCCGTAGGCAAAGATGCAGACGTTGTAGCCGTTCAGGCAGGTCACGACGAGCGGCTCTATCTCCTGGAAGACCTGCGGAGGCAGACGAGGGGGGGGTTACAGAGCAAGGCCCCCTTCCCCTTCCTAGTCGCAGCAGTGAGGCCGTGAAGCAGGCGTGACCAGGCAGTGGCGTGGAGGCAAGCGGGACCGTTTGTGGCTGAAGAATGCGCCTGCCCACCATGCAGAGCCAGTTACCTGCTGCCGCGGCGCCCCCAGCTCTGGCCATTCCCGCTGGCGTCTGGCGTTCTTTCCTGCGTGGGCACCTAGGCATCAAGGAGGGGTCACAAAGCAGCCGGGGGCCAGATCCACCCCAAGAGGATGCCCAACTTGCAAGTGGGAGGGGAGGCGCCCACAAGAAGACCCGTTCCAAAAGATGAGCTGGCCCACCTGCCCTGGCACTGGAGGCCCGTGGCACAGGGACAATCCTGCAGGCCCCTGCACGGCTGGTCGAGAACACGCCTTTGACAAGGAGGACTCGGCTGTCTGAACAATGGCCCAAGTTTGCCATCTGGCACTGCAATGTTCCCTCTAAGCTGTGGAGTCTTGCGAGCAAAAATTCTACTTTGTGAGCTACTGGCATGAAAGGTGTGATCGAGCAATTTGGTTACTGCATAAACCAGTTTGCTCTGGAGCCCTCCTTCCTGGGCGAAGGCAAAAAGGTGCGAGCTGGAGGCTAGAAAACTGTGAGCAGGCTCACACCAACTCGGCTTAGAGGGAACACTGCCGGTGAGGTCGGTGGGGCTGAGAGAGCTCTGAGAGAATTGCCCTTTCAAGGACAGCTCTTGTCAGAACTACGGCTTGCCCAAGGTCATCCAGCCAGGTGCAAGTGGAGGAGTGGGGGAATCGAACCCGGTTCTCCCAGATCAGAGCCCGCGCACTTCACCACCACACCAAACTGGCTCTCAAAAGGCAGAGGGGCACTTTTGAGTGGACAAATGGCTGGCAGGGAAAGAGTTTAAAAACCTTCCCCCTTTCTGCCTCCCCAGCTCAGGATCCCGTCCTTCCTCCAGTGATTTGGGAGGGGCGTATGTGTATAAAAGCATCACCGAATAAGGACGCCAGCCTCCAAGTGGGACCTGGGGATCCCCTGGAATTACAGCTCATCTCCAGACTACACAGATCCCTAGAGAAAAGGGGTGCTTTGGAGGGAGGGACTCCATGGCGTTGTACCCCACTGAGGTCCCTGTCCTCCCCAGGCTCCAACCCCAAATCTCCAGGCATTCCCCAGTTTGGAACTGGTAATCCTGCCACCAAAGGGCACACAGGTGACTGGCAGTCTGACCTGCGTGTTCCAGAGCACCCCTCTTTCCGGTGTGCCCCCGGGAGAACACCCATCGTTGAACACCCCTGTGCCCCCCAAAACTCTGCTGCTCCCTACCGGCCACCTTAGACCAGCCCCCTCTGGAAGGCTCCCTCGCTGCCCCTTCCCCACTCTCGGGGCAGGGGGCCACTGCCACGGACTGAGCGTGTGGGGGGAGCCCTCACCTCTTCCTGGGTGGCCTGCGGCAGGAAGACCTTGTCCAGCTTGAAGGAGCGCTCCTTGCCCTTGTAGAAGGCCGTCACGCAGCCGTTGTCCGCCGGGTCGGCGTCCACCGTGGCGCCCGCCTCCCCCTCCTGCTGGTCAGCGCCGGTCAGTGGCTTCAAGCGGCACAGCACCCGGATGTTTCCTGCAGCAGGGAGAGGGGAGGAGGAGATGGAACACCCGCCACCGGGAACCCGGGTTCCAATCCCCACTAAGCCATGAAGCTCTCTGAGTAGTCTCTCTCTCATCCCGGCCTACCTCGCAGGGCTGTTGTGAGAACAAAATGCAGTAGGGGAGAACTAGGTTCGCAGCCCTGAATTGCTGTGTGTGTGTGCGTGCATGTGTCAGAAGTGCTGTCAAGTGTCAAGAAAAAGTGCAGAGAAGGGGGCAACTAGAATGATAAAAGGGTTGGAACACCTTCCCTATGAAGAAAGGTTAAAACGCTTGGGGCTCTTTAGCTTGGAGAAACGACGGCCGAGGGGTGACATGATCGAGGTTTATAAGATTATGAATGGGATTGAGCAGGTTGAGAAAGAAGTACTTTTCTCCCTTTCTCACAATACGAGAACTTGTGGGCACTCCATGAAATTGCTGAGCAGTCGGGTTAGAACGGATAAAAGGAAGTACTTCTTCACCCAAAGAGTGATTAACATATGGAATTCACTGCCACAGGAGGTGGTGGCAGCTACAAGCATGGACGGCTCCAAGAGGGAATTAGATAAACATATGGAGCAGAAGTCCATCAGTGGCTCAAAAGCAAGAAATTGCAAGTAGATAAATAGGTACCACTTTGGTGGGAAGGTAACAGCGTTCCGTGCACCTTGGTGTTTAGTCATGCTGGCCACATGACCACAGAAACATCTTCGGACAGCGCTGGCTCTTCGGCTTTGTAACGGAGATGAGCACCGCAACCCTAGAGTCGGATTCGACTGGCTTTCGAGCAAGGGAACCTTTACCTTTTATAGATGGGAACTCTCAGTCTGGGGCAGGTGATGCACTCTATTCTTGGTGCTGGGGGGGCAGCAGTGGGTGGGCTTCTGGTGTCCTGGCCCCACTGCTGGACCTCCTGATGGCCCCTGGTATATTTTGGCCGCTGTGTGACAGAGTGTTGGACTGGATGGGCCATTGGCCTGATTCAACATTGGCTTCTCTTATGTTCTTATGTTCTTATGTTCCGACTTCTGGAGACCCGATGAATTGAACGTCCTTCAAACTGTCCTCTCGATAACAGCCTTGCTCAGGTTTTACAGACTGAGGGACATGGGCTTCCTTGATGGAATCCGCCCATCTCCTGCTAGGTCTTTTCTTCCTTAGTGCCATGGAGGCCAGAATAAACGTGGGTAGACGGTGGAGGGGGTGGGGCTCTCCTTCTCTGGAGGTTTTCAAACAGAGGCTAGGTGGCCCCATCTGACAGCCACGCGGATTCGGTGAACTCAGGCAGATCACGAGAAGGGAGGGCAGGAAGGGCTGCCCCAGTGCTTAGTTCTCATGGCCCTTTTTTTTACACGCCCCGGGAAAGGCTGATTAAAACGTTAGGGTCAGGAAGCAACTTTTCTCCAGGCCAGTTTGGCTGGAGATCCTGGAGGGTTTTGGTCATCTTCTGGGCGTGGAACAGGAGTCACTGCGGGGGGAGGGACGTATTTGTGAATGTCTTGCCTTGTGCAGCGGGTTGGACTAGATGACCCTGGAGGTCCCGTCCAACTCTATGATTCTAGGCAGGCAGAAATTGCTGTAGGGTGACCCACATAGCTTGCCCCCCCCCTCCTGTTGTGGGTTTGGGCTATGCAGGTCCTGTATGGGTTAGAGGAGTCCCGTTCCCACTGGCACCACGATAACCCTGCCTGGAAACCCAAAACTCAAAGGGGGCCAAGAACATAAGAGAAGCCCGTGTTGGATCAGGCCAACGGCCCATCCAGTCCAACACTCTGTGTCACACAGTGGCCAAAAATGCCAGGTGCCATCAGGAGGTCCAGCAGTGGGGCCGGGACACCAGAAGCCGCCCCAGCACCAAGATTACGGAGCATCCCTTGCCCCAGACTGATAGTTCCTAATCTATACCTTGTGGCTAATAGCCCCTGATGGACCTCTGATCCATATGTTTATCCAATTCCCTCTTGAAGCAGTCCATGATTGTAGCCGCCACCATCTCCTGTGGCGGTGTGGCACCTCCAAGGCCCAGGGTCAAGGGATTTTGCCACCCCAAGCAAGGGACACATGTCCCTTTCAGTGCTGTGCCATGGGTAGCACAGGCACAAGGGGAGGGGGATGCCCATCCCCTGCCACTCTTGACACCCCTGGGGCCCACCGAAAGCCCTGCCTGGCCAGCCTCATTGCACCGCCCTGAACAATCCCTCAGGCATAGCCCTGAAGGCGACCCCTTGAGGGTGGGCTTGCCCTGAGGTCAGATGAAGACAGCAAGGGGGGGGGTCACCTCACCTGAAGGCACTGGGGGAAAGGGATACGCTGTGTGTGGGGGGGCTTGTTTCCCCTGCCGCCTGCCAGGAAGGAACTCTGCACCAGTTGCCCAAAAACTGCAGGCCCAAACGGAAGGGCAAAAGACTGGTTTAAGAGATGCCCGGCTGACCACTGGCTGACGGTTGCCAACTCTGGGTTAGGAAATTCCTGGAGATTGGGGGGGGTGCAGCCCGAAGAGGGTGGAGTTTGGGGTGGAGTACAGTGCCACGGAGCCCACCCTCCAAAGTGGCCGTTTTTCTCCAGGGGAACGGATCTGTGTCGTCCGGAGATCCATTTTAATTCTGGGGGTTCTCCAGACCTCACCTGGAGGTTGTAGCAACCCAAGCTGCAGTGTCAGGAGAGTCAAGCAACGAATAAATTATACACTGCAAGAAACTTTGGTAAATTAACGTGTTCTGTTTATAACTGTCAATCTATAAAGCGCATTGTGTGCTATTATAACATCCTATACAGGTATGCATATTCAGTACATTCGGTATACCAATAACACTCCATTCATTCAGTTTAACAACCACCAGTCAATTTTGCATCTGTATTTTAAATGTCAAGCCCCCAACAGGAGTTTCCAGAATTACAACCCCACTTCGACTTGCATGAAGTCTTCCAAGAAGGGGGGTGGGGGAAGCTGTCATTTATAGTTGCGTTGATGCTTATTGCCAGTCCTACAAAAGACACGTCGTGCGGCTAAAATTCACAGACGGAGTGCTCCTGTCATTCCCAAGGATGCATGCTGAAATGTTATACTGAATGTATTAAATATAGATACCTGATATGAATTAGTTGCTGTAGATTTTCCGGGCTGTCCGGCCGTGGTCTTGGCATTGTAGGACCTGACGTTTCGCCAGTAACCGTGACTGGCATCCTCAGAGGTATAACACAGGAAGATGGAGCACTCTCTGTGTCAAGGTGAGCAGAAGAATGGCAGGCAGGTGATTTATATCTATTTTTCTGCTCAACTCGACACAGAGAGCGCTCCATCTTTCTGTGTTATACCTCTGAGGATGCCAGTCACAGCTTCTGGCAAAACGTCAGGTCCCACAATGCCAAGACCACGGCCAGACAGCCCGGGAAATCTACAACAACTAACGAACTCCGGCCGTGAAAGCCTTCGACAACAAAGCTGACAAGAATGTTATAATAGCACACGATGCACTTTACAGGATGATAGTTATCAACAGAGCGCATTAATTTACAGAAGTCGTTTCTTGCACTGTGTACTTATTCGTTACTTGACTCACCTGGAGGTTGGCAACTGTAGCTGGCCTCGGCGCTCATCTGGCCAAAAGCCGAGCCGGAAATTAAAAAGCAGGTGAAGCGGAGGAGGGAGGGGGGACAGATCGTGGCAGAGATAACCGATTCCATCAGGGAAGGGTGGCAAGTGAGCGGCGGAGGAAAGGCGTGGACGAGAGAGTGCCAAACATGTGGGGATCGGGGAGTGAGAGCTACCAGGCTCGGCCACGTGGCCCTCAGAGGGAGCAGGCAGCAGCAATGCTGAGCTGGGAGTGGAGGAATCAGGAATCGCTGGCCCTGGAGGGCTGCCATCAAGAGGACATTTGATCTGCCTGCTGCACATCATTATCCTGCCGTCGCAGTCATATTGTCTACCGACGCAGCATCTTTTTTCTGCATTGCGTATCGTGCCGAATGGGCCATGCTTGCTCAGACTTCTCTCATCCTAGCCAAGGTAACCTTGATTTGGGAGGGCAGCCGTGTACGTATCTGAAGAAGTGTGCCTGCACATAAAAGCTGATGCCCAGAATTAAACTTGGTTGGTCTTGGCACCTCCCCTGGATTCGAACCTCGGTTTATAGTTTCAGGCGGGTTGCTGTGTTGGTCTGAAGCAGCAGAACAAAGATTGAGTCCCATGGGGGCACCTTGAAGACCAGCAAAGTTTAATTCTGGGTATAAGATTTCGTGTGCATGCAAAAGTTATACCCAGAATTAAACTTTGTTGGTCTTAAAGGTGCCTGATGGGACTCGAACTTTGCTTAATAAGAACATAAGAGAAGCCAGTGTTGGATCAGGCCAACGGCCCCTCCAGTCCAACACTCTCTGTGTCACACAGTGGCCAAAAATACCAGGTGCCATCAAGAGGTCCAGCAGTGGGGCCAGGACATGAGAAGCCCCTCCCACTGTTGACCCACCCCCAGCGCCAAGAAGACAGAGCCTCACTTGCCCCAGAGTCCCTATCTATGTCTTGTGGCTACTAGGGGCCACTGATGGACTTCTGCTCCAGATGTTTATCCAATTCCCTCTTGAAGCTGCCCATGCTTGTAGCTGCCACCACCTCCTGGGGCAGTGAGTTCCATGTGTCAATCACTCTTTGGGTGAAGAAGGACTTTCTGCCATGTTGGTGAGCAGAACAAAGTTTGAGTACGGTGGCACCTTGAAGACCAACAAAATTTAATTCTGGACAGGAGCTTTCGTGTGCACGGTCTTAAAGGTGCCACTGGACTCCTTTGTTTTATAGTAACACTGTGTATCGGTGGTGGAAGGCTCTGTCAAGCTTACGGGGCCCCTGCAGGCTTTTCAGGGCAAGAGATGAACGGCAGTGGGTCGCCGTTGCCATCCTCTGCGCAGCCACCCTGGGATTCCTTGGAGGTCTCCCACTCAAATATCAACGCCGCTTTGCTTTCCTGCTCTGACAAGACCGGGCTCTCTTGGGCTACCCAGGTTAGACACCCTGCTTATTAGATTATTCCTACTGTTATCCGCCTCTTGCACGGCCCTCCTTTCTCACTCCGGCCTCCAGACCAATGTTCCCTCTAAGCTGTGTGGTCTTGCGAGCAAAAATTCTACTTTGTGAGCTCCTGGCATTATAGTTGTGAGCAAGCCATTTGGCTACTGCATAAATTAGTTTGCTCTGGAGCTGTCCTTCCGGAGCTAAGACAAAAATGTGTGAGCCGGAGGCTAAAGAGCTGTGAGCTAGCTCAAACTAACTCAGCTTAGAGGGAACAGTGCTCCAGACAGCTCATACAGACGGATGATAAGAACCATTCCTTCAACCAGCGGGCGAATGAGAAAGTCTGAGAAAAACCATCTGTAGCCGAGACTCCCGAGAAAACAGGGACAATGCAGCGGGGCCGGGCGGATCACAGGAATGCGACAGGACAGCCGGTCAACCGGGGAGCGGAACACGACATGTTGATGAAAGAACTCAGCCGAAAGGGCTCCCTGATGACGTTTAAAGCGGAAAGTGCCCGGGAGCAGGGTTACGGCTGAACCTCAAGAAGACAAGGGTGATGACCAGGAGGGGAATTGCACAACTTCAAAACGGAGGGTGAGATAATTGAAATGGTTCCAAGATTTCCCGTTCCTTGGCTCCACCATCAACCAAACGGGAGGCTTGCAACCAGATAAGATCTTTCAGGGTCGGGAGGAGACCAAGATAACCCATGCCTGTGGTATTCCCCTTCGCTATCTACGGGTGTGAAAGCTGGACAGTGGAGAACCCAGACAGAAATGTGGTGTCGGTGGAGGGTCTTACAGATACCGTGGACGGCCAAAAAAGTCACATCAGTGGGTTCTAGACCCCAACCAATCCTGAACTCTCTCTAGAAGCTGAAATGAGGCTAGGGTACTTTGGTCACATCCAAGGCTTCCTCTAAGCTGTCGAGTCCTGTGAGCAAAAATTCTACTTTGTGAGCTCCTGGCCATTAAAGTTGTGAGCGAGCGATTTGGCTACTGCATAACTTAGTTCGCTCTGGAGCCATCCCTTCCTGAGCTGGGACAAAAATGTGTGAGCTGGAGGCTAAGAAACTGTGAGCTAGCTCACACTCACTCAGCTTAGGTAAAGTAAAGGTAAAGGTTCCCTTGCTCGAAAGCCAGTCGAATCTGACTCTAGGGTTGCGGTGCTCATCTCCGTTTCAAAGCCGAAGAGCCAGCGCTGTCCGAGGACATTTCCGTGGTCATGTGGCCGGCATGACTAAACACCAAGGCGCACGGAACGCTGTTACCTTCCCACCAAAGTGGTACCTATTTATCTACTTGCAATTTCTTGCTTTCAAACTGCTAGGTTAGAGGTATTCCCCATTGTATGGGCGTATGGGCGTGAAAGTTGGACAGTGAAGAACGCAGACAGAAATGTGGTGTTGGAGGAGGGTTTTATGGATACTGTGGACTGCCAAAAAAGATGCAAGAACATAAGAGAAGCCCATGTTGGATCAGGCCAGTGGCCCATCCAGTCCAACACTCTGCTCTCACACAGTGGCCAAAAATACCAGGTGCCATCAGGAGGTCCAGCAGTGAGGCCAGGACACTAGAAGCCCCTCCCACTGTTGCCCCCCCAATCACCAAGAAGACAGAGCATCACTTAGAATATAAGAACATAAGAAAAGCCCATGTTGGATCGGGCCAACGGCCCATCCAGCCCAACACTCTGTGTCACACAGCGGCCAAAAACACCAGGTGCCATCAGGAGGTCCAGCAGTGGGGCCAGGACACTAAAAGCCCTCCCACTGTTGCCCCCCCCACAAGCACCAGGAATACAGAGCCTCCCTTGCCCCAGAGTCCCTATCTATGCCTTGTGGCTAATAGCCACTGATGGACCTCTGCTCCATATGCTTATCCAATTCCCTCTTGAAGCCATCCATGCTTGTAGCTGCCACCACCTCCTGTGGCAGTGAGTTCCATGTGGGTTCTAGATCCAACCAAGCCCGAACTCTCTAGAAGCTGAAATGAGGCTATGGTACTTTGGTGATGTCATGAGAAGGCCAGAAACAATAAAGCTAGGGAAAGTTGACGGCAGCAGGGGAAGAGGAAAGTTGGAGAGTGAAGAACGCAGACAGGAATGTGGTGTTGGAGGAGGGTTTTACGGATACCATGGACTGCCAAAAAAGGTGGACTGGCTCAGTCAGGCAAGACGGGGCCCATTTGCTCAGAGGAATTCTCACTCCCTAAGTTACACCGAAGCCCCCTGTGTCGCTGAGGAAGAAAAGCAAGAAAGGGAGGGGGGAACAAATCAGGGGAGGGGGGTTCAGGTGTGTCTCTCTGCATGTCCACCCAAGATGGGGGGCAGGGGGGCAACCTGTTTTGCTGAATGCAGCAGGGCCCAGGGGAGGAAGGAGGGGACAGGATTTCATACCCCAGACCCACCAAGTTTGGCCTTCAGTTGGGGGGGGCGGGGGAGCAACTGCTCTCCATTTGCCACTCTAGCAACAACCACCAAGCACTGTCCATTGCCAGCCAGTGAAGGAAGTGCCAGGCCACTCCACGAAATTGCTGAGCAGTCGAGTTAGAACTGATAAAAGGAAATACTTCTTCACCCAAAGAGTGATTAACATATGGAATTCACTGCCACAGGAGGTGGTGGCAGCTACAAGCATGGACAGTTTCAAGAGGGAATTAGATAAACATCTGGAGCAGAAGTCCATCAGTGGCTATTAGCCACAGGGTATAGATGGGAACTCTCAGTCTGGGGCAGGTGATGCACTCTATTCTTGGTTCTGGAGGGGGCAGCAGTGGGAGGGCTGCTGGTGTCCTGGCCCCACTGCTGGACCTCCTGATGGCACCTGGTATATTTTGGTCGCTGTGTGACAGAATGTTGGAATAGATGGGCCATTGGCCTGATCCAACAGTGGCTTCTCTTATGTTCTTATGTAGGCCAGCCCTCAGGGCACTGTTTTGGATGGATGCTGCTTAGTCTTTTGGAGCAGATACACATTTCATGATCGCTCGGAGACGGAAGTCTCTGGCCATGGCGCTGTGTCCCATACGGCGCCAGCCCTCCCCAGGCCACAGGAGACCACGTGCGGTTTCCCCTTCAAGTCGAGCATCGATTCATTCTCAGCCCCTCTGTTGGTCTCTCTGCCCCAGGGGTATTCCAGCCCTGCCCTCACACACCAGAAGGGATGGAGCATGCTTGCTCCTGAAAAGCAACCTTGGGGGCGGGGGGGGGGGGCAGAGGCTGATGGAAATTCAGTTGCTGTTGTTTAAGCATGGAGGAGATATATGCTGCAACTTTTGGGGGAGGGAGACAAACAGCCTCCAAAGGGGGCAAAAAAGTAGAGACAGGGCGGAACAGATCGGAGGCAGGAGTACCAGACACCAGAAGGCAGGAGGTGGGGCTTGAGTGGCCATCAGTGCAATATTGCCAGCACCTACTGGCTGGTGACTGTGATGTCCTACCCCATTTGCCTACAAACTGAACATGGTACCTTCAGCGTGGAGCAAATGACTTTTCACCAGGGCCACTACACTAAGAAGGGGATTTGAAGACAACTAATCAAGAGTTGCTGTAGATTTTCCGGGTTGTGCGGCCGTGGTCTTGGCATTGTAGGACCTGACGTTTCGCCAGGAGCTTTGACTGGCATCCTCAGAGGTATAACACAGAAAGATGGAGCACTCTCTGTGTCAAGGTGAGCAGAAAAATGGTAGGCAAGTAATTTATTTCTGCCCTGGAAGGTGGGGTAGGGCTGAGTCAATTATCTAGTGTAGTTCTCCAGGCTATGAACATGCTAATGGAGGCGCTTTCCTGAGGAGGATTCAAAGGAATCACGGATCAGATGGGAAAACTTATGAAAAAACACAACCTACAAACAGTATTCAGATCCGCCAGAAAAATACAACAGATGCTACGATTGGCAAAAGACAGAAGAGACCCCCTCACTTCTGCAGGAGTATACCGCATACCATGCAGTTGTGGACAAGTTTACATCGGGACCACACAGTGCAGCATTCAGACAAGAATAAAAGAACATGAAAGACACTGCAGACTTGGCCAACCTGAAAAATCAGCAGTGGCTGAACATAGCCTAACCCAAACAGGACACAGCATTTGATTCCAAGACACTGAAAGGCTGGACAACACTTCCAATTACCATGTCAGATTACACAGGGAAGCCATTGAAATTCATAAACACAATTTCAACAGGAAAGAAGAGAGTTTAAAAATAAATAGGGCATGGTTTCCTGTCCTGAAAAACACAAAATGCTCGACAGCTGGCAATAGCACTACAGATAAGATTAGAGTTTCAATAGCCATTCCACACACAAAAGAACCTCCTCAAACCTCCTCAGGAAAGCGCCTCCATTAGCATGTTAATAGCCTGGAGAACTACACTAGATAATTGACTCAGACCTACCCCACCTTCCAGGGTAGAAATAAATTACTTGCCTACCATTTTCTGCTCACTTTGACACAGAGAGTACTCCATCTGTCCGTGTTATACCTCTGAGGATGCCAGTCACAGCTACTGGCAAAACGTCAGGCCCTACAATGCCAAGACCACGGCCACACAACCTGGAAAATCTACAGCAACTAATGAACTCCGGCCGTGAAAGCCTTCAAACAACAACTAATCAAGAGTTGGATTATAAGGAAGGCTGAGTGCTGAAGAATAGATGCTTTCAAATTAGGGTGCAGGAGAAGACTGTTGAGAGTCCCTTGGACTGCAAGGAGATCGAATCAGTCAATCCTAGAGGAAATCAACCCTGACTGTTCCCTGGAAGGCCAGATCCTGAAGCGGAAGCTCAAATACTTTGGCCCCCAAATGAGAAGGGAGCACTCCCTGGAGAAGACCCTGATGCTGGGAAAGACTGAAGGTCAAAGAAGAAGGGGACGGCAAAGGATGAGATGGTCAGACAGTGTCATCGATGCAACAAACGTGAAATTAAGCAAACTTCGGAGGACGGCGGAAGACAGGAGGGCCTGGTGTGATGTGGTCCATGGGGTCACAGAGTCGGACTCGACTATGCGACTGAACAACAACAAAATCGAGACTCACTGCATGCACAGAAAGGCCCCCCCCCGGCACCTTTCAGCTCCAGCAGTTGGTCTTGGCATTTCTTGCGAAGCAGCGCCTCCCGCTGGAAGCGCCCTTGCAGCAACCGGTTGGCCTGCGAGGCCTCGTCCAGGGCCGAGGACATCTGGAGGGGTGAGACAGCCGGGCTGGGCAGGGAAGAGCCAAGGAATGCTGCTCCCCACAAGCTCCACCCCGAACCCTGTTCATCCTCAGACGGAGCAAAAGACAGACAGAACCCCCTTGGCGTGCATTTGTGGGGCAGCCACGCCCCTGGGCCTCCCTAAGGCCCTCTTCTCCCGCCCTTCCTTTCCATGCAAGCGTCCTGCCGCAGCAGGGGTGCCCCTCTTGGCTGCAACGCCAGAAAGGCCACCTCTTCGGCCTTGGCCACGGAGGAGGCGTGGGAGAGACGGGACCTCTGGAACCCAAGCCCAGGCCTGGCCTTTCGCCCCGGGTCTCACCTGCTGCCGGGCCTCACCGAGGGCGGCTTCGTAACAGTCGGCAAAGTTGCGCACCTGCCCACGCAGGCTGTGGTAGTCGGATTTCATGCCCCTGAGGAGGGGCTGGAGCACGTCCAGATGCTGGCGCACACCTGGAGGGAAGGGGGCAGAGGAAGAAGAGATTGGGTTTTATCCCCCACCCTTCACTCGGAGTCTCAGAGCAGCTTACGATCTCCTTTCCCTTCCCCTCCCCGCCACGGACAAACATCCTGTGAGGCAGGTGGGACCGAGAGAGCTCTGAGAGAACTGTGACTAGCCCAAGTTCACCCAGCTGGCTGTATGTGGAGGAGGAGTGGGAAACCACACTCATAAGAACATAAGAGAAGCCAATGTTGAATCAGGCCAATGGCCCCTCTAGTCCAACATTCTGTCACACAGTGGCCAAAATATACCAGGTGCCATCAGGAGGTCCAGCAGTGGGGCCAGGACACTAGAAGCCCTCCCACTGCTGCCCCCTCCAGCACCAAGAATAGAGTGCATCACCTGCCCCAGACTGAGAGTTCCCATCTATACCCTGTGGCTAAGAGCCACTGATGGACTTCTGCTCCATATGTTCATCTAATTCTCTCTTCAAACTGTCCATGCTTCTAGCTGCCACCACCTCCTGTGGCAGTGAGTTCCATATGTTAATCACTCTTTGGGTGAAGAAGGACTTCCTTTTATCTGTTCTAACCCGACTGCTCAGCAATTTCATGGAGTGCCCACGAGGCAGCCGATTCCACTGTGGTACAGCTCTGACTGTCAAAAAGTTTTTCCTAAGATCCAGCCAGTACCTTCCCGCCCTCAGTTTAAACCCGTTCCTCTCTCCTGCTGCCAACAGGAACAGCTCCCTGCCCTCCTCTAAGTGACGGCCGATGATCCCACGGAGCTGTGGAGTCCTGTGCGCAAAAATTCTACTTTGTGAGCTTGTAAAGGTAAAGGTAAAGGTTCCCTTGCTCGAAAGCCAGTCGAATCCGACTCTCGGGTTGCGGTGCTCATCTCCGTTTCAAAGCCGAAGAGCCAGCGCTGTCCGAAGATGTTTCCGTGGTCATGTGGCTGGCATGACTAAACACCAAGGTGCACGGAACGCCGTTACCTTCCCACCAAAGTGGTACCTATTTATCTACTTGCAATTTCTTGCATTCGAACTGCTAGGTTGGCAGGAGCGGGAACTAGAGACGGGCGCTCACTCCGTCATGCGGCACCTGGGTCTCGAACTGCTGAACTACCGACGTTCCACAGCCTGCAGTTCAGCGTCTTAACCACTTGAGCCACCGCAGCTCCTTACATTGTGAGCTACACTGGCATTAAAGTTGTGAGCGAGCGATTTGGCTGCTGCATAAATTAGTTGGCTCTGGAGCCACAACCTTCCCGAGCGGAGACGAAAATGTCTGAGCTGGAGGCTAAAAAACAGTGAGCTAGCTCACACCAACTCAGCTTAGAGGGAACACTGGGGACAGCCCTTCCGATACTTAGGGTTAGGGTTAGGCAATTGGTGCAGAAAACAGGGCCCCCCCGCCACCGCCAAGGCCTACCGACAAGCTGCCCCCGCAAATGCTGGAGGTGTTGCTCAGAACACTGGGCGGCCTCGCGGACGGCCTCTTCTTTCCGCGCCTCCAGCTGGTTGATTTCACGCTGCAGGTCCTGCTGTAGCCCTGCGATCTCGGCCTCGTAATCAGAAATCTGCCGGGGGGGAGGGGGGACAGGGAGAGAGAGAGAGAGAGACCTCCCATCAGAACACAGGCGTATGGACATGTGCACGCACTGGGCTACAGAACCAGAGCCGATGAGAAGCCACAACTGTGCTGCTCTGCCTGGCCTGCTGCCCTCGCCAAGCCTCTGAGTGGGAGAACTTTATGGGCTTTAACATGACTTAATGTTAATAGTATTATGTCAATATCAGTGGTTAAGATGCTGAACTGCAGGCTGGAAGGTTGGGAGTTCAGCAGTTCGAGACCCAAGTGCCGCATGACGGAGTGAGCTCCCATCTCTGGCCCCAGCTGCTGCCAACTTAGCAGTTAGAAAGCAAGAATTTGCAAATAGATAAATAGATGCTGCTTCGGTGGGAAGGTAACAGGGTTCCGTGAGCCTCGGTGCCTAGTCATGCCGGCCACATGACCACAGAAACGTCTTCGGACAGCGCTGGCTCTTTGGCTTGGAAACGGAGATGAGCACCGCAACCCTAGAGTTGGATTCGACTGGCTTTCGAGCAAGGGAAAATCTTTACCTTTACCTATTTTACCTGAACTTCAATGCACCCTGTCCAGAGAGCACCCAGGAATCCTGTACTTAATGCCCCACCTTCCTGACACTCTTGATTTCGCCTGGCCAGAACAGATCACTGTGGAATCACTGCCGAACCTTAGGGGGCAATGCTCCAATCAATATACCCCACAATGGCACTCCCCTCGAAATCCAGGGTTGTTGCTATTGGGTCGGGAGCAGGCAGCCCCAATACAGAGTCCCCGAAAGCTCTGCTGCTCTGCAGCATGACTCGAACCCAGGCCCAACTCACCTTGTGCCGCAGGCCAGCCGCCACCTCATCCGAGCTCTGCAGCTGCTCCGTCAGCTGCTGGCACCGCTCGACCTGGCTGGAGAGCTGTGCCATCAGGGTCCTGTTCCGCTCTTCCGCTTCCGCCAGACCCTGCAGGGTGCGCCGGGAATCCACCTCCACCGTCTTGGTGATGTACTGCGGGGGGTGGGGGGGCAAAAGCCACACAAGTGCTAGAACGGGCTGTGACCGTTCCACATCTCAAAAAGGATATTATAGCATTGGAAAAAGTGCAGAGAAGGGCAACTAGAATGATAAAAGGGTTGGAAGACCTTCCCTATGAAGAAAGGTTAAAACGCTTGGGGCTCTTCAGCTTGGAGAAACGACGGCTGAGGGGTGACATGATCGAGGTTTATAAGATTATGAATGGGATTGAGCAGGTTGAGAAAGAATTACTTTTCTCCCTTTCTCACAATGCAAGAACTCGTGGGCACTCCATGAAATTGCTGAGCAGTCGGGTTAGAACAGATAAAAGGAATTCCTTCTTCACCCAAAGAGTCATTAACACATGGAATTCACTGCCACAGGAGGTGGTGGCAGCTGCAAGCCTGGACAGTTTCAAGAGGGAATTAGATAAACATATGGAGCAGAAGTCCATCAGTGGCTATTAGCCACAGGGTATAGATGGGAACTCTCAGTCTGGGGCAGGTGATGCACTCTGTTCTTGGTGCTGGGGGGCAGCAGTGGGAGGGCTGCTAGTGTCCTGGCCCCACTGCTGGACCTCCTGATGGCACCTGGTATATTTTGGCCGCGGTGTGACAGAGTGTTGGACTAGAGGGGCCATTGGCCTGACTCAACATTGGCTTCTCTTATGTTCTTATGTTCTTATGACCAGTGTTCCCTCTAAGCTGAGTGAGTGCGAGCTAGCTCACAGCTTTTTAGCCTCCGGCTCACACATTTTCATCTTCGCTCAGGAAGGAGGGCTCCAGAGTAAACTAATTGATGCAGTAGCCCAATCGCCCGCTCACAACTTGAATGCCAGGAGCCCACCAAGTAGAATTTTTTGCTCACAAGACTCCACAGCTTAGATCGAGCATTGGCTGTGGCTTGGTCCCCCACACCGGGAAGTTGTCCTGGTGCGTTTGAGAAAACACGTTTCTTTAAACGGCTGGGCTGCCTGGGCTTTTATCATTAACTGCACTCAAAAAGATGGCATGAACCAGTGTTCCCTCTAAGCTGAGTGAGTGTGAGCTAGCTCACAGTTTTTTAGCCTCCGGCTCACACATTTTTTGTCTTAGCTCAGGAAGGATGCCTCCAGAGCAAACTAATTTATGCAGCAGCCCAATCGCTCGCTCACAACTTCAATGCCAGTAGCTCACAAAGTAGAATTTTTGCTCACAAGACTCCACAGCTTAGAGGGAACAATGAACTGTGGCATCCCCAGAGCACTCCATCCAAGCACCGAGCCGATCCCAGGCCTTATCAGATACCATTCCAGTTCTGCACTGGTCTCACAGGCAACCAATTCACCACCAATGGTGTCACGCTCCCGCATCACACCCATCATTTAATTTACTTTATTTACTTTATGGATACCCAGCCTTCATCCCCAGTGGGCACCCGATATGGCTTACATCATTCACCTCTCCTCCCTTTTATCCTCACAACAACCCTGCAAAGTAGGTAAGGCTGAGAGAGAGTGATTGGTCCAAGGTCACCCAGCCAGCTTCCATGGCCTGGAAGGGCTTCGAATTTGGGTCTCCCAGGCCGTAGTGTGCAGTGTACACTTAACACATCATCCCAGTGAATGTGCGCACTGATTCTCAGGCGTCCTAACAATCTGGGGAGACACAAAATCGCTCACCCCCCCTATTCCAAATTGTTCTACAGACTAACACAGAAATTCCTTCAGAATCCAGAGGGATCTGCCGGACGGGCTCCGCCGGGTGAAAGCTCATGCCATGAGAAATGTGCTCAGTGGTCTTTAAGGCACCACAGAGCCAGCTGTGGCTTAGAAGTTAAGAGTGGCAGACTCTGAGTTGGAGAATCGGGTTTGATTCCCCTCTCCTCCACGTACAGCCAGCTAGGTGACCTGGGGCCAGTCACAGTTCTCCCAGAGCTCTCTCAGCCCCACCAACCTCACAGTGGGAGGGCTTCTGGTGCCCTGGCCCCACTGCTGGACCTCCTGATGGCCCCTGGTATATTTTGGCCGCTGTGTGACAGAGTGTTGGACTAGATGGGCCATTGGCCTGATTCAACATGGGCTTCTCTCATGTTCTTATGTTCACAGGGTGCCTGTTGTGGGGAGAGGAAGGGAAGGAGATTGTAAGCCGCTCCGAGACTCCTTCAGGTAGTGAAGGGCGGGGTATAAAACCAACTCGTCTTCTCCTCCTCCTCCTGCATTATTTCAGAATCCCACACCACACACCAATGCTCCCTCTAAGCTGTGAGCAAAAATTCTACTTGGTGAGCTCCGGGCATTAAAGTTGTGAGCGAGCGATTTGGCTGCTGCATCAATTAGTTTGCTCTGGAGCCCATCCCTTCCTGAGCGAAGACAAAAATGAGTGAGCCGGAGGCTAAAAAGGCTGTGAGCTAGCTCACACTAACTGTGTTTAGAGGGAACACTGCTACACACCACAATAACAAAGTCTGAGTCCAGGGGCACCTTTAAGACTATATATGCTTTTGTGTGCATGCTTATCCCCAGAATTAAACTTCGTTGGCCTTAAAGGTGCCGCTGGGCTTGAATTTCATTCTGCTGCTCAGACCAAACTGAATCTACATCCCACTACATAGCTGATCGTGCCCTCTAGTGGCCAGGAAAGGAATCACAGCTGTGCTCACCTGCACTTCCGGCGGCTGGTTCTTGTGAGCCTCCAGGGAGAGCTGGAGCCCCCGCAGGCGCTCGTCCAAGTGGCGCACCTCCTCCTCCTTGCGCCACTGCAGCCTGTCCATCTGCACCTCCAGGCACATGAGCTCCTCCACCTTCTGTTGCAGGGCGGCCTCCAGCTGCCGCACTCTCGTACGCAGGTCTTCGTTTTCCTGGGAAGAGTGCGGCAGTTAGCCCAGGGCCATCCCTTTGCTGAGCCAAGCGCAGCGTTGACCGCTCAGGGTGGCTTGGCATCAGCTGCAGCCAGATCTCGGAAGCTAAGCAGAACTGGCCCTGGTTAATACTTGGATGGGAGACCACCAAGGAAGTCACAGAATCATAGAGACCATCTAGTCCAACCCCCTGCCCCCAATGCAGGACCAGCTTAGAGCATCCCTGACAAATATTCATCCAGCCTCTTCTTGAAAACTGTCAGTGAAGGGGAGCTCACCATCTCCCCAGGCAGCTGATTCCACCTTTGAACCACTCTGACGGTGAAAAGGTGTTCCAAGATCCATCCGGTACCTTTCTGCATGTGATTTAAACCCATTGCTTCGGGTCCTCTCCTCTGCTGCCACCTGGAACAGCTCCTTGCCCTCCTCCAAATGACAGCCTTTCAAATATTTAGAGAGGGCAATCGTGTCCCCCTTCAATCTCCTCTTCTCCAAACTAAACATTCCGAGGGCCCTTGGCCTTTCCTCGTAGGGTTCAGTCTCCAGACCCCTGATCATCCTCGTCGCTCTCTTCTGCACCCTCTCGATTTCGTTCACATCCTTTTTGAAGCGAGGCCTCCAGAACTGCACACAAGACTCCAGGGGTGGCCTGACCAAGGTAGTACACAGAGGGGCTATGACCTCCTGCAATTTTGATGCTATGGCCCTTTTGATATGACCCAAGACTGAATTTGCCTTTTTTGCCGCAGCATTACACTGAGAGCTCATATTTAGTTTATAGTCCACTTTTACCCTAAGATCTCTTTCGCATACACCGCTCCTCAGAAACGTATCCCCCATCCAGTATTTGTGCTTGACATTTTTGTGGCCCGGACATAATACTGTGCATTTATCTTTGTTGAATGGCATCCTGTTTGCAACCACCCACTTCTCCCAGAGTATTCAGGTCTCACTGAATTTTAACCCTTGGGTGTTTCCTACTCCAGGGTCCAGGGTCACTAAGCGGAGGCAGGCAATGGCCAAGCCGCCTCTGAACGTCTCCTGCCTTGAAAATCCTTGCCGTAAGTCAACCGTGACTCAACAGGACTTTTCCACTACCACCACCGAGCAGTTCGACGGTTGCTTTACACTAACCCAGTCTGGAGTGCCGGAGCGCTGAACCCCACTATGCGCAAGCAGGTCATCCCTTGTTTCTTACAGCCATGTGTGTTTGAAGCCTGCATTTAAGTGGACGGGCAAAGTAAATAGCCGCAGCTGCACCCTCTGTTGGATCAGAAGCCCCGACGTCTACTCCTGTCCTGGTCTCTCCCTTTGCCCCTCCTCATGCCTCTTCTTTACCTAAGATACTCCATGGCTCACGGAGAGCTGCCTGTGCAATTACCATTAACTTAAAGAGCCGCATGACTATTGCATGTCCTAAGCACAACACCTACCAAACACCCACATACAACAATTAAAAAAACACAGCTATCAGTATCTGATATATATAAAAGCCCTAACGTGTTGGCACTTTCCAGCTCTCCCATTGGCTGTGCTGTGTGCTCCATCAACCATTGGCCCATCAACCGCCACTGAAGAGTACTCACGTGCCATTGGCTGGGGGCTGGGTCCTCTTTCCCACCCACTGCCAGCCTGGCCACTGTTTACTGACAGAATAAACTGCCAAAATGGCTGTCTTTCCTGACGAAGACACTTCTCCTGCTCAGCTCCTGTGGGGCTAACTTTTCCCTCAGTTGCTGTTGCTAGGCAACCAAGCTTGGTTCTGTCAGTAAAAAGGCAAAGGCAGGAGGCCCTTTCCAGGCTTACCAGCTCCAGGTTGGGAAATTCCTAGAGATTTTGTGGTGGAGTCTACAGAAGCCGGAGTTTGGGAAGGGGAGGGGAGAGGCCTCAGCTGAATAGAATGCCATAGACTCCACCCTCCAAAGCTGTTATTTTCTTCTGGGGAACCATTGCTGCCAATCTCCAGGTGAGGGCTGGAGTTCACTCAGAATTACAACTGCTCTTTAGATGGCAGAGATCAGTTCCCCTGGAGAAAACGGTGGACTCTGTATCACTGTACCCTGCTGAGGTCGCCAGAGCATATTGACGCTGAGTGTCCAAGGCCGGGGCACCCGCCCAGAGCCTCTTTCTAGAGCTCGTTGTATTTATTTCCACAACGGGCCTTCTTCCTGGTTAAATATATTGCTATAAACCTTTTAAATTACAAGCGCACTTCTCAGCATAGACTTATTTTTATTTGTGCCTGCACAGGGAAGCTTATACCCAGAATTAAACTTTGTTGGTCTTAAAGGTGACAAGACTGGACTCAAACTTTGTTCTGCTGCTTCAGACCAACACAGTGACCCCCCCCCACCCCGAATTTATTTTTATTAATTTACTTCATTTATACCCCACCTTTCTCGTTGACGGGGGCCCAAAGCAATTTACATCCTCCTCCTCCATTTTACCCTAACGACAACCCTATAAAGTAGGTTACGCTAAGAACGTGTGACTGGCTCCAGGCCACCCAGCGAGCTTTTCTTACAGTTTCGGGTGGGGTCACCGTGTTGGTCTGAAGCCGCAGAACGAAGTCGGAGTCCAGGGGCACCTCGAAGGCCGCCAAAGTTTGATTCCTGGCATAAGCTTTCTTCACCCGAGTTGGAACAGTAGGACCAAATATGGAATAAAAATGTCAAAATAACTAAAGCTTTTTTTTATAGAGAAAATATGTATAAAACGTTTTATAGGTAGTATATTACACCTGATAGAATTGCAAAATATGATGCAAAATGCTCTGATGAATGTTGGAAATGCGGAAATAAGACAGATACATTTTATCATATGTGGCGGAAGTGTGATATTGTTAAAAAATTTTGGATATGATACTGAAAATTACAGGACGAGCGGTGCCCTTTAAACCTGAGATACTACTTTTAGGTATTCTACCAAAAGAGACAGGTAGAGATGACCAATATTTGATAATATATTTGACAACGGCGGCTAGGATTTATATGCAAAATATTGGCGGACAGCCCTGATACCATCTAAGCAAGAGTACATCATGAAGGTACTGGAGGCGGCAGAAATGGATAAGTTGACTTTGACTATGAAAAGGCATGAAGATTCCACTTTTCAGAACCCATGGCACCGTTTTTATGAGTGGTATAACTCAAAGAGACGGGAGGGATGAAATTGACTTTTGCGGGTGAATTGCTGCTGGAAATTAGTTTTATGAGAATGTAATTTAGGTAGAGAGTAAGGATACCCATGTAAGAGATAATCAGAACTGAAGCAAGCAAAGAAATATGGTTAATGGTAAAATTAGACTTGTGCCCCCCATAAATGTTATATGTTGTATGAGTTAGTAGTTTATATGGTTATGAGAAGGGAGCATTCACCGGAGCATTCACCACCAAATGAGAAGGGAGCATTCACTGGAGAAGACCCGAAAGATTGAAGGTCAAAGAAGAAGGGGACGGCAAAGGATGAGATGGTTAGACAGTGTCATCGATGCAACAAACATGGAACGGAGCAGACTTCAGCGGACAGCGGAAGACAGGAGGGCCTGGCGTGATCTGGTCCATGGGGTTGCGAAGAGTCGGACTCGACTGTGCGACTGAACAATGGTTAGTTATAGTAAAGTAGCGTATTGTTGAGTATTGTCTTGTACCGCTGTGTCTTCAATAAAATAAAAATTTGCTCTTGGGGGCAGCTTTAAAAAAAAAAGAAGTATGCTTTGCACACGGAAGTTTAGACCAGGGATAAAACTCGGTTGGTCTTCCAGGCGCCTGACTGAACTCAAGACTTTATTCTCCTCCCAAAGAGGAGATAAGGACTGGCCTCCCTCTACTTTGGAACGTGCCTGACGGGTAAAAGAAGGGAGAATCCGCACGCCAACGGCTGCAAGGGCACATCCAAGCTGCCGCAGTGTCCGCGGGGATCGTGTGCGGTGTGCCAGCACTTCCTGTCTGCTGCAGCCGAGAGGTAGCAGGTGCTTTCTCGGTCCCTGAAGGTGAGCCCGACCCTTCTGGCTTACGGGGGAGGGAGAAGCGCGGAAGAGCTCTCAAGGGGATGCAGCGATTGCTTCCCCCCGGGCATTCTGTGTCCTCGGGGGTGCCCTTCTCCTGCATCCAAAGACGACCAAGGTTTTCCGCAGCAGCAAAAAAAAAACTGGCGGAGAATCAGAACCTGGTTTTGGAGGCATGTCTCCGCCCAGACCCAGGGAGGGAGGGCACGCCCAGGGAGGCGGGAGAGAGGGAGGGCCTTACCTTGGCCATCGGGGCCGGGGGCTGAGCGGAGGTGGTGACCAGCTGCTGCAGGAGCCCCTGGGTGACCGCCAGGCTCTGCTTCAGGCCCTCGTTCTCCACCGTCAGGTTGTGGATCCGCTTCTCGGAGTCCGTCACTCCCTGGGGGGCAGGAAGGGAACTGGGAAGTGCTTCCTGCTGGCATCAGGCCCCTGGGGAGTCCAGGGAGGCGAGGGGTCCCCAGAGGTGCTTTCCGGGCTCCTGCAGGCCGGCCCTCCCCAATCCCCCTCCCCGGTGTTCCCTCTAAGCTGAGTTAGTGTGAGCCAGTTCACAGTTTTCTAGCCTCCAGCGCACAGATTTCTGTCTCCGCTCAGGCAGGAGGGCTCCAGAACAGTAGCTCGCTGTTTAATGCTGGTAGCTTGCAAAGTGGACTTTTTGCTCACAAGACTCCCACACTTAGAGGGAGCATTCTCCCACCTCCTTCGCCAGGGGAACTTCCTTCACCCTCTGCCCTGATCTCCACCAGGCCTTTCCTCACCGTGCCCAGGCGGAGGCGCTCCAGCTCCTCTTCCCGCTCTTGAATCTGCTGCTTCAAGTCCTGGATCTGCCGGGAAAGGAACAGGCAGGAGAGTCAGTGGCCACACGAGCCAAGAGTGGCCGTGAGCCACAAGGTCTAGATGGAACTCTCGATCTGGGGCAAGGGATGCTTTCTGTCTTCTTGGTGCTTGGCGAGGGAGCAACAGTGGGAGGGCTTCTAGTGTCCTGGCCTCACTGGGGGACCTCCTGATGACACCTGGTATTTTTGGCCACTGGGTGACACAGAGCGTTAGACTGGAGGGGCCATTGGCCTGATCCAACATTGGCTTCTCTTATGTTCTTGTATGGAGCAGAGATCCATCAGTGACAATTAGCCACAAGGTACAGATAGGAATTCTCAGTCTGGGGCACGGGATGCTCTGTATTCTTGGTGCTCTGGGGGAGTCAACGGTAGGAGGGCTTCTAGTGTCCTGGCCCCACTGCTGGACCTCCTGATGGCCCCTGGTATTTTTGGCCACTGGGTGACACAGAGTGTGGGACTGGATGGGCCACTGGCCTGATCCAACATTGGCTTCTCTTATGTTCTTATGTCTGGGGCAAGTGATGCTCTGTATTCTTGGTGCTTGGGGGGAGCAACAGTGGGAGGGCTTCTAGTATCGTGGCCCCACTGGGGGACCTCCTGATGGCCCCTGGTATTTTTGGCCATTGTGTGACACAGAGCGTTGGACTGGATGGGCCATTGGCCTGATCCAACGTTGGCTTCTCTTGTGTTTTTATATGGAGCAGTAGTCCATCAGTGGCTATTAGCTACAAGGTATAGATAGGAACTTTCAGGCTGGGGCAAGTGAGGCTCTGTATTCTTGGTGCTTGGCGGGGGGCAGCAATGGGAGGGCTTCTAGTGTCCTGGCCCCACTGCTGGACCTCCTGATGACACCTGGTAATTTTGGCCACTGGGTGACACAGAGAGCCATTGGCCTGATCCAGCATTGGCTTCTCTTATGTCTGGGGCAGTGATGCTCGATGTTCTCAAACGCTGACATACTCATGCCCACCCCGGCCTGCCCGCACACCTCGACTGGGTTTCCCATGGACATCCCACCTTTCCCCCCAAAGCAGCTGCAACAATCTGAACCCAGCACCGGTCTCACCTGGTGGCGAAAGCCCCCCGCCAGCCGCTGCTTCTCCTTCTCCCGTTCTTCGGCCTGTTGCCTGAGGCTGGCAACCTCCTCTGCCAGACGGCCCCTCTCCCCTTGGAGGGCGCTGATGGACTCCACCAGCTGATGCACCCCTGCGGGGGCCACGGGGTACAGCAGGCGGGCCGAGGGCAGCTTCACACCTGGCCGGAGGAGAGAAGCGGTGACAGATATCCTGAGCGGTCGTCTACCCCCTTGGGAACCTGCCCGACCACAAGGGCCATCTTCTGAGGTCCTGCATTGGCTGCCCTCGCCTTCTGAGGTTAGGTGGGTGGCCCATTTAGAATCATAGGATGTTAGAGTTGGAAGGGACCTTGCAGGTCATCTAGTCCAACCCCCTGCACTCTGCAGGAGCATAGCCGAAAGATAGCCCTACATACCTACAACAGACCCGAAAGATGGTCGTCAAGCCTCCACTTGAAAACGTCCAACAAAGGAGCAACCACCACCTCCCGAGGCAGTCAGTTCCACTGCTCAACCACTCTGACAGTTAGGAAGTTTCTCCTGATATCTAGCCGGTAACGACTCCCTTGTAATTTCCACCCATTAGATCTAGTCTTGCATTCCGGAGAGAGAAAGAATAGATCCGCTCCATCTTCTACATGACAGCCCTTCGAATTCTTGAAGACTGCAATCATGTCCCCTCTAAGTACTCTCTTTCCCAGGCTAAACATACCCAACTCCCTCAGCCTTTCCTCATAAGACTTGGATTCAATGTTCCCTCTAAGCTGCGGAGTCTTGTGAGCAAAAATTCTACTTTGTGAGCTACTGGCATTAAAGTTGTGAGCAAGAAATCTGACTACTGCATAAATTAGTTTGCTCTGAAGCCATTCTTCCTGAGCGAAGACAAAAATGTGTGAGCTGGAGGCTAAAAAACTGTGAGCTAGCTCACACTAACTCAGCTTAGAGGGAACACTGCTTGGGTTCCAACCCTCTCACCATCCTGGTCGCCCTCTTCTGGACACACTCGAGCTTGTCAACATCCTTCCTAAAATGTGGTGCCCAAAACTGGACACAGGACTCCAGGTGGGGCCTGAGCATAGCAGAATAGAGCGGAACGGCCACCTCCCGTGATCTGGACACAGAGCTTCTGTTCATGCATCCTAAGATTGCATTAGCTTTCTTCGCAGCCACATCACACTGCAGGCTCATGTTGAGCTTGGGATCAACCAGAACACCCAAATCCCTTCCACATGAGCTGCTGTCAAGCCAGGTCCCTCCCATTCTAGATCTGTGCTTTTGATTTTTTGTACCTAAGTGTAGGACTTTGCACTTACCTCTATTGAATTTCATTTTACTTGCCTCAGCCTACTGCTCCAGCCTATCTAGATCATTTTGAATCCTGACTCGGCCTTATGAGGAAGGCTGATGCAGGCTGAAGATACTGGGCACAGATTTGCTTTCTTAACACATCTCTCCTGCACAGTTTGGGTCTAGCTGCCTGGCTCTCACAAAGGAGGAGGAGGAGGAGGAGGAGACTGGATTTATACCCCGCCCTTCATTTGGAGTCTCAGAGCAGCTTACAAACTCCTTTCCCTTCCCCTCCCCACAACAGGCACCCTGGGAGGTAGGCGGGGCCGAGAGAGCTCTGAGAGAACCTGCTCTTTTTCAAGAACAGCTCTGACAGAACTATGCCTTGCCCAAGGTCATCCAGCAGCTGCAAGTGGAGGAGTGGGGAATCAAACCTGGTTCTCCCAGATTAGAGTCCGTGCACTTAAACCACTACACCAAACCTTGCGTATCTCAACTCAACTTGTGGATGAGGCCAATGGGACTCAAAAGTGGCTTAAATCATTCTCCTCTCCTCCATGTTATCCTCATGCCTCACTAAAACCAAAGCGCCACCTCGAGTTTCTGGGATCCGGGGCCCCTGGAGGGTCTATTAGAACGACCCGTTCACACTGGCAGACTTATTTTGGCCAAGGGACAATCCAGTTTGGACTAGACCACCTATCTGCCAGGGAAACTCAGAGCCATTACCAAATGCTTGATGGAGGCGGGGCTATATTTTATATGACTCTGATTGGTAGCAGTAGCCTTTGGCATCTGAGACGGGGACTTGCACAGGATTGGAGAAACCAGCTTGTCACTCTTAGACAGGAGGCTGGCTTAGACTCAATTCCATTTACCATCAATATCTGGACATTTGAGGTTTTCCCTGGTCTTCGGTTTTCAGTCTTCGGCAGAAACTGAGTCCACGGGAAGTTGGGTAGGAGTTAACAACCCCTTCAACCTCTTGTTACTGCAAGGAACTCTGCACGTGCTCTGAGGAACCTGCTACAGCATAGGTAGCGTATGCTTAGCTAATTTCAACTGAAGTGATGTTCAGTTGAAACTCTCTGTGCTGTTGCTGAGTGCCTTGCCTGCATTTTGTTTTTGAATTCAACCACCCTTTTCCATTTCTCTCTGTCTCTTTTATAACAGACCTTTTGGTGTAGCGGTTAAGTGCACAGACTCTAATCTGGGAGAACCGAGTTTGATTCCCCACTCCTCCACTTGCAGCTGCTGATGTGACCCTGGGTCAGTCACAAGTTCTGTCAGAGCTGTCCTTGAAAAAGAGCAGTTTCTGTCAGAGCTCTCTCAGCCCCACCTATCTCACAGGGGGTGTCTGTTGTGGGGAGGGGAAGGGAAAGGAGTTTGTAAGCTGCTCTGAGACTCCTTCGGGTGGTGAAGGGCGGGGTATAAATCCAATCTCCTCCTTCTAATCTGGGAGACCGGGGTATGATTCCCCACTCCTCCACTTGCACCTGGCTGGATGACCTTGGGCAAGCCATAGTTCTCTCAAGAGCTGTTCTCTCAAGGACAGTTCTGGAAAGAGCTCTCTCAGCCCCGCCTCCCTCACAGGGTGTCTGTTGTGGGGAGGGGAAGGGAAAGGAGATTGTAAGCTGCTCTGAGACTCCGAGTGAAGGGCGGGGTATAAATCCAATCTCTTCTTCTTTTCATGAAGATATTTTGGGGGGCTTCATGTAGTACAGTTTACTTCTCAGACTCTCTTCCCCATGTGCTAGAATGCACGGAGGCTACACAGTTGAGCATAAGGTATTTCCTGAGGCTTTGTTAATTGCTCTCATACTGTACTGGAAGCATATCTCCTCAATGGCTCAGCCTAGATGTTCTCAGGTGGCCCTGAGTGGTGGCAGCTGGTTGCCAGTGTACTTTCTGGGAAGCCCCTGCTCCCAAGGAGATTCCCAGCAAGGAAAGACGTGATTTCCCCCTTCCTACTGTAACACCCTGAGAGAGGGTCAGGCCGAGAGAGCGTGTGACTGCCCCGAGGTCACCCAGCGACCTTCCAGGGCACAAGTGGAGATTCGAACCTGGGTCCCTCGGATCCTATTCTGACACTCCAACCGCTCCCCCCATGCTGCCTCTTTAGATGAAAAAGAGGACTGAGCCAGATCCCGGGGCGTATGGAGGCCAAGCAGCTCCCCTGCCCCCGAGGAGGGCCTGACTCACCTTCGTGGGTCTCCTCCAGGAGGCCCTGCTGCTCCGAGATGATGCCCTCCAGGCTTTCGATCAGGCTGAGCTTGTCCTTCACCCGCTGCCGGTAGGCCCTCTTCAGCCCCCGCAGCTGCTTGCGTCGCCGGCTCTCTTCCTTGCGCAGGCGGGAGCGGTACTCACCGGCCTGGTCCTGCAGCTGCTGCAGCTGGGCGTAGTGCTCCAGGAAGGAGAGCAGGTGGGACATGACAGAGGCTAGGGGGGACTCGGGGGCCTGCAGTGGGAGAAGAAGGAGGAGGAGGAGGAGGAGAAGAAGAGGAGGAGAAGGAGGAGGAAGAGGAGAAGAGGAGGAGGAGGAGAGGAGGTGGTGGAGGAGAAGGAGAAGAAGAGGAGGAGGTGGAGGAGGAGAGGAGGAGGAAGAGGAGGAGAGGAGGAGGTGGAGGAGAAGGAGAAGGAGAAGAGGAGGAGGAGGAGAAGAGGAGGAGGAGGAGGTGGAGGAGAAGGAGAAGAAGAGGAGGAGGTGGAGGAGGAGGAGGAGAGGAGGAGAAGGAGGAGGAGGAGGAGAGGAGGAGGAGAGGAGGAGGTGGAGGAGGAGGAGGAGAAGAGGAGGAGGTGGAGAGGAGGAGGAGGAGGAGGAAGAGGAGGAGGAGGAGGAGGAAGAGGAGGAGGAGGAGGTGGAGGAGGAGAAGAGGAGGAGGTGAGGAGGAGGAGAAGAGGAGGAGGAGACTAGATTTATACCCCACCCTTCGCAACCCAGAGGAGTCTCAAAGTGTCTCACAATCGCCTTTCCCTTCCCCTCCCCACAACAGACACCCTGTGAGGTAGGTGGGGCTGAGAGAGCTCCCTCGAGGACTGCCCTTGAGAGAAGAGCTCTGAGAGAACTTGCGACTGACCTGAGGTCACACCAGCACATGAAAGCTCACACCTTGACTAAACCTTGGTTGGTCTTAAAGGTGCTCCCACTGGACTCTAAATTTGCTCTACTATTTCAGACCAACACGGCTGACCACCTGGAATTATTTTGGGGGCAGGGGGGGCAGCTGCCAACAGACGCCTCGATCTGAGGGCGACTCCTGCATGTGGCCCCGTGCCGAAGAGGGGAAGGGCGTGTGGAGGGTGGGGCCCACCACCAGAACCCCCCCTCCCCTGGCTTCTGTGGTGTACCGGTCCCAGGAGCTGGTCTCTTAGCGGTCATCCAGCAGTCCTCTCAGAAAAGGCACACCATCCATCCCCCCTGGACAAGTCCCAGACACCAACCGGGCATGCCGGGACTGATTACCTTTCCACCAGGTGATCCTTTGTCGGCCAGGCAGAGCTTCGCAGCCGCCTCTTCCTTGAGGGCCCGGAATTCCGTGAGGGGCGTGGGGGCGTCCCCCAACAGCCCGAGGCCTTCCTCATCTTCCTCCTCCTCCGTGCTGCCTCCTCCCTCGCTGTCCGAGCTGCCTGAAGAAAGGACGGAACCCAGGGGCCAGTGACCCACATGCCCCATGAGCTCCTCCCCCAGGGCCAGACACTCCCCCTCTTCCGAGATGACAATCACTCTCCAAAGCAGTGTTCCCTCTAAGCTAAGTTAGTGGGAGCCAGCTCACAGTTTTTTAGCCTCTGGCTCACGCATTTTTGTCTTAGCTCAGGAAGGATGGCTCCAGAGCAAACTAATTTATGCAGCAGCCAAATCACCTGCTCACAACTTTAATGCCAGTAGCTCACAAAGTAGAATTTTTGCTCACAGGACTCCATAGCTTAGAGGGAACATGGCTCCAAAGCCCCTTTTAGCTCTGGGGGAGGGGCTATGGGGCACGGGTGCTACCCCCCCCGAAGTGGCATTCGCACATCTACCTCCCCCTCCTTGTATGTAAAGCTGGGCAAGACCTGAGGATTGAGACTTCTGCCTAAGGCAATGCAGCAACTCACCTAACTCTTGTGTGGGAAAGCCCTTCTCCTCACTGCAGAGGGGCTGGATGCTGGTCCGAACCTGGCCAGGGCCAGCAGAGGAGGCCCAGGGGTCTGGCCAGCCACCACCCGAGACTTTCTCTTCCGATGCTCAAGCCGCCAAAGCTCAACATTCCAGCGCTTCAGCACGAAGAATCCTATTTATTATGACCGTTCTAGCAAACAGGAAACTGGCAGGGCCCCGCGGGGAACCCGCGCGCAGCCAAACTGGGCCACCCGCAGACAAAGCGAAGGACGCTACACTCAGGCATGCAGGTTAATTTATACATTAGAGGGGACCAAAAAGAGGGGGAGGGAAATTTAACCCTGAAACCTGGGATCCAGAACCTAAAAAGGTAAGTTAAACGGAACAGAGGGCCAACCATAAAAACTTAATTACATAGTATGAAAAGATACATGTATTTATTAAAAACGAATTAAAAGCATCTAGGGGCCCAATCTTTGCTTAAGGACAATTTGACTGAGGATGCTTTGGCTAAACGATCATTGGAAGGCACTTTCTGGACCAGAAATTATCATCAGTGAAACATCATTTGGCGTGTGATTCCACCTTGGGAGGCCTTGTTTACACTTTTATTCTGTGCCTAGAGGTTTCACTTTGAAACAATTCTTTTCTGGTCCATCTTGTATCTATGTTACATAATTGTATGATTGTATTGTACTATGTATATCTTCCAAACAATCAAACAGAGGCTGCTAGACATTGAACTTCAAAAACTGCAACCTCTTCATCCCTCTGTCTGTTCTTCAGCTACATTAAATCTTAAGAATGTTGTGGGATGTATCCCCCTGTACTTGTATAATCTTGATAGTCCTAGCCACCGAAGAGCCTTCTCCCTTGCTCGAGTAAATGCTTTTCCTTCAAAACTATTGTATGGTAGGTTTCAAAATGTTCCCAAGCACGAACGGAGATGTGACTGCGGTTCGAATTCTCTTGATTCAATTGACCACATACTGTTGGATTGTTCGTGGCATGTATCTGCCAGGGAAAAATGGTCAAACATTTGTTTGAACGGGAAACATCACCTTTCCAATGAAATAAAATGCCAATTTCTGCTGAATGATATACCAGCAGAGATTACCGTGGCAGTGGCCAATTTTCTAGTTGACGTGATAAGAGCGAAAAATTTGGGAAACTACATTTTATGATTTTATAAATTAACTCAAACTCCTAGCGGATTGTGTCATTTACTGTCCTTGGGGGGTTTTTTTGGTTAATGTTTAATATTTATATGCCATTAAAGGTTTATTGATTGATGTATTGTGCTATGATATAAGCCAATCTGCTCCTCATTATGTTTGACCTCTGAAGAAGGGCTACACAGGCCCTAGAGGCCATCTAGTCCAACCCCCCCCCCCGACAAGGGTTTGTCCAGCCGCCACTCAAAGACTGTCAGGGAGGGGGAGCTCACCACCTCCCGAGGCAGCCAATTCCACTCCTGCACAACTCTGACTGTCAAAAAGTTTTTCCTAATCTCCAGCCGGTACCTTCCCACCCTTAATTTAAACCCATTATGGCGAGTCCTCTCCTCTGCTGCCAACGGGAACAGCTCCCTGCCCTCCTCCAAGTGACAGCCCTTCCAACGCTTCAAGAGAGCCATCCTGTCCCCCCCTCAACCTCATCTTCTTCAGACTGAACATTCCCACGTCCCACAGCTCATAGGGCTTGGTCTCCAGGCCCCTGATCAGCAATGCTGGAGGGTTTTTTGTTATCTTCTGGGCATGGAACAGCGGTCACTGCGGGTGTGGAGGGGGAGGTATTTGTGAATTTCCTTGTGCAGGGGGTTGGACTAGATGACCCTGGAGACCCCTCCCAACTCTATGATAATCCTCATTGCTCTCCTCTGCACCCGCTCCTTCTGTCTGGATGTTCTTTGAGGCTAATTCTAGTGGCTAACATATGGAATTCACTGCCACAGGAGGTGGTGGCAGCTACAAGCATGGACGGCTTCAAGAGGGAATTAGATAAACACACGGAGCAGAAGTCCATCAGTGGCTATTAGCCACAGGGTATAGATGGGAATTCTCAGTCTGGGTCAAGGGATGCTCTGTGTTCTTGGTGCTGGAGGGGGCAGCAGTGGGAGGGCTTCTAGTGTCCTGGCCCCACTGCTGGACCTCCTGATGGCACCTGGTATATTTTGGCCACTGTGTGACAAAGTGTTGGGACTAGATGGGCCATTGGCCTGATTCAACATTGGCTTCTCTTATGTTCGTCCCACTGGTGGACCTCCTGGCGGCCCCTGGTGTTTTTGGCCCCAGTGTGACAGAGTGTAGGACTGGATGGGCCACTGGCCTGATCCAACACTGGCTTCTCTTATGTTCCTATATCTGGGGCAAGGGATGCTCTGTCTTCTTGGTGCATGGCAGGGAAGGCAGCAGTGGGAGGGCTTCTAGTGTCCTGGCCCCACTGGTGGACCTCCTGACAGCACCTGGTATTTTTGGCCCCTGTGTGACACAGAATGTTGGAATGGATGGGCCACTGGCCTGATCTGACATTGGCTTCTCTTATGTTCCTATGTCTGGGGCAAGTGATGCACTCTATTCTTGGTGCTTGGGGGGGAGGGGCCAACAGTGGGAGGGCTTCTAGTGTCCTGGCCCCACTGGTGGACCTCCTGATGGCACCTGGTATTTTTGGCCCCTGTGTGACACAGAGTGTTGGACTGGATGGGCCACTGGCTTGATCCAACATTGGCACCTCTTATGTTCTTAATTCTAGCAGCTAAGAATACCGGCGGAGGCAGCGGGGTCAGGGATACGTACTGTCCAGCTCCGTCAGCTCTGTCCAGAGGTCCTTGTGCAGGGGCTTTTTCGTCCGCTTTGGTGGCTCCGTATGAAATCCTGCGGGGCCCTGTAGAGGAAGGGGAGGGGGTAAGAGACGTGCATCGGCCTCAAGATAGAGGGCATCCAGAACACCATCACAACTGGAGGCACCCCCCCCCAGAATGACCCCTATTCAAATTGGGAATGAGACCATTCCCCCCCCCACCAACTTCACAGAGAGGAAAGAAGAAAGGGGGCCAGACATAGAGGCCACAATATACCCTTTTCCCTGCCCCCAGCCCCCTTTCCAGAGGGGAGGAAGGAGGGCCAGCCAGTAGAAGTGGTGAGAACTGGGACCAGTTAAGAAGGGGGTCTAAGGGCCATGAGGAAATGAGCCCGGGTGAAGTCCAGGGGTTGACGCTCAGAGGCAGATGAATGGAAGACCACCGAAAGGTGTTTCTTGTTACGGCCAGGGCTAATTTCACTACTATGTTAATCCATCCTCAGCTAGAGCAAACAGGTAGCCATTGCAGGCCTTTTATTTGAAAAGGAGGAGGAGGAGGAAGAGGAGGATATCTAGTCGTTACCGGCTAGATATCAGGAGAAACTTCCTGACTGTAAGAGTGGTTGAGCAGTGGAACAGAGACTGCCTCGGGAGGTGGTGGACGTTTTCAAGTGGAGGCTGGATGACCATCTTTCGGGTCTGTTGTAGGTATGCAGGGCTATCTTTTGGCTATGCTCCTGCAGAGTGCAAGGGGTTGGACTAGATGACCTGTAAGGTCCCTTCCAACTCTAACATTCTATGAGGGTATAAATTTTGAAATGAAATATACACAGAACATATGGTTATAAATATAAGGAGACTTAACAAAACATTGCTCAAATAGATCTAAGGAAAATTATGGGAAATAGAGTTTATAATTGCATTTGTACTGGAGTCATTTTGAGAGGCAGAAATATTTATTTGGGCATGCCAATTTCTATTAGACTTAATTAATGACTATAATTTACAAGTAAAGTAGAAGCAGAATAGAGTCGGCAATGTAGTAGATTATCATTAAAGAATGTTAAATTTATTTCTTGTTGTAAAAAAAAGCTTGTAATTAATTTGTAAGATTTTGAAATTAATAAAATTTAATTTGGGGAAAAACGGAGGAGGAGGAGGAGATTGGATTTATACCCTGCCCTTCACTACCCGAAGGAGTCTCAGAGCGGCTTACAAACTCCTTTCCCTTCCCCTCCCCTGTGAGGTAGGTGGGGCTGAGAGAGCTCTTGACAGAAACTGCTCTGTTTTCCAAGGACAGCTGTGCCAGAACTATGGCTTGCCCGAGGTCATCCAGCAGCTGCAAGTGGAGGAGTGGGGAATCAAACCCGGTTTTCCCAGATCAGAGTCCGCCCCACTTAACCACTACACCAAACTTTACTTAGTATTATTTTGCTGTCACGTCACAGCTGACTTACGGTGTGGTGTTTTCAAGGCCAGAGACGTTCAGAGGTGGTTTGCCATTACCTGCCTCTGCATACCAACCCTGTACTTCCTTTATGGTCTCCCATCCAAGTATTAACCCGGCCCGATTCTGCTTAGCTTCCAAGATTTGATGAGACCCAGCTAGCCAGGTCGGGGCTACTTCACTTATACCCCCCCCACACTTCTCTCCTAAACCGGGACCCCAATGGCTCACAACACTTTCCCTTCTTCATTTTATCCTTAGAAACAACCCCGTTAGGCTGAGAGCGTGTGACTGGCCCCGGGTCACCCAGCAAGTTTCCATGGCAGAGTGGGGATTCGAAGCTGACCCTAGCCTGTCCACTACACCACGTGGATCTACTTTAGGGCAGGTGTGATATTCTGTCATCGCTGTGGGTCAGAAGTCTGCCTGCCCCATTCAAGACCAACTGACGTTTCCTAAACAGACGGAAAAGGTTTGTGTTGCAGGGGCCACACTGGGATGTGACCGGAGCGTGGATCGCCAGGGCCAGACGCTGCCCCTCGAGACGGGCAAAAGGTGCAACATGCAGCAAAGGAGGCCGGAACATCCTCATGGGGAGACCTGTGCCCAAACAGCACCTGCAAGCAACAAGCCTGCTCCTTTTGCGAGAGTGAAGCCCCCAGATGAGACGGGCAGTCTCTTCCACCCCTGACCGGCCATGTTATTGACCAGGCATCTCTTGGGCTACCAGGCTGATGCTTAGTGGGCCTCATTCAGCCCTCCCAGGCTTCAGGCGCTGGCTCAGTATGTCTGCCCCTCTCTCCACGGGTTTGTTTTTTTTGGGGGGGTCATACAGAAATGGATGGCAACACACTCTAACTCCTTGTCCAGGTCTCATGTAGACGGAAAACAGGACAGGACCCTGTGTGACACTACAGTGCAAATGCCACCAGTCACACAGGAAGCTGCTTTATACAGAGTCAGACCGTTGGTCCACCGTCAGAAGAAGAGCCCTGCTGAGTCAGACCAGTGGTCCATCTAGTCCAGCATCCCATCTCGCACAGGGGCCACCCTGTTCCTCTGGAGGGCAGAGAGGCCGAGACCTTCCCCTGATAAGGACACAAGAAGAGCCCTGATGGGCCAGACCAGGGAGGGTCCATCCAGTCCAGCCTCCCGTCTCACACAGGGGCCAGCCAGTTCCTCTGGAGGGCCAACAACAGGGCAGGGAGGCTGAGGCCTTCCCCTGAGAAGAACATCAGAAGAGCCCTGCTGGGTCAGACCAGGGAGGGTCTATCCAGTCCAGCACCCTATCTCACACAGTGGCCTCAACCAGTTCCTCTGGAGGGCCGACAACAGGGCAGGGAGGCCGAGGCCTTCCCCTGAGAAGAACCTCAGAAGAGCCCTGCTGGGTCAGACCAGTGAGGGTCCCTCTAGTCCAGCATCCTGTCTCACACAGTGGCCAACCAGTTCCTCTGGAGGGCCAGCAACATGGCAGAGAGGCCGAGGCCTTCCAATGAGAAGGACACCAGAAGAGCCCTGCTGGGTCAGACCAATAGTTCATCTAGTCCAGCATCCTGTCTCATCCAGCGGCCAATTAGTTCCTATGGATGGCCAACAACAGGGCATAGAGGCTGAGGACTTTCCCTGATGAGAACATAAGAGCCCTGCTGGATCAGAGCAGTGAGGGTCCATCTAGTCCAGCCTCCCGTCTCAAAGAGTGGCCAGCCAGTTCCTCCGGACGGCCAACAACGGGGCAGAGAGGTAGAGGCCTTCCCCTGAGAAGAACACCAGAAGAGCCCTGCCAGATCAGACCAGGGAGGGTCCCTCCAGTCCAGCCTCCTGTCTCATGGAATGGCCAGACAGTTCTTGTGGAGGGCTAACAACAGAGCAGAGAGGCCGAGGCCTTCCCCTGAGAAGAACATCAGAATTGCCCTGCTGGATCAGACTAGTAGTCCATCTAGTCCAGCTTCCTGTCTCACATGGCAGCCAACCAGTTCCTCAGGATCGCCGACAACAGCGGGCAGAGGCAGAGGCCTTCCCCCTGTTATTGGCTCCTGGTTCTGGGATTCAGAGGCTTAGTGCCTCTGAATGTGGAGGTCCCCCTCAGCCGCCACGGCTTAGTAACCACTGACAAGACTTGTCCTCCATCAATGTCAGCATTGTCTCTGACCAAGAGCAGCTCTTCAGGGCCTCAGGCAGGGGTCTTTCACATCACCTACTGCCTGGTCCTTTCTAAATGGAGTTGCTGCCAGGGATTGAACCTGGGACCTTCAGCCTGCAAAGCAGAGACTCTTCCACCGAACCACAGTCCCTCCCTGGTCACAGCAGCTGTTCCTCAGCACCAGCAGCACACATTTCCAGCAACTACAAGCAAAGACCTATGAGTGTGTGGTTATTACTCTGCCTGAATGCAGATGCATATGTTTATTGAGAAAATTTATACGGCGCCTCCCCTGGGCACTGTAAACTAGCAGAGGGAAGAGATGCCAGTTGAGCTGGCAAAATCCACCCCCCCCCAGAAGTGCCACGCACCAGCGTCTCCAGTGTAAGCAGAGAGCGCACTGTCCGTTCAATAGCTGACTCTGCAGGGCCCCTTTTTCAGTGAAAACACCTGCTGGGCAGACTGCCCGTGTGCTGCCCACCTTGGCCACATGCACGGAACATTTTGTTTGGCTCTTACGGAATGGGCTGCGAAATGCACACGTGAAACAGGTACACGGGTGGGGGTGGGAGTGACAGCTTCTGAAGACAGCTGGGAAGATCAGGCCTCCCCGCCTTCACGCCCACGGATGGACGTCAGCGCCTCCTCCGTCATGAATGCTCATTCCCAGTTGGCTCCCCCCTCCAACGGCGACACTTCATCCCCCCTAGCAATTAAGTGCCTTCGGCTGGCACGGCTGACCGAGTGGCTTTCGGCCAGCGCCAACGGCTGCCGTAGCTCCATTCCCTGGGCGGCCGGGAAGGCTTGGCGCTCTCTGAACCCATCGCCCGCCCGCCAGAAAGGCTTTGCAAAATTCATGTCCGACTGGAGGCTAGGAAAGAGCAACGTTAAGTCTGTGGATATTTTTAAATCAAAAGGACCCATGGGTGTGGCAAATGCCCCAGGGTTTCCACAGGCGTAGGCCCACAAAAAGACACGCCTTTCCAAATAGCAAGACTGAAATGCAACCCCCCCCCCCAAAAAAAAAAAAAAACAGCCACTGCCATCCTAGTTAGGAAGCTGCTCTGTTTCCATGGTGACGGGTGCTATGGAAACACCATCAGCAAGCCGTGGGCCTGCTTGCTGATGAGAAGATCCGGGCTGATTACTCTTGTCCACATCTGGCCGGAATGGACCACACTGTGCAGCAGCTTTCCTTAAAAGCCCCGGGGAGGCGAATGTGCGGCAAGGGGAGGCACCCCTGGGCCAGGAGGGCCGGGCCAGCCTCTCTCCCAGAATATCACGGTCCCTTGCCATCCATCGGGGGGCTTCTCAACTGAGCCAAGTCTCCGTTGTGGGCCAACTTGGGGTGGGGGTCAACCGTGGGAGGGCTTCTAGTGTCCTGGTCCCACTGCTGGACCTCCTGAGGGCACCTGGTATTTTTGGCCACTGTGTTACACAGAGTGTTGGACTGGATGGGCCGTTGGCCTGATCCAACACTGGCTTCTCTTATGTTCTTATATGAACTCTCAGTCTGGGGCAAGTGATGCGCTGTATTCTTGGTGTTTGGGGGGGGTCAACAGTGGGAGGACTTCTAGTGTCCTGGCCTCACTGATGGACCTCCTGATGGCACCCTGGTATTTTTGGCCACTGTGTTACATAGAGTGTTGGACTGGATGGGCCATTGGCCTGATCCAACACTGGCTTCTCTTATGTTCCTATATGAACTCTCATTCTGGGGCAAGTGATGCGCTGTATTCTTGGTGCTTGGGTGGGGGGTCAACAGTGGGAGGACTTCTAGTGTCCTGGCCCCACTGATGGACCTCCTGATGGCACCCTGGTATTTTTGGCCACTGTGTTACATAGAGTGTTGGACTGGATGGGCCGTTGGCCTGATCCAACACTGGCTTCTCTTATGTTCTTATATGAATTCTCAGTCTGGGGCAAGTGATGCGCTGTATTCTTGGTGCTTGGGGGGGGTCAACAGTGGGAGGACTTCTAGTGTCCTGGCCCCACTGATGGACCTCCTGATGGCACCCTGGTATTTTTGGCCACTGTGTTACATAGAGTGTTGGACTGGATGGGCCGTTGGCCTGATCCAACACTGGCTTCTCTTATGTTCTTATATGAATTCTCAGTCTGGGGCAAGTGATGCGCTGTATTCTTGGTGCTTGGGGGGGGGTCAACAATGGGAGGGCTTCTAGTGTCCTGGCCCCACTGATGGACCTCCTGATGGCACCCTGGTATTTTTGGCCACTGTGTTACACAGAGTGTTGGACTGGATGGGCCGTTGGCCTGATCCAACACTGGCTTCTCTTATGTTCTTATATGAATTCTCAGTCTGGGGCAAGTGATGCGCTGTATTCTTGGTGCTTGGGGGGGTCAACAATGGGAGGGCTTCTAGTGTCCTGGCCCCACTGATGGACCTCCTGATGGCACTCTGGTATTTTTGGCCACTGTGTTACACAGAGTGTTGGACTGGATGGGCCGTTGGCCTGATCCAACACTGGCTTCTCTTATGTTCTTATATGAACTCTCATTCTGGGGCAAGTGATGGGCTGTATTCTTGGTGCTTGGGGAGGGTCAACAATGGGAGGACTTCTAGTGTCCTGGCCCCACTGATGGATCTTCTGATGGCGCCCTGGTATTTTTGGCCACTGTGTTAGACAGAGTGTTACATTGGATGTGCCATTGGCCTGATCCAACACTGGCTTCTCTTATGTTCTTATATGAACTCTCAGTCTGGGGCAGGTGATGCTCTGTATTCTTGGTGCTTGGGGGGAGTCAACAGTGGGAGGACTTCTAGTGTCCTGGCCCCACTGATGGACCTCCTGATGGCATCCTGGTATTTTTGGCCACTGTGTTACATAGAGTGTTGGACTGGATGGGCCGTTGGCCTGATCCAACACTGGCTTCTCTTATGTTCTTATATGAATTCTCAGTCTGGGGCAAGTGATGCGCTGTATTCTTGGTGCTTGGGGGGGTCAACAATGGGAGGGCTTCTAGTGTCCTGGCCCCACTGATGGACCTTCTGATGGCAACCTGGTATTTTTGGCCACTGTGTGACAGAGTGTTACATTGGATGTGCCATTGGCCTGATCCAACACTGGCTCCTCTTATGTTCTTATATGAACTCTCAGTCTGGGGCAAGGGATGCTCTGTATTCTTGATGCTTGGGGGGGGCAGCAGTGGGAGGGCTTCTAGTGTCCTGGCCCCACTGATGGATCTTCTGATGGCAACCTGGTATTTTTGGCCACTGTGTGACAGAGTTTTGGACTGGATGGGCCATTGGCCTGATCCAACATGGGCTGCTTCTCTCTTATGTTCTGACGTTAGCTTTTCATGCCACACTGAGGTCAACTCCAAGATGTGCCACAGGCTAATGAAGGACTTCTGAGCACGTGCAGAGTTCATTTCCCTCCAGAGAAAATGCCGGCAACCAGCCCCCAAGCCTCTGGTTTTTAAGGCCAATTCTAATGGATTTCCTACACAGAGAGCACATTTGTGCACGGAACGGCGGAAACCCGCACGGAGATGGCCACATTAAAAAGACTGCATGCACGCGCACCTCTGTTCCTTACACACAGACCACACCGCCTTGCACTGCTCATTCGACAAAATAAGTATGGGGTCCCCTCTGCTGCTCTGTGGGGTGACCATCCTCAGCATTGTGGTGTCAGCAAGAGGACCAGGGAAGCAGGTGCCCCGCCCCACATCTTCACTGCCAAGAAACTAAAATAAGCCTCCAGCACCTCTTTCCTCTGTCCTTGTCCTGTCAATGCCCACTCATGCCGACCTGATTTCTTCCTTTGGAGAACGCCCTCCTCCACCCCTTCTTCCCCCTGAGTAGCAACACCCACCCACCCACCCACAAACACACACATAAGCTGCCTTATACTGAATCAGGCCTTCTGGTTCATCCAGGTCAGTCTTGTCTACTCAGAGTGGCAGGGACTCAGAGAGGTCTTTCCCATCACCTCCTACCTGAGCCTCTTAACTGGAGATGCCGGGGACTGAACCTGGGACCTTCTGCAGGCCAAGCAGAGGCTCTCCCACTGAGCCACAGCCCATGTTTACAGCTCTCCAGGGTCTCAGGCGGAGGTCTTTCCCATCCCCTCCTGCCTGGTCCTTTTTAACTGGAGATGCCGGGGACTGAACCTGGGGCCTTCTGCAGGCCAAGCAGAGGCTCTCCCACTGAGCCACAGCCCCTCTTTACAGCTCTCCAGGGTCTCAGGCGGAGGTCTTTCCCATCACCCACTGCCTGGTCCTTTTTAACTGGAGATGCCGGGGACTGAACCTGGGACCTTCTGCATGCCAAGCAGATGCTCTCCCACTGAGCCACAGCCCCTGTTTACAGCTCTCCAGGGTCTCAGGGGGAGGTCTTTCCCATCCCCTCCTGCCTGGTCCTTTTTAACTGGAGATGCCGGGGACTGAACCTGGGACCTTCTGCAGGCCAAGCAGAGGCTCTCCCACTGAGCCACAGCCCCTCTTTACAGCTCTCCAGGGTCTCAGGCGGAGGTCTTTCCCATCACCCACTGCCTGGTCCTTTTTAACTGGAGATGCCGGGGACTGAACCTGGGACCTTCTGCATGCCAAGCAGAGGCTCTACCACTGAGCCACAGCCCCTCTTTACAGCTCTCCAGGGTCTCAGGCGGAGGTCTTTCCCATCACCCACTGCCTGGTCCTTTTTAACTGGAGATGCCAGGGACTGAACCTGGGACCTTCTGCATGCCAAGCAGAGGCTCTGCCACTGAGCCACAGCCCCTGTTTACAGCTCTCCAGGGTCTCAGGCGGAGGTCTTTCCCATCCCCTCCTGCCTGGTCCTTTTTAACTGGAGATGCCGGGGACTGAACCTGGGACCTTCTGCAGGCCAAGCAGAGGCTCTGCCACTGAGCCACAGCCCCTCTTTACAGCTCTCCAGGGTCTCAGGCGGAGGTCTTTCCCATCACCCACTGCCTGGTCCTTTTTAACTGGAGATGCCGGGGACTGAACCTGGGACCTTCTGCATGCCAAGCGGAGGCTCTTCCACTGAGCCACAGCCCCTGTTTACAGCTCTCCAGGGTCTCAGGCGGAGGTCTTCCACATCACCTACTGCCTGGTCCTTTTTAACCGGAGATGCTGCTGGGGATTGAACTTGGGACCTTCTGCATGCCAAGCAGGGGCTCTCCCACTGAGCCACAGGCCCTCTTTACAGCTCTCCAGGGTCTCAGGCGGAGGTCTTCCACATCACCTACTGCCTGGTCCTTTTTAACCGGAGATGCTGCTGGGGATTGAACTTGGGACCTTCTGCATGCCAAGCAGAAGCTCTCCCACTGAGCCAGGGACCCTCTTTACAGCTCTCCAGGGTTTCAGGCGGAGGTCTTTTCCATCACCTACTGCCTGGTCCTTTTCACTGGAGATGCCGGGGACTGAACCTGGGCCCTTCTGTATGCCAAGCAGAAGCTCTCCCACTGAGCCACAGCCCCTCTTTACAGCTCTCCAGGGTCTCAGGCGGAGGTCTTCCACATCACCTACTGCCTGGACCGTTTTAACTGGAGATGCTGCTGGGGACTGAACATGGGACCTTCTGCATGCCAAGCAGGGGCTCTTCCACTGAGCCACAGGCCCTCTTTACAACTCTCCAGGGTCTCAGGCGGAGGTCTTCCACATCACCTACTGCCTGGTCCTTTTTAACCAGAGATGCTGCTGGGGATTGAACTTGGGACCTTCTGCATGCCAAGCAGAGGCTCTGCCACTGAGCCAGGGACCCTCTTTACAGCTCTCCAGGGTTTCAGGCGGAGGTCTTTTCCATCACCTCCTGCCTGGTCCTTTTCACTGGAGATGCCGGGGACTGAACCTGGGACCTTCTGCATTCAAGACAGATGCTCTACCCCGAGCCACACCCCTGAACCTTGGGGCCAGCCATTTTTAAACCAGGGCTGTATGTCTTGTAGCGCAGCTTCAGTGACAGACAACAGGCCATTAAAGATCCATGGACCTTTCAATTAACACATACACTCAGGGAAGGACAGCTCTTCCTAGGAGAAAAGCTGGCAAGAAAACCAAGGCTGAGTCTTATCAAGTAGGTCCCAGGTTCAGTCCCCGGCATCTCCAGTTAAAAAGGACCATGCAGGAGGTGATGGGAAAGACCTCCGCCTGAGACCTGAGAGAGCTGTAAAGAGGGGCTGTGGCTCAGTGGCAGAGCCTCTGCTTGGCATGCAGAACTTCCCAGGTTCAGTCCCCGGCATCTCCAGTTAAAAAGGACCAGGCAGTGGAGGATGCGAAAGACCTCCGCCTGAGACCCTGGAGTGCAGCTGCCAGTCTGAGTAGACAAACACTGACCTAGATGGGTCTGATTCAGTAGAAGGCAGCTTCATATGTACAAGAGGAGTCTCCCAGGAAGAAAGGCAGAGACACCTCCCGCCTTCCCCCATCTTGTATTCCACGACCATCTCTTAACCACAGAGCAGGATCTGCCGACACGAAGGGAGGGGGAGTGGCATATATGCGCAAAGCACTCCCCCTCCCCAATTGACTGCAGCTACACGGTGCCATGCACTCCAGGTACCTTTGAGCCAATCATGTCCAGCCATGCAATACCAAGGCACAGAAGGCAATACCAAGGCACAGAAACAGAGCCGGGGTGCCTCTTGTCAGTGTGGGTGTGACGCCGCCCAGTGCCAAACGGCTTCAGCCTCACAAGGCACAATACATACGAAGCAACACAGGCTTTTTACACAGCAGGTGGGCACGAGACCCCCGCCTCCGCCTGCCCTCCGTGGCTCCTGGACGGAGCTTGAGCCCCCTTTTTCTATTAGCTGCCAGAACAGCACAGTGACGCCGTCCCCCTGTTTTAAAATGCATTTTCTGCCTCTCGACTCGTAAAAAAAATCCCCCCCCCGTGGCCAGTAGCTGTGCCATTAAAGCCAGACAGTGAAGTCACCGAAGCGAATCCACGGGAGCGGCTGCGAGCGGTGTTCCCTCTAAGCTGAGTCAGTGTGAGCTAGCTCACAGTTTTCTAGCCCCCGGCTCACACCTTTTTGTCTTCGCTCAGGAAGGATGGCTGCTCCAGGGCAAAGTGATTTGTGCAACTGCCAAATCACCTGCTCCACAACTTTAATGCTGGTGGCTCACAAAGTAGAATTTTTGCTCAAAGGACTCCACAGCTTAGGGGAAACATTGGTGGTGAGCATCCTTTGGGAGGAGGGCCAGCAGTTCTGCTGGGTTATTAATGCGTCATGCCCGGGGGGGGGGGATGTCCTGGCCCCCGTGGGGGCTGCCCTCCTGGCTGCCAAGGCTAGCCAGCAAGAGAATGGAGAAGGTCCCGGGTTCAATCCCCGGTAGCGTCTTCAGTTAAAAGGACCAGGCAGTAGGGCGATGGTGAAGGGCCTCCGCCTGAGACCCTGGAGAGCTGCCACCAGCCTGAGCAGGCAATCCTGACCTTGCTGGGCCGGTGGTAGGGGGAGGGGCTGCGGCTCTGTAGCAGAGCCACTGCTAGGCCCCAGGTTCGATCCCCGTCCCCTCCAGTTTCAAGGACCAGACAGCAAGCAATGTGAAAGCCCTCCCTCTCTGGGACCCCGCAGAACAGCTGCCAGCCCGAGTCGTCGATACTGACCTCGAAGGGCCAAGGATTCGGGATCCGCCCCGGGGCCAAGCGCGAAGCTCTGCCCTCCAGAGGGCACCCGGAGACACCTGCGGGGCCCCCCTTCCCTCTGGGGAGAAAGGCCAGGGCTGCAGCCGCCAGGCTCCCTGCTGGGGGGGGAGGGGGTGCAAGCGCCTCTCCTGCCCCCTGCAGCGCCAGGGCTCCCCACCCGAGACGGGGGGAAGCAGTGGGGCAGGCAATCCCTTCCCCAAAACGGGGCGCTGCGCCACCTGCCCCCGGCCCTGGCCGCGCCCTCCCCCGCCGCCCCCTCCAGCAGCATCCCTTACCCGGGGGGCCCGCGCCGTCCGCCTCCCCCGGCCGCCCCCTCCTCGGCCCGGCCCTGCAGGGGGCTTCTCCGCCGGCGCCGGCATCCTTCCGGAAGAGGGTGTAGAAGATGTAGACCAGCAGCGAGTAGAAGGCGTACATCCTCCGCCGCCGCCGCCGCCGCCCCGGCCCCGGCCCCGCTCCGACGGCAGCAGCAGCAGCAGCAACCGCGCCTCGCCCCTCCCTCGCCTGCCTGCCTGCGCCAAGCCGCCCGGCGCCGCCCCCTGCCCGCCTCCCGCCCTCCCTCCCCTCCCTCCCTCCCTGCAGCAGGGCTCGGTAGGCAGCAGTCGACCCCCCAGCTGGGGCTGGAAGGCACCCGGGCCTTGCTTGCTTGGCCGGCCCTTCCCTTGGCACCAGCAGGGATGCCAGCCTCCAGGGGGGGGCCCGGGGATCCCTGGCCTGGAATTCCAGCTCCTCCTCCAGCCTGCTGGGGGGGGGGCAACTGTGGGAGGGGCTTCTAATGTCCTGGCCCCGCTGCTGGACCTCCCCTGATGGCACCTGGTGTTTTTGGCAACCCTGTGTGACACCGAATGTTGGACTGGAGGGGCCACTGGCCTGATCCAACATATTCTTATAAGAGGGAACTGGATAAGCATAAGGAGCAGAGGTCCATCAGTGGCTATTAGCCACAAGGTATAGATAGGAACTCTCAGTCTGGGGCAAGTGATGCTCTGTATTCTTGGTGCTCGGGGGGGCAACAGTGGGAGGGCGCTTCTGGTGTCCTGGCCCCCACTGCTGGACCTCCCCTGATGGCACCTGGTATTTTTGGCCACTGTGTGACACTGAGTGCTGGACTGGAGGGGCCATTGGCCTGATCCAGCATGTTCTTATAAGAGGGAACTGGATAAGCATACGGAGCAGAGGTCCATCAGTGGCTATTAGCCACAAGGTATAGAAAGGAACTCTCGGTCTGGGGCAAGGGGTGCTCTGTATTCTTGGTGCTTGGGGTGGGGGGGCAACAGTGGGAGGGCTTCTGGTATCCTGGCCCCACTGGTGGACCTCCTGATGGCCCCTGGTATTTTTGGCCACTGTGTGACCCAGAATGTTGGACTGGATGGGCCATTGGCCTGTTTCAACATGTTCTTATAAGAGGGAATTGGATAAGCATAGGGAGCAGAGGTCCATCAGTGGCTATTAGCCACAAGGTATAGATGGGAACTCTCGGTCGGGGGAAAGGGGTGCTCTGTATTCTTGGTGCTTGGGGGGGGCAACATTGGGAGGGCTTCTAGCATCCTGGCCCCACTGCTGGACCTCCTGATGGCCCCTGGCATAGGTGTCAACTTCAGGGGGGCTTGAGGGCTGAGGCTCCCCCCGAAATTTCCCAGGGGTGACTGAGCCCCCCCCGGGCAACCAGGCTCATAAGCCTTGCCACCACCACCCCATGTAACCCTCAACTCAATTTGAAAGCGGAGGGTTTTTTTCCCTCCGCTTTCTGAGACTTCAGGTGGGGTGGCAGGAAACCCAGGGCTTGCTTCCTGAAAGCTAAGCCCCACCCCCAGCTCCCAGAAACCCTCAGTTGGGCTTGGTGGAGCTGGGGGCTGCACATGTTTTCAGTGCTTTCAGCTTTCCTGCGCAGAAAGGTAAGGAGCTGTCCTGGGGCTCCAGCGGGGGGGGATGTTTTCAGGGGTGGGGCGGTGGGCACTAGGCAGAGAGTGCCCAGGCTAGCTGGCTGAGGTCAGCCTTGGGGTGGCTGGGTGCCTGAGCACCTTTCCTGCAGCCTTGTGCCACTGCTGTTGTTTTCCTGCTCCCTGGAAGGCTTGCCTTGCAGAGAGCCATGCGAGGAGGTTGGGTGGGGAGGCCAGTATCCTTGGAGGATTGCCAGCCTCGGGGAAGCTGGGTACCCTGCGCCCTTGTTCTTCTAGTTTTTTTCCTTTCTCCCTGCAAGGCTTGCCTTGCAGAGCCATGCAGGGAGGTCAGGAGGTGGGGGAAGTGGAGGGGGAGGCCGGCATCCATGGAGGATTGCCTGCCTTGGGGTGGCTGGACTCTTGGGCACCTTTCCTGCAGCCTCGTGCCACTGCTGTTGTTTCCCCACTCCCTGCAAGGCTTGCCTTGCAGAGAGCCATGTGAGGAGGTTGGAGGGGGAGGCCAGCATCCATGGAGGATTGCCGGCCTTGGGACGGCTGGGCACTCTACGCCCTTGTTCTTCTGTTTCCCCCCACACACAAGGCTTGCCTTGCAGAGCCATGCAGGGAGGACGGGAGGCTGGCATCCATGGAGGATCTCTGGGTGGCTGGGTGCCCGGGCACCTTTCCTGCAGCCTCATGCCACTGCTGTTGTTTTCCTGCTCCCGAGTTCGCTACTTAACCAGAGCCCTTTATTTCCTCCGAGAGGAGACTCTTCTGAGTTCTTTGTTGAGCTCCACCCCTTCCCTTGACAGAGAGAGGATATTAGGAAAGCCAGGAATCAGCAGTTTACAATCACTGAAATCGCACACACAACCTGTGCAGGGGGAGGGGGGAGGAGGGCAAGTGAAATCTTGAAGAGTTTAAATGCATACATTCAAGACCAACTCTCCCCTGAACTCCTGGATAAATTATGGAGAGGGATTTCTATTTTCTTTCTTTTCATTTCTCCCCTCCGTCTCTCCCGCCCCCTTCTTTCCTTCCTTCCTTCCTTCCCTCCCATCTATTTGCTTTCTTTCCACCTCTCGCCTCCCTCCCTCCTTTGTTAAAACATCCCTAGTTAGGGTTGCCAGGTTCCCCCTGTCCACCTCTGGGGGATGGGGGGGGAGGGGTGGCCCAATACAGGTTGGGTAACTCCTGGAGATTTGGGGATGGAGCCTGGGGAGGACTGGGACCTCAGTGGGGTACAATGCCATAGAGTCCACCCTCCAGAACATCCATTTTCTTCAGGGAAACTAATTTTTGTAGTCTGAAAATGAGCTGTAATTCCAGGGGATCCCTAGGTCCCACCTGGAGGCTGGCACCCCTAGCTCCATTGCTGAAACTGGAAGCTCTGGTTCTTCTGTGTGAGATGGTGGATGCAGACCACTGACATTGGCTTGCATCTGCTGAATCACCCTGCTTCATGTAGGATGCACAACAGCCAGGTGGAGGAGGGGAGGGGTGTATTTTACTTAAGTCTATATATCCTTGATTGAGAACAATTGTTTTTTTCATGGTAGTGGGGGTGGGCTGCTTCAGCCACTCCTAAGCTCTTCTTTAAATCTCCATTTCATTTTTAAATTGTAAACGCATCTGCATGAACAAGATGGGGGGCATGCAGAACAGAGGCCTTTTAAAATTTCCTTTTGATCTGTGTGCAGCCTAGAGAGAACATTGGTAAGGGATGTGCACTCTATGTTCATGCTCTTCGTTTTACTGTTTTAAAATGGTGTGGTAGTTTCAAAGGGGCGACCAACTGGGATGTACTAAAAGGAATGACAGGATTGCCCATTGGAAATAATGGGAGAGGCTTGAAGGCCCATTGGAGATAATGGGAGCCAGGAATGCCAATTGACTTGCATGGGCTCTGCTGAAATACACTGCAGCCCAAAAAAAGTTGCAAAGAAAATGCAGAATGGTTTTTCCAATAAGGTTTTTGGGCCCAGATAGGCTACTCTAGGACTGTAATGACAGTTCCCAGAGTGGAAAAACATTCCCTAGCAATAGAATCTGTGCTGCATTTTAAGGTGGAGATTCTAAGCAGTGTGCTAAGAAGGCACCTGTTCCTGGGGTTAGCCCAGCCCAGGGGCGTTGCTAGGGGGGTTCGCAGGGGTTCCCAGGCTGCCCTAATTTTCTGGGGAGCCCCTCCCTAAATGTCACATAGTTCTACCTCCATAGATAGTGACAATGGCCTGTGATGTCACTGGCTCCTCCCTATGATGTCATTGGGTCCCAGTTATTTTAATGACTTAGCAATGCCTCTGGCACAGCCCCAGCCCCCCCTGGGAAATTGCAAAGTCTACGCCCTTGGCCCCCTGGTATTTTTGGCCACTGTGTGACACAGTGTTGGACTGGATGGGCCACTGGCCTGATCCAGCATTGGCTTCTCTTATGTTCTTATAAGAGGGAATTGGATAAGCATCTGGAGCAGAGGTCCATCAGTGGCTATTAGACACAAGGTATATGTAGGAACTCTCAGGCTGGGGCAAGGGATGCTCTGTATTTATTCTTGGTCCTTGGCGGGGGGCAGCAGTGGGAGGGGCTTCTGGTGTCCTGGTCCCACTGCTGGACCTCCTGAGGGCGCCTGGTATTTTTGGCCACTGTGTGACACAGAGTGTTGGACTGGATGGGCCATTGGCCTGATCTAGCACTGACTTCTCTTATGTTCTTATGTTCTGGGACAGAGCCCAGTTGTTCCCCTGCAGGAAATGGATGCTGTGGAGGGAAGAGGACTCTGGGGCAGTGTTCCCTCTAAGCTGAGTTAGTGTGAGCTAGCTCAGAGTTTTTTAGCCTCCGGCTCACACATTTTTGTCTTCGCTCAGGAAGAATGGCTCCAGAGCAAACTGATTTATGCAGTAGCCCAATTGCTCACAACTTTAATTCCATTAGCCCACAGAGTCGGATTTTTGCTCACAGCGGACTCCACAGCTTAGAGGGAGCATTGCTCTAGGGCACTGGGCCCCACAGGGGTCCCTGACCCCCCCAGGCTCCATCCCCAAATCGACAGGAGTGTCCCAATCTGGATCTGGCAAGCCTCCCCCCCACCCCACCACCAGTGGCCAGGAGTGACCTGACATGCCCAAGTCCCTTGCTGGTGGCCGGCCCGCCAGGAGCCGCAGGAAAAGGCACAGAGCGGCTGTCCTCTCCCGTGCCGTGAACAGCTGCATGGCAGGTGGAAGTCTGGCAGGGCAAGCACACATGGGGGGCATGGGGCAGTGATGCGCATTTTGAGCTCAGGTAGCTCCAGAAGGGGTGAGGTGCAACGTTCCCTCTAAGCTGTGGAGTCTTGGGAGCAAGAATTCTACTTTGTGAGCCGCTGGCATTAAAGTGGTGAGAGAGCGGTTTGGTTGCTGCTTGGATTAGTCTACTCTGGAGCCCTCCTTCCTGAGCTAAAGAAAAAAAATGTGTGAGCCGGAGTTAGCTCACACTAACTCAGCTTAGAGGGAACACTGGTGAGGTCATGCTCTGTCCCGTTTTTGCTCACAACAACCCTGAGAGGTAGGTGAGGCTAAGAGTGACTGGTCTGTAGGCTTCCTGGCTGAATCGGGGTTTGAACTCTTGAGCTCCTCAGTCCCGGCCAAACGCTCTGCCCCGTGAACCACAGTGGCTCCTGCTGAACTTTCCCAGCAGAATTTCCCACTGTTTTCCCACCACTTCCAGAAAAGGACAGAGCCTGAGGGGAGGGGTTGGTGTCACTCCAGGCTGATCTGGCCCAGCAACCTGCCTCCAAGAAATGGAATAGCTGAGCATCAGAGTTTCCCATTGGTCCCTGGCTGGTTTTCAGAGGTATACTGCCTTGGAACAAGGAGGCTCCACCAGTTTATCAATGCCTATTAACCAGGATTATTATTATTATTTTGCAAAATTTGTATCTCACCTTTCTGGCCTCACAAGCAATGCTCCCTCTAAGCTGTGGAGTCTTGTGAGCAATAGTTCTACTTTGTGAGCTACTGGCATTAAAGCTGTGAGCGAGCGATTTGGCTGCTGCATAAATTAGTTTGCTCTGGAGCCAGCCTTCCTGAGCTGAGACAAAAATGTGTGAGCCGGAGGCTAAAGAACTGTGAGCTAGCTCACACTAACAATTTAAAGCGTACACAATAGAACCACATTTTTAAAACTATTAAAAAACCAACCTCCCTCCGCATCTTGTGGCAGTCAGTTCCACAAGGGAATGCCACCTGGCCACGATCCTGCTCCTACCTCTGCAACAACGGAGGCCGGTGTGTTCCCAGAAGGGAGGCAGCCTCTTTACGGGGACAACCCAATTTGAAAAAAGCTTTAGAGCCGTACACAATGCTCCCTGGTTCATATTTCAGAACCATGCAAAAGGGAGGGAGGGAGGGAGGGAGGGTGCTTGGGGCATGGGGTGGCCCTCCATTGCCCTTCCCCAACTTTTTGTCTGTGTGGCCTATAAACAGAAGAAGAGATTGGATTTATACCCTGCCCTTCACTGCCCAAAGGCGTCTCAGAGCGGCTCACAATCTCCTTTCCCTTCCCCTCCCCACAACAGACACCCTGTGAGGTGGGTGGGGCTGAGAGAGCTCTTGACAGAAACTGCTCTTTTTCAAGGACAGCTCTGACAGAACTATGGCTTGCCCAAGGTCATCCAGCAGCTGCAAGTGGAAGAGTGGGGAATCAAACCCGGTTCTCCCAGATTAGAGTCTGTGCACTTAACCACTACACCGAACTGGCTTCAGCTGGTAGGATTCATATCAAATAAAGCTCCAAAACATTCCAATTCTTCAACAATTCTTGTTATTTAAATGTTCTTATTTAAATCTACTATTCAAAACAATTGGTACACAATCAAGTTAAGACCTTAAAGGTAATTTTACAATCTCAGAAAAAACTTCACTGTTCCAAAACGGTGAAAAGGCTTCTCAACTCCTAATCGGAAAAACACAAATGTCCACGGAGCAAATGAATCCAAGTCCTTAAGACTTGAGGCAAACCCTAAATGATGAGCTGCAGCCGACCCAGTCTCCAGATTTTCAATGGGTTATCGGTCCTTTCATCAGGACTGCGCATCGACGGGTTCTCCTGGAAAAACCTGCCTCCGAGAGCTGCTTTGTTTTACAGCAATGGGAACTCCCTCAGAACAATGTCTCCAAGCTGCCTTATTTCACTTTATTCATGATGGAAACATGCAGCTTCCCTCTGTAGGCATTCTCTCATCTAAGCAGGTAAAGGCGGCTTGCTGATGGCCCCAAAAGAACGGCCCAGGGCTTTTTTGGCAAACGTTAGACTGCTTGGACCATTCGTCCCTTTGCCGTGTTTAGAGATTATGGAGACTTTCTGAGCGAGGTCCCTGCCTGCGTACGTTTTATTATGGCAACTGGGCTTGACGAAGATCTCACTTCGAAACAGGCTCCTGTCGCCTGATGATTTACTGCCTTTCAACAAAATCGTAAAAAGCCCAGTAGCACCTTTAAGACTAACCAACTACTGTAGCATAAGGTTTTCGAGAAACACACAGCTCTCTTCGTCAGATGCCTGGAGAGTATGAAGAAACTGGCCCCTGGTGGTAAGGGGAAACGGGAGAGGATGCAGAAAGTGTAAATGTAAAAAAGTAAATGCAAAGCAGTTAAAAAAGTCATGAAAAAGGCTGAATGCGCTACTGGGTGCTACTGGGCTTTTTACCATTTTGCAGCAACTGACTAACACGGCTAACTCCTCGGGATCTGGATGACCATCTTCCGGGTATGTTGTAGGTATGTAGGGCTCTCTTTCAGCTATGCTCCTGCAGAGTGCAGGGGGTTGGACTAGATGACCTGCAAGGTCCCTTCCAACTCTAACATTCTATGATTCTATGGTCTGTGCACCTTTCAATAAGAGGACTGTCTGTTTCCTTGAACTCCTGACAGGAGGGCTTCAGATTTACTGTGGATTTATGTACTTTCACAGACGTTTCCACGTCTTTTAAGAGGATTGTTTCCTTTGACTGTACGGCTTTAAGAGGACTTTTTGCCTTAATATACCCGTGCTTCAAATAATCACTGTGACACAATATACATATAGCAGTTGCTTATAATTTATTGCTGTTTGTTTTCTTGCTCTGTCGCGGTTTTGGTTCTCTGTTGCTGTCTTGCCCCAACTTCTCCTTTTGTTTTGGCCTTAGGGACAGTGGAGCGCCAACAGAAGGAAACAGTGCCAGAGTGAGCCATGGCCCCAGAAGAACAGCCCGGGGCTCAAAGAGCTAGGGCCAGCCATCCTGTGCATGGATCTCAAACGGGGGGAGCGATATTCCCCTGATGAAGCACCTGTTATGTTCCCAGCGGCTTCTGGAGCGTCTCTGTCAAGCCGGCTCAAAGCAGCCCCCAGCCTCCCACTTCCAGAGGAAGCCCCCGTTAGTCTGTGTCAGCAAAAATAAAAGAGGAGTCTCGAAGCAGCTTAAAGACGAACAGGGTTTTATTTCAGCAGAAGCAGTTTTCGTGGACTTTTTATTCATTTAAAACATTTTTTTAACCGCCTTTCTGCCTTGCAGAACTCAAAAGCGGCTTACAGTGTAAATACAAGAACAGTTATAAAAAGACCATAATTTAAAATCTCCAATCAAGACTGCCAGACAGTAAAAAACTAAATTAGACTACAGCCCCTCTCTTCAGATGCAGTGAAGTGGACCCTTATCGGGCAGACATTTCACACAAGTTGCTGTAGATTTTCCGGGTTGTGTGGCCGTGGTCTTGGCATTCTAGGGCCTGACGTTTCGCCAGTAGCTGTGACTGGCATCCTCGGAGATATAATATACCTCTGAGGATGCCAGTCATAGCTACTGGCGAAACGTCAGGCCCAGCAATGCCAAAACCACGGCCACACAACCCAGAAAATCTACAGCAACTAATGAACTCCAGCTGTGAAAGCCTTCGACAACATTTCACATAAGATTATTTTTTTAAAAAAGCTGGGTCAAGGGGACACAAAATGCAGGTGATACCGGAGGCGGGGGGGATTTATTGATGTAAAATTCAGATCTGATCAAGAAAGATGCAGAGACCTTTGCTAGTTACACTACGCTAGTTGTCCACAATATTCCCACGTTTTGCTAAATTACCACAGTTGGTGAGTAAGAAGACCCACGTCCTTGTTCGGCCCAGGAGAGAAGCTCATACCAAACCTCAAAAGGATTCTCAAGTCAGAACTTCCGGCTGGAGTCTCCCTGTGAAGGCTTTCTCATTTCCAAGAGAATGGAGACTTTTAGATTAGTGAGGAAGGCCCGTAAAGCTGATCCGTTCAAACTCTTCCAAGACCCCACAGTGTTGGTCATCCCTTCCGGCCTCTTCCCTTCCTGTCTCCTCAGCCCGACCCATTTTTAAATATATATTTTTATTTTAGAAAACAAAGTATAAAAAGCATAAGTGTATACAAAAGGGGGAAAGAGCTTGAACAACAGATTGGATATAATAAGGTTATTATGTTTTGCAGGCAATGTTCCCTCTAAGCTGTGGGGAGTCTTGTGAGAAAAGATTCTACTCTTGTGAGAAAAGATTCTACTCTTGAGAGCCGCTGGCATTCAAGTTGTGAGTGAGTGTTGGATATAACAAGTTTAAAACACTTCAGTATTTACAGGGTTAACGTTGTTAGTATTGGTAAACAGGAAGTCACATGTTTGTTTGTAACCAATCTGTTTACTCAATAGAATGCCCGGGAATTTTGTAACAACCTTAGCTCTCTGATTGGAAATCAATGTATTAAGTATTTAGCATATTGGGATTCTCCTTCCTGTCTTTGTTCTTGTTGAAGAAGGAGACACCGTTCCTGTCTTGTCTCTTTAGCTGCAAGGATGTCGTACCTAGCTCTTGTTGTTATTTTATATCCTGTGTACCTTTTCCCCATGTTAAAGGTAAAGGTTCCCTTGCTCAAAAGCCAGTCGAATCCGACTCTAGGGTTGCGGTGCTCATCTCCGTTTCAAAGCCAAAGAGCCAGCGCTGTCCGAAGACGTTTCCGTGGTCATGTGGCTGGCATGACTAAACACCAAGGCGCACGGAACGCTGTTACCTTCCCGCCGAAGTGGTACCTATTTATCTACTTGCAATTTCTTGCTTTCGAACTGCTAGGATGGCAGGAGCCTGAAGGACATATAGAACAGGAAAAGTAAACGTTTCCCTCCAACATCCTCTTCATTATCAAGTTCCCTTCCTAAGCAATGGCTGACTGAGCAGGCAGGAGAGGCGGTGAGAGAGCGGCCGAAACAGCAACAGGGCCGATTCTGCAGGGGGGCAGCCCAGTGCGAAGGGCACGGAGGCACTGCGGGGGCACAGGAGGAGACCAGCAAAAAAAAAACCCCATTCCTATGCTCACGCTACCCACAGGAGTGGAGGCAGCTGCGTTTCTCACCCAGCAAGCCCGCCGCTTGGCATCGGCTCGAGGCTGCCATGGAGGGTCCCACAAGCATGGTATGCCTGTCCTCTCCTGGACCTGCACCACCACTGAGCCCCCGTGGCATTTCACTTCCAGTGCGGCTCACCCTTCCGTCCCCAAAAGACCCCACTCTGCTGTCAGCTGCAGGACAATCAATATGCAGCGGCAGAAGAGAACAGCTCTGAAGAGACTCCGCCCTTTCCCGGGACTTTCCTGACCGCTGAGCCGATCCTTGAGGGTGGTTCTCTTGGAGAAAGGGGAGACCTCGAGGGGCGCAGGTGTTGCTGGTTGGGGGAGGCTGCAAGTAGACAGGGAAGGCGCGGGAGGTGGCTTTCATGTTGCCCCCGCAGAGCTGCTGACGGGTTCCGGGGCTTTCGCCTTGGACCTCTGCCTCTTTTTGCAAGGCTGGGCGGCGGGGGCCTGCAGAGACAAGTGGCCAAGCCAGATTGAGTGACAACTTCCCCCACTCAAATCTAACACCAAGCATTCTATTGTAAAATTAAGATTATATCGATGGCTACTAGCCATGGTGGCTGCGGGGAGCCTCCATGTTCAGAGGCAGTCAACCTGTGAATCCCAGAGCCAGGAGGCAACATCAGGGGAAGGCCTTGGCCTCTGTGCCCTGTTTGCCAGTCAGAAAAACTGGTCGGCCACTGTGTGAAACAGGAGGCTGGATTAGGTCAACCATTGGTCTGATGAAGCAGGGCTTTTCTGATGTTCCTCTCAGGGGAAGTTCTTCTCAGCCTCTCTGCCCTGTTGTTGCCCCTGCAGAAGAACTGGTTGGCCACTTTGTGAGACAAGAGGCTGGACTAGATGGACCCTCACTGGGCTGATCCAGCAGGGCTCTTCAGATGTTCTTATGAAGGTCTCGGCCTCTCTGCCCAGTTGTTGGCCATCCACAGGAACTGGTTGCCCACTGTGTGAGACAGGATGCCAGGCTAGATGGACTACTGGTCTGATCCAGCAGGGCTCTTCAAATATTCTTCTCGGGAATAACTATGCCCTGTTGTTGGCTCTCCAGAGAAGATGGTTGGCCACTGTGTGAGACAGGATGCTGGACTATATATGGACCACTGGTATGATCCAGCAGGGCTCTTCAGATGTTCTTATCAGGGGAAGGCCTTGGCCTCTCTGCCCTGTTGTTGGCCCTCCAGAGGAACTGGTTGGCCACTGTGTGAGATGGGATGCTGGACTAGATGGACCCTCACTGGTCTGATCCAGCAAGACTCTTCTGAGGTTCTTGTCAGGGAAGGCCTCGGCCTCTATGTCCTGTTGTTGGTCCTCCAGAGGAACTGGTTGGCCACCTTGTGTGAGACAGGAGGCTGGACTAGATGGACCCTCACTGGTCTGATCCAGAAGGGCTCTTCTGATGTTCTTCTCAGGGGAAGGCCTCGGCCTCTACATCCTGTTGCTGGCCCTCCAGAGGAACTGGTTGGCCACAGTGTATGATGGGATGCTGGACTAGATGGGCCACTGGTCTGATCCAGCAGGGCTCTTCTGATGTTCTTCTCAGAGGAAGGCCTTTTCAAGTTCTCCAGATAGTCAGTCAAACACCAGGCTTCATAAGAAGATAGTATTTATTAAAGACGAGTCACAGAGCTGCATGAACCAGTTCTTTGTCAGTGATGCCAGATAATACACACCAGAAGCAATTATAGCCCATTCGAACTACCCCCCCACCTACAAGCCAATGAGTACATTTCGTGTGTGCGCTAAGCCATGAAAGAAAACACCTCAGACCAGTAAATTCCCCATGCCAGGGTAGCATGAGACCCAAGGTCAGGCGTATTGATAAGAAACACAGCAGACACACTAAATTAGTGAGACTGGAGACTCAGAGTTCCTCCTGCATTCCAGAACAGTGAAAGATGTTCACCCCCCACCCCCCCCAGCTACGGCAGGGTTACCTGACAGCCTCGGCCTCTGTCTCCTGTTGCCGGCCCTCCAGAGGAACTGGCTGGCCACTGTGTGAGACGGGATGCTGGACTAGACAGACTATTGGTCTGATCCAGCATGGTTCTTATCTCCTCTCTAGTTCAAATCATGTCTTGTCACATCTCAGAGCATGCAGTTATTACAGCAGTTGCCTATCTAACCTCAAGAAAAGGAATCTATTCCATCTCAGAGATGGGGAAACTGAGGTATACTGACCTCCAAAGTGCAGAGAAGGGCAACTAGAAAGATAAAAGGGTTGGAACACCTTCCCTATGAAGAAAGGTTAAAATGCTTGGGGCTCTTTAGCTTGGAGAAACGACAGCTGAGGGGTGACATGATCGAGGTTTATAAGATTATGAATGGGATTGAGCAGGTGGAGAAAGAAGTCCTTTTCTCCCTTTCTCACAATACAAGAACTCGTGGGCATTCCATGAAATTGCTGAGCGGTCGGGTTAGAACAGATAAAGGGAAATACTTCTTCACCCAAAGAGTGATTAACACATGGAATTCACTGCCACAGGAGTTGGTGGCAGCTACAAGCATGGACAGTTTCAAGAGGGAATTAGATAAATATATGGAGCAGAAGTCCATCAGTGGCTATTAGCCACAGGGTCTAGATGGGAATTCTCAGTCTGGGGCAGGTGATGCTCTGAATTCTTGGTGCTCATAGGGGGGTCAACAGCGGGAGGGCTTCTAGTGTCCTGGCCCCACTGCTGGACCTCCTGATGGCACCTGATATTTATGGCCACTGTGTGACAGAGTGTTGGACCAGATGGGCCACTGGCCTGATTCTACATTGGCTTCTCTTATGTTCTTATGATACATGGGTGAGATTTTAATCCAGGGGCTCCTCAGAGGCCCAGATCCATTCTGTCCACTAAAGCAGCAGAATGGACAAAGATCAGCCCCAGGTAGTGTTTGAGTGTGGGGCCCTGGCTTAGTGGCAGAGCGTCATGATTGGCATGCAGAAGGTCCCAGGTACAGTCCCCGGCACATCCAGTAAAAAGGGCCAGGCGGTAATTGATGTGAAAGGCCTTTCTCTGCCTAAGGCCCTGGGGAGTCGCTGAGTGACACAGTGGACAGCACTGACCTTGAGAGACCAACTGGCTTTGCGTGTATTCAGTGCTGCCTCATCCTTATTTATTTAATTCATTTATACCCAATATTTCTCCCAATGGGACCCAAGGCCGCTTCCCTCATTCTCCTCCTTCATTTTATCCTCACAACAGCCCTGTAAGGTAGGCCAGGCCCAAGGTCACCCAGCATGCTTGCATGGCACGAGTGGGGATTCAAAGCCGGGCCTTCCAGATACCGGTCCGACACTCTCAAGCACGACGTCACACCGGCTCTCCCAGCATCTATCTACAGAGAGCATTTTTTACCCCACCAGGGACAAGCTGAGTGTTTTGGATCCTGCCTCCTTTCAATGCTCCAGTCCTCCCCTCTGTCTTCTCTTCCTCTCCAGTACTGATCTCTGTTTGCTTAAGATGGGAAATTCAGCATTAGGAATTTCTAATGGGGTTGATAATAAACCAGTGAATGATCACAGCTACAATTTATGAAAGTTGATGGCTTTCTCAAATTCAAAGCTACAGGACAAGAAAAGGAAGAAGAAGAAGAAGAGGAAGAAGAGAAAGAAGAGGAGGAAGAGGAAGAAGAGGAAGGAGACAGGACATACCCTGCCCTTCACTACCCAAAGGAGTCTCAGAGCGGCTTACAAACTCCTTTTCCCTTCCCCTCCCCACAACAGAGACCCCGTGTGAGTTAGGTGGGGCTGAGAGAGCTCTTTCTGGAACTGCTCGTGAGAGAACAGCTCTGAGAGAACTTGTGACTGACCCAAGGTCACACCAGCGGCTGCATTTGGAGGCGTGGGGAATCAGACCCGGTTCTCTCAGATTAGAGTCCGGGCTCCTAACCACCACGTCAGACTGGCCCAGTGTTCCAGACATAAGAACATAAGAGAAGCCAATGTTGAATCAGGCCAATGGCCCATCTAGTCCAACACTCTGTCACACAGTGGACAAAATATACCAGCTGCCATCAGGAGGTCCAGCAGTGGGGCCCGGACACTAGAAGCCCTCCCTCTGCTGCCCCCTCCAGCACCAAGGATAGTGTGCATTACCTGCCCCAGACTGAGAGTTCCCATCTATACCCTGTGGCTCATAGCCACTGATGGACTTCTGTTCCAGATGTTTCTCTAATTCCCTCTTGAAACTGTCCATGCTTGTAGCTGCCACCACCTCCTGTGGCAGTGAATTCCACGTGTTAATCACTCTTTGGGTGAAGAAGTACTTCCTTTTATCTGTTCTAACCCGACTGCTCAGCAATTTCATGGAGTGCCCACAAGGAGTTCTTGTATTGTGAGAAAGGGAGAAAAGGACTTCTTTTTCAATCTGCTCAGTCCCATGCATAATCTTATAAACCTCGATCATGTCACCCCTCAGCCGTCGTTTCTCCCAGCTATAGAGCCCCAAGCGTTTAAAACTTTCTTCATAGGGAAGGTGTTCCAAGGACCCGTCACGCTCGACAGCTCAAGGTGTCAGGCGCTTCAGAAAGTCAGTCAAACACCAGGCTCCATAAGAAGATAGTGTTTATTAAACAGCAGTTCTAAAGGCAGGGTAACATTCTCTTGTCAGGAATGACACACACAAAGAAGCATCTATGGATATACCCTCCTGAAGCAACCCCCCTGCCACATCCTACCAATAGCTAAAGAGCCCGCGCGCGGGAAAGGGAAAGATGCTACATTTCTAAAGCTGTAAATTTCCACGGCCTAGCTGTTCTCTCAAGAGAAAAGGAGAAGAAAACAAGCCTGGCGACTCAAGGCCATTTGGAGTATCTGGAGATAAACCGGGCTGTGAATCTCTGTGTTACCCAGGCAACTCCGTCACCTCCCCACATACCAACCAAGACACAAGACAGACCAACTGGCACCTCCACCCTTCCCTTCTCCCCTTATGGCAGGGTTACCTGACATTCTGCCCCCCTGATAATAAATCCAACCCTTTAGGCTTCGAGGGGTACAATTTGTGAAAATTACATATTAACTTTGGTGCGCGGACATGTTCCTCCCTCACCCACTCCCGCTGTTCCGGCCCAAAGTCCACCCATTCAATTAGGTAATACAACCGGTTGTGCGAAATCTTGGAGTCCAGAATCTGAGCAACTTCATAATGCGGCTCCCCCCCCACCATCAAAGGAGGAGGGGCAGGTCTCTTCGGTTTCCACTTGTTCTCTGCAGGCGAGCGTCTCAAGAGCCTTACATGAAAGACGGGATGAACAGATTTCAGTGATTTAGGCAGCATAAGTTCAACGGTCACATTGTTTAGCACACGTTTGATTTCAAATGGACCTACATATTTCCACCCCAGTTTTCTACTAGGTTGCAGCCCCTTCAAATTCTGCGTGGAGAGATAAACAAACTCTCCCCGTTGAGGAGTCCATGACTTGTCTCTTTTCTTGTCAGCCTGCTCCTTGTAAGCTGACTTAGCCTCCTCCAGCGTTTTCGCCAACAGCGGCCACGCCGTTTGAAGCTGTTTATACCAATCTCCCTTTTGCTGTCATGTTGGGGGAGGCGGGACAAGGCGTCAGCCAGGGAATTTGCCTTCCCTGGAAAATGGTGCAGTGTGAAGTCGAACTTAGAGAAAAAATCTGCCCACCGCAGCTGTTTGGCATTTAGGGACCGGGGTGAGCGTAGCAACTCGAGGTTTTTGTGATCAGTCCATACCTCGAACGGCATTCTTGCCCCTTCCAGCCAGTGCCGCCAGGTCGATAGAGCCAACCTAATCGACCCTGCTTCCTTTTCCCAAACTGACCAGTTTCGTCCTGCGTCATTAAACTCTTTGGAGACGTAAGCGAGGGGGTGCAGCTTCCCATCCTCCCCCTCTTGCAAGATGGCCCCCCCCATAGCAACATCTGAGGCATCAACGTGGACAATAAACTTTTTAAACTCATTCGGGTGTGCCAATACCGGCTCAGAGGTGAAGAGGGATTTTAGTTGTTCAAACGCCCTCTGACACTCGTTAGTCCATTCTAAGCGGGCCCCGGGTCGGGTGCTTTCCGGGCCCTTTCCTTTTGTCTTAAGGAGGTCCGTGAGGGGGAGGGCAACTTGGGCGAAATTAGATAAAAACGATCTGTAGAAATTCGCGAATTCGAGGAACGCCTGGAGCTGTCTCCTTGTCCTCGGGGGCTCCCACCCCACCACGTCTCTAACCTTCTCGGGGTCCATCTCTATCCCCCGCTGGGAGATGCGATAACCCAAGAATGAAATTTCTTCCCGGTGGAACTCACACTTTGACAGCTTAGCAAACAGGTTGTGCTTGTGCAACGTCTGGAGCATTTCCCTGACGAGTTTCACATGGGAGTGTAAACCGGGGGAGTACAGTAATATGTCATCAAGGTAAACAAGGACCCCCTTGAACAAATACTTGTGCAAGACCTCATTAATTAAATTCATGAACACCCCCGGGGCCCCTTGTAAGCCAAACGGCATCACCAGATATTCGAACTGTCCCAGAGGGGTGTTAAATGCCGTTTTGTACTCGTCCCCTTCCCTGATGCGCACTCTAAAGTATGCATCCCGTAGATCCAGCTTAGAGAAAATTTTCCCCCCTGCTACCGCGGCAAGTAAATCCTTAATCAGAGGCAGGGGGTGAGCATTGGTTGCCGAGACAGCATTGAGGCCACGGTAGTCAGTGCACAGCCTCAGACCTCCGTCTTTCTTTTTCCGGAACAAGACAGGAGCGGCGAAAGGTGAGGAGGCTGGCCGGATGAAACCCCGCTCCAAATTCTTATCAATGAACTTCCTGAGTTCTAGTTTCTCGGCAGGGCTCATTGAGTACAGCTTCCCTTTTGGGAGCTTCTAGTTCGGTAACAGTTCTATAGCACAGTCCGAGTTTCTATGGGGGGGCAGCTCGTCCGCCTCCTCCTCCCCGAAAACCCCGGACAAGTCCCGATACTCCCGTGGGATCGCGTTCCAGTCAGTCTCTGCCACCCCCACCAGCACCGGGTTTGCCTCGGGACGTGGGGGCCCCCATTCGTCCTTCCAGTTATGGGCCGCACACTTTGACGAGATAAAGTTGACCGCCCCAGCCTCCCACAATATGTGCGGGTCATGATCAAAGAACCACGGGCTTCCCAAAACCAGAGGGAACCGTGCAGCGGAGGTCACCACGAACGGTCTCGTCACCCAGTGATTCCCCACTCCCATGCGCAGTGGTACAGTCTCGTATTTACAAGGCTCTTTCATAGTGGAGCCATCCATTTGGGTAAAGACCAGGGGCTCTGCCAGTTTCAACACCTTAGCCCCCAACCCAGTCACCAAGGAGGGGTTGATGATATCTCTCCCACACCCCAAGTCTATGAGAGCCCTCACTCTCATGTGGGTCTGTAGACCCGGGTCCATCAGAGTCACTGTTAGGAAGAACAGGGAAGAGGATTTGCTCACCGAGTTTAGCACCTGTGAGTCCGGGACCTGCTGTTCAGCGCTGTTCACAGCAGGTCCTTCTCGTTTCCCGCCACCGCGGTAGCTTCCTCCTCTGACGACTCGGAATCCTCGCCCAGTGGGGCGATCTGCAAGGCTCGCGCACCCCTCGGCTTTGCAGTCGGGTTTCGGGATAGAGGTCTCGAACTTCTTCTTTGGACCTTTGCCTGAGCTGGTCGGGGTATTGGCTCCCGGGCAATTCACAGCGAAGTGGCCCGCCTCCCTGCATTTTAGGCATAATCCTTGCTTCATCCTGAGCTCACGGGTGCTGTCCTTCTGTCGTTGGGGGTTGGCTGGTTGTCTCCCTCTTGGAGCTTGGGCGACGGCGGGTGGGGGGTTCTTCCCCAGTGCGGCCACATCGTCCAGTTTGATGGTCTTCAGGCGGGTTTCGGTGGCTGCCGCTTCTTTCATCCAGCCCGACAAGGTTTCCGGGTCTCTCCCTTGCATCACGGTCCGCCGAATTTCGGGGTTCAGCCCCAAGCGGTATTGCTCGGCCAGTACGCCGTCTGGCCAGCCCCGGATCTTCGCAGCTTGCCTTCGGAACTCGGCGGTGTACTCCCTCACCGTCTTGGTCCCTTGCCTGAAGGATCGGAGGAATGCCCGGGCAGTTTTGTTTGCATTGGCGTCCTCAAATTGGTCCTTCATAGCCCACATTAAAGGATCGACTTCTCTCAACTCGCGGCCGTCTTCTTGGTGCAATGCCACGTACCAGTCTGCTGCCGCATCCTTCAGGTGCGAGGCAATCGCATCCACGATCCGTTCCTCGTTCAGGAACAGGTGGCCCCAGTTCTCGATGAACTTTTCTGTTCTCACCAGGAAGAACGAGAATTTTTCCGGGGCTCCGTCAAAGGTGGCATCCAAGAACTCGGCCGGGTTCGGCAGCAGTGGACCCCAGCCCCTTGGTACTCCCTGTGGCCGTGGTGCCGGCGGCTCCTGGATGGGGGGCCCCACTGGTTGGTCTGGAGGTGCCCCAGTTTGCCCCGGCACACCCCCAGGCGGCGGTCCGGCCGGGGCGGGAGGGGGTCGTTGTTCCTGCTGGTCTTGCGGCACTGGTTGTTGCCTCCGCTCCATCTCCTCTCATATTCCATCTGAGATCATCCTCGGGATGCGGGACAAGGACTCGTCTATGAGGCGGAGTAACCGATCTTGGCTGGGATCTCCGCTCCATCTCCGGCTTCTGGTAGTCCCTTCCAGCTCCCTGGGTTCCGGGTGGGTTTCTTCTCCACCCTCCGCCGTGCTCAGGCGGTAGACCGACCTCTTGAACCGACTCTCCCGGATCGAGGCCCGGGGGGTGAGGAACCACGTCTCGCGTGTCTCAGCTAACGGCTTAGACCAGTCCTGCCGTTGCCGTGGCCTGGTCGTCACCCCCCCATATGGGTCTCCGTAGGGGCCTCCCAAATCATATTCTGCGCCCCACGATGCCGGCACGTAGGTGATTGGGTTTTCCAGTAGGGCGACCGAGGTAATAGCCGCCACGGTTGTCACCGGTGGTTTCTCTTCCTCTGTGGAGGTAGGGATTGGAATGGTTTCGTCTCCGTCACTCATCTCTGCGAGAGAATTGCGGTGTAGAACCAGTCCCAACCAAAGGTGATTCCCTGACACAAGGATTCTGTCAGCAGCCTCTTCACCCAGAATTCCTAGCACTGCGTGCTGAGTTTGTGTTTGCAGCGAGCTGTCCATCATAGCCCCCAAGCCCCTTTCCAAGACAGGCACAGCCAAATTAGACCCTGTGATTTTTTTTATAGGGAGACCCTCTTCCCAGATGTGCATCACAGTGGCTCTCAGCCTCCCTTCCGCAGGCCCCATCATCCCACCTGGGAAGGAAAAAATGCTTCTCACCTTGCTGGGCCGTTTCTTGACCCGGAAGTACTCCCCAAGCTTCCTCTGCCTCGGGCTGCCCTTAGTCACAGGGCCTGGCAACTGGGGCTGGGCACGCTTTAGGCAGGCCTTACGCCACCTCTCCATCCGCTGACAGACTCTGCTCTCGCTGTGAAAAAAGGGGTTCCAGTCAAAGCAAAACTGGATAACCAGGAGGGAGAGGATGGGAGGGAAGAAGAAAGAGGAGGAGGAGGAGATTGGATTTATACCCCGCCCTTCACTCAGAGTCTCAGAGCGGCTTACAAACTCCTTTCCCTTCCCTGTGAGGTCGGTGGGGCTGAGAGCTCTGACAGAAACTGCTCTTTTTCAAGGACAGCTGTGCCAGAGCTTGTGACTGACCCAAGGTCATCCAGCAGCTGCAAGTGGAGGAGTGGGGAATCAAACCCGGTTCTCCCAGATTAGAGTCCGTGCACTTTTAACCACTACACCAAACTGGCTCTCAGGTGGGGAAAGCATGGGAACTGGCAGAGACTGACCAAGAGAGAGATCTTGGAGTCGTAGTAGATAATGCAATGAAAATGTCGAGACAGTGTGTAGCTGCAATAAAGAAGGCCAACGTTATGCTGGGGGTTATTAGGAAGGGAACTGAAAACAAATCAGCCAGTATCATCATGCCCCTGTATAAATCATTGGTGCGACCTCATTTGGAATACTGTGTACAGTTCTGGTCGCCACATCTCAAAAAGGATATTATAGCATTGGAAAAAGTGCAGAGAAGGGCAACTAGAATGATAAAAGGGTTGGAACACCTTCCCTATGAAGAAAGGTTAAAACGCTTGGGGCTCTTTAGCTTGGAGAAACGACGGCTGAGGGGTGACATGATCGAGGTTTATAAGATTATGAATGGGATTGAGCAGGTTGAGAAAGAAGTACTTTTCTCCCTTTCTCACAATACAAGAACTCCTTGTGGGCACTCCATGAAATTGCTGAGCAGTCGGGTTAGAACAGATAAAAGGAAGTCCTTCTTCACCCAAAGAGTGATTAACATATGGAATTCACTGCCACAGGAGGTGGTGGCAGCTACAAGCATGGACAGTTTCAAGAGGGAATTGGATCAACATATGGAGCAGAAGTCCATCAGTGGCTATTAGCCACAGGGTATAGATGGGAACTCTCAGTCTGGGGCAGGTGATGCACTCTATTCTTGGTGCTGGAGGGGGGCAGCAGTGGGAGGGCTTCTAGTGTCCTGGCCCCACTGCTGGACCTCCTGATGGCACCTGGTATATTTTGGCTGCTGTGTGACAGAGTGTTGGACTGGATGGGCCATTGGCCTGATTCAACATTGGCTTTTCTTATGTTCTTATGGAAAGGGAGCCAGCCCTTTCTTAGGTCTCCATTTATTTTTTTCCATTTGTAGACCACTTTTTCACATAGCTCCATACAGTCGATACACCAAGCACTCCTCATCCCACGGCTGGCCTGTGAAAGGATTCGCACCCAGGACACTGCTTATGTGCTGTCCAGAATACATCACCCTGCTGGGGGTGTATGCACCGCAAACGCTCCTGTGAGCTCCTGCCTTCTGAGACTTGCTGGAAGGAGGTGGAGGGGAAAACAGGCCGTTTTGGTTCACTGGCTTCCGGGACTGGTGCCAATGCACAGTCTGAGAGATGCCACTCCAAGATACCATCCAGGGTTCCTAGGGCAGGATGTACATTCTGTGGCAGCCTCCTCACATCAATGGAGGAGGAGGAGGAGATTGGATTTATCCACCGCCCTTCACTCGGAGTCTCAGAGCGGCTTAACAATCTCCTTTTCCTTTCCCCTCTCCACAACAGACACCCCTGTGAGGTAGGCAGGGCCGAGAGAGCTCTGAGAGGACTGCCCTTGACAGAACAGCTTGGAGAGAACTTGTCACTGACCCAAGGACATCCAGCAGCTGCAAATGGAGGCGTGGGGAATCAAACCCGGTTCTCCCAGATTAGAGTCCGCGCACTTCACCACTCCACCAAACTCTGTAGTGCACAAAGCTAGGGTCTGAGCACAAGGAGCAGAGCCGGGGGGCCCAGAGTGAGGTGCCCAACTTTTAGCACAGAAGAGAGGATTTTGGCAGGCGTGGCTTTCCCCCCATCATAGTGGTGGAAAGGGGGAAGAATTTGCAAGTACCAAAATCCTCCCTTCCCTCCCCACCACCTCCTTCCCCCACCTGTGCCTACTGCTGTGCAGCGTCCTCTTTCCAAAACCTGCATCTCTCCCCTCCCTTCTCTGTCCATCCCGGAGCGCTTTCCTTCAGGCCCGGCCGGCCGGGGCTGTGGTCGAAAGGGCCCTCAGGTGGCCGAACAGGAGAACTGTGCTCTGCCGGCTGCCCGAGACATCAAAGGCTGGGGGAAAGGCAGGTTCTGGTGCTCTGGTTGGAGCTGGGGAAGCCCAAGAGAGATCGGGCACTTGCCCCAGCAGGGAGGGTGGGTGGAGAACAAAAGGCAGGGGAGCCATGCAATTGCAAAACAGACCAGCCAGTATCATAATGATAAAGGTAAAGGTTTCCCTTTGCTCGAAAGCCAGTCGAATCCGACTCTAGGGTTGCGGTGCTCATCCCCAATTCCAAGCCAAAGAGCCAGCGCTGTCCGAAGACGTTTCCGTGGTCATGCGGCCGGCATGACTAGACGCCGAGGCGCATGGAATGCTGTTCCCTTCCCACCAAAGCAGTACCTATTTATCTATTTGCAAATTCTTGCTTTCGAGCTGCTAGGTTGGCAGGAACTGGGGCCAGAGACGGGAGCTCACTCCATCACGTGGCACTTGGGTCTCGAACTGCTGAACTACCAAGGCACACGGAATACTGTTACCTTCCCACCGAAGCGGTACCTGTTTAGTAAAGGTAAAGGTTCCCTTGCTCGAAAGCCAGTCAAATCCGACTCTAGGGTTGCAGTGCTCATCTCCGTTTCCAAGCCGAAGAGCCAGCGCTGTCCAAAGACGTTTCCGTGGTCATGTGGCCAGCATGACTAAACACCAAGGCGCACGGAACGCTGTTACCTTCCCACCGAAGTGGTACCTATTTATCTACTTGCAATTTCTTGCTTTCGAACTGCTAGATTGGCAGGAGCTGGAACTAGAGACGGGAGCTCACTCCGTCATGCGGCACCCGGGTCTCGAACTGCTGAACTACTGACCTTCCACTGCCTGCGGTTCACTTGAGCCACTTGAGTATCATAAGAACATAAGAGAAGCCAATGTTGAATCAGGCCAATGGCCCATCTAGTCACACAGTGGCCAAAATATACCAGGTGCCATCGGGAGGTCCAGCAGTGGGGCCACAATGCCCCTGTATAAATCTATTATAGCACCGGAAAAAGTGCAGAAAAGGACAACTTGATTGATGAAGGTGATGGGCCACCTTCCCTATGAAGAAAAGTTAGGGAGGTTAGCTTGGAGAAACGACGGCTGAGGGGTGATAGGATCGAGGTTTACAAGAGTATGCATGGGCTAGAGAAGGCAGAGCAAGGAGTCTCTTTCTCCCAGGACAAGAACTCTGTGGGCACTCAGAGAAATGAATGAGCCAGCAGGCTTCGAGCAGAGAAAAGGACGGACTTCTCCACGCAAAGAGTAATTAATGCATGGAATTCACTGCCGCGGGAGATGGTGGTGGCTACAAGCATAGACAACTCGGGCTAGAGCAGTGGCCCAATAAAGATCGGTTAAAACACTGAGGAAAAAGGCGAGTCAGGGGAGACACGACGGAGGTCTATGAAAGTCTGCACGGTATACAAAGAGTGGACAGGGAGAACCCCCCCTCCCATTATACTGGGACCCGGGCGGGGGGCGTCATCCACCAAAGGGTGGGAGAATCAGGACAGACCCCAGGAACAACTACTTCACCCAGCATTTAGTCAAACTGTGGGACTCACTTCATGTGCTTCTCGTGAGCCAGAAACTGCACCAGCTGGGCCTCGTCTGGTTCCTTCCACTCCAACACCACCTGGCTCGGCTCGGCCACCTCCGGCTGCAGGAAGAGTCGCCGGGCCTCCTCCAGGGGCCAGTCGGCGGGCGCCGGGTGCTTCTGCAGGGAGCAAGACACCAGCAACAATTCAGCTTGCGAGAGGGAGTGTGTGTGACGTGTCCCTCACTCGCCACCTTGGTGGTGCAACAGGGACACAGTGTGAGGCATCAAGGGGGGAAGGGCCGATGCGCACAGCCAGGGTACTGAGTCCGAGTCACATGCACACCGTTTTACCATCTGCAGTCCGGTACCCTCTGGGGCTGTGGACGATTGTGTGCATGGGGGAATCGTTCAGAGGAGTGAGCTGAGAGGTGAGAAGCATTTGCAGGGTCATGTCAGGTCCTACGTTGGGGTCAAACACTGCCAAAGCCCCACAGCTAAACTCAAACAACAAGGGGGAAAAGGCTAGTGTCACAGGAGTCCCAAATATACAAATTCCACTAGTAGAAAACACCATCAAAGATTGCCAGAACGATATATCAAACCATTATAAAGTGGGTGGTGTCACAACTACTGATAAATTATAATAAAAATATACAAATATTTATTAGGGTGCGCACATGATTAAAACATACACAAGGTTAAAAGAAATAGTCGAAATATCAGACTTAAAGCTTATATCATCCAACGCTGATTGTTTTACAAATCCAATTGATGGGTCAAACCTTTGACCTAAGGACCATACGCATTTCGGCCCCTTTGGGCCATCCTCAGTGGTCAATATACTTATTTTACACTGACACACATCCAGAAATGCATGCATAAAGAATTTTGTATATATATATATATATATATCTGTTGAAATTGCTGAAATCAGGTTCCACCTACACAGCCGGCGAACTGAAGAAGTCGAAGGAAATGCATCTTCCGAGTATCTAGAATGGGTGTCTTTGCAAAGGCTGTTTGGAAAACGTTATGACTGTGGGGACTCCTCCTATCAAGTTACACTGACTACATGGACTTTACGTCTTATCTTCAAAGGAGGAAATGTTGTCTCTTATGCCTTTATTATAGTTACAGTATGCATTCATGTTGTTGTTGCGACACCACCAACTTTATAATTGTTTAATGTATTGTTCTGGCAATCTTTGGTGGTGTTTTCTACTGGTGGGATTTGTATAATCGGGACCACAGCCGAATTCAGCAGCACGAGTTCCTTCAGGGACATTCTGCGGCAGCAAGTCGGGGCTGTGCCAAAGCTCACCCTGACAGGCAAGAGCAGCCAGCACTGCTGTCCTCATCTGCACCGCTTTTAGTTTCCAAATTTGGCTCACTCGCGGATCATATTTTTAGGTACACACCATTAAAAAAGGAAGGAACTAGACAAGGTGCTTAAGGGTCAGGATGTGCTGTTGGCAGCCAAGATCAAGTTAATTCATGCTGTGGTATTCCCTGTGACTATGTACGGGAGTGAAAGTTGGACAGTGAAGAAAGAGGGCAGGAAGGAAGTTGGTTCACCGGAAATGTAGTGCTGAGGAAGACAGTGAAGAAAGAGGACAGGAAGGACATTGGTTCGCTGGAAATGTAGTGTTGAGGGAGACAGTGAAGAAAGAGGACAGGGAGGAAGTTGGTTCGCTGGAAATGTAGTGTTGAGAAAGACAGTGAAGAAAGAGGGCAGGGAGGAAGTTGGTTCACTGGAAATGTAGTGTTGAGGAAGACAGTGAAGAAAGAGGGCAGGAAGGAAGTTGGTTCACTGGAAATGTAGTGTTGAGGAAGACAGTGAAGAAAGAGGGCAGGAAGGAAGTTGGTTCACTAGAAATGTAGTGCTGAGGAAGACAGTGAAGAAAGAGGACAGGAAGGACATTGGTTCGCTGGAAACGTAGTGTTGAGGGAGACAGTGAAGAAAGAGAACAGGAAGGAAGTTGGTTCACTGGAAACGTAGTGTTGAGGGAGACAGTGAAGAAAGAGGACAGGAAGGACGTTGGCTCACTGGAAACGTAGTGTTGAGGGAGACAGGAAAGGACAGGAAGGACGTTGGTTCACTGGAAACATAGTGTTAAGGGAGACAGTGAAGGAAGAGGACAGGAAGGAAGTTGGTTCGGAGGAAACGTAGTGTTGAGGGAGACAGTGAAGAAAGAGGACAGGGTGGAAGTTGGTTCGCTGGAAATGTAGTGTTGAGAGAGACAGTGAAGAAAGAGGACAGGAAGGAAGTTGGTTCACTGGAAATGTAGTGTTGAAGGAGAGTTCTATGGATAGAGAGTCAAAGCTGTATAAAAAAGGGGTAGGCGGTGGGGGGGGGACTTTTCCTCCCTCTCCCGTAATGTTAGAACTCAGGACACCCAAGGAAGTTGATGGACGGTGGGTTCAGGTACAGACAAGAATGGAGACAATGAAGAAAGCTGACAGGAACAAAGGCGATTCCTGTGAAAAGTGGTGTCAGGGGAGAGTTTTACGGATACTGTGGACCGCCAAAGAGACAATTAAGTAGGTCCTAGCCCAAATCAAGCCTGAACTCTCTCTCGAGTCCAAAATGAACCAGCTGAGGCTACTGTACTTTGGCCATGTTAGAAGAAGACAAGAGTTCCTGGAAAAGATGATCATGCTAGGGAAAGCGGAAGGCAGCAAGAAAAGAGGAAGACCCAACAGGAGATTGGTGGACTCAGTCAGGGAAGCCACGGGGCCCCTCTGTCTGCAAGACCTAGTGATGGGACATCTGGGAGGACGTTCACACATAGGGTCACCGTAAGTCCGAAGCAATTGGATGTCACATCACACGCACAGTGTTCCCTCTAAGCTGAGTTAGTGTGAGCCAGCTCACAGTTTTTTAGCCTCCGGCTCACACATTTTTGTCTTCGCTCAGGACGGGATGGCTCCAGAGCAGACTAATTTATGCAGCAGCCTAATCACTCACTCACAACTTTAATGCCGGTCGCTCACAAAGTAGAATTTCTGCTCACAGGACGCCACAGCTTAAGAGCAGGGGTGTCGAACTCATTTGCTATGAGGGACGGGATCTGGCATAAATGAGACCTTGGTGGGAACCAGGCCATGTATGTGCCATAAAACGTAATGCCAGGGAGCGGAGATATAAACTTTATAAAGGACACAAGCACAAAAGGTGTTTTTTTTAACTTAAAATAAAAACATGCTTAGAACGTTAGCTCTGTAAGCTGCAAACCGACTTTTGGCTCATTGACATTCACCACAAGAATCTCATGCTCAAGAGTTCTGAGTCGAGGACCCCGGTTAGAACATGAAATGGCCGAGCGATTAAGAGAGTCTGGGGAAGCAAGCGATGACGACGCAGCAGCAGCAGCGGAACTGGAAGCAGGAGAGGGCCAGTCCCACTGCAGGGCCTGATGGAAGCCCTCCGGGGGCCTGACCCAGCCCCCGGGCTGCATGTTTGACGCCCCTGGCTTAAAGGGTGCATTGGTGTTCACCCCCCCCAAAAAAAATCTAATATGTAATGCAGCTCTTGCAATCTCTCTCACACACACATGCACACACATGCATGCACACATGGATGCAGACAAGATTTGTTAGGATGGCCAGTTTTTAGAAGAAGAAGAAGAAGAAGAAGAAGAAGAAGAGGAGAGTTTGGATTTCTACCCCGCCCTTCACTGCCCAAAGGCGTCTCAGAGCGGCTGACAATCTCCTCTCCCTTCCCCTCCCCACAACAGACACCCTGTGAGGCAGGTGGGGCTGAGAGAGCTCTGACAGAAACTGCTCTTTTTCAGGAACAGCTGTGCCAGAGCTTGTGACTGACCCAAGGTCACATCAGCAGGTGCAAGTGGAGGAGTGGGGGAATCAAACCCGGTTCTCCCAGATAAGAGTCCGCGCACTTCACCACCACATCAAACTGGCTTTAGTGGCCTAATTCCAATTCTGGGCCCACAAACATTTCTCAGGGGAAACTTCTTCCCCATTCAGCTCCCCACCAGCCATAGCTTCACACAGGGAAAGTTCCCGCAGGGCCGTTTTCTAGCGGGCAGCCAGGGACGCCTGGCGCTCAGTCCCAGCGGTGCTGACAGCTCTGGAGGGGCCCCTCGGCCTTCACCCAGGCCCTTCTGCAGCTGCCGCCAGCCAACCCAGGAGTCCCCAGCAGTGTTCCCTCTAAGCTGAGTGAGTGTGAGCTAGCTCACATTTTTTTAGCTGCCGGCTCACACATTTTTGTCTCTGCTCAGGAAGGGAGGTCTCCAGAGCAAACTAATTTATGCAGGAGCCAAATCGCTCGCTCACGACTTTAGTGCCAGGAGCTCACAAAGTGGAAGTTTTGCTCACAGCACTCCACAGCTTAGAGGGAACATTGTGTCAGGTTCGAAAGCAAGTAGATCCAAGCATTCTTAGGAGTAAGAAGGGCTTTATTGGAATACAGTGCTAAAACCCACAGTGTAGAGGTTATTGTCAGGAATGGCGACTGATGGACAATTTAAAAACTAATAAATCACCAGGCCCGGATGGCATTCATCCGAGAGTTCTGAAAGAACTCAAATGTGAACTTGTGGATCTCCTGACAAAAATATGTAATCTTTCTTTAAAATCTGCCTCCATTCCTGAGGACTGGAAGGTAGCTAATGTCACTCCCATCTTTAAAAAGGGCTCCAGGGGAGATCCAGGAAATTACAGGCCAGTCAGTCTGACATCGATACCGGGTAAGTTGGTGGAAACTGTTATTAAGGAAAGAATTAGTAGGCACATTGATGAATAAAAACTATTGAGGCAGACTCAGCATGGGTTCTGTAAGGGAAGATCTTGTCTCACTAACCTGTTAAGTGTTTTTTGAGGGAGTGAACAAACATGTGGACAAGGGGGACCCAATAGATATTATTTACCTTGACTTCCGGAAAGCTTTTGATACAGTTCCTCATCAAAGGCTCCTAAGTAAGCTCAATAGTCATGGGATAAAAGGACAAGTCCTCTTGTGGATCAAAAACTGGCTTATAAATAGGAAACAGAGAGTGAGTATAAATGGGAAACTTTCTCAGTGGAGGGTGGTAAGCAGTGGGGTACCACAGGGATCAGTACTCGGTCCGATGCTTTTTAACTTGTTTATTAACGATTTGGAATTGGGAGTAAGCAGTGATGTGGCTAAATTTGCAGATGACACAAAGTGGTTCAGGGTGGTGAAAACCAGGGAGGATTGTGAGGCACTCCAAAGGGATCTGTTGAGGATGGGTGAGTGGGCGTCAACGTGGCAAATGGGGTTCAATGTGGCCAAGTGCAAAGTGATGCACATTGGAGCCAAAAATCCTAAATATAAATACACGTTGATGGGGTCTGATCCGGCAGAGACGGACCAAGAGAGAGATCTTGGAGTCGTAGAGGATAACTCTCTGAAAATGTCTACACAATGTGTAGCTGCAATAAAGAAGGCCAACGCTATGCTGGGGATTATTAGGAAGGGAATTGATAACAAATCAGCCAGTATCATCATGCCCCTGTATAAATCATTGGTGCGACCTCATTTGGAATACTGTGTACAGTTCTGGTCACCACATCTCAAAAAGGATATTATAGCACTGGAAAAAGTGCAGAGAAGGGCAACTAGAATGATAAAAGGGTTGGAACACCTTCCCTATGAAGAAAGGTTAAAATGCTTGGGGCTCTTTAGCTTGGAGAAACGACGGCTGAGAGGTGACATGATCGAGGTTTATAAGATTATGAATGGGATTGAGCAGGTTGAGAAAGAAGTACTTTTCTCCCTTTCTCACAATACAAGAACTCGTGGGCACTCTATGAAATTGCTGAGCAGTTGGGTTAGAACAGATAAAAGGAAATACTTCTTCACCCAAAGAGTGATTAACATATGGAATTCACTGCCACAGGAGGTCGTGGCAGCTGCAAGCATGGACAGTTTCAAGAGGGAGTTAGATAAACATCTGGAGCAGAAGTCCACCAGTGGCTATTAGCCACAGGGTATAAATGGGAACTCTCAGTCTGGGGCAGGTGATGCCCTCTATTCTTGGTGCTGGAGGGGCAGCAGTGGGAGGGCTTTTGTGCCCTGGCCCCACTGCTGGACCTCCTGATGGCACCTGGTATATTTTGGCCGCTGTGTGACAGAGTGTTGGACTAGATGGGCCATTGGCCTGATCCAACATTGGCTTCTCTTATGTTCTTATGATGCAAGCGGCTCAGGCATGGTTATAGTGTGATGCAAAATTGCGACTAGCAAATGACCTGCAAGCGCGCGCACGGGGAAACTCCCGGCGGGAGAATTACTTAATAGGCGGGAGACGGCTCCCTCCTCCCCTCGTCTTCACAGGACTGGAAAATTCTCCTACAAAGAAGAATAGCCCAAAGCCTGCACTCGAGGCCACCGTGATAAGACCGAGCGGCAGGGAAGAAGCTCCCACGTTACTGCCAGCATACCTACGCAAGCGCATAAGCAGGGACGAGATAGGGAACACAACACAATGGACACAGTGTGAAAGAATATAGAACCATTACTGACACATTGGTCCCCAGGGACATCACTTCTCCAGCCCCCACCTAGTTTGGCTTTCCCTGAGGATCAAGCCGCCGTGGAAAGCACCAGAGGGTGAAAGAGGCAGCCGTCCTGCAGTAAGACCTCGGGATGGGACAAAAGTTGGGGGAACCAGGAAGGGCAGAGGAAGCGGCCCCGGTACCTGCGGACTGACGCACTCCAAGACCCGCTCGATGCTCCCGTGTTCCTGCAGCTGCTTCAGGGCTTTTTTAGGGCCAAGACCCCGGATCTTTCCGCAATAGTCGCAGCCGAGTAGAATGCAGAGGTCCACAAACTGCATTGGGGCGGGGGTGGGGGAGGACAACCGTCTTAGAATCATAGAACCACAGATTTGGAAGGGGCCCTCAAGGGTCACTTGTCCAACCCTCTCCCTTTCTCACAAGACAAGAACTCCTCGTGGGCACTCCATGAAATTGCTGAGCAGTCGGGTTAGAACAGATAAAAGGAAGTCCTTCTTCACCCATAGAGGGATTAACGCATGGAACTCACTGCCCCAGGAGGTGGTGGCAGCTACAAGCATGGACAATTTCAAGAGGGAATCAGATAAACATCTGGAGCAGAAGTCCATCAGTGGCTATTAGCCACAGGGTATAGATGGGAACTCTCAGTCTGGGGCAGGTGATGTGCTCTATTCTTGGTGCCGGGGGGCAGCAGTGGGAGGGCTTCTAGTGTCCTGGCCCCACTACTGGACTTCCTGATGGCACCTGGTATTTTTGGCCACTGTGTGACAGAGTGTTGGACTAAATGGGCCATTGGCCTGATTCAACATTGGCTTCTCTTATGTTCTTACAAGGCAGTAAATTCACAAATGCCTTTCCCCCCACACCTCCAGTGACCCCCACTCCATGCCCAGAAGATGACAAGAAACCCTCCGGGATCTCCAGCCAAACTGGCCTGGAAAAATGTTGCTTCCTGACCCCAAAGTGGCGACCGGCGTTTCTCTGAGCCTGTAAAACGGAGCTCTTCCGCCAGGCTTTTGATTAGGAGCCGACACTGATGAATGAGCACTAAGACCATCTATGGATGCTGGACTGGTTACACCGGATCACTGTACAGCAACCGCCATCGGTACTGACCTGTGCTTTACTTGTATATTGTTTTATGTGGAATTTTTATTGTATTGCATCTATGCACTGTGTTTGATTGTATCTTAACTTGTCGTGCACCGTCTTGAGCCTGCTTGTGCAGGAAAGGTGGGTTATAAATAGAAAATAATAAATAAATAAAAAAGGACCCACGAGAACGAAGCTCTGATCCTGCCCTCCCTCTCGTGACCTGCCTGAGTTCACACAATCCGCATGGCTGTCAGATGGGGCCATCTAGCCTCTGCTTGGAAACCTCCAAAGGAGGAGAGCCCACCAACACCTCCCGAGGAAGCCTGTTCCACTGAGGAACCGCTCTCACTGTCAGGAAGTCCTTCTTCATGTTTAGCCAGAAACTCTTCTGATTTAATTTCAGCTCCTTGGTTCCGGCCCGACCTCCTGGGGCCACAGAAAACAACTCTGTGCCATCTTTCGCAAAGGAAAGCCAGGGACCCTTTCTGCTCCCACACTGCCCTGCGAGCCATAAGAACATCAGAAGCGCCCCTCTGCTGGGCCAGGCCAGTGACCCATCTGGTCCGGCATCCTGTCTCACACGAGTTCCTCCGGAGGGCCAAACGGAGAGGCTACAGAGGCCGAGGCCTTCCTCTGATGTTGCCTCCTGGCCCTGGGATTCAGAGCTGTGGATCTAGCTAGTGGACCCACAGAGCTTTGGGGCTGTGGGTCTTGTTGGAAATGTATGTGTTTGCAAGGTCTCAGATTTGAGTCGTTACAGGGTCAACTTGCCATCTCTACTATTGTTGAGACTGACCTGGAAGGGAAACCTGGCCCAGAGCCAATGGGGAGGAAACCCCCGGGGAAAAGTGGTCTGTATTATAATGCTGATTGGTTACTGGTTTCCTTCTAGGGGTCAAGAAGAAGGGGACTCTCCACCATTTGCTTTGTGTAGCATCACCCTGCTTTCTTAGCAGCAAGATGTTAGAAATGTAGCTCTTAGATGTCTGTTACTTTTGCAGGTCTCCTATGTACCCTTTTCCCTTAGAAATGAAGTTTTTTAAAAAACACAAACGAAACCTCTCCTCTCCAGTGAAGCAAGATCCGTCCATACTCTGAGTAATTAAGTATTTTTGGCTATTTTCCAACAGATCCAGCTAGCAGATCTCAGAACCGTAGGCCCACAAAGCCCCCCTTTCCATCCGCTCCTCACCTGCTCCTGAGTCATTTTCAGCTTCTCTAGAACGACGGGCAGGGAGATCTCCTCCAAGGCACTAGAGAAGAGACAACAGAGAACCTGGTTGTGATTTCTGTCTCAGGGATTGCGGCGGCGGCGTGGGGCCAGATGGACGCCCCCCATCCCACAACACCAGCCGAGCAAACCCCTTGGTTCCACATATTATTTCCGCCACAGGCTTCTCGGGAGATGTGGCACTCAAAGCAGAGCCATCACCATTTGCAAGGGAACCCAACGCTGCCAAGCGGGCACTGACTCCCGGGAATCCCAAGGCTTCTCCGGGCAGAGGGACCCACAGGGGAGTTTCGAGCCCCTCGATGGCTTTTTCCTCCCACTGGACATTTTCTCCCAGGCTGTCGGCAATCCTAATAACAGCCTGGATCTGGTTCCCTTTCCCTTGAGCCGTGTGCCACACGACTGGGAACTTTCAGCTGGTTCACACAACCATTAGCCAGTTCCGGCTGGAAGGGCGGGGTATAAATTTCATGATAAATAAAATAAACAGATAAGTTATTCTCAGAAATGCAGAGGCGGCGCTCTCTCTCTTGGTGGTGGGAAGCACCGTCAAGTTGCAGCTGAGTTCTGGCAACCTTGTAGGGTTTTAAAGGCAAGAGACATTCAGAGGTGGATTGCCGTTGCCTTCCTGTGCGTAACAACCCTGGACTTCCTAGGTCAAGGGTGTCGAACTCATTTGTGATGAGGGCTGGATCTGACATTATTATTATTTTGGTGTAGTGGTTAAGTTTGGTGCAGTGGTTTTGGTGTATTTTGGTGTAGTGGTTAGCCAGTTTGGTGTAGTGGTTAAGTGTGTGGACTCTAATCTGGGAGAACCGGGTTTGATTCCCCACTCCTCCACTTGCACCTGGCTGGATGACCTTGGGCAAGCCATAGTTCTGACAAGAGCTGTTCTTGAAAAAGAGCAGTTTCTGTCAGAGCTCTCTCAGCCCCACCTACCTCACAGGGTGTCTGTTGTGGGGAGGGGAAGGGAAAGGAGTTTGTGAGCCGCTCTGAGACTCCCTAGGGTACTGAAGGGCAGGGTATAAATCCAATCTCTTCTCTTCTTCTTCTTATAAAGAGAACAAGACTGTAGCCTCTGCCACCATGTGTCTGCTATTTAACAGCTATTTGTTGCACGTATTAGCCTGCTGTCCCTGCATTGTTTTCTACATCTATAATTTCATTTCCTAAACCACAGGACATATCATGTCTGAAACTTTTTTGCACTGTTTCTAGTTTTTTTGCCATCCTAGTCTTTTTGCATTGCTGATTAGACGTCTCGTGTCTGTGGTGGAGAGGGGAGGGGAAAGGAGTTTATAAGCCGCTCTGAGACTCCTTTGGGTAGTGAAGGGCAGGGTATAAATCCAATCTCTCCTTCTTCTTCTTCTCAAATTCTCACCAGAGCCAGTTTGGTGTCATGGTTAAGTGCTAAGACTCTAAACTGGGAGAACTGGGTTTGATTCCCCACTCCTTCACTTGCACCTGGCTGGATGACCTTGGGCAACCCATAGTTCTGGCACAGCTGTTCTTGAAAAAGAGCAGTTTCTGTCAAGAGCTCTCTCAGCCCCACCTACCTCACAGGGTGTCTGTTGTGGGGAGGGGAAGGGAAGGGGGTTTGTAAGCTGCTCTGAGACACCTTTGAGTAGTGAAGGATGGGATATAAATCCAATCTCCTCTTCTTCTTCTTCTCGTCATTAGATTTATAGGCCACCCTCCCCGCAAGTGGGCTCAGGGAGGTTAACAAGCTGGGCACGTATGCCAAAAATTAAAACAGTTAAAAACAAGACAAAACAATCAATTACCATCATTTATAACAATACAAAGTGCTCTTGCTGTCTCAAAAAGATCTACAGGTTCAGACTGTAGATCTCCCGCGAAAATTTAATAAAATGTTTTGCAAAAAAAAAAAAGATCTACAGTAACAGGATGGCATCCTGGTGGTGGTGGGTGGTCCCTAATCGATGATATCAATTCCAGGCCACACTGTCATTCATTTGTCATAGGGCCCCCCCGATGATACCCAGCTCAGTTGGTGGTGGTGGTGCCGTGATGGCGGCTCCTACTCAAAAGCCTGGCGGAAGAGCTCCGTCTTACAGGCCCTGCGGAACTGTGCAAGGTCCCGCAGGGCCTGGGTCTCCTCCGGGAGCTCATTCCACCAGGTAGGAGCCGCCATCGAAAAAGCCCCGGCCCTGGTTGCTGCAGATCCGGCCTCTTTGGGGCCTGGAACCACCAGGATTCCTGGAATCACCATAAATGGGACCTGGTTGGACCGGGCCATGCATGTGTCATAAAATGTAACACCAGGTAGCGGAGATATAAACTTTATCAAGGACACAAACACAAAGGGTTTTTTTTAAAACTTAAAATAAAAACATGCTTAAAACATGAGCACTCTTGCGATATTTTGTTTATTTAACAGTGTCTGATAACTGACAACTCTTGCTCTGAATTACTGCATCCAAATGTCTGTGCTGTTGCAATCCTGAGAATGCTGTTCAGGTGTGTTTGACACCCCTGTCCTAGGTGGTCACAGACTCATAGAGTTGGAAGGGACCTCCAGGGTCATCAGCCCCCTGCACAAGGCAGGAAATTCACAAACACCTCCCCCTCCACACCTGCAGTGACCGCTGTTCTATGCCCAGAAGATGACAAAAAACCTTTAAGAACTCTGGCCAAGCTGGCCTGGAGAAAAATGGCTTCCTGACCCCAAAGTGGCGATCAGCACTTCCCTGGGCGTGTAAGAAAGGGCCACAAGAACTAAGCACTGGTGCAACCCTTCCTGCCCTCCCTCTCACGATCTGCCTGAGTTTACAGAATCCACATTGCTGTCAGATGGCCACCTAGCCTCTGCTTGAAAACCTCCAAGGAAGGAGAGCCCACCACCTCCCGAGGAAGCCTGTTCCACTGAAGAACATAAGAGAAGCCAATGTTGAATCAGGCCAATGGCCCATCTAGTCCAACACTCTGTCACACAGCGGCCAAAATATACAAGGTGCTATCAGGAGGTCCAGCAGTGGGGCCAGGACACTAGAAGCCCTCCCACTGCTGCCCCCTCCAGCACCAAGAATAGAGGGCATCACCTGCCCCAGACTGAGAGTTCCCATCTATACCCTGTGGCTAATAGCCACTGATGGACTTCCAGATGTTGATCCAATTCCCTCTTGAAACTGTCCATGCTTGTAGCTGCCACCACCTCCTGTGGCAGTGAATTCCATATGTTAATCACTCTTTGGGTGAAGAAGTACTTCCTTTTATCTGTTCTAACCCGACTGCTCAGCAATTTCATGGAGTGCCCACAAGGAGTTCTCGCCTTGTGAGAAAGGGAGAAAAGTACTTCCCTCTCAACCTGCTCAATCCCATTCATAATCTTATCAACCTCGATCATGTCACCTCTCATGAACCGCTCTAACTGTCAGGAAGTCCTTCCTCATGTTTAGCCGAAAACTCTTCTGATTTAATTTCAACCTGTAGGTTCTGGTCCGACCTTCTGGGGCAACAGAAAACAACTCCGCGCCATTCTCTAGTCTCCCGTCCAATTACAAACCAGGGCCGACCCTGCTTAATTTCCAAGATTCTTTGTGATCAGGCCATTCTTGGCTATCAGGTCAAGGCGAGAGATATTCAGATGTGGTCTGTTATTAGCCACCTCTGTGTAGCAACCTTGGACTTGGCGGTTTCCCGTCCAAGTACTTGGAGTGGGATTGGGGGGTGGCCAACTGCTGGTGAACTGGAGAAGTGAGATGTTACCCTGGGCATGCCTCCTTCTCCCAATCTCTGTCGAGGCCCAGCCTGACAGCATCAGACTTCAACCACCTCCAACTCAGTAGTTTCGTGCAGAAACATTTCCCTTTGAAACAGATTTGCTGCAGAGACAACTTCTCAGCTGGCTGCTGAATATCCAACGGGTTTAGAATGACTCAGTCTACAAGGAGAGGCCCTGAGGTCCACACAATTTCCCTTGAAACCTTTCTTCTCCTCAGGGGTCAGGAAGGCACTCCGCTCATGCCCGGAGACATCACCACAATTTCTCCTCCTGTTGCAGGACTCCAACAAAGCCTAGCTAGTAATACTCACTGTTTCTTTGAGTTAAGATGCCGTAGCAGGAGCAGGCTGCCAAAAGGCAGGGCGTCCAAGTCCTCCGTGGCTGTGCAGGTGGCGTGGCCGGACTTCACCAGAGCTGCACAGGTGGCCTCGGCCTCTCCTGGAGCCTAATTCCCAGGGTGAAGAGGGAAAAGAGAGAAGAGAAGGGGGTGGTTGGTGGTCTTTGTGTTGCAAATACCCAAAGATTTCATTTTTGTCCTCTGTCTCCACCTGGGGCTGCTTGAGTTTCCACCTGGGCCGCTGAAGAAGACCTTCAGGCCAAGGAGTGCCAAAGGTCCATTTGAACCCCAGATTCCTCCAATTCTTTCATCCCATCGTTATGAAAAAAACTTTTTCTTTTCTTTAGTTGCTGTAGATTTTCCAGGTTGTGTGGCCGTGGTCTTGGCACTCTAGGACCTGACGTTTTGCCAGTAGCTGTGACTGGCATCCTCAGAGGTATAAAACAGAAAAATGGAGTACCCTCTGTGTCAAGGTGAGCAGAAAAATGGTAGGCAGGTAATTTATATCTACCCTGGAAGGTGGGGTAGGGCTGAGCCATTATCTTGTAGGAGTTCCCCAGGCTATGAACATGCTAATGGAGGAGCTTTCCTGAGGAGGTTCTTTTGTCTATGGGTTGTTTCCTGAGGAGGTTCTTTTGTATGTGGAATGGCTATTGAAACTCTAATCTTATCTGTAGTGCTATTGTCAGCTGTAAACCTTGCCCTATTTATGGCTGCACATAGCCTAACCCAAACAGGACACAGCATTTGGTTCCAAAACACCGAAAGGCTGGACAACATTTCCAGTTACCATGTCAGATTACATAGGGAAGCCATTGAAATTCATAAACATAAACACAATTTCAACAGGAAAGAAGAGAGTTTAAAAATAAATAGGGCATGATTTCGGGTCCTGAAAAACACAAAAGGCTCTACAGCTGACAATAGCATTTCCACACACTAAAGAACCTCCTCAGGAAACAGGAAACCTCCTCATGGAGTGCCCACGAGTTCTCGTATGGTGAGAAAGGGAGAAAAGTACCTCTTTCTAGACCTGCTCTGTCCCAGGCATAATCTTATAGACCTCGATCATGTCACCTCTCAGCCGTCGTCGTTTCTCCAAGCTAAAGAGCCCCAAGCGCCTCAACCTTTCTTCACAGAGAAAGTGTCCCAACCCTTTTATCATTCTAGTTGCCCTTTTCTGCACTTCTCCCAATGCTATGATATCCTTTTTTGAGGTGTGGCAACCAGAACTGTGGTAACCAGAATCAGTCACTGAGAAAAGTAAGGACACGCGTGAACGCACGAAGCTGCCCTCCGCAGACTGCATGCATCGGTCCACCAAGGTCAGGACTGTCCACTCTAACTGGCAGAGGCTTGCCAGGGGCTCGGATGGGACTGTTTCACTTCACCTAATACTCGACGTTTTTAACTGAAGATGCCGGGGATTGAACCTGGGACCTTTTGCGTGCAAGGCAGATGCTCTGCCACCAAGCCACAGCTGCTTGACACCGGGTTGTTGAGAGGCCCTTGGTCTGTTTGACCCAGCAACATGTACCCCATCTGGTAATGGCTCCCTCACAGGGCAGGCAAATGTGTTTCCCATCACTGGTCACAGGGAATGGATCTGGGGCCTTGTGCATGCATGGGAGGGGTTTGACCACACAACTGGGATCGCTTGCCGGGAAAAGACCTCTCGCTGATACCTGAACATAAGGAACCCCTAGGAGAGTCAGAAGGGTCTCGGAGTCTCTTCTCATGAACCGTTGCGGGATTTCACCAGTCGCAGAATCTGGAAGAAAAAGAAGAAAAGAAGGGATTGGATTTATACCCCGTGCCCTTCACTCGGAGTCTCAGAGTGGGTCACGGATGCCCAACCCTCCGGTCAGATATTCGGGTTGCTAAACCAGGCTGCACGGCACTCTTACAAAAATCTTTAAGGGGTTCTAACAATCCCCCAAGATTACAGTAGGCCACCACCAGGTCTTTTCAGAGTCTCTCCCAGTCTTGGAGTAAAAGACCAAAGCCCCAGACTAAATGAGACTTAAACACAAGGTCAGGTCTATAGGTAAACCCACAGACTGAACTTAAAATGCAAAGAATTCTATATGGTAGTAGTGGTCCCAATACCAGGCAAATGGATTTAGCCTTAGAGATTCACAGAGCACAGACCACGACAGGCTAAAAAATATTAGGGTGCAAACAAATTTTAAAACAAGACAATCAGACAACAGGGACATAAAACAGAAGAACTAAGGTTGACCAGCTTTCGCTAAGAACTCACAATGCAGTAGTACCAGTACCTCCTGGTTACAAGTTGTAGTAATCCAACCACTAGGCAATCAAAGACACAAGCCCATCTGGGTAAACAGCAAGCCAATCCAGGCAGATAGAACAAGATGCCAGAGTCCTGGGTTGCTCCAAACCTAATGAACTGCAAGGTCTGCTTAGGTTCCAGCAGCCGACACCTTTTCAGAGTGAAAAAGCCTATTTTTACAGAAAATGGTAGCTGTTGGTCAATGCAGGCCTTCAACCAACCAGCAGACAGGAGAGTGATGTCAACCTCCTTAGGTTACTATGGCTTCATGACACCCCATAATAGTCGTTTTGCTGGAGAAACGAAACTTATCTCATTAAGGGCCTGCTTGACTCCAACACACAGGTGCTAATAATTCCATCAGTTTGGAATGTGCTTTGATTAGGCCAGTCTCATTCTCAGGCCGCTAACAAGCCTTGTACCAGCTGAAACCACTTCTTATCAAGGTTACAGGCTTCTGTATTATCTGTGTCTCTAGGGAAAAGATTCTTCCAGGCCTCACGACCTGAACCAAACTACTTTAGCTTAAAGCCACAAGCATGAAAAAATGGCTTTCCGTGACAGAGTGGCTTACAATCTCCCTTCCCTTCCCCACAACAGACACCCTGTGAGGTAGGTGGGGCTGAGAGAGCTCTCTCAAGGACTGCCCTTTCCAGAACAGCTCTTGAGAGAACTACGGCTTGCCCAAGGTCATCCAGCAGCTGCGAGTGGAGGAGTGGGGAATCGAACCCGGTTCTCCCAGACTAGAGTTCACGCATTTAACCACGACACCAAACTGGCTCTCAAGCAGCAGAAACAAAGTTCTGTTAATACAACGACTATGTTCCCCCTTTGCTCTCAGAATTTTAAGGGACCCGAGTGTTCCATTCAGCACCAGACTGACGTCCGATGAACTGCTCTGGGTATTCCTTCCTCATCCCAGAGGGCTGAAGGAGAAACTCGGCACCGACCAGTGTTCCCTCTAAGCTGAGTTAGTGTGAGCTAGCTCACAGTTTTTTAGTCTCCAGCTCACAGATTTTTGTCTTAGCTCAGGAGGGATGGTTCCAGAGCAAACCAATTTATGCAGTAGCCAAATCGCTCTCCCACAACTTTAATGTCAGTAGCTCATAAAGTAGAATTTCAGTCCATCTTGAGTAAGAACCTAAAGCCACCCCCCCACCCCGGTCCTATCTGACAAAGAGTTCTGAACAACTCAAAAACTTGCATGCTGTTTTGGGGATCTGATTTACAATTAACCAATAACCTTCCTCTGCAATTCTTTAAACTTTCTACATTCTGGTTGTGATGCACCATTAATTACAACATTGCCATCTGTTAGCTTAAGATTTTGGGATCACATATTGTAAAGTTTCCTTTTGCTATATCATATGAACTATTCCTTATTGCTGCCCCCCCGATTCTAGAAAGAAGAAGGAGAAGGAGAAGAAGGAGAAGGAGAAGAAGAAGAGGAGGAAAAGAAGAAGAAGAAGAGGAGGAGGAAAAGAAGAAGAAGAGGAGGAGGAAAAGAAGAAGGAGAAGAGGAGGAGGAGGAGGAGATTGGATTTATACCCCATCCTTCACTACCCAAAGGAGTCTCAGAGCGGCTTACAAACGTCTTCCCCTTCCCCTCCCCACAACAGACACCCTGTGAGGTGGGGCTGAGAGAGCTCTGGCAGAGACTGCTCTTTTTCAAGGACAGCTCTTATCAGAACTACAGCTTGCCCAAGGTCATCCAGCCAGGTGCAAGTGGAGGAGTGGGGAATCAAACCCAGTTCTCCCAGGTTAGAGTCCACTCACTTAACGACTACACCAAACTGGCTCTCAACTGCACCATGAATTGCACCATGATTTAATGTATCTTTGTAACAGTCTATATTGTTAACTGTATTTCTATGTTACTGTCAAAATTTCAATTAAAAAAGTTAAAAAAATAAAAGTTTTGGACCACATTTGGCTTTGGGCCCACATAGCTACCGGCAGTGTTCCCTCTAAGCTGAGTTAGTGTGAGCTAGCTCACAGTCTTTTAGCCTCTGGCTCATGCATTTTGTGTCTTAGCTCAGAAAGGACGGCTCCAGAGCAAAGTAATTTATGCAGCGGCCCAATCGCTCGCTCACAATTTTAATGCCAGTAGCTCACAAAGTAGAATTTTTGCTCACAAGACTCCACAGCTTAGAGGGAACATTGGCTACCGGTGACCTCCGACACCGAGGGGGCTCCTTGACAGCCACGTGTCCTCCACTGAAAGGAAGGCGGGACTCCAAGTAGGGGTCTGCCGGGGAGAGTCTCAGTCCCCTTTACCTGTCGCTTCCCTCCTGGCTCCAGCGACGGCTGCTCGTTTCACCAACTGCAAAAGGGGGGGTGGGGAGGGTTACAAAGCCATTCTCAGCTTGCCCGGGCACATGAGCCCCAAGCATTCCCTAACCCAGGGGTCCCCAAGGTGGTGGCATGGTACCCACCAACACCTCTCCTAGCACCCATCACATTTTTTTAAAAAGTGGATGGAGCCGGGTGGAGTTTCTGCCCTGCAAGGCTTTTTTCTGATTGACCACTGGAGATTTGACCGGCTGCGCAGATGATTAAACAAATAAAATAAAATAAAATAACACACACACACCAAAAAAAAGTTCCTTCGGGAGCACTGTTACCCCAGCACAAGGCAAGCTGTGGCAGCCATTTTGTGGCCAGCTCTGTCTCCTGCGGCAGCCATTTTGTGGCCGGCTCTGTCTCCTGCGGCAGCCATTTTGTGGCCGGCTCTGTCTCCTGCGGCAGCCATTTTGGGTCTGCGCCCATCCTGCTATGTTGGAATTCCAAAGGTGCCTGCAGACTTACAAAGGTCGGGGACCCCCGCCCTACTAGCTAGGCAAGACTGGAACATTCCCAGCAGAGCTTTCTGCACCCCGTCCCCCAGTGTCGGCCTTCCTTTGCTAGATCGCAAGACCAGCAATACTCCAGGCACATTAAGGAATCACTCTTACGAACCACGCGCTCCTTGAGGGCTGGTGGCCGTCCGTCGAAGACATAAACTGGCTTGATGCCGTTCTCCAGGAGATGCAGCGTCCGGTAAAAGAGCCCCTGCAAGGGACTGGAACAGAAAGAGAGACAGTTAAGCAGGGTGGAGTCTGGCAGGACTCACGCGGAAGGAATCAGATATTTGGGGGGAGGTTTTGGGGGTGGAATGGGCCAGCTTGGAATAGCGGGGGCATGCACAAAGGGCTAAAGTACAAGCCCTTTTGATGCCAATGAACCTCGCTGTTGTCAATGTAGGACCAAGTGGAGTGCGATGGAACTGTCCTGCCAGTCTGACATAGAATCAAAGAATCACAGAATCATAGAATGTTAGAGTTGGAAGGGACCTTGCAGGTCATCTAGTCCAACCCCCTGCACTCTGCAGGAGCAGACCCGAAAGATAGCCCAACATACCTACAACATACCTGAAAGAGGGTCATCCAGCCTCCGCTTGAAAACTTCCAGGGAAGGAGCATCCACCACCTCCCGAGGCAGACTGTTCCACTGCTCAATCACTCTAACAGTTGGGAAGTTTCTCCTGATATCTAGCCGGTAACGACTCCCTTGTAATTCCCCACCCATTAGATCTAGTCTTGCAATCCAGAGCAAGAGAGAATAGGTCTGCTCCATCTTTCACATGACAGCCTTTCAAATACTTGAAGACTGCAATCATGCCCCCTCTAAGCCTTCTCTTTCCCCGGCTAAACATACCCAACTCTTCCAACCTTTCCTCGTAAGACTTGGATTCCAACCCTCTCACCACATAAATGAGACCTTGCTGGGCTGGGCCACATGTGTCATAAAATGTAGTGCCAGGTAGCGGAGATATAAACTTTATAAAGGACACCGACACAGTGAAAGGTTTCTTAAACTTTAAATAAAACATGCTTAAAACACTAGCACTCTTGCAGTATTTAGTCTGTTTAATAGTCTCTGATAACTGACACCTCTTGCTCTGCATTATTGCTGCAGCAGAACTGGAAAAGGAAGCAGGAAACAGCCAGGGCCTTGCAGGCCGGATTGCACCCCTCCGAGGGCCTGAACCGGCCCCTGGGCCGCATGTTTGACACGCCTGGTCCTGCCCATCTCTAGGCTGGCTGTCTGGCAGTGCCAAGCCGGATGCCCACCGTGCCGTCAGCCGGCCCAGGGTGCCCTCGAGGGACAGCAGTACTTTGCAACTATGTGTTTCTTTGAAACATTTCTTAGCTGCCTCTCTTCCTTGTGGACCTCAAGGTTGCTTACAATATAACTAGAATACATAAAACAGAACACATAGGAACCCATTTAAAAATCAGTTTAGGACTGCTTTAATCAAATGCAGTCCTGAATAAAAGCATCTGCAGCTGAGTCCTAAAGATGGAAAGTGAGGGGGCCAGGCACACGTCCTGGTGGTGATGAGGGGGTTGTTCCATAATTGCAGGGCTGCCGCTGAAAAGCCCCTCTGTTGTGTACCCACCCAAAGAGCTGCTTTGGTTGACGGGACAGTCAAGAGCAGTGTTCCCTCTAAGCTGAGTTAGTGTGAGCTAGCTCACAGTCTTGTAGCCTCCAGCTCACACGTGTTTGTCTTAGTTCAGGAAGGCATGGCTCCAGGGCAGACGAATTTATGCAGCAGCCCAATCGCTCGCTCACAACTTTAATACCAGTAGAATTTTTGCTCACCAGACTCCGCAGCTTAGAGGGAACATTGTCAAGAGGGCGTCTCCCTGTCCTGACCTGGATAGCTCAGGTAAGCCCGATCTCATCAGATCTCAGAAGCTAAGCAGGGCCAACCCGGGCAAATACTTGGATGGGAGACCTCCTTGGAGTACCAGCAGTCGGGAGGCGGGGGCAGGCTTTACCCAGCCGCCTCTCTGAATATCCTCCCCAGTAGGGGTCAGTCACCAGAGGTCGCCAGGACTTCCAGGCGCATACACACATGCCCTTATGAAAAATACATGGAGGGGGGGAACTGGGGGGAAAAGAGGACCCGTCCCTGGTCCCAAGCCATGCAGGGCTTCAAAGGTCAAGACCAACACCTCGAATGGGGCTTGGGAGCGGAACCACTCACCTGATATTCTGTCCCTCGCGGTTGATGATCTTTGGCATGGCCGTGCGGAACTGGTAAATAGCCACAGAGGTATCCAGGGCCACGACTTTGTCTGAGACAAAAGGGGGAGGGGAGAAAGAAAAGGCAGGGGAGGGGGTTGATGCCTCACTCCAGAAAGGATGTGGGCAAAATCAAGAGAATCAGTCTCTTCTTCTTCTTCTTCTTCTTCTTCACCGTTCCCACGGAGGTTCCTTCCCTCCCCAAGCTCCCCCCCCCAACCCCCCGGAATCCCCCGACCCAGAGTTGGCAAGATGACGGAGACCAGCCTGCACCCACCCTGGCAGCACCTCCTTGGGCACCGCCGGCTCCGCCACGGGGAGGCCCCGATTGCAACCCGCCCGCCCTCCGGGGCTCCCCGCCGCCCGGCCGCTCTCACCGCGGTACTGCTCCAGGCGGACGGCGCGCACGGCCTCGGGGGCCTCGTCCCTGATCAGCTCGGCCAGCTTGGCGATGCCCATGGCGGGCGCCGGCGGAGCGGGGGCAGCAGCAGGGAGCCCGGAGCGGCGCTGCGCCCGTGGGGAGGAGGAGGAGGAGGCGGGGAGGGGCGGAGTCGCGAGGGGGCCGGCCCAGCTCCGCCTCCCCCCCCCCGGCCGGAACGAGCGGGCCTCTGAGCCGGTGCAGACTGCAACGCCCCCTCTAAGCAGTGGCGTCTCGTGCGCCAAAATCCCACTTGGCAAGCGCCTGGCATTAAAGCCGGGGGCGAGCGACTGGGCTGCGGCACGCATCAGTTTGCTTTGGAGCCCTGCTTCCTGCGCCAGACAGAACATAAAAACATACGAGAAGCCAGTGCTGGATCAGGCCAGTGGCCCATCCAGTCCAACACTGTCTGTGTCACACAGTGGCCAAAATATACCAGGGGCCCTCAGGAGGTCCGGCAGTGGGGCCAGAAATGTGTGAGCCGGAGGCTAAAAAGCTCGTGGGCTAGCTCACACTCACTCTGCTTAGAGGGAACACCGGTGCGGAGAGCCCCCCCCCCCCGCCGGAGTTGCAAGCCGGGGTTGGCACAACGCCCGTCCCGCTGCCGTCGCCGACGGACCCGAGGAGGGAGAGGAGGAGGCCGCCGCCGGCCCTCTGCACGCGCACCGAGGCAGGTTGGCAGCAGGACGGGGGGGGGATCTGCTCCTGCCGCCCAAGGAGTCTGGTTTGGGCCCCCCCGGGAAAAGCTGGGCGTGGCCGGAGCAGAAAGGGTTGGATCCGCGCGCTCCCGCCTGCTCTCCGTGCGCTTTCGCGGCCCTTGGCAAGCAGGTCTCTTAAGGCCCGCGCTGCGGCTGCTCAATAATCCACTTTCAATCTACTTTCAGGGCACTTTCCGACTGGGTTTTTACCAGTTGGGAAGTGCATTGGAAGTGGATTATTTAGCTGAGATCGCAGCCTGGTCTCCCCTTCGCTCTGCTGTTTTACCAAACCCAGGTTGGAACAGGAATTCCTCTCTACGGTGCATGTCTTTGATTGTCGGATTTTATGGAAGCCTCCGCACTGGCCTGCCGCTTTCGCTTCCTCTGAGCTCTCGGTTTTATGGTACGGTCTGCATCGGTTTATGGCCGTTCACGGGTGAGTCTGCAGTCAGTAGGGCGTTGGCCCGGGGTATCTGAAGGCGGTTTTGAGCCGCATCTGTTTCAGTCCTGGTAAAACAAGGGAAAGAACCCTGGATGCAGAATGGGCCATAGTAAAACCCAGTTGCATATGGAAAAAGGTAAAAGTCGGATCTACATGGATCCTAATGGATTCATATGATTTACCTAGACCCGTTGCATAGGAGCATAAGAGAACATAAGAGAAGCCAATGTTGGATCAGACCCATGGCCCATCCGGTCCAACATTCTTCTGTCACACAGTGGCCAAAAATACCAGGGGCCATCAGGAGGTCCGGCAGTGGGGCCAGGACACTAGAAGCCCTCCCACTGTTGTCGTTCCCCCTCCCAAACACCAAGAATACAGACTTGCCCCAGACTTAGGAATCTAAGAGAAGCCCTGTTGGTTCAGGCCAATGGCCCATCCAGTCCAACACTCTGTCACACAGCGGCCAAAAATACCAGGTGCCCTCAGGAGAGGTCCAGCAGTGGGGCCAGGACACTAAAAGCCCTCCTACAAGCACCAAGAATAGAGGGCATCACCTGCCCCAGACTGAGAGTTCCTATCTATACCTTGTGGCGGGATGTACTAAAAGGAAGTTCCCATTGTTTCCAATGGGCAATCCTGTCCTTCCTTTTAGTACATCCACCCCTTGTGGCTAATAGCCACCGATGGACCTCTGCTCTGCAAAGACCTTCGCAGAGGTCCGCTCTGCAAAGTGCGTTATTCCGCCTGTGCCCAAGAGGGCTGGTTCCAGGGCTCCTCCTCCCATCCTCGCCCCCACCAAAGTCCACCACGCCAACCCCACCTACCCCCAGCGCTTTCGGTAGATGAAGCCGCTGTGGCGCATTTCTTGCCCTCGCCGGGAAAACATGAACTCTTTCCCACGCATTTGTTTCTTTAGCGCCTTACCCCCACTCGCCCTTCCTCCGAGGAGCCCAGGTTGGCCGACGTGGTCCTCGCACCCCCATTTCTAACCTCACAACAACCCTGCGAGGTAGGCGAGGCTGAGTCTCAGGCTCGGAGAGCGTGTGAGCGTGGCGGGATTTGAACCCATGCCTTTCGGGTCCGGCTCCCTCTCTGTCCCTTGCATCCAAAACGCGGCCAGGGGGTGGAGATCTGTAGGGGAAAGGTTGCCCGGGGGCTACTCGGCATTATTGCTAAAGGCATAACCGCAGAGCTCATACATTGCTACTTTTAAAACATAAGTTCATTCCAATTTTTTCACACTCACATTATTAGGATGTTTCATATGACTAAAGTTATTGCAATAAGGTTCCCTTGCTCGAAAGGCAGTCGAATCCGACTCTAGGGCTGCGGTGCTCATCTCCGTTTCAAAGCCAAAGAGCCAGCACTGTCCGAGGACATTTCCGTGGTCATGTGGCCGGCATGACTAAACACCAGGGCGCACGGAACGCTGTTACCTTCCCACCGGCGTGGTACCTATTTATCTACTTGCAATTTCTTGCTTTCGAACTGCTAGGTTGGCCGGAGATTGCAATAATTACCATTCTGGTTATGCTACTACGGTTCTATTGTCTCATATAACGTTTTGTGTGTATCCTTGATGACAGCCATCCATTATTTGAATTCCCCCCCCTCCCCCCAAAAATTTTAAAATAAATAAACAAGAGGAGTCTGCAAAGGGGCAAAGTTGGCTACACTGGCCGGAAGACCTTCTCCTCCCCCTCCCCTCTGGCGCCTTCCCGATTGGGGCTCTATGGTTCCTTGCCGCCGCTCTAGCCCACGGCACTCTATGGGCATCTCCCCGCCCACTTCCTTTTCTTGTCTCTCCACGTGCCGCTCTAGCTGACAGCGCGCTCTCTGGCCGGAGGTTTGGCGGACTTGGGGCTGGGGAAGGGGCAAGGGGGCTGGGCTGTGGGGCGCCCTACCGGCCTCTGGCCTGGCCTGGCCTGGGGAGGGACCCCAGTATCCGATGACCCCAGCCTGCGGGGAGTGTGTGGTGCCAACCAAGGAAGGGGCTTCCCTCTTGGCTGTGCCCACCCTGCCCCATGGCAGTGCCAGTTGCCACCTTGCAGGGAGAGGGGCCCTCCCCTGGCCCAGGGGTGGTGGTGATGGGGTGGGGGGTCTGCTTTGAGTGCAGAAGGGCCAACCCCCCCCCCCGGCAGCTAAAGGGCTTCACTCCAGGAGGTGGCTGGAGAGCCAGTGTTCCCTCTAAGCGGAGTGAGTGTGAGCTAGCTCGCAGTTTTTTTAGCCTCCGGCTCACACATTTTTTTGTCTTGGCTCAGGAAGGAAATTGTATGGATCTGATGAGAATTGATGGACATGAAATGGTGTTTTTTTCCCTCCCTTTCTCTCACTCTCTTTTTTTCTGGTTGTAAAGGCTGATTAGGGGGGGGGGTTGTAATCGCCCTATATCAATGAGGTTAAGCTGGTGTAAGAGATTAGCCAGTTCAGTTTGACCTGAAGAGGATTGTGTCTGGGTTTTTTTTTATTTTACACGAAATGGCTTCCTTTTATTGAAGCAACTTTAAAAAAAACCAATAATCCCTTTTCACTCAATACCCCAACGATATAAGGAGATCATAACCAATGGTCCCGCTAAGCTGTGGAGTCTGGTGAGCAAAAATTCTACTTGGTAAGCTCCTGGCATTAAAGTTGTGTGTGAGCGATTGGGCTGCTGCATAAATCAGTTTGCTTTGGAGCCCTCCTTCCTGAGCAGAGACAAAAATGTGTGAGCCGGAGGCTAAAGAACGGTGAGCTAGCTCACACTAACTCAGCTTAGAGGGAACACTGATTCATAACGGTCCTTTGGTTCTGCTTACTATATTCAAACCTCATTTATATTATTTTAATGGGTACTAGGGTCACTGTGTACACGTTGTCAATTCTTACTTTTTTTGTTTGTTTGTTTGAATGGCTAGTCTAGCTATAGTTCAAATCTTGTGACTTATTGGATTTTTGCATTGGATTCTTATCTAGGTGATTTGCATTAACATCTATCATTGTTATATTGTTAAAAGTTATAAATAAAATGTTAAAAAAAATAAAGGCTGATTAAGGGTAGCACTGTGTAGACAAATGTATATACAATAGTAGGATAATATAGTACAGTTAGCAAGGTAGTATAGTTATACATATATAGTTAATTATAGAAGAAGAAGAGATTGGATTTATACCCTGCCTTTCACTACCCAAAGGAGTCTCAGAGCGGCTTACAAACTCCCTTCCCTTCTCCTCCCCACAACAGACACCCTGTGAGGCAGGGGGGCTGAGAGAGCTCTGACAGAAACTGCTCTTTTTCAAGAACAGCTGTGCCAGAGCTTGCGACTGACCATCTTTACAGTTTGTAAAAGATGGTAAGAATATTCCTAGTAGAGATTGTTGGCTTTTTGGATATATGTTTGTAGAGGAGAAAATATTATGGTAACATAGAATGTTGCCAGACATTACAAATAAGCAAAAAAAGGAAATTTGTAAGCAAATACGATGCTATGTATGAGATATGGGAATGGGTTTTTTTAATGCATTGCTCTCACTTTTTTCTTTCTTTTGAAAACCCAATAATTTTTTTTTAAAGGAGGGGATGGCTCCAGAACAAACTCATTTATGCAGTGCCCAGATCGCTCACTCACAACTTTTAATGCCAGTAGCTCGCAGAGTAGAATTTTTGCTCACAAGACTCCACAGCTTAGAGGGGGCGTTGCTGGAGACCTCCTGGGATGACAACTGACTTCCAGAAGAGAGAGATCAGTTCCCCTGGAGAAAATTGCCACTTTGGGAAGGTGGACTCTTTGGCATTATACCCCGCTGAATTCCCGCCCTTCCAGCCAGCCAGAATAGGTGTATTCATTCATATTCTACCTTTCCTAGGGGGTGAGCTGCAGGCTAAAAAAACCTGTGAGCTAGCTCACACTCACTCAGCTTAGAGGGAACGCTGCTCTGACGCGGTCCCTGCCTCTCAGAAACACCCCATTTTTTCTCTCCCTTCCCTGGTCTCCTACTCTGCTTCCTCCACCGTTCAGCAGCCACAGACGCCTGTCCATGTGCCCCGATCCATCACATTCCTGCATTGTCAATGAACGGTGTGACTCGGGGGGACGCAGCCGGCACCTCTTGAGGGGGCGCAACTTCACTGGGTCCCCTCAAAGCCACCTCAAGCTGATCCTTGAAGAGGCAGCATCCAGAGGTTGCCAGTAAATAACTCACATCGTTTTCTCTGCCCTGAAAGGTCTACTTGCGTGGCTCATGCAATTGAGCCAGTCTTGGTCAGACCGACCCTTCCGGTGGAGTGCATCAAGCCTGCCCTCTGTCTCCCCCTGCCTCTTCCCTTGCAGGGCCGGTGGATCTTGTGCTGAATGTTTCGCGGGCTGGATGAAGGGGTCGGCGTGTTCTCCAAGCTCCTCCTCTGTGCCGCGTGCCTGAGCTCCGCCATGCAGACTTACCAGGTTTGAAATGGGTGGAGCGGCTTTCTGCTCACCAGCCTGTCCTCTGGGTTCCTCCGTTTGGACTGGAGTCAGTGTTCCCTCTAAGCTGAGTCAGTGTGAGCTAGCTCACAGTTTATTAGCCTCTGGCGCACACATTTTTTGCCTTAACTCAGGATGGGTGGCTTCAGAGCAGACTAATTTATGCAGCAGCCAAATGGCTCGCTCACAACTTTAATGTTGGTAGCTCACGAAGAAGAATTTTTGCTCACAAGACTCCACGGCTTAGAGGGAGTGTTGGACTGGATTGGGACTCCCTGCGTCTTCTGGCTGCCTAGTGGCCTGTGCGGGCTCACATCTGGCAGGTGCTCCGCCAATCGCACTGGTTGCCAGTTGACTTCCGGATCCACTTCAGGGTGTGGGTAATAACCTTTAAAACCTTGCACGGCCTGGGACCCGCATATCTAAGGGACCACCTCTTCCCATGTATGCCCAGAAGAGCGTTATGCTCTATGGACCAACATCTCCTGGTTGTCCCTGGCCCAAAGGACATCCGTCTTGCCTCTACCAGGGCCAAGGTCTTTTCTGCCCTGGCCCCTGCCTGGTGGAACAAACTCCCTGTTGAAACTAGGGATCTTCTTCAATTCCGCAGGGCCTGCAAGACGGAGCTGTTCCGCCAGGCTTTTCGCTGAGGCCGCAGGAGTCCCTATGTGGCCTCCCTGAGGTTGCTGTTACCCACCTACTAACCCAAATAATAGTGCCAGGGAACCTCCCTCAACCAACCGACTTGTCTGAATTGCGACTGTGTTTTCATGTTTAAATTGTTTTAAATTTTAGCTGTATTTATTGCATCGTTATATGGTGTTAAGGAGCTGCGGTGGCTCAAGTGGTTAAGATGTTGAACTGCAGGCTGTGGAAGGTCAGTAGTTCAGCAGTTCGAGACCCGTGAGTGCCGCATGACGGGGTGAGCTCCCGTCTCTAGTTCCAGCTCCTGCCAACCTAGCAGTTCGAAAGCAAGAAATTGCAAGTAGATAAATAGGTACCACTTTGGTGGGAAGGTAACAGCATTCCGTGCGCCTTGGTGTTTAGTCATGCCGGCCACATGACCACGGAAATGTCTTCGGACAGCGCTGGTTCTTCGGCTTTGAAACGGAAATGAGCACTGCAACCCTAGAGTCGGATTCAACTGGCTTTCGAGCAAGGGAACCTTTACCTTTACCTTTACTATATAGTGTTATCCACCCTGAGCCCGCTTGCGCAATGGGCAGGCTGTCAGTAAAAATAATAAATTAATTAAGCAAGGGATAAATAAATTAATTAAGTAAGTGGCCTAGAGCAGGGTTGTCCAACATGGTGCCCGGGGGTGCCACAGCATCCGCCAACAATTCCCCTGGAACTTGCCAAGTATTTTTTACAGAATGGGTGGGGCCCAGTGGGGCTTTTGCCCAGCAAGCTTTCTGATTGGCCGTTGGCAATTTGATTGGCGGTGCAGATTGTAATAACCGCAATATCGGTTTCATTCTCTCGCTCGCTCTTTCCCATCGCGTTTTTCTAAAATTAGCGTCCTCGTCCCCTGCCACACATGGTCTTCCTGTGCATGTGGTTGGCGCCGCCCCCCGTGGCAGCCATTTTGTGGTTGCGCCCACGGTGCACCAGAATTCCAAAGGTGCCCAGTAGAGGCGCAGAAAAAGATTGGGGGCCCCTGGCCTAGAGACACCAGGAAGTGTTTGGAAGGGGGCGGGGCTTGTGACATCAGCGAGTGGGGCGGAGCTCCCACATTGTGGGGGCGGGACCAACCACCAGCGCCACGCCTCTGACCTCCCTGCCTTCCTCTGTTTGCAGATCCATCGAGGGGCTGGGGCAGGATTCCTCCTCCAAGCTCTTGTGCCGCTCCTGGAATCAGCCACTCCCTTCGCTGCACCTCTCGGCCTCGGCTGGGTTTCGGGCTCCCTGGACAGCGCCTGGGTCTCCATGGCGGTCGGCCTCTCGCTGCTGGCGTTTGCGTTCCACTGGCTGAGCGGCGACCGCTGCACCGCCAACATCCTCTTGGGAGGGGTATTGCTGGCGGCCGCCAGCTCTGGCTACCTGAGGGAAGAAGGCAAGGCCGTGGTGGCCCATTCCGTCACCATGGTCGCCTCCATCACCATCTTGATAGTCTCCATCTTTACTGGGAATGCCTACGGGATCGCGGGCAGCCTGCTGGCGGGCACCGCCGGCATGCTGGCGGGCACCGAGCTGCAGCGGCTGCTGATGCTGCGGAAGAGGGACGTCCTTCGTTGCCTCATGGCAGCAGCCAACCTGACTTGGCAGTGGGCGCTTCAAGTGCAGCACCAAGAACTGGAGCAGGGGTCTGTGGGGCTGCTGGCCGAGACGTTTGACTGAGGCCCACGTGTAGCAGGACGTGTTCTAGGAGCTTTGGTCCCTTACGCGCCATGCCCTTCAAGCAGTGGGTCTCCCAGAAGCCTTTGCAGGATCGCCGCAGTGCCGTTAACGCATCTTCCGGATCGTGTTTGGCACCCTCTGTGATCCCGCGAGGCACGCTGGGGTATCGCGTCAGCACTTCAACGCACCTTGGGGTCATGTGGTGCTGGATCGCGCCTCCTGTTTGCCGTTGTGCCGGTTGCACGGGGGAAGTTCAGCAACCTGCCGCCGCCAGTGAATCCTGTTGAGCTCCTTGTTCCGGCAATTGGGAATCTGAGCGAAACATGGCTCGTCTTGCAGCTGGGGCTCGTAAACCTGGAAAGGGCACAGCAGGGGAAAGGGCACACTGTTAACACACCCCAGGAAGCGGGTGGATCCCAAAACGGGTCCTCCGTTGGGGCTTTTGACAGGACAGAGGAAGCTGGAGGAAGGAAGTTAACGGGTGTTGCGGTGGCACCAGGAGGGGGCTGGTTGCCACCTGGTCCTTTGCAGCTGGGGTGGAGGCAGGGCTGGCCCCGGGTGTCTGGGCGCCCTAGGCAGGACAGCCTGGGGCGCCCACCCCACTGGGGATGCCAACCTCCTGGTGGGGCCTGGAGATGGCCCGGTGTCGTTTTCCTGGGCACCTCGCAGCGCCCAGGAAAGCCGGGGCTGCCGGCGCTGGGCGGGAAGGGGGGCTTTTCACCGGGGGGCATTTTGGTGCCCCTGCAGGGCCGGTGCCCTAGGCAAGCGCCTAGCTCGCCTAGTGGGTGAGCCGGCCCTGGGTGGAGGTCGTACAGGGTCCTGGCAGACTTGCGAAAGGTAGGGAGATATGGGTTGAGTCCCCTCCCTAGCCTGGTGGCACAAGTTGTGCAGGTGACTGGCCTGTTATACAGACTCCTGTAGGGCCCTCCTCTTCCCCACTGGTTTCCTGTGGGTGCATTGATAGCCACATGGCAGCAAAGGGTTCTGGGTCTCTTTCCAGAGAGCTGCACGCGCCTAGCCACTTGGCCGGAGGGAGTCATCCCTCCAGGTGGTATCGGAGTGACCTTTTTGAGATCCGTGTGTGTGTTGGAGTTGTCGGTCAGGGCCAGAGACATAACTGATGCTGGGTTTCTGTGTTAAGATCAAAATAAACTGGGTGCGGTTCCCTGGGAGACTTACCTGGGAGGTGGCTCAAAAGTTCTTTGTCTGCCTGGGCTTGTGGGCTGCTCAACTTTCACACCCCTTCAAAATGTGGGGAGGAGGAGAATTGATCGAATGCAGGAGGGAATGGCTCAAGCAATGGACATTGCACATTGGAGCCAAAAATCCTAACTATAAATACACGTTGATGGGGTCCAAACTGGCAGAGACTGACCGAGAGAGAGATCTTGGAGTCGTAGTAGATAACTCAGTGAAAATGTCGAGACAGTGTGTAACTGCGATAAAGGCGGCCAATGCTGTGCTGAGGATTTTTAGGAAGGGAATTGAAAACAAATCAGCCAGTATCATAATGCCCCTGTATAAATCGATGGTGCGACCTCATTTGGAATACTGTGTGCAGTTCTGGTCACCACACCTTAAAAAGGGTATTATATCTTTGGGAAAAGTGCAGAAAAGGGCAACTAGAATGATAAAAGGGTTGGAACACTTTCCCTATGAAGAAAGGTTAAAGCGCTTGGGGCTCTTTAGCTTGGAGAAATGACGGCCGAGGGGTGACATGATCGAGGTTTATAAGATTATGCCTGGGATAGAACAGGTTGAGAAAGAGGTACTTTTCTCCCTTCCTCACAATGCAAGAACTCGTGGGCACTCAATGAAGTTGCTGAGCGGTCGGGTTAGAATGGATGAAAGGAAGTCCTCCTTCACCCAAAGAGTGATTAACATATGGAATTCACTGCCACAGGAGGTGGTGGCAGCTACAAGCACGGACGGCTTCAAAAGGAAATTGGATAAACATACAGAGCAGAGGTCCATCGGTGGCTATTAGCCACAAGGGATATATAGGGACTCTGGGGCAAGGGATGCTCTGTATTCTTGGTGCTTGGGGGGCAACAGTGGGAGGGGCTTCTAGTGTCCTGGCCCCACTGCTGGACCTCTCCTGATGGCACCTGGTATTTTTGGCCACTGTGTGACCCAGAGTGTTGGACTGGATGGGCCATTGGCCTGATCCAACATGGGCTTCTCCTACGTTCTCTTATGTTCTTATTGTTCTGGCCTTGCCAGTGGCAGGAGCGAATCCAGAATACTGACACTCACCAGTCCCAACCTGGTTACAATCCCGAGCAGTATGTGGCCCACTAAGACAATATGCCTCTACTGTGGCCTTCCAGAGCCTTGGGAGCACCTCTGGTGTTCATGGTCCTGGGAGAGCAACAAAACCTGGATATTTGTTGAACTCCAGGCAGGGCGTTGCACATGCAGTGTTGGTGAGTCACGGGTTGTTCAGGCCTAGCTTGAGCCTCGCGGTGTTCGGGTTTTCAGAGCTTCGCGGGCAGCCGGTTTCGATGTGGGTTTTACTGGCAGGTCAGAACTCGGTGTGTTAACTAGTGATGAGTTTACGCCTGAGCTTTCGTGAGTCACTGCTCAGTTCTTCAGCAGTGACTCACGAAACCGCCTCCCCTGCCACAAATTTGGTGAGTCTTCAAGGTGCTCCTGGACTAAGAACATAAGAGGAGCCAGTGTTGGATCAGGCTAGTGGCCCCTCCAGTCCAACACTCTGGGTCACACAGTGGCCAAAAACACCAGGTGCCATCAGGAGGTCCAGCAGTGGGGCCAGGACACCAGAAGCCCTCCCACTGTTGCCCCCCCTACAAGCACCAAGAAGACAGAGCATCACTTGCCCCAGACTGAGAGTTCCTATCTAGACCTTGTGGCTGATAGCCACTGATGGACCTCGCTCCATGTAAGAACACAAGAGAAGCCAATGTTGGATCAGGCCAATGGCCCCTCCAGCCCAACACTGTCACACAGGAGCCAAAAATACCAGGTGCCATCAGGAGGTCCAGCAGTGGGGCCAGGACACTAGAAGCCCTCCCACTGTTGCCCTCCCCAAGCACCAAGAATACAGAGCATCCCTTGCCCCAGACATAAGAATGTAAGAGAAGTCCTGTTGGATCAGGCCAGTGGCCCCTCCAGTCCAACACTCTGTGTCACACAGTGGCCAAAAATACCAGGCGCCACCAGGAGGTCCAGCAGTGGGGCCAGGACTCTAGAAGCCCCTCCCACTCTTTCTTTTTTCACTGCCACAGGAGGTCGTGGCAGCTGCAAGCATGGACAGTTTCAAGAGGAAATTAGATAAACATATGGAGCAGAAGTCCACCAGTGGCTATTAGCCACAGGGTATAGAATGAGAACTCTCAGTCTGGGGCAGGTGATGCACTCTATTCTTGGTGCTGGAGGGGGCAGCAGTGGGAGGGCTTCTGGTGCCCTGGCCCCACTGCTGGACCTCCTGATGGCACCTGGTATATTTTGGCCGCTGTGTGACAGAGTGTTGGACTAGAGGGGCCATTGGCCTGATTCAACATTGGCTTCTCTTATGTTCTTATGTTCTTATGTTCACTCTTGGGCCCCCCCCCAGCACCAAGGATACAGAGCACCACTGCCCCATATATAGTGTTCCATCTATACTAGCCACTGAGGGACTTCTGCTCCAGATGTTTATCTGATTCCCTCTTGAAGCTGTCCATGCTTGTAGCTGCCACCACCTCCTGTGGCAGTGAATTCCTTTTCTACTGCTACGCACAGACTAACACAGTGACCCCATCTTGGTCTACATTGCAAAGTGAGCCGTGACTCCCGAAAGCTCCTCCCCTGCTACAGCTTTTCTGAGTCTTTCAGGTACTCCGGATTCTGGCTCTTTTCTGCCACTCCAGACAGACTAACACGACCGCCCGTCTTGATCTGAGTTCATGCACAACAGTGTACTCACTGCCTATGCACCGATTCCCCACACGGAAGCTATGCCCGAGTGGGAAATGGTTGCACGCAAAGCCGCCCTGTGGTTGTTGACCCCGCGCTGGAGGTTTTCTTCCCTCCCCGTTCCGCCTTGCCCTCGCTAGGGCTGCCCGCGGCCCCGTCTTGGCCTTTTCCCAGCACTGAGCCACCCTCGAGGGCCCTTGTCAGTACTTTGGACTCCTGCGTCGCCCAGCGCACGCACTCCGCCTTTAAGAGCTAAAACACGGGACAAGGAAGCGATTCTTCAAGACAGAGCAGGGCTGTAAATCTTATCACAAGAAAAATATCCAAGCTGGTACGGAGCACCTTGGAGTGAGGCCCTTGACCACCGTCCCGCTCCTTGCCATTGGCTCTCGGGTGTGGCAGAGAGGATTGGGTCACCGAAGGGTGTCCACAGCCAGCCAGGGCCAGCTGCTGCCTCTCCGGGTGCTCCCGGAGGAGACCAGATGGACATTCCCGCCCACGCCCTTTTTGTATGACCGATGGCCATGTGATTTTCATGTGACCACCAGGACGGGGAGAGAGCTGGATGCTGCGGAGGAGAAAACCTTTTGCCAGATGGATGACGGATTTCGCCGGCACGGACAGACCCGCCCAGGGGCAAGGTAGAGGAGTTGGATGCCTCGGCCAACAAACCCTGCTTTGCTCAGCTGCTAAACAAAGACCTGCAAGGCCCCCAAATTGGATTCTTCCGGGGATGTGGAATGCAAGAAGAGGGGTTAAGGGGGTCAGTGTTCCCTCTAAGCTGAGTCAGTGCGAGCCAGCTCACAGTTTTTTAGCCTCCGGCTCACACGTTTTTGTCTTTGCTCAGGAAGGAGGGCTCCAGAGCAAACTGATTAATGCAGCAGCCAAATTGCTCGCTCACGACTTTAATGCCAGGAGCTCACAGAGGAGGATTTTTGCTCACAGGACTCCAAAGCTTGGAGGGAGCCTAGTTTGGGGTGGGGCCGGGGGCAATGCCCCCTCTAAGCTGTGGAGTCTTGTGAGCAAAAATCTTCCTCTGTGAGCTACTGGCATTAAAGTCGTGAGCAAGCAATTTGGGTACTGCATAAATTAGTTTTCTCTGGAGCCATCCCTTCCTGAGCTAAGACAGAAATGTGTGAGTCGGAGGCTAGAAATCTGTGAGCTAGCTCACTCTAACTCAGCTTAGAGGGAACACTGACGGGGGGGTCCTAATTCCGGCAGCCGGAGCCGAGGAAATCCTCTTTCGGCTTCTCTGCAGCTGCTGCTTGTGTTGCCAAGAGGGGGTGCTGTTGAGTCAAGAGGAGGCCTCTCCTCCCTCGTGGAGGCCTAATTCTTAGACCGGGGGTCCAGATGTTTTTAAGCTTGTGGGCAGCTTTTAGATTGTGACATAAGGGTGGTGGGGACAGGTACAAAATGGCTGCCCCCTGGGGACAGAACTGAACACAGAGGAGGTGCATGTGCAGCAGAGAAGAGGGGGTCATTTAAAAAGAAAAAACTAGAAAGGAGTGCGAGAAAAAGAAAACCAGCTTTATGGTGGGAGGGAGCAGTGTCCCCTCTAAGCTGAGTGAGTGTGAGCTAGCTCAGTTTTTTAGCCTCCAGCTCACATGTTTTTATCTTAAGCGCAGGAAGGAGGGCTCCAGAGCAGAGTTCCCTCTAAGCTGAGTGAGTGTGAGTTAGTTCACAGTTTTTTAGCCGCCGGCTCACACATTTTTATCTTAAGCGCAGGAAGGGCGGCTCCAGAGCAGTGTTCCCTCTAAGCTGAGTTAGTGTGAGCCAGCTCACAGTTTTTTAGCCTCTGGCTCACACGTTTTTGTCTAAGCACAGGAAGGAGGGCCCCAGAGCGGTGTTCCCTCTAAGCTGAATTAGTGTGAGTCAGCTCACAGTATTTTAGCCTCCTGCTCACATGTTTTTGTCTAAGCTCAGGAAGGAGGGCTCCAGAGCAGTATTCCCTCTAAGCTGAGTGAGTGTGAGCTCGCTCACAGTTTTTTAGCCTGGCTCACATATTTTTGTCTAAGCTCAGGAAGGACGGCTCCAGAGCAGTGTTCCCTCTAAGCTGAGTGAATGTGAGCTAGCTCACAGTTTTTTAGCCTCCGGCTCATACATTTTTGTCTAAGTGCAGGAAGGACGGCTCCAGAGCAGTGTTTCCTCTAAGCTGAGTGAGTGTGAGCTAGCTCACAGTTTTTTAGCCTCCGGCTCACACGTTTTTGTCTAAGTGCAGGAAGGACGGCTCCAGAGCAGTATTCCCTCTAAGCTGAGTGAGTGTGAGTTAGCTCACAGTTTTTTAGCCTCCTGCTCACGTGTTTTTGGCTAAGCTCAGGAAGGAGGGCTCCAGAGCGGTGTTCCTTCTAAGATGAGTTAGGGTGAGCTAGCTCACAGTTTTTTAGCCTCCGGCTCACACGTTTTTTGTCTCGGCTCAGGAAGGAGGGCTCCAGAGCAAACTAATTGATGCAGTAGCCAAATTGCTCACTCACGGCTTCAAGGCCAGTAGCTCACAAAGTAGAATTCTTGCTCACAGGACTTCACAGCTTAGAGGGAGCATTGGGAGGCTCCAGTAGCCAGCCAGCTCCAGTAGCCAGCCAGAAGCCCAGGCAAGAACTCCACATGGCTCGACCCACTTTACAAAAAACACGGGAGGGGTACTGGGAAATGGGGCAGGGGGGCTGGAGGGGTCCTTGTCTTAGACCCTCCTTTCTGGTGGAGGCCTCAAGCGGCGTGAAGAGCAACAAGACGCAGTCAAACCCAAATGGTTTTTGAGCTGTCTGGAAGGTACAAGTTCCCTGGACGAGAGCCCACAGTGCTGTTGCAGAGGACTCGGGATTCTTCCGATCGTGTCAGCAGTTTCCCAATCGCTGCAAGGGCCACCGGGAAGGGCAGGCCGAGAGCTGCTGGCTCCAGCTTCAACCTTCTGGCTTCTTGCAAGAGAGCGGGGGGGGGGGCTCTGCAAGTTGCCTCCGACAGAGCTTCCAAAAGCTGACTCAGCTTCTTCCCAGGGTGATTCCCAGCAGACCACGGGCAGCAGGGGCCCGTTGACCTGAAGTAGAACACAGGGAGGGGAAAGCAAACATGACCCAATAACTGGAATCCAGAACCACAAGGGTGAGAAAGAAACATAAGAACATAAGAGAAGCCAATGTTGAATCAGGCCAATGGCCCATCTAGTCCAACACTCTGTCACACAGCGGCCAAAATATACCAGGTGCCATCAGGAGGTCCAGCAGTGGGGCCAGGACACTAGAAGCCCTCCCACTGCTGCCCCCTCCAGCACCAAGAATAGAGTGCATCACCTGCCCCAGACTGAGAGTTCCCATCTATACCCTGTGGCTAATAGCCACTGATGGACCTCTACTCCAGATGTTTATCTAATTCCCTCTTGAAACTCTCCATGCTTGTAGCTGCCACCCCCTCCTATGGCAGTGAATTCCATGTGTTAATCACTCTTTGGGCGAAGAAGTATTTCCTTTTATCTGTTCTAACCCGACTGCTCAGCAATTTCATGGAGTGCCCACAAGGAGTTCTTGTATTGTGAGAAAGGGAGAAAAGTACTTCTTTCTCAACTTGCTCAGTCCCATTCATCATCTTATAAACCTCGATCATGTCACCCCTCATGTCATGATAAAGGGCCCTTTCGCACTTTAACCTGAGCCCAGGTGACATAAGCGTTGTGGGTCGGAGCTGGACAAGTCACCTGCAACTCCTGACCAGTGCCCTACTTTGGATAAGTGTTATGTCCACAGACCGCCCCAGGTCACAGCGGTCTGCACACAGAGCTTGGCTCCGAGAGAACAATGGGGACTTCGATCCTGAGACTCCTAGTCAGCACCTATGAGAAACGTGGTGGGAAATTCAAACCTGTCAATGGGACCTGTGCGTGGCACCCAGGGATTGTATATAGTTGCTCTGTATTCTTGGTGCTTGGGAGGGGGAGCAACAGTGGGAGGGCTTCTTGTCTCCTGGCCCCACTGCTGGACCTCCTGATGGCACCTGGTATTTTTGGCCCCTGTGTGACAAGAGTGTTGGACTGGATGGACCACTGGCCTGATCCAACATTGGCTTCTCTTATGTTCTTACGTTCTGCCCAGGCCCACCAGGGTTGAATTCCTGCTTTCTCTTTTCCTCCAGCTAAGTCCCGGCAAGAACCACCACCCCGCGCTGCTTGGAGAGATCCTTGTTCCTGCTTCCCCAAATTGGGAGCAATGGAGTCTCTGCCCACCTGGAATGTGGTGCCCGGCTGCTAGGAGCGCTGTGCCCGACCCAGAGAGCTTGGCAATGGCCGCTTCCCCCCCCTGGAGATTCAAGCTGATCTTTCTGGGAGACTTTGGGGTGGGGAAGACCACCCTCTTCCATCGGATCAGGACGGGGCACTTCCTGGAGGCGGCGCACGCCCTCGGCCAGCACCTGGGCATGTGTGAGAAGACCCTGCCGCTGAAGCACAACCGCGGTAACTCGCAGATCCAGGTAGGCTTCGTGGAAGCATCTCGCTCGGGGAACTTTGCCTCCAGAGGCAAACAGGGCATGTTGTCCCGAGATACTTGGGTCAATGTCGTATAGTGGCTGGATTATCAAACTAATGTCTGGGAGAGTCGAGTCCGAATCCCTGCTAGTGCCGTGGGAGCTCGCTGGGTGACCTCCGGCCAGTCACAAGCTCTCTCAGCCTAGCCTTCCTCATGAGGCCATTGTGAGGATAAAAACGAGAAGAGGAGAACGATGTAAGCCACTTTGGGGTCCCCACCAGTGTTCCCACTAAGCTGAGTTAGTGTGAGCTAGCTCACAGTTCTTTAGCCTCCGGCTCACACATTTTGGTCTTAGCTTAGGAAGGAGGGCTCCAGAGCCAACTGATTTATCCAGTAGGCAAATTCCTCACTCACAACTTTAATGCCAGTTGCCCACGAAGTTAAATCGTTGCTCAGGAGACTCCAGAGTTTAGAGCAGGGGTGTCATTTGTTATGAAGGTCGGATCTGACATAAATGGGATTTTGATGGGCCGGGCCAGGTGTGACGTAAAACGTAACACCAGGTAGTGGAGATATAAACTTTGTAAAGGACACAAACACAAAGGTTTTTTTTAAAAACATAAAATAAAAGCATGCTTAAAACATTCGCACTCTTGCCATATTTTGTTTATTTAGCAGTGTCTGATAACTGGCACCTCTTGCTCTGAATGTTTGCATCCAAATGTCTGTGCCGTTGCAATCTCGAATCTGATGTTCAGGTGTGTGTATCTGTAAACTGCAAACCTACGATGGCACAGCAGCAGCAGAACTGGAAGAAGAAGCAGGAAACAGCCAGTTCCACTGCGGGCCTGATATAGAAGCCCTCTGGGGGCCTGATACGGCTTCCAGGCCACATGTTTGACATCCCTGACTTGGGGGGACCATTGGCCCCTGTTACGGAGAAAGGCAGGGTATCAAAGCAGTCAATAAGAATCAGTGGGGTCGATGAACAGAGTCTGTTGACCGACTGCATGATAGTATTGATTGTACTAGAAGCGTGCGAAAGGGATAAATGGTTCCCCCAGGATTGTCCATCACCGCAAGAGTGGTCAAGTTTTAAAGCCTGCGCCTGGGTCTCTTTCCGCTTTGGAGGGCTCCAAGTCAGCCCCTGTGTCTTCTGGTTCCCAGTGCAGACCATTTTCAGTCATTCTCGAGCAACAAGAAATGCTCTAGCAGTGTCAGATGTATAAATTCCTTGGTGTGCTTCATGTGGCAGTGAGTTCCCCTGTCCAAACATCTACCCATACTGCTTCGGTGGGAAGAGAGCCAGTTTGGTGCAGTGGTTAAGTATGCGGACTCTAATCTGGGAGAACCGGGTTTGATTCCCCACTCCTCCACTTGCACCTGCTGATGTGACCTTCGGTCAGTCACAAGCTCTGGCACAGCTGTTCCTGAAAGAGCAGTTTCTGTCAGAGCTCTCTCAGCCCCGCCTACCTCACAGGGTGTCTGTTGTGGGGAGGGGAAAGGGAAGGAGTTTGTAAGCTGCTCTGAGACGCCTTTGGGCAGTGAAGGGCGGGGTATAAATCCCAACTCTTCTTCTTCTTCTTTTGGTTTAGTGTTTAAGTGCGCGGACTCTATTTTGGGAGAACCGGGTTTGATTCCCCACTCCTCCACATGCAGCTGCTGGATGACCTTGGGCAAGCCATAGTTCTGTCAGAGCTGTTCTCTCAAGGGCAGTCCTTGAAAGAGCTCTCTCAGCCCCACCTACCTCCCGGGGCGTCTGTTGTGGAGAGGGGAAGGGAAAGGAGTATGTAAGGTGCTCTGAGACTCCGAGTGAAGGGCCGGGGTATAAATCCAATCTCTTCTCCTTCTCTTCTTTGCACACAGATCTCCCTGTGGGACACGGCCGGCGAGGAACGGTTCCTGTCGCTGAGCAGCTGCTATTACCGGGATGCAGACGCCGCACTCCTGACCTACAGCCTCCAGAGCCCCGCCTCCTTCGACAGCCTCGCCCACTGGGTCTTTGTGGCCCGGCAGTACTGCGCGGATGGTAGGAAGGGCAAACGAGTGGGCCCATGGTCGGGGTGGGGTGGCTGCCTAAAACTGCAGGCAAAACTTGCCTCGCCGTTCGCCTCCGCCATTTCTGTGTGCTCAAGAGAACGGGAAAAGAGTGCCCAGTACAGGAGCTGACGATAGATTGAGATGAATAGCCATGTTGGTCTGAAGTTTGGGCAAGGGATGCTCTGTATTCTTAGTCCTTGGGGGTGGTGGCAACAGTGGGAGGGCTTCTGGTGTCCTGGCCCCACTGCTGGACCTCCTGATGGCACCTGGTCTTTTTGGCCACTGTGTGACACAGAGTGTTGGACTGGAGGGGCCATTGGCCTGATCCAACATTGGCTTCTCTTATGTTCTTATGTCTGGGGCAAGGGATGCTCTGTATTCTTGGTGCTTGGGGGGGCAACAGTGGGAGGGCTTCTAGTGTCCTGGCCCCACTGCTGGACCTCCTGACGGCACCTGGTATTTTTGGCCACTGTGTGACACAGAGTGTTGGACTGGAGGGGCCTTTGGACTGATCCAACATGGGCTTCTCTTGTGTTCTTATGTCTGGGGCAAGTGATGCTCTGTATTCTTGGTGCTTGGGGGGGCAACAGTGGGAGGGCTTCTGGTGTCCTGGCCTCACTGGTGGACCTCCTGATGGCCCCTGGTATTTTTGGCCACTGTGTGACACAGAGTGTTGGACTGGAGGGGCCATTGGCCTGAGCCAACATTGGCTTCTCTTATGTTCTTATGTCTGGGGCAAGGGGTGCTCTGTATTCTTGGTGCTTGGGGAGGGGGCAACAGTGGGAGGGCTTCTGGTGTCCTGGCCCCACTGCTGGACCTCCTGAGGGCCCCTGGTATTTTTGGCCACTGTGTGACAGACAGAGTGTTGGACTGGAGGGGCCATTGGCCTGATCCAACATTGGCTTCTCTTATGTTCTCATATGGAGCAGAGGTCCATCAGTGGCTATTAGCCACAAGGTATAGATAGGAACTCTCAGTCTGGGGCAAGTGATGCACTGTATTCTTGGTGCTGGGGTTGGGGTCAGCAGTGGGAGGGCTTCTCATGTCCTGGTCCCACTGCTGGACCTCCTGAGGGCCCCTGGTATTTTTGGCCACTGTGTGACAGACAGAGTGTTGGACCGGATGGGCCACCGGCCTGATCTAGCATTGGCTTCTCTTATGTTCTTATGCCTGGGGCAGGTGATGCCCTGTATTCTTGTTGCTTGGGGAGGGGGCAACAGTGGGAGGGCTTCTAGTGTCCTGGCCCCACTGCTGGACCTCCTGAGGGCCCCTGGTATTTTTGGCCGCTGTGTGACAGACAGAGTGTTGGACTGGAGGGGCCATTGGCCTGATCCAACATTGGCTTCTCTTATGTTCTTAAACGGAGCAGAGGTCCATCAGTGGCTATGAGCTCCAAGGTATAGATGGGAACTCTCAGTCTGCGGCAAGGGATGCTCTGTATTCTTGGTGCTTGGGGGGGGAGGTCAGCAGTGGGAGGGCTTCTGGAGTTCTGGCCCCACTGCTGGACCTCCTGACGGCCCCTGGTATTTTTGGCCGCTGTGTGACAGACAGAGTGTTGGACTGGATGGGCCACTGGCCTGACCCAACGTTGGCTTCTCAGAAGTTCTTATGTTCTTATGAGTCCAGTGGCACCTTGAAGATCAACAAAGTATAATTCAGGGTATGAACTTCCGTGGGCACGAGCACTTCTTCAGGTACAGTGAAACAACACGTCCTCAGCCATTACCTAGTGACAGAGAGGGGGAAGTTAGTTGCCAGGAAGAGCTAGTTAGAGTAAAGGTGCATAAGTAACTGGGCGATTATAGCTGAGATTGGATTAAGGTGGCTGGCAATGCCTCCCTCTAAGCTGTGGCGTCTTGTGAGCAAAAATTCTACCTTGTGATCTACTGGCATTAAAGCTGGGAGCGAGCGATTTGGCTGCTGCATGAATTAGTTTACTCTGGAGCCCTCCTCCCTGAGCGAAGACAAAAATGTGTGAGCCGGAGGCTAAAAAAACTGTGAGCTAGCTCACATTAACTCAGCTTAGAGGGAACACTGGTGGCTGGTACTTTGGCCACCCAATGAGAAGGGAGCACTCCCTGGAGAAGACCCTGATGCTGGGAAAGATGGAAGGTCAAAGAAGAAGGGAACGGCAAAGGATGAGAGATGGTTAGACAGTGTTATTGAGGCAATGAACATGAAATTAAGCAAACTCCGGCGCACGATGGAAGACAGGAGGGCCTGGCGTGATGTGTGGTTCATGGGGTCGACTGTGTGACTGAACAACAACAACAAAGATCTGTGAATAGCAGTAAACTGGCATACAAGCACAAGAGCTAACAAACGGATGTGAGAACTGAGTTGGAGTCGGGTTCCAGTTCTCACGTCTGTTTGTTAACTCTTGCATTCGTGTGCCAATTGACTGCTGTTCACAGGTCTTGCCAGCCGCTTTAATCCAATGTCAGCTATAATTGCCCAGTTATTTATACACCTTCTAACAAGCCCTTCCAGGCAACTAAACCCCACCAACACCTACAATGCAACGGTTTAGGACGGCTTGTTTCACCGTATCGGAAGAAGTGTGCACGCACGCAAAGTCTTATAGCTTGAACAAAACGTTAATGGGCTGATGACGACATTGGGTCGAAGAGCTCTAAACCATGAACTTGGGCATGTGGGATTCTACCACAACCCGCTTGCAGATTTTATATATTCAAAATATATATACCGGATGCCACTTTTCTCCCAAGCAACAGGAGTCGAAGGGGCAAGCAGCAATGTTGTAGCTGGAGGGGAAAGACGGTTGAGAGAGAGGGCAAGCAGAATAGCAAGGGCCCGGAACAGAATAGCAAGGGCCCGTGGGGGAGGCAGACATCAGCAAGGGCCTGTGAACAGTGGATCCAGCCCCTTGGAAACATTTCCCGTGTGCCTGGAAATCCACCACCCCTGATGGCTAGACACCTGCCTTTAGAAACCGCCTCCGCCATTCTGAAATTGGGAGTTGATCTCAGAACCTGAGTTCTGCAACAGAATCTGGATTTTTTTGGCCTCCTTTATTGTTTTTGCTGTTCCGTGCGCCTTGGCGTTTAGTCATGCCGGCCACATGGCCACGGAAACATCTTCGGACAGCGCTGGCTCTTCGGCTCGGAAACAGAGATGAGCACCGCAGCCCTGGAGTCGGATTCGACGGGCTTTCGAGCAAGGGAAACCTTTACCTTTACTATTGTTTTTGGATGCAGCCAGCATATTGCTTCTTGCTGAGTATATAGAAGGGGATCTCTTCCTATCCCAACAGAGCTTCAGGGGAGGGGCTGTGGCTTTATCAGCCATTATCAGTGACGACTGAAATTCACAGAGCCCTGGCCCTTGGCTTTTACTATCGACAGCCTGTGCCTGCCGGTTATATCTGGGAAAGATCAGTGAGCTGAACATCCCGATAATCTATTTTTTAAAAAACATTTTTTATTGCTTTTCTAAAAAACACAGAAATCAAGGGAAGGGTCAACTACAAACTATGGGAGAAAGTAAAGATAACCACTAAAAACCCAAGAAGCGGTGATCATATAATGTTTACAATCATTTTTTGCGCCTTAATACTATATAAGTGCAGTATAAATGAAAAGAATTAGTAAATACATCCGGAACCGTTAACTATATAAAGAACACCTGAGCATCTGCGAAAAATAGGTTAAATTCAAGCTCTAGAGATAAAAGTTAATGTTTATGTTTCTTTTTTCTGAGGTTGTAGTCTCGATTGGCTTTAGGAGTTTTGGGGGCCGCTGCCCCTAATTCCGAGTCAGATTCTTCTTCAGTAGATGATGATGAATATTTCTCCATGGCTTCTCTGGTCGCTGTCCTCTTCATTGTTGTCCTCCCGAGGCTTTTCTGGCTTTTCGATTGATAATCTATTGAGTGCCCTCATATGGTACCACCATCGTTATGAGATTAAACCAACATGCTAGCCCTTTATGATATTGTATTGTTTTATAATGAACTGTTTTTAGATGTTTTGATGGTCATTTAATTGTTATCTGTGCATTTACTCTCATGTAAGTCGCCCTGCGGTGGCTCAAGTGGTTAAGACGCTGAACTGCAGGCTGTGGAAGGTCGGTAGTTCAGCAGTTGGAGACCCGAGAGTGCTGCATGACGGAGTGAGCTCCCGTCTCTAGTTCCAGCTCCTGCCAACCTAGCAGTTCGAAAGCAAGAAATTGCAAGTAGATAAATAGGTACCACTTTGGTGGGAAGGTAACAGCGTTCCACGCGCCTTGGTGTTTAGTCATGCCGGCCACATGACCACGGAAACGTCTTCAGACAGCTCTGGCTCTTCAGCTTTGAAACGGAGATGAGCACCGCAACCCTAGAGTCGGATTCGCCTGGCTTTCGAGCAAGGGAACCTTTACCTTTACCCTTTAGCTGCCCTGGGCCTGCCGTGGCGGGGAGGGCAGGGTATAAATTGGATAAATAAATAAATTTGTGGGGAGTCATCTGCTTTGCATGCGGAAGGCCCCAGGTTCAGTCCCAGACAACGTCAGTTAGAAATGATCAGGCAGCGAGTGATATGAAAGACCCCAACTTGAGAACCCAAAGAGCTGCTGCCAGTCTATGTAGACCAAGGGTGTCAAACATGTGGCCTGAAGGGCCGGATCAGGCCCCCTGTCAGGTATTGCCTGCCATAATGGATGGAGAAGGGAGGGAGGATGGGACTGTATGGATGAAGGGAGGGAGGATGGGACTGTCGGGTGTTGATTGATGCTTTGAGACTGGTGGGATGGAATGTGGGGAGCTGCCGATGCTGCCCGGGCAACCGGGTCGTATCTTAAGATCCCAGGCCAAGAGTGGCCTTGAAAGCCAGGCTGACTGTCTCCTATCGCTTTCTAAAGACAGCAGCTAGGCTGGGAAAGGTGGGATGGAGGGTGAACTGTTATTTACAGCTTCTGCACTTCCCGCGTGTGCGAGAAGCCTCCATTGGTAGAAGGGAGGGGCCCTTTCCCCCCCTTTAGGGTATATCTCTGTGCTTCATGTAACCAAGGTATTCTTAACAATGCTTCTGTTTTAGGTGGCCTAGTCTTGCAGCTTAATAAATACTATTCTTGTTTCAATGAACAAGGCCTGGTGTTTGGCTGACTAACTAAGGACTCTGACACCCCCAGAGGACTTCTGTCAGGCCCACAGTGGAACTGGCCATCTTCTGCTTCCAGTTCTGCTGCAGTATCATCGCCTGCTTCGCCAGACTCTCTCAATTGCTCAGCCAGTTCATGTTTTCCCCTGGGCCCTAGGCTCAGAACTCTGAGCATGAGATTTCTGTGGTGAATGCCAATAAATCAAAAGTAGGTTTGCAGCTTGCAAATACACACTTGAACGGCATACTCAAGATTGCAACAGCACAGGCATTCTGATGCCATAATTCAGAGCGAGAGGTGTCAGTTATCAGATACTGCTAAATAAACAAAATATTGCAAGAGTTCTACTGTTTTAAGCATGTTTTTAATCAGGGCTTTTTTTGTAGAAAAAGCCCAGCAGGAACTTATTAGCATAATAGGCCACATCCAACAGCAGAAACTCATTAGCGTATTAGGCCACATCCCTGATAGCGTAGCTCATTAGCATATCAGGCCACACACCCCCATGTTACCAGAAGCGTGGCCATCCAGCCACACCCACCTTTTGCTTCTTATTCTGTTTACCTTGTTTGTTGTCAAAACCCAGGGCTTTTTTTGGAGCAGGGACTCCTTTGCATGTTAGGCTACACAGCCCTAATGTAGCCAATCCTAATGAATTTCTGCTGTTGGGTGTGGCCTATTATGCTAATTAGTTCCTGCTGGACGTGGCCAACTTGGGAGCCAGCCGGAACTCTGTTCCTGTGCGCTCCTGCCCAAAAGTAGCCCTGTTTTTAAGTTTAAAAAAACCCCTTTGTGTTTTGTGTCCTTTATAAAGTTTATATCTCTGCTACCTGGCGTTACAGTTTATGACACAAGTGGCCCAGCCCAACAAGGTCTCGTTTATGTCCGATCCGGCCCTCGTAACAAATCAGTTCGACACCCCCGAAGCATTCCCTCTAAGCTGAGTTAGTGTGAGCTAGCTCACAGTTGTTTAGCCTGCAGCTCACACATCTTGGTCTTTGCTCAGGAAGGGAGGGCTCCAGAGCAAACTAATTTATGCAGCAGCCAAATCGCTTGCTCACAACTTTAATGCCAGTAGTAGCTCACAAAGCAGAATTTTTGCTCACAAGACTCCCCAGCTTAGAGGGAGCACTGCACCCCTGGTGTAGACAGTACCGACCTTGATGGACCAAGGGACTGATTTGGGCAGCTTCATGTGTGCGCCATACTCTGAACAGCAGCCCCTCCCACCCGCCCCCCTTCTCACAGCATCCTCTGTTCCCTCCTGCCCTCCTTAGCTGACATCTTCCTCCTGGGAAACAAGATTGACCTGGAGAGCCGCGTCCCCGAGGAGAAGGCAGAGAGGTTTGCCGCCGAGCACAGCACCTCCGGGAGGTACAGAGTGTCGGCCAAGACAGGTAGGGTGGGGCGGGGTCTAAGGCAGTTGTCAGGTATTGCCTGCCATAATGGATGGAGAAGGGAGGGAGGATGGGACTGTATGGAGAAGGGAGGGAGGATGGGACTGTGGGGTGTTGATTGATGCTTTGAGACTGGTGGGATGGAATGTGGGGAGCTGCCAATGCTGCCCGGGCAACCGGGTCGTATCTTAAGATCCCAGGCCAAGAGTGGCCTTGAAGGCCAGGCTGACTGTCTCCTATCGCTTTCTAAAGACAACAGCTAGGCTGGGAAAGGTGGGATGGAGGGGGAACTGTTATTTACAGCTTCTGTGCTTCCCGCGCGCGCGAGATTCCTCCATTGGTAGAAGGGAGGGGCCCTTTCCCCCCTTTAGGGTATATCTCTATGCTTCATGTAACCAAGGTATTCTTAACAATGCTTCTGTTTTAAGTGGCCTAGTCTTGCAGCTTAATAAATACTATTCTTGTTTCAATGAACAAGGCCTGGTGTTTGGCTGACTAACTAAGGACCCTGACAGCAGTCCTGGCTTGCCAGTTTCTCAGCCGGCGTCCCCGACCTTTCTGAGCCTGCAGGCTCCTTTGGAATTCTGAGACGGGGTGGTGGGCGGAGCCACAAAACGGCCGCCGCGGGAGGCGAAGACAACCGCAACGTGTCAACTCTAATCATAAATCAAACATCAGCATTTCGAGTTCTGTTCAACGGGATACCTTTTAATATGAACATGCTGTGTTTGAATATGTTCTGGCACAGACGGGCACAGTAACAGTTTGGTGTTGTGGTTGAGTGGGCGGACTCTAATCTGGGAGAACCCAGGTTCGATTCCCCACTCCTCCACTTGCACCTGCTGGATGACCTTGGGCAAGCCGTAGTTCTGATAAGGGCTGTCCTTGAAAAAGAGCAGTTTCTGTCAGAGCTCTCTCAGCCCTGCCTACCTCCCAGGGGGTGTCTGTTGTGGGGAGGGGAAGGGGAAGGAGTTTGTAAGCCGCTCTGAGACTCCTTTGGGTAGCGAAGGGCAGGGTATAAATCCAATCTCTTCTTCTTCTTCTAACACAGAAAATCTTGCGGCATGGTGGCAGCAGCCGTTTGGTGTAGTGGTAAGGAGTCCGGACTCTAATCTGGGAGAGCCAGATTTGATTCCCCACTCCTCCACATGCAGCTCCTGGTGTGACCTTGGGTCAATCACAAGTCCTTTCAGAGCTGTTCTCTCAAGGGCAGTCCTCGAAAGAGCTCTCTCGGCCCCGCCTACCTCATGGGGTGTCTGTTGTGGGGAGGGGAAGGGAAAGGAGATTGTAAGCTGCTCCGAGACTCCTCTGGGTAGTGAAGGTATAAATCCAATCTCCTCCTCCAAAATCAGCACAGCCAATCAGAAGCCCTGCTGACCAAAAGCCCCACCTGGTTCTAGAAGTACTTGGCAGGCACCAGGAAAGGGCTGGTGGGTCTCATGGCGTCCCCAGGCATCAATTGGGGAATCCCGTCCTGTGCTCATAGCTGTTCCCTGTTTTGTTTGTCACTTGGGGTTGAACTCAATTATGTCTTGTGAATCCGGCTCCTTTTTGAAATCCTGCAGGCTTGGCAGATCTTTGACCAGTGTGCAATTGTTATTTTTAACGTGTGCGTGTAAAAGTGTGGTCAAGTCTTCTGGCGACCCCGTGATGTTTCCAGGGCGAGAGCCGAGACTTAACAGAGATGGTTCCACCACTGCCTTCCTCTAAAAAGCTACCCTGGAATTCCTCCTGGTGGCCTCCCATCCCTAGCGGTTAAAGATCTTTGTTCAGCACTTTAAGAACTTTATAGTTCCGCGATAGCATATTAGTTTACCAGGCAGCGAACCGCAGGTACTCCACTTGGTCACAGAGGGAAACGTGTGAATAATTTTACATCATCTCAGGAAGAAGAGGAGAATTGGTGGGTCGCCTGATCCACCGGGACGAGGAGAAGCAGCAGCGCTGACTTTAAAGCAGAGGTGGGTAGGAAAGAAACCCAGCAATGCTTCGGTAGACTGTAGTCCTCCAGTAGACCCCTGGCCATTTCCTGGCAAACCACTGAATCCCTGTAGGAAGAGGTAGAGCAGGGAGGATTCTAGGTTTTTAAAGGAAAATTCCAGAGGATCAGCCGTGCTGGTCTGCTGTGGCCACAACTACCAAATACTCTTCTGGCACCTTTAGATCATAAGAGCTCTGCTGGATCAGACCAGTTGTCCTTCGAGTCCAGTGTCTCATCTCATACAGTGGCCAGCCTGCTCCTCTGGAGGGCATAGAGGCTGATGCTTTCTCCTGACGTTACGTCCTGGCATTGGTAATCAGAGGCTGACTGCCCCTGAACGTGGAGGTTCCCTTTAGTCACCATCTAGGAGAACCAGGTTTGATTCCCCACTCCTCCACTTGCACCTGCTGGATGACCTTGGGCAAGCTGTAGTTCTGGCACAGCTATTCTTGAAAAAGAGCAGTTCCTGTCAGAGCCCTCTCAGCCTCACCTAACTCACAGGGTGTCTGTTGTGGAGAGGGGAAGGGAAAGGAGTTTGTAAGCCGCTCTGAGACTCCTTTGGGTAGTGAAGGGCAGGGTATAAATCCAATCTCCTCCTCCTCCTCCTCCTCCTCCTCCTCCTCCTCCTTCTCTTTCTCCTTCTCCTTCTCCTCCTCCTCCTCCTCCTCCTCCTCTCCTTCTCCTTCTCCTTCTCCTTCTCCTTCTCCTTCTCCTTCTCCTTCTCCTTCTCCTTCTCCTTCTCCTTCTCCTTCTCCTTCTCCTTCTCCTTCTTCTTCTTCTTCTTCTTCTTCTTCTTCTATCTGTCTAATTGTAAGAGCCCCTGGAGAAATCAGTTCCCAATAACAGTCATTCAGAAGAAGTAAAGTTTATTGAGGCATTGATAGGATCCAGATTCATAACGTACTTTGTTAGAACTGAGATCCAGCGCACGAAGCCAGCAATTATACTATAATCAAAAATACATCAGTGGCTCTTGGCCCATCACTTCTAAGCTAAAAGCCCACCAAACTATTGCTCTAAGATTCCCAGGGGAAAAGGGATACTGAAGAAAGAGCAGGTCTCAAGGTTACATGGCTATACCAGACACCAGACAGATAATGGCCAGAAACGAAACCATACAATTCCAGCTCACACCCTCCCCACCTCTCCATGGCAACCAGGCTATTTGGTTGACACTAATCCCCTATTAAAGCCATCCGTGGCTGTGGCCATCATCTTGAAGACAGATTGAGTAACCAAAAGGTTGAGACGGTTTTGATAAAATCTCATCCAAAAGATATGTGGCATATAAGCTGCCCTTGACCTGAAAAGGTTGTGAATTATGAATTCATACTAAAACTGGACCAGATACATTTCGGCTAAAAACAAAAATGCCTTCATCAGTGGTTAATACATTCATCAAGCAATTTACAGACAAGAAAGACATATATACAATGTTTCCCCCCATCAAGTCACAGGTAATTTACAGTGACATTAGCAGGCAAATGACAGTAGAAGGTGTGATTGGATTAGGTGTGATACCTCGAGAGGCAGTAGGCGTGGAGAGATCAGTGCTGTTTACATTTGCCTCCTAATGTCATTTGACATCTGAAATCACTCTGTTTTCCAGTATATAGGACAGATGGACCTCCCATTCTAGCTGTATCTGAAGAAGTGAGCAGAGACTCCCGAAAGTTCCTCCCCTGCCACAAATTTTGTTAGTCTTTAAGAGCTCCTCGACTCTGGCTCTTTTCTACTGCTGTGGGTAGTGATTAAAATGTGGAATCCACTGCCAGGGGATGTATTGGTGGCCACAGGAATAAAGGTAAAGGCTTCCCTTGCTCGAAAGCCAGTCGAATCCGACTCTAGGGGGCGGTGCTCATCTCCATTTCCAAGCCGAAGAGCCAGCGCTGTCCAGAGAGTTTTCCATGGTCGTGTGGCCGGCATGACTAAACGCTGAGGTGCACAGAACACTGTTCCCTTCCCACTGAAGTGGTACCTATTTATCTGTTTGCAATTTCTTGCTTTCAAACTGCTAGGTTGGCAGGAGCTGGGGTCAAAGACGGGAGCTCACTCTGTCATGTGGCACTCGGGCCTCGAACTGCCGAGCTACAGACCTTCTGGTCTACAACTTAGCATCTTAGACTCTGAACCAACACAGCCCCGGCCATGGGAATAGACAGCTTTAAAAGGGGATTAGATCGATTCATGGAGGAGACGCTTATCAGTGACTACGTAGTCACTGACTACATTCAGAGGCACTAATCTTCTGAATCTCAGTGCTGGGACGCAACCTCAGGGGGAGGCCTCAACCTCCCCGCCCTGTTGCTGGCCCTCCAGAGGAACTGGTTGGCCACTGTGTGAGACGGGATGCTGGACTAGATGGACCATCACTGGTCTGACCCAGCAGGGCTCTTCTGAGGTTCTTCTCAGGGGAAGGCCTCGGCCTCCCTGCCCTATTTCTGGCCCTCCAGAGGAACTGGTTGGCCACTGTGTGAGATGGGATGCTGGACTAGATGGACCCTCCCTGGTCTGACCCAGCCGGGCTCTTCTGATGTTCTTCTCAGGGGAAGGCCTCGGCCTCTCTGCCCTGTTGCTGACCCTCCAGAGGAACTGCTTGGCCACTGTGTGAGACAGGATGCTGGACTAGATGGACCCTCAGTGGTCTGACCCGGCAGGGCTCTTCTCATGTTCTTATGAGGGCCTCGGCCTCTGTTCCCTGTTGCTGGCCCTCCAGAGGACCTGGTTGGCCACTGTGTGAGACAGGAGGCTGGACTGGATGGACCCTCCCTGGTCTGACCCAGCAGGGCTCTTCTGATGTTCTTCTCAGGGGAAGGCCTCGGCCTCTCTGCCCTGTTGTTGGCCCTCCAGAGGAACTGGCTGGCCGCTGTGTGAGACAGGAGGCTAGACTAGATGGACCCCTCACTGGTCTGACCCAGCAGGGCTCTTCTGAGGTTTATCTCAGGGGAAGTCCTCGGCCTCTCTGCCTTGTTGTTGGCCCTCCAGAGGAACTGGTTGGCCACTGTGTGAGATGGGATGCTAGACTAGATGGAGCCTCCCTGGTCTGACCCAGCAGGGCTCTTCTGATGTTCTTCTCAGGGGAAGGCCTCGGCCTCTCTGCCCTGTTGTTGGCCTTCCAGAGGAACTGGCTGTGTGAGACAGGAGGCTGGACTGGATGGACCTTCACTGGTCTAACCCAGCAGGGCTCTTCTGAGGTTCTTATCAGGAGAAGGCCTCGTTTTCTCTGCCCTGTTGCTGGCCCTGCAGAGGAGCTGGCTGGCCCCTGTGTGAGACGGGAGGCTGGACTAGATGGACCCTCACTGGTCTGGGCCAGCAGGGCTCTTCTGATGTTCTTCTCAGGGGAAGGCCTCGGCCTCTGTGCCCCATCACTGACCCTTCAGAGGAATAGGTTGGCTACTATGTGAGACGGGAGGCTGGACTAGGTGGACCCTCCCTGGTCTGATCCAGCAAGACTCTTCTGAGATTCTTCTCAGGGGAAGGCCTCGGCCTCTCTGCCCTGCTGTTGGCCCTTCAGAGGAACTGGTTGGCCCCTGTGTGAGACGGGAGGCTGGACTAGATGGACCCTCACTGGTCTGGGCCAGCAGGGCTCTTCTGATGTTCTTCTCAGGGGAAGGCCTCGGCCTCTGTGCCCCATCACTGACCCTTCAGAGGAATAGGTTGGCTACTATGTGAGACGGGAGGCTGGACTAGGTGGACCCTCCCTGGTCTGATCCAGCAAGACTCTTCTGAGGTTCTTCTCAGGGGAAGGCCTCGGCCTCTCTGCCCTGCTGTTGTCCCTCCAGAGGAACCGGTTGGCCACTGCGTGAGACGGGATGCTGGACTCGATGGACCACTGGTCTGATGTTGCATCCTGGGAAACTGGGCTAAAAGAAATTTAATGAATTTCAATGGGGATAAATATAAAGTTCGGCATTTAGGCAGGAAAAATCAAATGCATCATTCTAGGTTGGGGGAGACTTGTCTTGGCAGTAGTATGTGCGAAAAGGATCTAGGGGTCTTAGTAGACCATACACTGAGCATGAGTCAGCAGTGTGATGCAGTTGCTAAGAAGGCAAATGTGATTTTGGGCTGTATCAATAGAAGTAGAGTGTCCAGATCACAAGAAGTGATGGTACCACTTTACTCTGCTCTGGTTAGACCTCCCCTAGGGCATCGTGTTCAGTTTTGGGCACCACAATTTAAGAAGGATATAGACCAGCTGGAACGTGTCCAGAGGAGGGCAAGGAAGATGGGGAGGGGTCTGGAGACCAAGTCCTATGAGGAAAGGTTGAAGGAGGCTGGGTATATTTAGCCTGGAGAGGAGACGACTGAGAGGTGATATGATCACCATCTTCAAGTACTTGAAGGGCTGTCATTATAGAGGATGGTGCGGAGTTGTTTTCTGTTGCCCCAAAAGGTTGGACCAGAACCAACCAGTTGAAATTAAATCAGAAGGCTTTTCGGCTAAACATTAGGACAGTTCCTGAAAGTTAAAGCGGTTCCTTAGTGGAACAGGCTTCCTCGGGAGGTGGTGAGCTCTCCTCCTTTGGAGGTTTTCAAACAGAGGTTGGATGGCCATCTGACAGCAATGTAGATTCTGTGAACTTAGGCAGATCATGAGAGGGAAGGCAGGGAGGGTTGCCTCAGTGCTTAGTTCTTGTGGCCCTTTTTTACACACCCAGGGGTATGCCGATTGCCACTTTGGGGTCAGGAAGCAATCTTGGAGGGGGATTTTGGTGTCAAATTCTGGGTGTGGAACAGTGGTTACTCTGGGTGTGGAGGGGGAGGTATTTGTGAATTCCCTGCATTGTGCAGGGGGTTGGACTAGATGACCTCAGAGGTCCCTTTCAGCTCTGTGATTCTATGATTCTGTTCTCTGATCCAGCAGGGCTCTTCCGCTGTTCCTTTGGGATGTGTGTGTGAGAGCCAGTCTGGTGTAGTAATCAGAGTGTTGGGCTAGAATCCGGGAAACCTGGATTTGAATCCTTACTCTGTCGTGGAAGCCCATTGGGCGACCTTAGACCAGTCACACACTCTCAGCCTAAGCTACCTCGCAGGGTTGTTGTGAAGATAAAAACAGAGGAGGCGGGAATGCTGCCAGCTGCTTCGTGGCCCCCTTGGGGCATAAATGAAGTAAGCCAATAAATAAGTCGTCTTGCCAGCCTGGCAGAGATGTGGTCTCCCCCACTAGAAACACTGTGTTCCATACCAGAAATATCATGCACCAGACTTCTGTGAAACTGCAGCGATTGTGACAGGAAGGAACGCTAATTACCCACCTGGCAGCCACGCCGAAGGCGGGTCTCTCCCCCAGGAAGAGCAATGAAGCCAGTTTAACAGGGAAGAGGAGGGTGAGGTGAGAGGGTTGCGGGTCACCTGGTGAAACAGCTTCCTGGACCGCTGAAAGAGTGTGTGTTTGTTTGTGTGTCTGTGTGTGGTTCCGGGAAAAAACAATGAAGGGGTGCAGAGCCTGTTCTGTCACGGGTGCCTTCAAAGAAGTATGCTTTGCAGCTGTGCACCACAGCCCAGGGGTGGGGCAGCGACAAGGGATGTGCGGATGAACCTCCTTCACTGCACACAATCTCCATGTCAAAGCAGTCTTTGGGCTGAAAGAGTTGGGCATGTTTAGCCTGGGAAAGAGAAGGCTCAGAGGGGACAGGATGGCAGTCTCCAAGTACTGGAAGGGCTGTCCTGTAGAAGACGGAGCAGATCTCTTCTCTCTTGCTCCGGATTGCAAGACAGATCGAATGGGTGGGAATGACAAGGGAGTTGTTACCGGCTAGATAGCAGGAGAAACTTCCTGACTGTAAGAGTGGTTGAGCAGTGGAACAGCCTGCCTCGGGAGGGGTGGGTGCTTCTTTGCTGGACGTTTTCAAGCAGAGGCTGGACGACCATCTTTTGGGTATGTTGTAGGTATGTAGGGCTCTCTTTCGGCTCTGCTCCCGCAGAGTGCAGGGGGTTGGACTAGAGGACCTGCAAGGTCCCTTCCAACTCTAACATTCTAGGATTCTATGATCCCTGGAAACGTATCTCAATCGTGGCTCACCATATGCTGCTTCAGGCAGGCTGGAACGGAGGTGGGCCGGCCCTTCAATTCACCAAGGCCGTTCTGGAGCGGGGGCCGCTGCTCCGGAGGGCTGCCGATGGCCAGGAGGAAGTTGAACTACTCGGCTTGGCCTTGGCCAGTGGTGACAGGTGAACCTATGCTTCTCACTGCGGCTGGCTGGATCCTAGCCAAGTGGCCGTGCTCCTGTGCCACTGGAACGTCCTGCCCCACCTCCAAGTTTGGGCGCCCCCCTGCCCGTGCAGACAGTGTGCATTAGGGCGACAACGGAGCACAGTCCTAACCACGTGCATGCCAAAGGAAGGCCCATTTGGGGGGACTTGCACTGACCTGGGTTGGCGACTTTAAAGCCACATCTGGTGGACTGGGACTCCTCAGGCAAGAAGCCCTGTAGAGAGAAGAGGAGATTTGATTTATACCCCACCCTTTACTACCTTTCCCTTCCCCTCCCCACAACAGACACCCTGTGAGGTAGGTGGGGCTGCGAGAGCTCTTTTGAGGACTGCTCTTGAGAGAACAGCTCTGAGGGAACTTGTGACTGACCCAAGGCCACACCAGCAGCTGCAAGTGGAGGCGTGTGGAATCAAACCTGGTTCTCTCAGGTTAGAGTCCACGCTTCTAACCACTACACCAAACTGTAGATGGGCTGGTTCCAAGGTTGTTGAGAGCCAGTTTGATTCCCCACTCCTCCACTTGCAGCTGCCGGATGACCTTGGGCAAGCCGTAGTTCTGTCAGAGCTGTTCTCTCAAGGACAGTTCTGGAAAGAGCTCTCTCGGCCCCACCTACCTCACAGGGGTGTCTGTTGTGGGGAGGGGAAGGGAAAGGAGACTGTAAGCCACTCTGAGACTCTGAGTGAAGGGCAGGGTATAAATCCAATCTCTTCTCTTCTTCTCTGTTTGTTTGAGGAGATGGGACATAGCTCAATGGCAAAGTAGGTCCCTTGCATGCAGAATCTCCTAGGTTCAGTCTCTGATACCTCCTGTTTAAAAGATATCATGGATAGCTAAGAAAGATGCCTGCCTGTGATTTTAGAGAGCTGCCCAGTCAGAGCAGACAGTCCTAGGCAAAGACGGATCAACTGGTATATGGCAGCCTCATACGGTGAAGGTTCATACAGAGAGCCAGTTTGGTGTCGTGGTTAAGTGCGCAAACTCTAATCTGGGAGAACCGGGTTTGATTCCCCACTCCTGCACATGCAGCTGCTGGTGTGACCTTGGGTCAGTCACAAGTTCTCTCAGAGCTGTTCTCTCAAGAGCAGTCCTCGAAAGAGCTCTCTCAGCCCCACCTACCCCACAGGGTGTCTGTTGTGGGGAGGGGAAGGGAAAGGAGATTGTAAGCTGCTCTGAGACTCTTGAGTGAAGGGCAGGGTATATAAATCCAATCTCTTCTTCTTCTTTTTGGGGTGGCCTTGGGCAGACAGCACCAAGGGGGACCCACCTGCCCTCTACCGGGGCCTTCCTTTTCCACCCCCACTCCTGCATGTCCCCCCCTTGCCCACGCATCCTTCCCCTGCTTGCAAGCCCCGCCCACAACCCATGCTCAGTTCTCTGCAGCATCTGCATCCCTTTCCAGCAGATCATGTAGCTGGGGGTGGTGCTGCCATGGCTACCAGGAGTGCCACCCCAGCACATCACCCACATGTTGATCCTCAATGGTGCTGGGGAGTTAGGAGCGTAGGTACAGGCAGGTGGCAGGGGAGGTGCATGGATGGGGGGGTCGGCGGCAGTGGACACCGCCAGAATTCCTGGGCCCTGACAGCTGCCCTGCCTCCGGGTGTGCTGAGACTGCCCCTGCCCTGTTGCATTGTGGGAGTGGGGTTCTCCGCTGTGCAAGCGAGGCAAAAATAGGAACCGCGGTGGAACAATTCAGACAAGGGAAAACACCGTGTACAAAATCCAAAAGGGAAAGGAAACCATTTTGATAAGCTATAAAGAATTTATATAATATATATATTATTTTGTGTAATAATCATAATAAATAATGAACGATAAACAAAAGTCATCAAAATGTATAGAAGAGGAGGAGAAGAGATTGGGTTTATACCCCGCCCTTCCCTACCCAAGGGAGTCCCAGAGCGGCTTACAGACTCCTTCCCTTTCCCCTCCCCACAACAGACACCCTGTGAGGTAGGCAGGGCTGAGAGAGCTCTCTCAAGAACTGCTCCTGAGAGAACAGCTCTGAGAGAAGAAGAGAAGAGATTGGATGTATACCCTGCCCTTCACAACCCAAAGGAGTCTCAGAGCAGCTCACAAACTCCTTTCCCTTCCCTTCCCCACAACAGACACCCTGTGAGGTAGAAGAAGAAGAAGAGATTGGATTTATACCCTGCCCTTCACTACCCAAGGGAGTCTCAGAGCGGCTTACAAACTCCTTTCCCTTCCCCTCCCCACAACAGATACCCTGGGAGGGAGGTGGGGCTGAGAGAGCTCTGGCAGAAACGGCTCTTGTTCAAAGACAGCTCTGACAGAACTTACGGCTTGCCCAAGGTCATCCAGCAGGTGCAAGTGGAGGAGTGGGGGAATCAAACCCGGTTCTCCCACATTAGAGTCCATGCACTTAACCACTACACCAAACCACTACACAATATAACTGGAAGTAAACAGTGCAGGGATTCTCTTTTCCATATGTCCTGCTACTTTGAGAGCCAGTTTGGCGTAGTGGTTAAGTGCGCAGACTCCTCCAAGTGCAGCTGCTGGTGTGACCTCGGGTCAGTCACAAGTTCTTTCAGAGCTGTTCTCTCAAGGGCAGTCCTCAAAAGAGCTCTCCCAGCCCCACCTACCTCACAGCGGGTGTCTGTTGTGGGGAGGGGAAGGGGAAAGAGATTGTAAGCCGCTCTGAGACTCCAAGTGAAGGGCGGGGTATAAATCCAATCTCTTCTCTTCTTCTTCTTCTACTGCAAAAGGAGTAATCCAAAAGTATTCTTCTTCCAGAAGTTGCTACTTGTGAGAGAAGCAATCCACAAACCTGTCCTTACAGGAAAAGCAATTCAACGGCTCCCCGGATGTACAAGCTGTTTCCAGCTTTTCTTTCTCAAGAATCGCTTTAACAATTCCTTGTATAAATTATTTTCTGGAACCAATCTCCATCCTTATAGCAAACATATGCACTTTCCCCATGGGATAGCTGTTTACTTCCGGTTATATTGTCTCTTGTTATTGTATGAACCATGTGGTGCATCAGATTTTGTGAATTCACCTTTCATATTGTATACATTTTGACTACTTTTGTTTATTGTTCATTATTATGACTATTACACAAAATAATCTATATTACCTAAATTCTTTATAGTTTATCAAAATGGTTTCCCTTCCTTTTTGGATTTTGTACACGGTGTCTCTCTGCAAGACAGCTGCTGATTTCCAGAGTAATTTCCCCAAACCCTTGGGTACTTTTCTGGGCCCTGAGTTCAAGCTCTGGCGACATCTGTCCTCTCCAGATGCCCAGGCCACCTGCCCTTCAGGTACGCCATCACAAAGGTTCTCGGTCACCTGCACTCCCTCCTTTGAGTGGGCAAGAGGTGATGTTAAGGCCGATCTCTGCTGGCCCTCTGAGTTTTCTTTCACAATCATTTTGACCTTCTAAGCAGGGTTGTTGTCTGATTAGAGAACCACCCAGGAACGGAGCTGGGTGTGCCAGCTAAAAGCCAAGTGCTCACAGGCGGCTCCCGGTGGCTCGTTTGTAGCACCCTCATTCAATCAATCAATTTTATTATGATGATCTTAGATCAGCCCAGCCCTGACCTGGATCCCCTGGGCTAGCCCAACCACATCAGGTCTCAGAAGCTAAGCAATTGGCTCTGCTGAGTACTTGGACGGGAGACCACCGAGGAAGTCCCAGGCTGCTATAGAGAGGCAGGCTGTGGCAAAACACCTTTCTTCGTCTCTGTAATGATTTCTTGTTTTGGTGTATGTGTTTCTTTAAATGTTTAGTGTGACTGCAGTAATGACTGGCTGATGACTGAGGGCATGGGAGGAGAGGTGTCTCAGAGAGAGGCTTCTGTGTGTGGAGTTTGAAGAGAAAGCTTAGACTGTGTGACTATGGGAGTTTTTGAGCCTATTCTGTGTGAATAAGACAAACAGTTTAGTCTGTATGAATATGAGTTTTGAGTCTAGTCTGTGTGAATAAGACAAAGAGTTCAGCCTGTGTGGCTATATAGATGAGAGAGAGAGAGAGATTCGACTGAGTGTCTACGCCTGTCAAAGTGGAGTTTTGGGAGTCTGAGAGACTGTTTGTGATGCCAAGCTTTGCCAGTTATATTTAGAAGAAGAAGAAGAGGAGGAAGAAGAGATTGGATTTATACCCTGCCCTTCACTACCCAAGGGAGTCCCAGAGCGGCTTACAAACTCCTTTCCCTTCTCCTCCCCACAACAGACACCCTGTGAGGTAGGCGGGGCTGAGAGAGCTCTTTCAAGAACAGCTCTTGTCAGAACTGTGGCTTGCCCAAGGTCATCCAGCAGGTGCAAGTGAAGGAGTGGGGAATCAAACCCGGTTCTCCCAGATTAGAGTCTGCGCACTTAACCACTACACCAGACTGGCTTTACAGGTTCCTTTCATCCGCAACAGAAACCTATTTTGTTCTTTATTAAATAAATCTTTTTTTGTTGTTGTTTAAACTTATCCCAGAAATCAGAGTAGTCCTTCCTCAGGGCCACATAGTCCTCTGAAGTGCCCAGACCCCGGGTCGTTCTACTAAAAGAGAGAGCTTTGGGATTTTTTAATTCCTGGTGGCAGCAGAAATCTACCAAGCTTAGGTACACAGAGTGAGTTTTAAAAGGTAAAACCGTCTCCCCAATAAGGAGCAAGCCACAGTCTCTTGCCTTGAAATCTCAGTAGCTAAGCAGGGTTGGTCTCGGATGGATGGGAAACCCTCCAAAGAAATCCAGGATTGCTACACATCAGCTGGCAATGGCAGACCACCCCTGTTCATTTCTGCCCCTGACCTGGATGGCCCAGACTGGCCCGATCTCATCAGATCTTGGCAGCTAAGCAGGGTCAGCCCTGGTTAGTATTTGGATGGGAGACCACCGAGGAAGTCCCGGGTTGCTACGCAGAGGCAGGCAATGCCTCTGAAAACCACACGGCTTCACCATATGTTGGTCGTAACTTGAACAGCAAGAAAACAAAGGACCAGCCGAAGCACCTTTATTAAATCCAAACTGCTAGATAGCTCAGGTCTGGACTGCCGATCGGAGCTCTCTCTCTCTCTCTCTCTCTCTCTCTCTCTCTCTCTCTCTCTCTCTCTCTCTCTCTCTCTCTCTCTCTCTGCTCTGGTTTAGCAACGGCTCTTCGCTGACTCCTAATTTCTCCTTTCTGAGCAAGCCAAGCTGGAGATTCCTGGAGAGGAGCGATATTCTATCGATCATGGCAGCACGAAGGTCTTTAATGCTTTTGCTCTTAACAGAACCTCTGGGAATATTTTAGGATCGAAGGTCTGGCCTTTCTCACGATAGGCGGATTCGGAGGCAACAGGCAGAAAAATTGACCCAAGGAAGGGCCATTTAGAGTCTTCTGAATGTGGCAACTCCCCTAGATGGGCTATCCAAGCCCACTTCACGCCTTGGGTCGTGCTCAGTGAACATAAGAACATAAGAACATAAGAGAAGCCAATGTTGGATCAGGCCAGTGGCCCATCTAGCCCAACACTCTGTCACACAGCGGCCAAAATATACCAGGTGCCATCAGGAGGTCCAGCAGTGGGGCCAGGACACTAGAAGCCCTCCCACTGCTGCCCCCTCCAGCACCAAGGATAGAGGGCATCACCTGCCCCAGACTGAGAGTTCCCATCTATACCCTGTGGCTAATAGCCACTGATGGACTTCTGCTCCAGATGTTTATCTAATTCCCTCTAGAAACTGTCCATGCTTGCAGCTGCCACCACCTCCTGTGGCAGTGAATTCCATATGTTAATCACTCTTTGGCTGAAGAAGTATTTCCTTTTATCCATTCTAACCCGACCGCTCAGCAATTTCATGGAGTGCCCACGAGTTCTTGTACTGTGAGAAAGGGAGAAAAGGACCTCTTTCTCAGCCTGCTCAATCCCATTCATACTCTTATAAACCTCGATCGTGTCACCCCTCAGCCGTCGTTTCTCCAAGCTAAAGAGCCCCAAGCATTTTAACCTTTCTTCATAGGGAAGGTGTTCCAGCCCTTCGATCATTCTAGTTGCCCTTCTCTGCACTTTTTCCAATGCTATGATATCCTTTTTGAGATGTGGTGACCAGAACTGTACACAGTATTCCAAATGAGGTCGCACCAATGATTTATACGGGGGCATGATGATACTGGCTGATTTGTTTTCAATTCCCTTCCTAATAATCCCCAGCAGAGCGTTGGCCTTCTTTATTGCAGCTACACACTGTCTAGACCGTCTAAGCTGAGTGAGTGTGAGCTAGCCCACAGCTCTTTAGCCTCCGGCTGACAGATTTTTGTCTTCGCCCAGGAAGGAGGGCTCCAGAGCAAACTGAGCTATGCAGCAGCCAAATTGCTCACTCACAGCTTTAATTATTTATTATTATTATTTGTTACTTTAGGTTTTTATCCCGCCTTGCCTGCCAGGCACTCGCAAAGTAGCATTTTTGCTCACAGGACTCCACAGCTTAGAGGGAGCGTTAGTTGGTTGTGCCGCTCCCGACAGCTGGCTGAGGCTTCCTTCCGCTTCCCTTCCAGGTGAGAACGTGGATCGGTGCCTGCAGGAGGTGGTGGAGCAGCTCTTCCTCAAAAAGGAGTTTCAGCACAGCGGCCTCCACGCCTCGCTGCAAGAAGAGGGCTACTACAGCCAGTGCGGGTGCTGAGGGGAGTCGGCTGGCCGATCCCTGCCCTCTTGGAAGGAAGGAGCCTCTTTCTGGAGCCCTGCTGGGGGGCGGGAACGTAAGCGCTCCCCTCGGACTTCTCTGGAGGTCTCTGTGAGCTTCCGGCGCTCCTGCTCGGCATGCAACCGGCTGGCCTCTCAGACTCCTGCTGCAAAGAGAGCGCGCCCATTTGTGTAGCACAGAGCTGACCCTTCAGTTGATCCCTAGCTAAGTGTACTGCCCTTGCGCCATCATGAGGACATAAGAAGAAGAAGAAGGAGGAGAAGGAGGAGGAGGAGGAGGAGGAGGAGATTGGATTTATACCCCACCCTTCACTACCCAAAGGAGTCTCAGAGCAGCTTCCAAACTCCTTTCCCTTCCTCTCCCCACAACAGACACCCTGGGAGGGAGGTGGGGCGGAGAGAGCTCTTGACAGAAACTGCTCTTTTTCAAGAACAGCTCTTGTCAGAACTATGGCTTGTCCAAGGTCATCCAGCAGGTGCAAGTGGAGGCGTAAGGGATCAAACCCGGTTCTCCCAGATTAGAGTCCGCATACTTAACCACTACACCAAGAACACAAGAGAAGCCAATGTTGGATCAGACCAGTGGCCCGTCCAGTCCAACACTCTGTGTCACATAGTGGCCAAAAATACCAGGGGCCATCAGGAGGTCCACCAGTGGGGCCGGGACACTAGAAGCCCTCCCACTGTTGCCCCCACCCCCAAGCACCAAGAGTACAGAGCACCACTCCCTCAGACATAGGAACATAAGAGAAGCCAATGTTGGACCAGGCCAATGGCCCATCCAGTCCAACACTCTGTGTCACACAGGGGCCAAAAAAACCAGGTGCCATCAGGAGGTCCAGCAGTGGGGCCGGGACACTAGGAGCCCTCCCACTGTTGCACCCCCCAAGAATACAGAGCATCATTTACCCCAGACCAAGAGTTCCTATCTCTACCTTGTGGCTAATAGCCACCGATGGACCTCTGCTCCGTATGTTTACCCAATCCCCTCTTGAAGCCGTCCATGCTTGTAACCACCACCACCTCCTATGGCAGTGAATTCCGCATGTTAACTACTCTTTGGGTGAAGAAGGACTTCCTTTTATCCATTCTCTAACCCGACTGCTCAGCAATTTCAGTCTCTTGGGGAACTGGAGATTCTAGGGTGTTAAGAGAACATTGACCTGTGTAGGCCAGAGGCCCAGTGCTTGTTCTGTTCATGCTCACGGCATATCCCCATATGCTTCCGACTCTCAGACAAGGCTGTTCGTCTTCCTCCTCTTCGCGTCAAGCTTTTCTTTGCCTCTTGAGTGAGCTTGTCTTTTCAGCCCCGGACCGGCAAGGGTAGTTCACGAATGTCTCAGCTCTCCTCAGACTGCTTCAGACAGCAGAATATCAATTGATCCCTCAAAGTGGAATGCATGACTCTGCCTTACACCGAATCAGCCCTTCCGTTCACCAAGGTCAGTATTGTCTGCCCAGACTGGCAGCGGCTCTCCAGGGTCTCAGGCAAAGAGGTCTTTCCCGTCACGTCCTACCCGATCCTGTTAGCTGGAGATGACAGGGATTTGAATCTGGGATCTTCTGCAAGCCGAACAGATGCTCTACCACCGAGCCACTAAAGAATCAAAATAAGTCTGCACTTGACCCATCTTGTTCATGAAAGCTGAGTTTATACCCCTCCTGCTTCTGAGGCAAAGGGTGTGAGACAGACAGAGAGAAACTGAAAAGTCAGCAGGATGAAAAATGTGGGCGGAATGATCCATATAGATAGGAACTCTTGATCTGGGGCAAGTGATGCTCTTTATTCTTGGTGCTTGGGAAGGGGATCAACAGTAGGAGGGCTTCTGGTGTCCTGGCCCCACTGCTGGACCTCCTGATGGCACCTGGTATTTTTGGCCACTGTGTGACAGAGTGTTGGACTGGATGGGCCCTTGGCCTGATCTGACATTGGCTTCTCTTATGTTTTTATCCATGTTCCATTCAGGGGGAGACGCTTCTGTTTTGATTGTGTTTTTTTGCTTTGTGGATTTATACGATGGCATTCTCAGGAGCATCTCGTGAAACGTTTTGTATAAATATCCCTCTAGCATTGTATTTTTAATTTAATCGGTGCCCCGTTTTTCACTCCCTTAATGCATACCTAAAGGGTCGCAAACAGACCGTTACATGAGCTTGGGTTATACTGGTTTGGGGGGTGGGAGATCAAACGGTCTTTTGGGGGTGTGGAGAAGCAGCAGATGTATTGGGAAGTTAGTTTTTTAAGGGATGGGAGTTCAGATCAACAGGCCTGGTATATAAGAACATAAGAGAAGCCAATGTTGAATCAGGCCAATGGCCCATCTAGTCCAACACTCTGGGTCACACAGCGGCCAAAATATACCAGGTGCCATCAGGAGGTCCAGCAGTGGGGCCAGGGCACCAGAAGCCCTCCCACTGCTGCCACTGCCAAAAGACCAAGAATAGAGTGCATCACCTGCCCCAGACTGAGAGTTCCCATCTATACCCTGTGGCTAATAGCCACTGATGGACTTCTGCTCCAGATGTTTATCTAATTCCCTCTTGAAACTGTCCATGCTTGTAGCTGCCACCACTTCCTGTGGCAGTGAATTCCAGGTGTTAATCACTCTTTGGGTGAAGAAGTACTTCCTTTTATCTGTTCTAACCCAACTGCTCAGCAATTTCATGGAGTGCCCACGAGTTCTTGTATTGTGAGAAAGGGAGAAAAGTACTTCTTTCTCAACCTGCTCAATCCCATTCATAATCTTATGCTGCAACTTTTTCACCACAGGCAGACTGTGCTGGTGGCACACCATTGGCCCGGTTGACAAACCGCACAAGAGAAGTGGATTAGGCCATGGGTGCATTTAGTCCAGCACTCTTGTTTCACACATGGGCTGGTCTACAAACCAAGCATGGAGATCAAGGCCTCCCCGCTGTTCTTGTCTCCCAGCACTGGTCCAAGGATTACTGCTGCTGAATGTGGAGGTACCAAAGGCAGGTAGCCCCATCTCTCACTCCCCAAGACCTAGCTACAGCGACCCATGCTGGATTATTGTAACTCTCTCTACGTGGGGCTGCCCTTGACGCTGCTCCACAAGTTGCCGCTAGTGCAGAATGCGGCAGCATGGGTGTTGACGGCGACGCCTGTGCTGCCGCGCATCCACCCAGTGCCACGTGAACTGCACTGGCTGCCTATTGAATTCTGGATCCGCTTCAAGGTGCTGGTGCTTACCTTTAAAGCCCTTTACGGCCAGGGGCCAGCATACCTACGAGTAGGGCTTTTTTTGTAGAAAAAGCCCAGCAGGAACTCATTAGCATAATAGGCCACACCCAACAGCAGAAACTCATTAGCATATTAGGCGACACCCCCATGTTATGAGAAGTGTGGTCATCCAGCCACACCCACTTTTTGCTTCTTACTGTTTACCTTGTTTGTTGTCAAAACCCAGGGCTTTTTTTGGAGCAAGAACTCCTTTGCATGTTAGGCCACACACCCCAGATGTAGCCAATCCTAATGTTGGGTGTGGCCTATTATGCTAATGAGTGCCTGCTGGGCGGGGCCAACTCGGGAGCCAGCTGGAACGCCGTTCCTGTGCATTCCTGCCCCAAAATAGGCCTGCCTATGAGACTGGCTCTCCCCATATGAGCCCTGGAAGGCACAAGGGTCCACAAATCAACATCTCTTTGTGGTCCCCGGCTCCAAGGACGTCCGATTAGCCTGTTTGGTGGAACGAGTTCCCCTATGAGATTAGGGCCCTGCAGGACTTATTGCCTGCAAGGTGGAGCTCTTCCACCGGGCATTTGGTTGAGCCAGCAGACACCACCCCCCCAACTTTTGACCAGTCATCCATCAGTGGCCTGGATCTGACTGGACATCTGATTAGACATCGGATTTGATTGAACGCCTGATCTCTCTGCTTTTATACGGTATTTTATGACATTATTCTATGTAAATGTGTTATTTTAATGTTATTTTAATTGTATTATTTAATTGTTGTACATCGCCTTGAGCCCCTCCGGGGAGGATGGTGTATAAATCAAATGAATAAATAAATAAATTTAATCACTGGGGGAAATAGCCATTGATGGACTTCTCTTCCTTGGATCTGGTCAGGGCTATTTTGGGGCAGGAACGCACAGGAATGGAGTTCCGGCTGGCTCCCGAGTTGGCCCCGCCCAACAGGAACTCATTAGCATAATAGGCCACACCCAGCAGCAGAAACTCATTAGGATTGGCTACATGAGGGCTGTGTGGCCTAACATGCAAAGGAGTTCCTGCTCCAAAAAGAGCCCTGGGTTTTGACAACAAACAAGGTAAACAGAATAAGAAGCAAAAGGTGGGTGTGGCTGGATGACCACACTTCTGGTGACATGGGGGTGTGGCCTAATATGCTAATGAGCGGTGCTGTCAGGGGTGTGGCCTAATATGTTAATGAGTTCCTGCTGGGCTTTTCCTGCAAGAAAAGTCCTGGATCTGGTTCCTCTCCTTTTGAAGCCAAGGGATTTAGCGGTCGTCACTACGTCCTGTGGCTCTGAGTTCCACAGCTTAATTCCTTCTTTGGGTGAGCGCGTCCATCAATATGTGAGTTCTAGAGTTATGGGCAGGGCTTTTTTTGTAGAAAAAGTCCAGCAGGAACTCATTAGCATAACAGGCCACAGCCAACAGCAGAAACTCATTAGCATAACAGGCCACACCCTTGACAGCACAGCTCATTAGCCTATTAGGCCACACCCCCATGTTACCAGAAGTGGGGCCATCCAGCCACACCCACCTTTTGCTTCTTATTCTGTTTACCTTGTTTGTTGTCAAAACCCAGGGCTCTTTTTGGAGCAGGAACTCCTTTGCATGTCAGGCCACCCCACCCCCAATGTAGCCAATCCTAGTGAGTTCCTGCTGTTGGGTGTGGCCTATTATGCTAATGAGTTCCTGCTGGGCGTGGCCAACTTGGGAGCCAGCCGGAACTCCGTTCCTGTGCATTCCTGCCCCAAAATAGCCCTGGTTATGGGAGAGAAGTTCTCTGTCTCTTGATTCACAGACTCATACAGAATGGGAAGGGGCCATACAGGGGTGGCCAAGCTGTGGCCTGGGAGCCACGTTTGGCTCTTTCACGAATACTGTGTGGCTCCCAGCAGGGCAGATGAGTAACTGAAAGGGAGGCGTGCCTTCCCGATCGCCCTTCCCTTCCCCGGCCAGTGTTACCCTCCCTGGGTAGGCTTGAGGTGTGGGGGGGAGCAGAGGAAGAAAGCAACTGTAAATGCATTCTCAACCCACACCCCCGGCCTACAAATATCATTGGATAAATAAATATCCTTACCGATATATCTGTTCTTACCCCTTTCGCTGTTATTTTTGGCAGTCTCCCTTAATGTTAATAAAAAGCAAATCTGCATATTTCCCAATAAAAACGTGTGTAATATTAGTTCATGTCTTGCGGCTCTCAAACATCTGATTTTTATTCTGTGTGGCTCTTACATTAAGCAAGTTTGGACACCCCCTGGGCCTAGAGCATCCCTGACCAGGGTTTGTGCAGCCGCCGCTTTGCTGAAGTTTGTTGGGAGACTGAACTGGAATAAATGTATACACTGCGAAAGGTTGACTGCCATGCTAATGCATTCGAGATCTTTTAAGTTTCATTTAGTATGTCCTTAGTTAGGTGGCTAGGTTGGCCTAGCAGTTCGAAAGCAAGAAATTGCAAGTAGATAAATAGGTGCCACTTCGGTGGGAAGGTAACAGCGTTCCGTGCACCTCGGTGTTTAGTCATGCCGGCCACATGACCAAAGAAACGTCTTCGGACAGCGCTGGCTCTTCGGCTTTGAAACGGAGATGAGCGCCGCAACCCTAGAGTCGGATTCGACTGGCTTTCGAGCAAGGGAACCTTTACCTTTACTAGTTAGGTGGCTTCTCCTGCCTATGAAATGAAATGGTCTGATGGTGGAGTTGTTGCTATTAAAGTTAAGAAGTGGGGGGGCAGTGAGACTCGGGGGGGGGGAAATCACATCCTGCTCCCAGTTGCTAAGACCAGTGTGGCTCCACAACTCCATGGCTACCTCTGGGAGCTACAGCCTTTCTCCCGGACACTCCTGCCACCGTGGCCTGGAGTGACTCCTGCAAACCACAGCTGCTGTGGCTAGGAGCAACTCCCACACCGCCAGTCCTCCAGAAGGAAGGTACACACAGGCAATGGCCTTTTATTTGGGGAGGATTTAAACTCTCCGACATTTTATTAAAGTTTTCAGATTTCTCTGCAAACCTGGGTAGTCCCCCAAGTCTGCAGAACTACGGCTGAGTTCAGACTGGCAGTTTGAAGCGGGAGCCAGTCGTGGCAAGAAAGCCCCGGAACAAAATGTTCTGGGTTTTCGCGGTCACACTGTGGCGGTCACACTGCGGCGGCCGGGAGGAGGCATGTGGGAGCGTTCAGACTGCTGGCCCGGAGGCGCAGCTGTAAACAGCTTTTCCCTGGTAATTCCGCTATGTGCGCATGAACACATATGCGCTCATGCACATAAGCGCATACAGCCAATTTGGGGAGGATCCCATTGCACCGGCACTGCATTGTGCGGCAGAGCGGAGTACAGCCAATCACATCGCTGCTGCCTTATGCGCAACGGAGGTTGCTCCCGGCTTTTCGGCTTGGCATTCACACTTCCCAGCAGCAGAATGAAGCGGGATAAACGGCTTCTCGGGGATTTGCTACCACTTTCACCGGGTATCTTTTAAACGCGGGAGTGAAGCGGAACAGCACGGGTTGACTACGGGTGGGGAAACGCTAGGCAGATGTGCCTGTGTGAACGCCCCTTTTAATCCGCTTGTGAAACGTGGCTATAGCGGGGCAAACTGCCAGTCTGAACTCAGCCTACCTGTTTACAGTCAGCGTGGCCCCGATCTGCAGATTTAGATATCTGCAGATTGGGCAGTCCTTGAGTATTAGATGAAGAAGAAGAGGAGATTGGATTTATACCCCGCCCTTCACTGCCCAAAGGCGTCTCAGAGCGGCTTACAAACTCCTTTCCCTTCCCCTCCCCACAACAGGCACCCTGTGAGGTAGGTGGGGCTGAGAGAGCTCCCCTGAGAACTGCCCTTGAGAGAACAGCTCTGAAAGAAGAAGAAGAAGAGATTGGATTTATACCTCACTATCCAAAGGAGTCTCAGAGCAGCTTACAAACTCCTTTCCCCTCCCCTCCCCACAACAGACACCCTGTGAGGTAGGTGGGGCTGAGAGAACTTCTGACAGAAACTGCTCTTTCAGGAACAGCTGTGCCAGAGCTTGTGACTGACCCAAGGTCACATCAGCAGGTGCAAGTGGAGGGGCGGGGAATCAAACCCGGTTCTCCCAGATAAGAGTCCGCGCACTTAACCACGACACCACTTAACCACTACACCAAACTGGCTCTCAAATCCATGAAACACGCTTGACAACTTACGGCAAGTCACCATCCCTCAGCCTCGCTTCCCCCACAGGGTTGCTGGGAGGACACCTTGCAGGTAGGGAAGAATAAAAATGACAGGGACAGAATAAAAGGGAGCGAGGCCACCAACCAGACATGAAGCTGTTAAGCCAAAGGGAAGGGAGGGTGCCACACAGGCATTTTAAGGCCGGGATTCCCAAGTGGAAGGGGAAACGGGCAACCTTTTGAAGAGAGCTGTAGCCCTTCAGAAAGAAGGATTCATGATGCCCACCTCTTAGCTGGAGAAGGCATGTGTGTATCCAACAGGTAAAGCTGTATTCTCATGGCACACATTTACAGGTCAAGCACAGTGGGAGAACATTTTAACCTTCCTGGACATTCAGTTGCTGACCTAAGAGCAGCAGTTCTCTTACAAAGGAATTTCAAAGGGTGATGAGAAAAAGAAAGTGCTGAATTGCAACTGATAATGAAGTTCAAGACAAATGCACCCACCTGGACTCAATCAAGACTTCGGTTTCCTGTCTCATTACCAGTGCTGATTTCTCCACGCCTGCTCCCGCTCTGCATATCACATCTAATCCAATCATGCCTGCTATTGTCATTCACCTGCTATTGTCACTCGGCATCTGAAATCACTCCATTTTCCAATATATAGGACAGATGGACTCCCGTTCTCGCTGTATCTGAAGAAGTGAGCAGTGAGTCACGAAAACTCCTCCCCTGACACACATTTTGTTAGTCTTTAAGGTGCCGCTGGGCTCTGGCTCTTTCCTCGGTCAAGCCCATGGTCTTAAGAGGCAGGGCCTGCCAAGCTCAGGTGATCCTAGGGATGCCAGCCTCCCGGTGGGACCGGGGGATCCCCTGGAATTACAGCTCATCGCCAGACTACTAAGATCAATTCCCCTGGAGAAAATAGATCCATAGGAGTTAACCGTGTCAAGTCTGTTCTTGGAAAATAGTAAAAAGCCCAGTAGCACCTTTAAGGCTAACAAATGTGGCACAAGCTTTCGAGAAGCACAGCTCTCTTTGTCAGATGCATGAAGGGTATGAAGAAACTGGCCAGAGATATATAGGTGGTAAGGGGAGGGGGGAGAGGATGCAGAAAGTGCTATGTACACGCAAAGCAGTTGCAAAAACCATGGGAAAGGTAGAATGTGCAATCTAGGCTGGATGTGGCCCCAGTTTGGTGCAGTGGTTAAGTGTGAGGACTCTAATCTGGGAGACCCGGGTTTGATTCCCCACTCCTCCACTTGCAGCTGCTGGATGACCTTGGGCAAGCCATAGTTCTGGCACAGCTGTTCTTGAAAAAGAGCAGTTTCTGTCAGAGCTCTCTCAGCCCCACTTACCTCACAGGGTGTCTGTTGTGGGGAGGGGAGGGGAAAGGAGTTTGTGTGCCGCTCTGAGACTCTCTTGGGTAGGGAAGGGCAGGGTATAAATCCAAACTCTTCTTCTTCCTCTTCCTCCTTCTATTGATGAATCTAAATGGAATATCTGAGAAAATGTATGCTTTGGAGGGTGGACTCTACGGCATGGTACCCCACTGAGGTTTCTGCCCTCCCTAGGCTCCACCCCCAAATAACCAGGAGTTTCCCAACCTGCATCTGGCCTCCCTACACCCCCATCCTGGCAATCCTGGGTAATCCTCCCAGGCAGTGCTCCCTCTAAGCTGTGGAGTCTTGTGAGCAAAATTTCTGTTTCGTGAGCTACTGGCATTAAAGTTGTGAGTAAGCGATTGGGCTGCTGCATAAATCAGTTTGCTCTGGAGCCCTCCTTCCTGAGCGAAGACAAAAGTGTGTGAGGTAAAGGTTCCCTTGCTCGAAAGCCAGTCAAATCTGACTCTAGGGTTGCAGTGCTCATCTCCGTTTCCAAGCCAAAGAGACAGAGCTGTCCGAAGACGTTTCCGTGGTCATGTGGCCAGCATGACTAAACACCAAGGGGCACGGAACGCTGTTACCTTCCCACCGAAGCGGTACCTATTTATCCACTTGCAATTTCTTGCTTTCGAACTGCTGGGTGGGCAGGAGCTGGGACCAGAGACGGGAGCTCACTCCGTCATGCAGCACTCTTGGGTCTCGAACTGCTGAACTACTGATCTTCCACAGAGCCTGCAGTTCAGCGTCTTAACCACTTGAGTCACTGCAGCTCCGAGGTTAGAGGGAACACTGAGTAAGGCTACTCTTCATCTGATACTGACCCTGAAGTTTTGTTTTTTTTTAAGAAAAATTTTATTAACAGGATATAGTAGTATATTCCATAGTTAATAACCAATTCTTAACATATCCTTTTCTACAATTTTTCTTCCTTCCCCTCCCCCGGCTCCCAGCAATGCTCCACCCCCATTAATATTTCAGTCAATATTCTCTTACATTCAGTCCTTACTCAGTAAACAAATCTACATTTTAAACATTTTGTTTTTCTATTTCTCCTCCTTAGGTAACATTTTAAATACAATCAATTTCTTATACTACTTCTATTCTTAGTAGTCATCAAAGCAAAGTAATTGATTTTTAACATCCCCATTCAATTCTAAATAAACTTTAAAGTCTTTCCAATCTGCTGAAAATTCTGCATCTTCTTTTCCATTGAGTTTTTTGCCAGTTTGTCCATTTCTACCATAAAAAGCATCTTCTTTATCCATTCCCATTTATCTGGTATCTTCGCTTGTTTCCAGAATTGAGCATAAGTCATCCTTGCCGTTGTAATTAAATACCATAACAATGTTCTCTTTGTCACATGGATTTCTTCCATTTTAAGCCCTAAAACTATCATTTCTGGCTCTTTTTTCAAAGTTCATTTCAGGATCTTCTGAATTTCGTTATGGACCTCAGTCCAAAAAGCAACCGCTTTTTCACATGTCCACCACATATGGTAAAACCAGCCCTCTTTTTTCTTACACTTCCAACATTTGTTAGACATGTTCTCATTCATATTAGCAATTTTTTTTGGTGTCATATACCATCTATACAGGAGCTGCGGTGGCTCAAGTGGTTAAGACGCTGAACTGCAGGCTGTGGAAGGTCAGTAGTTCAGCAGTTTGAGACCCGAGATTGCCGCATGACGGAGTGAGCTCCCGTCTCTAGTTCCAGCTCCTGCCAACCTAGCAGTTTGAAAGCAAGACATTGCAAGTAGATAAATAGGTACCACTTCGGTGGGAAGGTAACAGCGTTCCGTGCGCCTTGGTGTTTAGTCATGCCGGCCACAGGACCACGGAAACGTCTTCAGACAGCGCTGGCTCTTCGGCTTTGAAACGGAGATGAGCACCGCAACCCTAGAGTCGGATTCGACTGGCTTTCGAGCAAGGGAACCTTTAACCTTTTAACCATCTATACATCATTCTGACCCTGAAGTTTTAACGCTCCCTCTAAGCTGTGGAGTCTTGTGAGCAAAAATTCTACTTGGTGAGCTACCGGCATTCAAGTTGCGAGGGAGATCTGGCTACTGCATAAATTAGTTTGCTCTGTCTGGCACCCTCCTTCCTAAGCGGAGAGGAAAAAATGTGTGAGCCAGAGGCTAAAAAGCTGCAAGCTGGCTCACATTCATTCCGCTTAGAGGGAACAGTGAGGGCCTGGACTGGTCCTGAAGGGGACGTGGGGGGGCTGCCCTGATAGGCACACGTGTCCGCACAGGGGGAACAGACGTGTGAATAGACAGGCAGGCATGCAGGGAGGGAGGCGGGCGGCAGGAGGGCAGGGCTCCCCGTTGACGTCACTGACCCCGCCCAGCGACGGGAGGGCCGGACGCCAGGGCAGGACCTCGCGACGCGATTCGTCTTTTGTGCTGTCCGGCCGGCTCCTCCTCCCGCGGGCGCTGATTGGCCAAACGGGGATAGTCGGAAGGAGGAGCGCCGCGCCGTCCGTCCGTCCGTCTCGAGCCCGCGCTCCGGATTGGGCGAGGCGGCCGCCCGTCGATCCCCCCCCCCCGCGCGCGCGGCCATTGGCGGGCGAGGCCGGCTGAGGCGACAGAGGCGCCCGCCGGGGATTGGCGGGGGCGCCGGGTGGGCGTGGCCGGCCGGCGGAGTCGGGGAAGGAGCGCGGCGGCGGCGGCGGAGGCCAAACAAAGATGGCGGCGTCTGAGGCGTCCGGGCCGGGCCTGGGGGCGGCGGCCGGGTGAAGCCGCGCCGCAGCCCGCAGCATGTCGGGGCCGGACGAGCGGGAGCCCGGCGGCGGAGGGGGCGGCGTGGCGGCGGCGGCCGTCGTGGCCGCGGGCGCCGGGGGCGCGCTGGCGCTGGGGGAGGCGGCGGGGCCCGGCCCGGGGGGCGCGGAGGAGCCGGGGCCGCCGCTCGGGGCGGGCGGGGCGGGAGGCGGCGGCGGGGGAGTTGGGGGCGGCGGCGGCGGCGGGGCCCGGCAAGGGCAGCCCGAGCCCGGCGCCGACCGGGACTCCGACGCGCCGCCCAAGAAGCGCCTCAAGCTGCCGGGCGGGGCCGAGGGAGGCGGCGGCGTCAAGCTGGAGGAGCGGCTCTACTCGGTGCTCTGCTGCACGGTCTGCCTCGACCTGCCCAAGGCCTCCGTCTACCAGGTGCGCCCCGGGACCCCCCCTCTGCCCCCCACCCCCAAGTGGGCGGGTGCGGGGACCCTTCACACGGGACGCCCGCACGCGTGTCAGCGGGTAACGGGGGGGGGGAGAGGAGGAGGAGGCGGGGGGGGTGAGTCCCGGGCAATGCTCCCTCTAAGATGCAGAGTCTCGTGAGCAAAAATTCTACTTGGTGAGCCTCCTGGCATTAAAGTCGTGAGCCAGCGATTGGGCTCCTGCATCAGCTAGTTTGCTCTGGAGCCCTCCTTCCTGAGCAGAGAGGAAAAATGTGTGAGCCGGAGGCTAAAAAGACTGTGAGCTAGCCCACACTGACTCAGCTTAGAGGGAACACTGGCTGCAATGCCTCCCTCTAAGATGTGGCGTCTTGTGAGCAAAAAATCTACTTTGTGAGTTGCCTGGCATTAAAGTTGTGAGCGAGCGATTGGGCTGCTGCATCAGTTAGTTTGCTCTGGAGCCCTCCCTTCCCGAGCAGAGACGAAAATGTGTGAGCTGGAGGCTAAAAAGACTGTGAGCTAGCCCACACTAACTCAGCTGAGAGGGAACACTGGCTGCAATGCCTGCCTCTAAGATGTGGAGTCTTGTGAGCAAAAAATCTACTTGGTGAGCCTACTGGCATTAAAGTTGTGAGCGAGCGATTGGGCTGCTGCATCAGTTAGTTTGCTCTGGAGCCCTCCCTTCCCGCTGAGACGAAAATGTGTGAGTTGGAGGCTAAAAAGACTGTGAGCTAGCTCACACTAACTCAGCTGAGAGGGAACACTGGCTGCAATGCCTGCCTCTAAGATGTGGAGTCTTGTGAGCAAAAATTCTACTCTCTGAGCTCCTGGCATTAAAGTTGTAAGCGAGCAATTGGGCTGCTGCATAAATCAGTTTGCTCTGGAGCCCCATCCTTCCTGAACTAAAGGGAAAAATGTGTGAGCAGGAGGCTAAAAAACTGTGAGCTAGCCCACACTAACTCAGCTTAGAGGGAACACTGGCTGCAATGCCTCCCTCTAAGCTGTGGAGTCTTGTGAGTAAAAATTCTACTTTGTGAGTTTCTGGCATTAAAGTTGTGAGCGAGCAATTTGGCTGCTGTGCAAATTAGTTTGCTCTGGAGCCCTCCCTTCCTGAGCGGAGACAGAAATCTGTGAGCCGGAGGCTAAAAAACTGTGAGCTGGCCCACACTAACTTAGCTTAGAGGGAACACTGGCTGCAATGCTCCCTCTAAGCTGCAGAATCTTGTGTGCAAAAATTCTACTTTGTGAGCTCCTGACATTAAAGTTGTGAGTGAACGATTTGGCTGCTGTGTAAATCAGTTTGCTCTGGAGCCATCCTTCCTGAGTGAAGGCAAAAATGTGTGAGCCGGTGGTTAAAAAACTGTGAGCTAGCCCACACTAACTCGGCTTGGAGGGAACACTGGCTGGAATGCTCCCTCTAAGCTGTGGAGTCTTGTGAGCAAAAGTTCTACTCCGTGAGCTCCTGGCATTAAAGTTATGAGCGAGCGATTGGGCTGCTCCATACATCAGTTTGCACTGGAGCCGTCCTTCCTGAGCTAAGACAAAAATCTGTGAGCCGGAGGCTGAAAAACTGAGCTAGCTCACACTCACTCAGCTTAGAGGGAACACTGGTCCCGGGTGGTCAGCCAAGACTGAGCCGCGGTGGACACAGGCGTGTGTTGTCTCTTGCCCTACACGTGTGCAGCCCAACCTCGGCGGTCCTCTGAAGACGTCTGACCCGCGTGTCTCTCTGGATGAGTGCGAGGCTCGTTCCATTTCCCTGGGGTCACTTGCATGATCTGAAGCTCTTGAGTTTGTAAAAATGCCTGCCACGGGGAGGGGATGGGGGCCGGTGTTCCCTCTAAGCTGAGTTAGTGTGAGCCAGCTCACAGCTTTTAGCCTCCGGCTCACACATTTTTCGTCTTGGCTCAGGAAAGATGGACTCCAGAGCAAACTGGTTCATGCAGGAGCCAAATTGCTCGCTCGCAACTTTTAATGCAAGGAGCTCACTGAGCAGAATTTTTGCTCATAATGGCACCACAGCTTAGAGGGTGCATTGGTGGGGGGGGCTCTGAAATGTGTGCAAAAGATGCATGTTGGACGTCCCGTTCTGCAGAAGGGACCTTGTTGCGCTGGTGACACCGTCGTTCAGGCCTGTTAAAAGGGTGTTGTGTGCTTGTGGGTGGGTGGGGGGTCTCTTCATGCATACTTATGGGTGCCACCAGTGCTCCCTCTAAGCTGTGGAGTCGTGTGAGCAAAAATTCTACTTTGTGAGCTACTGGCATTAAAGCTGTGAGCCAGCGATTTGGCTACTGCATCAATTAGTTTTCTCTCTGGAGCCCATCCTCCCTGAGCTAAGACAAAAAGGTGTGAGCCGGAGGCTAAAAATCTGTGAGCTAGCTCACATTAACTCAGGTTAGAGGGAACACAAGCCACCCATATCACAGCTGTAAGTATACCGGGATGGGAGCCGTATGAATAACTTGGGAGGTAAGATGCAGTCTTCGGCATTGGAGGGGCCACCCTGTATTATCTGTTAATTCCTTTCGAGTTCATTGACACTCCCAACGGGGACCCAAGGCAACTTTTCATCGTTCTCCTCTCCATTTTATCCTCACGACAGTCCGGAGAGGTAGGTTAGGCTCAGAGTGTGTGACTGGCCCAAGGTCACCTAGCAACCTTCCAGGGCAGATTGAGGATTCGAATCTGTTGTCTTCCAAATCCCAGCCTGACACTCTTAAAACACTATAGCCCTGCAGTTCATGGCTATAAAGTATAGTGGAATGGGAGCCTTCTGAGTCGCTGTGCAGGTAGGGTGCAATCTTCAGCATGGGAAAGGCTTTCTGGTTGAGCACCATCCACGTTGCATTCTTTCGTGGGGCTGGAGGAGTTCCCAAAGTGTGGTGGTGGTGGTTCCAGGAAACTGGAAGTGTTTATATTCCCAGCTTTATCTGAGGCTTCCAGCTGGTGTAGAACCGGCACCCGACCTCCTCTCTTCCTCTGTCTGTTTCAGGGGGTAGCAGTCTTGGGCTGCAGAATTTCGGGGGGTAAGATTTCGAGAGTCAGAGCAGGAGCGTTGTTCCTCGAAAGCTTATACGCTGGGTTTTTTGTTGGCCTCCCAGGCGCTGCTGGAATCTGCATCCTGTGTGTGTGCCTTGCTCCCTGCCTTGGCCACCCATCAGTGCTTTTAGGCCTTGCTGCTGACAGGCTTAGCTGTCCACTTCACCAGCTTTGGTCCTGGCCTGACGTCTTCTCCCCCCAGCCCCAATGCCGCTAACGTTTTGTTCTGAGTTTCTCGAAGGAAAGGCAGTACTTAAAAATAAGCGAAGAATAAAACTACTGTATGCCGACGTGAATGTTTTCCTCTCAGGACTCTTGCGTGGTCTCTGCAGTTCACACCTGGGTTCTTTGCAGTAGGGCTTGAGATGTCTCCGGTCTCCTTGCCGTCCCCTTCCTCAATTTGCTGTTCCCAGTTGCCACCGGTTCTGCATTCCCAGTTGCTGTTCCATACACAAGTAGCTGTGAGAGCGACTTTGCGCAAGCAAGAGGACTCCGCGAGGGAGGGAGGGAACATTTTGTCTCTGCCCTCACCCCCCAGCCCAGCTCACAGCCTGTCCCCTCTTTTGATCCCCTGCCTAATCACCCAGTTCCACACCCAACAGGCTCTCTGTTTTGTTCCCCTTCTCCAATTGCCTGGCTCTCCTCTCTGCCACCTGCCCAGGCCTCCCTTCCCCCAGCCAATTGTCTACCTTTTATTCTCCATTCTTCTCATTTCCCGGCAGCTAGGCAACCCAAGGTGTCATTGTTTACTTTGGGTAGGGGTTTCATATTCTCTGCAAACCTGGGTTTTTAGGAGCATGCCAGCTGCAGATTTTTTTGGGGGGTGGGGCATTGGGTCGCCGTTAGATTGTGATGATCGCTCTGGTTTTTTTTACAGTGTCTGTTTGCAGATGTGTCGGATCGAAGCGTGGCAGTTGTAACCGGGGATGCAGGTCATTAGGAAGCTGCTGAGGGCGGCCGAAGGAGGGAGGTGTGGGGAGAGGCCTGACCTAGCCTGCGGATCAATCGTCACTTTTGATTCCTTCCCAGATGTCTGCTGTGGCGCTACAGCAGGACAGACCGGCTGGTCTTTTCACCCTGCCTGGGCTGTAGAACGCTTGCACTGTCCCTATAGAAGGCTGAGGCTTTCTTTCTCCTCCCTCTTTTTCTTCTCTCTTCTTTCCATCGTACCTCCCAGGCTCCCCCACCCCGAGTGAGATCGAGCACCCCAAGCCCCCTTGAGTTCTAATCCGTGTGTATTGGTTTTAAATTGATGCAGTCCGCTCATATTCGGCTGCATCAAAAAACAAAACAAGAGGTTCTTCTGCCTTGTAAAAGACATCCCTGCTTTCTCTCTAGCTTTTCGCTTAGCCTCCCGCTTCGCAGAGGTATGACCTGTCGGCTGCTGGGTGCTAAAGTGGCGGTCTTCAGCCCTGGGCGGTCTTCAGCCCTGATAGTTAAAAAGCCCCAAAACTTTTTAATAAAAGAAGTAGGCATGTCCGGCTGGGGTTTGAACCTGAAACAGTGAAAAGCTATTAAAATGCCTGGGGGGAGGGCAGGATGCCGGGGTGCCCGCCTGCCCTTGCTGATGGCAGTCAGGAACGAGAAGGAGTGTGGCTCCGGTATGTAATGCTGGTTGGCATCGTGCCTGGCTGCCCTTGCTGCCTGAGAGGAGTCGGGTATCTTTGCTTCATGGGCCTCTGTGTGGATCGAGGCGCTTCCCGGGTGGTCTTTGTTTCCTGGGCTCTGCGGCCCGCCTCTCTCTTGGCAAGGAGTGGCGCTGCAGGGGCCTGGGGTCGCCTGCCAAGGAGCTCTTCTGCAGGTTGCTCTCCGGAGCACCAAGTAGTCCTGCAGTCGATGAGAGCGCCTTTTTTTTTTTAATCTCTGTGCTCCGCCGAATCCCTGCAAATGTTTTTAGGCTGGAGAAGCCACAGAGGACTCCTCGGAGGCAAGCAGGGCAAACAGACCAGAAGCCAGCCGTCAAATGGACTTTTGTCCAGCTGTGCCTCGAACGACGGCTGCTTTTACTGCGTGAAGACAGCCTTCCCTCTCTCTCTCTCTTTCTCCCCCCTCCCCTCCCCACACTCTCTCTTAATTGGTGCAGAACAGAGACTTGAACTTAAAGCCAAGTGCGAGCCAAAGGCAGAGAACATGTGATGGAGGCATGTGACTTGCCTCCGTTAAGTCCCTACATGCAAAGGTCATCGTCTTGGTGATGTTGCACTTTGGTGATCGCCCCCCCCCCCTTTAATAATATCCGCAGAGCATTTCCTGCTTGGCTGTGGCATAAAGAGCTGGCCGAGCTGTGCCGGCCCTGGGATTCCATGCTGAGGAGGTGGACGGGGGGTGGGCTGGGGGCTGCTCCGGTGTTCCGTGTTGAATATCGGAAGCTCGAACCGAGGGGCAAGAGAAGCGGCGCTGCGGTCCCCGGGTCTGCGAGAGACGCATCCGGGCAATTCAGCGCTTGCCTGTGAATGGAAGGGTTTTGTGTTAACGCAGCAGCCTTTTCTTCCTCAGACCCCGGGGCTCCAGATTATGTGACAATTCTCTGCCACCAACCACCTGTCACCTTCCCCTGGCCTTCCCCGCAGTCTGACTGGCGGGCCTCGGAATTAATTTTCCAAGCCCATAAAGCCAGTAGGTTGTAGTCTTCCTATATAATTGGAGGATCAAAGCTGCCGTTTTTTGTCCCTGCAGTTCAGATGGGAACTTCAGCAAGCTTAGAACAATACAGTCGCTGTTTTTAACGGTGGCACTTGAGATCGGAGGCCAGTCTCCTCCTTGTGTTACTGATCGCCGAAGAAAGCAGAGCTTGGGTTTTTTTTTAAAACAAGCTGGTTCAAACTGGCCTACAGCTACTCAAATAGCTGTGGCATTTTCTTGCAGATTTGGCTGGGAAAGAGCTCTTAACAGCCATAACAGCACACTGCCATCTCTGTCCATTTAGAAGAGAAATTGAAATGTAGACTGTTTGGTGTCTGTATGGGGTTTCTTATCTGTATGGACTAAAATGCCGTGCGTGCCCAGCTCTTTGGCCGTTTCCTGTACTGAAGATATGCGACTATAAATGTTAGGTTTGAGTCCTGTAACACCTTGGAGACGACAAGATTTTCGGGTTAGAAGCTTTGGGGAGTCATATCTGATGACGGAAGCTGTTCTACTGCAGACCAAACACGGCTGTCCTCTTCTGAACCTATAAATGTTGAATCTGCTGGTGCCAAGGCTGGTGTTGAGGAAGGTGTGTCTTGTCAACGTGGTATTTCTTGTTGCTTAAGGGCTATACTGCGCCTTCTTGCCAGGAACTGAATTGTCCTGTCCTTCTGTGGTCAGCACTTGGGGTGTTAATCTAGTACCTGCTAGTTAGCACACCTAGTCTGTATGCCATATTCTCATGGTCAGAAGACTAGTTTCTATTGCTTGGTTGTCCCTCTGGCAAGGGGGCATGGTGGAGAACCAGGTGTCTTTGAGCCAGTGCTATAAAGCCAAAGTGGAATTGGAGTGCAATTTGTATGGGGTCACGATGGCTGCCATCACAGACTGCATAAAACATGCTAGACTCTCACCAGCTTTGACCCCCCCCCTTTGACTGCTTGCTTGGTTTGCTCAGGCCACAGATGGGTGGGAAAAGAGAGTCTCCGCTGTTATGGCTTGCCACAGTCCTCCAGTTCCTCCAAGGAAGATGCAGTTTGTCTTTGCCAGGCTGTGTTCTTTTGTGGTGGCCCGCAAGTGCAGAAAGGTCAGCCTTCCTGCCTGGATGAAGAGCTGGATCCATTCTCCATCGTCTCCGTTGGGCAGACGTGCTCTCGCGCAGAGACACTCTGTCTGTCCTGGGACAAGGGAATCCTTGTGGGTCGGCACCAATGTTCCATCTAAGTTGTGGAGTCTTGGGAGCAAAAATTCTGCTTTGTGAGCTCCTGGCATTAAAGTTGTGAGCAAGTGATTTGGCTCCTGCATAAATAAGTTGGCTCTGGAGCCCTCCTTCCTGAGCTGAGACAAACAATGTGTGAGCCAGAGGCTAAAAAACTGTGAGCTAGCTCACACTAACTCAGCTTAGAGGGAACACTGGACGGCGCTCATTAAGCAGGTGATACGGTAACTTAACAGATTCAGGTGGAGTAGCCGTGTTGGTCTGAAGCAGTAAAACGAAATGGGAGTCCAGGGGCACCTTTAAGACCAACAAAGTTTTATGCTGGATACAAGCATTGAAGTGGAAGCTATCAGTCCATACATATAGATAAGAGGATGAACAGCAAATCAGCGTATATCCTAATGAAGTTGTACCTGAAAGCTCACACCTTGAATAAAACTCTGTTAGTCTTAAAGGTGCCCACTGGACTCAGACTTTATAGCAGAGGTTCCCAAACGTATTTGGCCCACCGCCCCCTTTTCAGGAAAAAAATTCACTCAGCGCCCCCCCTGAAAATCTACCTTCAAAAAGTGGACAAGACGATGCAGTAGCAGATTTGCACCCAAGGCTACTATTGGCCACCTGGATTGTTCCAGCGCCCCTCGGTGGCGTTGCCCACTTTGGGAACCAGTGCTTTATAGTAATTTATAGTTAGAAGACACTGGGACAGAAGGAAGCTGTTAGAATTCTTGAGTTTAAATCCAAGCCCCCCCACCCCCTGGTTCCTCATGACTGTCAGTCATGTGCCAGATTACTGATGTGGGCTTGAGAGTGTGGGTCAAGGTGAGGAAGAGAAGGGTGATGCTGAGCAGTTAAGTTTCCATAGGGGTCAGTTAAGTTGTGGGCCCAAAAGAGCCTATGGCGTGGGAGAAGAAAATGTATACCTTTAGAGAGTAAACAAGTTAATGGCAGGGTGCATCGCCTGGGCCAGCCCCGTGTGCCGGGAACATTTAGGAAAGGTGGTCCTTCCCAGAGAGCCTGGGGAGGTCGTTAATGGCTCCATTTAACACTTGCTGTTTTAGGTAGTACTTGTGATGTTAAAAATGCCTTGGAATCTTATCTTTACAGCAACGATGTGAGCCGCACTGATAAATTTCTGTTCTGCAGGTAAAGATGCTCAGTCTGAGAGGCTGACTTTTCCCCCAAACTATCTGGTAGTTGTTTGGCTAAGCAGGGATTTGCACCTTTGTCCATCCAGTCTGTGGTGCTCAGAGCTGTGGTGGCTCAAGTGATTAAGACACTGAACTGCAGACCTAGCAGTTCGAAAGCAAGAAATTGCAAGTAGATAAATAGGTACCACTTTGGTGGGAAGGTAACAGCGTTCCGTGCGCCTTGGTGTTTAGTCATGCCGGCCACATGACCACGGAAACGTCTTCGGACAACGCTGGCTCTTCGGCTTTAAAACGGAGATGAGCACCGCAATCCTAGAGTCGGATTTGACTGGCTTTCGAGCAAGGGAACCTTTACCTTTACCATCCAGTCCATGTATGCAGGGCACATATGTTGACTTGGCTTCTTCACTGAGCCATAACTTTGTGGCCGCCCCTAACTTCTCTCTTCCTAAAGTCTCCAAATCCAATATGACCCAGAGAACTAAGAAGGGGGCTTGAGCTCTCGTACTGGTGAGCCTCTGGAGAGGCAGAATTCCCAAAAGTTGTCAATGTGTAGGCCTCTCTTCCTAGCTGGGGGCGAGGAGATAGTTTCTCATAACTTTCTGGATTTCAGAGCTCAAGCAACGAGAAACTGCCTTTTCTCCGCCCAGAACTAGGAAGGACCGAGGGTCAGGCCTCTTGTGGCACTGAGCAGGTGCCCTTGCTTGTGAAGGTCTGTGTGCCAGTGCTGGGAACTCCCTAGATATATTGTACCCATCATTATTTTTCAGAAGTATGGATTCTAGGATGCTGCTTTCATTCTGCTTTGTTCTCCTGTAGATTGATCAAGGCTTAAGAGCCAGTTTGGTGTCGTGGTGAAGTGCGCGGACTCTAATCTGGGATAACTGGGTTTGATTCCCCACTCCTCCTCCACTTGCACCTGCTGGATGACCTTGGGCAAGCCATAGTTCTGGCACAGCTGTTCTTGAAAAAGAGCTGTCAGAGCTGTCTCAGCCCCACGTACTTCACAGGGTGTCTGTTGTGGGTACGGGAAGGGAAAGGAGTTTGTAAGCCGCTCTGAGACTCCTTTGGGTAGTGAAGGGCGGGGTATAAACCCAATCTCTTCTTCTTAAAGTGAACTTCCCAGCAGCTAGTGAGAGGTCTGCTGAGCTGCCTGGTATTCGAGAGGTATATGCCAAAGTCAACTGTGGTTGACTTCTCCTTGTCCGTTGTGTGGCCTTCATTAGGTAGTGCTGCTGCTGTTTGAGAGGGTGTGTGGCTCAGTGGTAGAGCATCTGCTTGGCATGCAGAAGGTCCCGGATTCAGTCCCCGACATCTCCAGTTAAAAAGACCTGAGAGCAGGTGATGTGAAAGACCTCTGCCTGAGACGACCCAGGAGAGCCACTGCCAGTCTGTGTAGACAAGAGTGGCCTTGATGGACGGATGGTCTGATTCAGTATCGGGCAGCTTTATGTGCATTTTCTTAGCATAGTGCAGCCTGTGACTGCTTCTCTGCAGGGTGCAGCTTTCGTTCCTTATTCCTGTCTAGTTTGTGTATTGTGAATCTCCCGGGTTCCTCCAGCTGCCTAGAATAAGAACATAAGGGAAGCCAATGTTGAATCAGGCCAATGGCCTATCCAGTCCAACACTCTGTGTCACACAGTGGCCAAAATATACGAGGTGCCACCAGGAGGTCCAGCAGTGGGGCCAGGACACTAGAAGCCCTCCCACTGCTCCCCCCCTAGCACCAAGAATAGACTGCATCACCTGCCCCAGACCGAGAGTCCCTATCTATACTTTGTGGCTAATAGCCACTGATGGACCTCTGCTCCATATGTTTATCTAATTCCCTCTTGAAACTGCCTATGCTTGTAGCTGCCACCCCCTCCTGTGGCAGGGAATTCCATGTGTTTCCATGCCATATGTTTCCATGCCCTATGAAACAACCACACAAATGGTTAAACAGCGAGGAGCCCTGAGGACTCGGGACTCTTTCGGAGCAGGTTTTATTCACGTATTTGCATCCTTCCCTTCTCTCAAGAAGTCCGGAGCAGTGGCCCCAGCCTTCTCAGAACGGTGACCCGCGGGTCCAAATTTTCTCGGCACGGTGACCCGTCCAGGGTCGGCCCAAAGGTATTTTTGCACCCTAGCCACTTTGAGACTCCTTTGGGTAGAGGAAAGGCAGGGTGTAAAAACCGACTCCTCTTCTACTACTAGAGTCTGATAGCATCCTTCACTGGCTCTTCCAGAATCCTCGGCCCTGCAGACTTGAAATTGCCTGGATACGCTGCATCCTTCTTGCCTTTAGTGTCTCCTTAGTGAGGTGGCTTGTTCCTGCCTTTGCAGTCTCCCGATTCCATTATTCACCAGATCTCGCTTGGGTTTTAAGTCGGTTGGGGTGCTTCTGGGCTGCCGTTTTTTCTCCTCTTTATCTGTCTGCGGCTGCTGACCTCTGCTTTGGTTTCTGCCCTCCTTTGTTCAGTAGAGTGTCTTTTTCGCAGCATCCAGTCGAAACACTTTAGACCCGTGCCGTTAGCGGCTGTTTGTGATGTAGGCAGTTCCGTCTTTGCCACTCATCTGGGGAAAGTAAGCGGGCACCAAAAACAGGTACCTGTGGAGCCACTCCCTTCTCCATTTGCGTAATTTATTCAGTCACTGTTGTGGCTGCACAAACAGAGTTTCTCTCTCTCTCGGCGCTCAAGTGCTTCTTTGCCGCTGTGCAGCAGAGTGATCTGGCAGTATAGGACTGCTAAGGGAGCAGGTGTTGGTGTGCCGGTTCGTTCATTGAGGGTATCACCGGTACAGTTTGGAGCACCTTCCCGAGGAGGAGAGGCTGTGAAGCGTCTGGGACTTTGCATTTTAGAAAAGATACGACTGAAGGGGGACATGAAAGAGGTTTATAAAGCCATGCATGGGGTGGAGAGAGTGGACGAAGAGACCTTTTTCTCCTTCTTCCCAAATGCCTCAGCATCTCTGCCCTGTTGTTGGCTCTCCAGAGGAACTGGCTGGCCACTGTGTGAGACGGGGTGCTGGACTAGATGGGCCACTGGTCTGACCCAGCAGGGCTCTTCTGATGTTCCCATCAGGGGAAGGCCTCAGCCTCTCTGCCCTGTTGTTGGCCCTCCATAGGAACTAGCTGGCCCCTGTGTGAGATGGGAGGCTGGACTAGATGGGCCACTGGTCTGACCCAGCAGAGCTCTTCTGATGTTCTCATCAGGGGAAGTCCTCGGCCTCTCTGCCCTGTTGTTGGCTCTCCAGAAGAACTGGCTGGCCACTGTGTGAGATGGGAGGCTGGACTAGATGGGCCACTAGGGCTCTTCTGATGTTCTCATCAGGGGAAGTCCTCGGCCTCCCTGCCCTGTTGTTGGCTCTCCAGAGGAACTGGCTGGCCACTGTGTGAGGCAGCGTGCTGGACTAGATGGACCATCACTAGTCTGACCCAGCAGGGCTCTTCTTATATTCTTATCAGGGGTTATAAATACAATCTTCTCTCCTCCTCCTCCTCCTCCTCCTCTGCAGTGGTGGGAACAGCCCTGGGTGCAGGAAGGAGGGATAACAAGAGAGCCAGCTGGTGTCGTGATTGTCGAGTTGGAAGCGAATGTGGGAGAGCCGGGTTCTAATCCCCACTCTGCTGTGATTGGCCGTGGTCCAGCCACACACACTCTCGGCCTAACGTGCCTCACGGCATTCTTGTTCTGAAGATAAAACGGAGGAGAGGACAAAGCCATGAGCCACTTTGGGAAGCAAAATGCGGTATAAATGAAATAAATAGGTGAATCTGAAGCTGAAACTGCTGGCTCGACCTACCGTATTTCTGTCCTGCCCTTCCTCCAGAGGTCTGGAGTGTTGTGTCCTTGGTCCCCCTGCCCCCTTCATTATACCTTTGCTATAATCCCGTGAGACTGATCAGATTGAACTCAGGTGACTGGCTCAAGGTCACCCGGGGGCCCTTGCAGCCAGGGGTGGACTTGACCGTGGGCTTCCCTCGTCCCAGAGCTCTGACCACTGCACCTGCTGGCTGCCCAGGGGTGGCACCAGGGCGCCTCAGAGTCTGGGTCCATTTCCCCCCACGGCCTGATGCGGTGGTCTTATCTCTCTTTCTCCCAGCTTGGCATTCCTGTCTGGCCCCCTGCTGGCCAATCACCTCTTGCTTGGCCTGGAGAGAGGCTGCTAAGGGGGGAAGAGCAAAGGTCCATCAGTGGCTATTAGCCACAAGGTATGGGTAGGAACTCTGGATCTGGGGCAAGGGATGCTCCGTATTCTTGGTGTTTGGGGGTGGGGGGCAACAGTGGGAGGGCTTCTTGTCTCTTGGCCCCACTGCTGGACCTCCTGATGGTGCCTGGTATTTTTGGCCACTGTGAGTCAGAAGAGTGCTGGGCTGGATGGGCCATTGGCCTGATCTAACATTGGCTTCTCGTATGTTCTTAGCTAAGGTCTCTCAGCGGCTGTTAGCCCCAAGGTATAGATAGGAGTTCTCAGCCTGAGGCAAGTGAGGCTCTGTATTCTTGGTGCTTGGGGGGGCCAACAGTGGGAGGGCTTCTGGTGTCCTGGCCCCACTGCTGGACCTCCTGATGGCACCTGGTATTTTTGGCCACTGTGTGACAGAAGCGTGTTGGACTGGATGGGCTACTGTCCCGATCCAACATTGGCTTCTCGTCTTAGTTAAAAATGGGCATGAGGAAAGGGGTCTTTGGCACGAATGTGTCTGCAACTGACTCCATGCAGAACTCTATAACTCAAGTGAAGACGGTGGTCTGTAAACGAAGCTTCATAGAAGTGGGGCTTGTGCCGTTTTAATCTGTGTGTCCAAACACATTGCCCTGACCTGCATGGCCCAGGCTAGGTTTCAGAAAGCAAAGCAGGGTTGTGGCTGGTACTTGGTATGGGAGACCACCAAGGAAGCCCAGGGTCACTACGCAGAGGCAGGCCATGGCAAAACACCTCTGTTTGTCTCTTGCCCTAACTTGGATGGCCGAGGCTTAGCCTGATCTTGTTAGGTTTCGGAAGCTAAGCAGGGTAGGCGGCCCTGGTCCGTGCTTGGATGGGAGGTCACCAGAGTGGTAAGAGGGCTGCTATGCAGAGGCAGGCAACGGCGAACCTTGAAAAACCCGTGGGTTTTGTCTGTTTATGGGCAAGAGGGTCTTTAAAAATAGCAGTTCCATGAGAGCACGGTCTGTGTGAACGAAAGGGGGAAAAACTCTTGAGATGAGTTGGAAGTCTAAAGTGACCGGAAACTGGAGAAAAGGTGGTCATCCCTTCAAAGTGTTTCAGGTGTGGGTGGTTGCTGTTCTGAACTCACTGTGTCTCATGGTATTCCCAACTGTGTGCTTGGGGATTTTAATTAAATTGTACCTGTTGAGACTCGGAAGTGAAGATCGCATCGGTTGCTGTTGGACCGCAGATGTGCTCGGTCGTTGTGTGGCAGAACAGCTCTTGGATCTTTTACTTTTGAAATCGGCCGAGAATGAAACTTGGATCCTTCAAAGTTTGAAACAGAATGTTCTCTAGGCCCATGCGCTGGGACAGTTTAGATCTTGACTTTTTTGCGTTTGCAAAGATTGAAGCAAGGTCCGTGATTGCTCACGCAGGGAGGAGGGCTGCCTTGTGAGTTGTCCTTTGTTGTTCAGTCGCACAGTCGAGTCCGACTCTTCTTGACCCCATGGACCACATCATGCCAGGCCCTCCTGTCTTCCGTCATGCTCTGGAGTTTGCCTAATTTCATGTTTGTTGCCTTGATAACACTGTCTAACCATCTCATTCTTTGCCATCCCCTTCTTCTTTGACCTTCAATCTTTCCCAGCATCAGGGTCTTCTCCAGTGAGTGCTCCCTCCTCATTTGGTAGCAACTTCAGCTTCAGTATCTGGCCTTCTAGGAAACAGTCAGGGTTGATTTCTTTTAGGGTTGACTGATTGGATCTTCTTGCAGACCAGGGGACTCTCAAGAGTCTTCTCCAGCACCATAATTCAGAAGAATCTATTCTTTGGCACTCGGCCTTCCGTATAGTCCAACTCTCGCAGCCATACAATTACTACTGGGAATACCATTGCTTTGACCATACGGACTTTTGTTGGCAGGGTGATGTCTCTACTTTTTATTATGCTTTGTGAGTTGCTTGCCTCTTGCTGAAAATGGCAGCTCTTGCCTTTCTGGGTAGCACTTTGTAATTTGTCCGTGAACAATTGAACAAGCCAGGAATTCGGTAAAGGACTCTGCGGAGCAAAAAAGTTTTGAAATTTAAAGACCTCCACCAGTGTCTTGTTGGGAAGCGTCATGGCAGCAGCTCCCTTCTTTCCAAGGAAGAGTGGGATTAGAAATGCAAATTCAGTTGGCTAACGAGAATTCAAACCTACGTCCCTTTTTAAAAAAGCTTCTGAAGTTCTGATTTCCCTTTCCCCCCGCAGTGCACAAATGGCCACTTGATGTGCGCCGGGTGTTTCATCCACCTACTGGCAGACGCCCGGCTGAAGGAGGAGCAAGCCACGTGTCCCAATTGTCGCTGCGAGATCAGCAAGAGCCTTTGCTGCCGAAACCTGGCCGTGGAAAAAGCGGTGAGCGAGCTGCCGTCAGAATGTGGCTTTTGCATGCGGCAGTTCCCCCGCTCGCTGCTGGAGAGGCACCAGAAGGAAGAATGCCAGGACAGGTAAACACTCTTGCGGAGGTGCCGCTTTTGGCTCCGAGACCCAACTTCTGTGACTTGCCACTGCACTGGCAGGGTGGGCCGGGCAGGTCTGGGGAGCGTTGGAAGGGACCTTGCTCGTAACCCCCCCCCCCAAAGGGGGTCCCTTGGCGCACCCACTTAGGTGAGTTTCTGGTTGCTCCACTGCTCTTTAATCTACCCTATATCCAGACTGTGTCAATGGCTATCACTGCCAACAAGGTTAAAGAGGAATAGGACCTTAAGTATTACGAGGAAGGGGAGGGGAATAGCAATGGAGTATCAGTTTTCATGAGCCACCCATTCCCCTAAAGGGGACAGCAGGCTTTTTCTCAGAAACTCAACCAAAAGGTTTGAGTCACTAACAAAACTTGCCCTGTCTAATGCAGCACAGCACACTCGCCTGCCATTAAGGGGACAAGTTTTAAGCAGTGTTTGGGCTCCTGTGCTCTTCCGCTTGGGTGCAGCTTAGAGGCCGAAGAATTTTTCTTTGTGGGATAAACCACAGTTTGTCGTGGCATTCAGGTTGAATGAAACCGGGATTCCAACCCATCATTTAACCCTGATTTGGCGTCCTGCTTCCTAGGCAAGAGAACAAACCACAGTTGGTTTGTTGGGCCCAAACCAAGCTGCGTGCAGTGACGAGAACGGAGTGCACAGGCCTGTATCTCTGCAAGTCTTGTTCTTGCAACAGCAAACTGGTTGGCGATTACATCAGAGTAGAGCCAGAGCTGACCCCGAACAAGAGACTGTGGGTGTATTCATTAAGATCTGTGGGTGTGAAACTGACATGTGGCAGAGCCTGCTTTTTAGGTCAAGTTCTCTGGGATGTAAGGCAGAGCAGGTCTGGGCTTGTCCCAGTCTGTGCATACTGGTCGTACCTGTACAGCTTTGCCCCTTAGAATTGGATAATTAAAGAGGAAAGGGTGTAATTTCTGTACAAGTCTATGTTCATAGCTCAGTTCCTGGAAAGGGTTTGTAAATGGATCGGGACTTGGTATTCCAAATGCAAGCACACTATAGAGGCACTACAGTACCACGCATGTTTTTCTCCCAGCTTCCCCCCATTTGTCCTCATACAGCAATTTTTGAGACTATTTTATTTTATTTGACTTGTATCCCGCCCTCCCCGCATGGCAGGCTCAGGGTGGGTTACATAAAAATACAATATACCCAATTAATACAATTTAAAACACTAGTAAAATCCCACAATGGCCTTCATCCAGTGCCATTGTCATTGACATTAAAACCTCACCGATGCCGACTCTTAATATGCAGTTCTGACCCATTGAGGGGAGGACCAGTAAAGACGGAGGGGCATCTGTCGCCCTAGTTAAAAGCCTGGCGGAAGAGCTCCATCTTGCAGGCCCTATGGAATTGTAAAAGGTCCCGCAGGGCCCTGATCTCGTATGGGAGCTCATTCCACCGGGTAGGGGCCAGGGCTCAAAAGGCCCTGGACCTAGTTGAGGTGAGGCACATGTCTCTGGGGCCAGGGACCATGAGAAGATATTGATTGGCAGATCATAATGCCCTTTGGGGCTCATAGAGGGAGAGGCGGTCTCGCAGATATGTGGGCCTCTGGCCATATAGGGCTTTAAAGGTAAGCACCAATGCCTTGGAACGGATCCAGTACTCAATAGGCAGTGCAGTGCAGTTCGCACACTGTGACTAACCCAGGAACACACAGCAAGTTTCCTGACTTGGGGGGTCAACAGTGGGAGGGGGCTTCTAGTGTCCTGGCCCCACTGCTGGACCTCCTGATGGCCCCTGGTATTTTTGGCCACTGTGTGACACAGAGTGTTGGACTGGGTGGGCCATTGGCCTGATCCAACATTGGCTTCTCTTATATTCTTATGACAGGGTGGGGATCGGAACAGGAGAGCGTCTCCAGACCGAGTCCCGCCCTCTTTCCACTAGACCACACTTGGGAGAGCCAGTTTGGTGTAGTGGTTAAGTGGGCGGACTCTAATCTGGGCGAACCGGGTTTGATTCCCCACTCCTCCACTTGCGCCTGGCTGGATGACCTTGGGCAAGATGTAGTTCTGATGAGAGCTGTCCTTGAAAAAGAGCAGTTTCTGTCAAGAGCTCTCTCAGCTCCATGTACCTCACAGGGTGTCTGTTGTGGGGAAGGGAAGGGAAGGGAGTTTGTAAGCCGCTCTGAGACACCTTTGGGTAGTGAAAGGCGGGGTATAAATTCAATCTCATCTCATCATCTCTTCTCTGAACGGTGTCCTTGATCTGAAGGTGATCTTGTCAGAAGGCAATCATGCTATAAGAATCATGGGACGCAATTTAGTCAAAAGTACTACCAAATGAAGACGGAATTAGAACAGCTTCCTTTACAGGAAAAGACTTGTGATGGGATGCCATAGTTATTCCCAAAAAGGCATTGGGACACGAGGCTTATAAAATTATGACTGGAGATAGGTAGCCATGTTAGTCTGTCTGTAGTAGTAAAAACAAAGAGCCAGAGTCTTAAAGGCTAACAAAATTTGTGGCGGGGAGGGGCTTCTGTGAGTCCCCACCCTGTTCTACAGAAGTGAGCAGCGGCGCACAAAAGCTCATAAGAGAAGCCAGTGTTGGATCAGACCAACGGCCCATCCAGTCCAACATTCTGTGTCATATAGTGGCCAAAAATACCAGGTGCCATCAGGAGATCCACCAGTGGGGCCAGGATGCTAGAAGCCCTCCCACTGTTGACCCCAACCCCCCCCCCCGCACCAGGAATACAAAGCATCCCCTGCCCCAGCCTAAGAGTTCATATAGGAACATAAGAGAAGCCAGTGTTGGATCAGGCCAACAGCCCATCCAGTCCAACACTCTGTGTCACCCAGTGGCCGAAAATACCAGGGGCCATCAGGAGGTCCACCAGTGGGGCCAGGACCCTAGAAGCCCTCCACCTGTTGCCCCCCCTCCAAGCATCAAGCATACAGAGCATCACCTGCCCCAGCCTAAGAGTTCATATAGGAACATAAGAGAAGCCAGTGTTGGATCAGGCCAGTGCCCCCCCCCCAGTCCAACACTCTGTCTCCTTGAACTTGCTAGCAGTCCCCTCTCCCTGTCGCGTTGGCATGGCATGGCATCAGTAAGGACGTGAGCCACTTCTGTCGGCAGCTTCCGTTCTGGGGGAGGAGATGCTCAAAGAGGTAGAAGGCCCTCATCTGACATACCATTCTGCCGGACTTGTGTGACTAGGCTGTCTCCCAAGACTTCAGACGGTGTCCATATTTAATTATAGCTGGGCTTAAGTCTTACTTGACTCTTTGTTTCTGTGGCACCAATGTAATTGGTTGCAGGCCACCGGGCGGAGCTTAATATTTTACTTAAAATGTGTTGAACTAAGTGGACCTTTAATGTGATCTAGCTAGGCAGTTCCCGTGGCCTCTTGCGTCTAAAACATGTTCCATAATTGCTTCTGGTGTGGCCGCTTGCAATTTGAGGAGCAGTTTTCCCGTGGGCAGAGCAAAGGAGTTGCTGCTTTCAGTCCCCCACAGTGCAGCCTTTTCATGATTGTATGAAGGTCACGCCCTTGTGCTAGAGGCGCTTGGTGGGAACAAGCTTGGATTTCCAAATGCCGGGATTTCTTCTGGAGTGGTTCTGCTGAATTGCCAAGTGTACACGAGATCGTCCTTAGGCAAGAGTCTTGCTTTGTCACTCCCCCACCCCACCCCCCTGAAGATACTGTTTGCCAGTGTTCTCAAAAGGCATCAAAGCAGATCTGATTTTCTAGAAATGTGTATGCAACAGAGACCAGTTTTCCATAGAAGCTACCCCACAGGGGAACAGTGGTGTTGGGAGTGGCGGTGTACAGATGCTGCTGTCCCGACCCATTGCCTTGATATTTCCTGGATCAGATTGGCAATATCTCTGGAAGGCTTTCCCAGTATTTCCAGAACCATAACGATACGCCTGGTATTGAATGATAATAAATGCCCTTTCTGACTTTCTGATACGGAATTCAAATGAGTTTTGGGAGCGATGGCAAGGCAGGACACACTAGGCTGCCCCAGCTGTGCCGTTCGGCACCTTTTTTACTTACCATAATTTAAGGAAATCGATGAATAGTGTAGACCATATATAACTTAACGTCAAATAAGGCTCCCAAGTATTCCAGTTCTTAAAACAATTCTTGTTATTTAAATCTGCTATTCAAAACGATCGGTACAACAGACAAGTTTGGAACTTGAAGGAAACTTTACTGCCTTATTTGTCTTTATTCACGATGAAAACGTGTCGCCTCCCTCTGTAGGCATTCGCTCATCTGAGCATGTAATAAACACAAATAAAGCAGTTTGAAGACAACGTTCTGAGGGAGCTCCCATTGCTGTAAAACAAGGCAGCTTTTGGAGGCAGTTCTTTCCGGGAGAACCCGTCGATGCGCAGTCCTGATGAAAGGACCGATAACCCATTGAAAATCTGGAGACTGGGTCGGCTGCAGCTCATCATTTAGGGTTTGCCTCAAGTCTTAAGGACTTGGATTCACTTGCTCCGTGGACGTTTTTCCGGTTGGGAATTGAGAAGCCTTTTCACCGTTTTGGAACAGTGAAGTTTTTTCTGAGATTGTAATGTTTCCCTCAAGTTCTTAACTTGTCTGTGTATATCCATCGCTTTGAATAGTAGATTTTAATAAGAACATTTAAATAACAAGAATCGTTTAAGAATTGGAATACTTGGGAGCTTTATTTGATGTTAAGTTATATATATCCCGCACCTTTTAGCATCTGTGCTGAGAAGCTGGGGCTGCTTGGAGCAAGCAGCAGAAGAGATGCTCCTTTGGAAGGAAAGGGATAACTCTTGCTGCCTGGTTACGAGCTCTCTTTTTCTTTTTTTAAGTTTAGCAGACTAATACTAGTCTCTTGCGGAGCTGCGGTGGCTCAAGCGGTTAAGACGCTGAACTGCAGGCTGTGGAAGGGCAATAGTTCAGCAGTTCGAGACCCGAGAGTGCCGCATGATGGAGTGAGCTCCCGTCTCTAGTTCCAGCTCCTGCCAACCTAGCAGTCCGAAAGCAAGAAATTGCAAGTAGATAAATAGGTACCACTTAGGTGGGAAGGGAACAGCGTTCCGTGCGCCTTGGTGTTTAGTCATGCCAGCCACATGACCACGGAAACGTCTTCGGACAGCGCTGGCTCTTCGGCTTTGAAACGGAGATGAGCGCCGCAACCCTAGAGTCGGATTCGACTGGCTTTCGAGCAAGGGAACCTTTACCTTTACTTTACTAGTGTCTTTATTGTGGGAACTACAATGTGTATGGGAAAGATGAGAGATAGGATAAAGGAGGACTAGCTAGTCGAGGAGACAGGTGCGGGACAGGTGAAAGGAAGAAAGGAAGGTTCCCCCCCACTGAGATCTCCATTCTGCAAATCAAAGGGATAGTGAAGGTCCAGGAGAGGGAACACAGGAAAGTCAGATTGGAAAGACTATCCAGCCATCTGTCTCTTTGCTGCAAAGTCTGGAGGAGGTTGAGCCAGGGAAAGCACCTTCTTGACATCGAGGCGAGCACGTGCCCCCGTGCCGTCCTCCCAAGCAGTCCAGGTGATCTTACAAGTGAGGTGACAAGCTGTCCAGACGTGCAGAGATCCGTGAAGAAGGGATTATGGCCTAAACCCAGTTGGCATCAGGGCAGAAGCACACTGGTCACGAGCGTTCTCATTGCCCCGCAGTGAGCTCTTGTTCCGAGGCCTCTGTGTCATGCTTGTTTGAGCGTTGCCTTCCTCTCTTGAACTTCAGGGTCACTCGGTGCAAGTACAAGCGGATTGGGTGCCCGTGGCAGGGTCCTTACCACGAGCTGACTGTCCATGAGGCGGAGTGCACGCATCCAACCAAGACTGGGAACGAGCTGATGGAGATCCTGGATGAGATGGACCAAACCCACAAGAAGGAGATGCAGCTGTACAACAGCATCTTCAGCCTGCTCAGCTTCGAGAAGATCGGCTATACAGGTAAATGATGGGGACGCGGCTGGGCGGTGGTGCCAAAGAGGAGCTGTTGCCACTGGCAGTCACGTGTTTGTTTTTAATTCCTCATCTCTCCCTTTTGCACACTGGCGGTCAGTTTCCTACTTCTGAACTTTGTCTCTCTGATGCCACATGCAGCGATTGTTCCTCTAGGTCGGAAGAGCCGGGCTGTGCCGAGCAGACAGGGCAGCTGCGCCGGTTGCCCCTCCCAAGACACCCCCCCCCTCCCCGTCTGCTTGAGAGTTCAGGTTCAAGAGTGGGACTGGGGTGGCAGGGAGGAAGGGGGGTCTACCACATCACACGTGATGCTCTAGGACTGGGAAGAAAAGAGGCAGGGGGTGGTTCAGGCACACGGGGAGCGCCCAGCATCTGGCCCCTGGGCTGGTCCTCCGGCGTTTTCTTCCTTCTGCTGTTTTGTCCGCCGGGCAACTTTGGTGTCGCGTGGAAGAAGGACGGACCCTTCCTCGCAGCAGGTAAGGTGCTGTAGTTGTATTTGATGGGTGGATAGTCAAGGCCACAGCCTGAGAATCCAGACCAGCATTGCTGTTTGGGACTCATGCGCACTCTTTGCGAGTCATCTGCTTTGTATTAATGATGTGCTGAAAATCCTTTCTTGTCTTGTGGGAGGGGGAAAAAAGCAACGTAGTGCTCTCAGTATAGCTCTTCATGAGTCATTCCTGTGAAAGGTTACGTGTTCTGCAGCTTCCGTAGATGGTTCTGTCTCCACTGACAATGAGCTTGAAGCTGTCCATAGTTGTATTGTGTTGGGTATGTTCTGTCCTTGGTTTTCTTCACCTACTACAAAGTTGGCAACACCTGTTTCTCCCCCTCTCCCACACCCTCGTGTGGAAGCAACAATTCTAAAGTTGTCAGGGTTGTGGAGGAAGAAACAAATCTGTCATTTAACGCAACCGAGGTGAAAGACTTCTGCAGGTAAGCCTGTGACCCCTATTGGTATGAATCCCGAAGCGGGCTTGGAATGGCCTTCAGCAGAACACGTGGAAAAAGCACGTAGTGGCTCTGAGTTGCTTGAAGTTGGGAGGGAGGAAAGGTAGTGGAAATCGTTTTCTTTAGCAGTAAATGTTCGCCTTTCCTGCAGAGAGAAACTGCTTGGACGTAAGCTGCTCTCTCCTGTCCTGAATTCTGCGTTTGACCAAGCGAATGCTGGAGCCTGAAGCGATTGTGGCTGGTCTTAGCTGAGTTTAGCGGAGGCGCTTAGCTCTTAGAAAGCAAAGTGGCGTCTGAGTGAGCCCGGAGCTCAGGTGATGAAGCGAGGCATTGGCTACCTCTCTGCTGAAAAGTCCGCTGCTCCCAGTGGGCACCCAGTAAAGCAGCTGGAACTGGGCTGGCAGATCTGAATGCCGTGTGAAAGTGGCTCTGCTGAAGAGCCCGGGGGCTGGGTGGCGTGGGGGTTCAGCCTGCACAGGTTGGCGGTGGGTGCAGGGGGCGGCTTTCCCCCGTCCGGTGTTCTTGAACACCGGGGTGCCTCTGCCTGTGAGAGAAGAGGGGCAGAGATCTTTGCTCTAAAAAAAAAAAGAGAGAGAGATGGCCTCTAGCCAGAGAGGCACTTGCTGCTTGACCCGGAGCAATCAGAAACGCTGAGTCGGGCTGGTTGTGTGGCTTGAATAACTCCGTCGCCTCCTTTGTCCAGGTGTCGCTGCCGTGCCTTCCTTAATGGTCCCCTGGAAGCATCGAAGAATGCAAATATGTACACAGAGGTTCCCAAGTCCCAGAACTTGTGCTGTGAGATTCCATGGGTTTTTGTACACCAAAGACTTTAAAAAACAAAACAAAACACTGAACCGGCCATGTTGATAAACTCGAACAAAACAAAAACACCTCCTTGCACTTTGGACTCTACCGGAGAAGGGTTTTTGACGGACGGACCGTGGACTCTGCTAAAACATTTGGGTCTAAAAATTGGATAGAGCCTCAAATGATTCAGTGTACTGCTCTTTGTCTTTATGTATCTAACCCCAGGATTTTCTGCACTCTGTTAAAAAAACAAACAAACTTGGATGATTCCCTCTCCCCTCCCCGTGCCTTGTTTCTTATTTTTGAATTGTGGTGGTACATAATTGTGCCTTGCTAATACGCCGATCTGTATTTGTTCATGCCAATAAAATAAAAGTGCAATGTTACATGAATTGCATTGTCTGGCTTGGTTTTATGCATCTATATTTGGGTGTGGACACCTGTAATGAACTCAGAACCGTCCCCCCCTTGCAACGCTGAATTATTGTGTTCCTACTTCTGGTAATGACCAAAGTGTCCCAAGAGGTCTTAAGCAGGTCCTCAAGAAGGGCCCCCACCCCCAAACTGGAAAGTCTGGCCACATAAGGAGCCTGAATGTCAGAGCTGTGGTGTGGTGGTTTGTGGCGGTCTTAAGTTTGGTGGTATGATAAAGAGATACAGCATGGCGCCTTGTGGTACTACCGAGGCAACAAAGGAGCAGGACGGAAGACGACGGGAGAGTTTTTGGTGATGAGAAGACGCTTCCTCCTCCCTCCGGACAAATAAGCGCGGGACCGAAATCCTCATGAAGTGTCAATTCCCGGACTGGTCGCTCAATTCACCCCTGTGGCCCTCTGCCTCCTTGCCGGGGGCCCGGATGTTGTCAGAGGGGGGCATGTCCCATTGCCGTGGGGTGTGTTCACCGCTGCGCCTTCCTCTCCACGAAGCTTTAGCGATGATTCCTCAACTGTGATAAAGTGATGAGATGCATTGATGTTTTTATCTCCTTTTCTCCTCTTCCCTGCTCCCTCTTCCCCCGAGAAGCCCCCCCCCCGTTGCTTCTGCCCTTAACTAGCTCTGAATGGCTACTCTCACCCTTGTTGTCTCCTTACGTCCTGGCAAAGAAGGCCCCACACGGTAGCTAACAGGTAAACGTGAGTTTTGATTTTCCCTGCTGCCGGCTGCTTTGGTTCTAATGTCTCCCCCTTTTCTTCCACTCCCCCCCGTCCCTTTCTGTTTCGCCCTTTTGCAGAGGTTCAGTTCCGTCCTTACCGAACAGATGACTTCATCACACGCCTCTATTATGAAACTCCGCGGTTCACGGTGCTGAACCAGACCTGGGTGTTGAAGGCCCGGGTGAACGACTCGGAGCGCAACCCCAACCTCTCGTGCAAGCGGACCCTGTCCTTCCAGCTCATCCTCAAGAGCAAGATCAACTCCCCCATGGAGTGCTCGTTCCTGCTGCTCAAGGGTCCTTACGACGACGTGAAAATCAACCCCGTGATCTATCACTTCGTCTTCACCAACGAGAACAACGAAACAGACTACGTGCCGCTCCCCATCATAGACTCCGTGGAATGTAATAAGTTGCTGGCAGCCAAGAACATCAACCTGCGTCTCTTTATATTCCAGATACAGAAGTAAGCATAGCAAAGCTCGGCCCTTCCAGAAGTGACCGAGCGCGCGAGAGAGAGAGAGCGCACCACTGAACCGGAGTTACCTCGTACGGCTGCCTCGGCCCCCTTTTGTGAATCCACCATTATTTGATTATTTTTAAAGAGAACGTTTCTGCATGTGTGGTGTACCAGCGGCACTGAGCGGTCGCTGCCTTGTGTCTCCATCGAGCAGGGAGCCAGCTTGACCCAGGGCACCACGGAGGCCCGAGTGTGTCGGGAGGGAAAGCTGGCGACACTGGTTAATACATTGTGAAAAAAAGGCTGCGTTTGTGTCATGGTCGTGTGTGTGATCTCCGACAACATACTGTCAGCATGGTTGGGGGTAAGATTTCCTGTCGTGCCTCAGCGGGGTAACGTTTCCAAAGTGACAGGTGTTACTGGGGTAGGGCTTAGGTTCATTTTATCGGAATAAAAGCAAACGTGGGATTCTTTGGTAGACCCCTTCAGGGAATCCCCGGGCGAGGGGGCTGCTTCCAGCTGGGCTGAAAGGCCACATTCCAAGAGTAGCGAGTTTACGGAGAGGGAGGAAGACGCGTCCCGGGTGCTCCACGGCACGAGCGAGTTAACAAGGCCCTGCTGTCGTCCAAATATTTCCGTCTCCCAGCTTTCTGTTGCCGTTGCATCGGTAACTAATGTGCGGAAGCAGGTGATAGGAAGTTGGAATGATGGAAGGTCAATAACAACGGCTGCCGATCTGTCCATCCCGCCCGTCTCTTCCTTCTAAAACGCTGCGCCCTCAACACTGCTTGTATCGCAATTCACAAAACGCGAGCCCAGACTCTTTCCCCCCCCATACACACACACTCTGGTCCTCGATTTTGCCCTTTGTCGTCCTGTTCTCTCCACCCCCTGCCTCCACCGACCAGCGTGTGAGATGCGACAGAGTAAGGGCCTCTCTAGGACTGACCCAAACGAGTGCAGACTTCTCGGAATGCAGGGTGATAATTCTGTCTGTCTTGGGAGCTTTCCCGATACTTCGAAAATCCTTCCCCCGCCCCCCCCCCCGCCCTTGTGCAAATGCGTTAACAGGCTCTTCTAGTAATTATGCAATTTTACAATGTGATTTTATGTATGTAAAGTATATATAGCAGGTTTATGGAGGGGGATTGTGGGGGCCGTTCACCAAAATTTCAGTGAGATCTACAGGGATATTTTGCTCCATGCTCTTAAAGAAGTATTTTAAACTGTGGGGGAGTTGGTGGTAGATGAACTCGATTATCATGGAAAGTTGTATGTTAAGACTGTGCATTCGAGGTGGTTTTCTTCCTTCTCCCCCCACCCCCTTTTCCCGGCTTTTTAAAAAAGGAAGCTACATTTGGCAGTTAACACTTTATATGGACTAACTGGATCAGGTGTGTTTCCGTACAGAACTTTCGAGAACCTGTTGCATGTGTGCCGCCTTGACTGGGACTTGTGCCATTCATGGTAAACGAAACAGTTTCTGGCCCCTAGCTTTCGTATCTCCAACCCCCCCCTTTCCCTTCGAGACCCCCATAATCGCCAGGTGTGGTCAGGAAGTGGATGTAGTCCACCCCTCGTGGACAAGCCCCGCATGACTTGTAATCCATCGAGTCGGTGTTCCGGCAGGTCTCGGCGGAGATGTCCCCGCCCAGGTGATCTCGGGGCAGCACGAACTTCTGGTGGTCCACCTTCCCTGGCTGTGGGGGGCTGGCTGCTGATGGTTGGGAAGCTGTTCCCAAGAGAGCCAGCGGGGTTGTCTTGGCTGGTGGGTTCTCTTGGGTCCTGCAGGGGCTCAGCTCCGGCAACCAACCTTCAAGCCCTTCCAGATGCCCCGGGAACACGGGATGCAGTTGCAGTTCTTGGAAGTAGGGGTGGGATAAATAGGTTGTTCCGGGGCATGTGGTAAGAACTGCCCCGTGTTTCAGAGAAGCCGTTTCCTAGCCTGCTGAGACTCTTCCTTTAAAAGTAACCGGGGGGGGGGTGTCCCTCAGTCTGTGTCGACGAGGCCGTAGTTCAGGTTTGGCGGTCCAGACATGGCTGGTTATTGTACCAGGGTGGTTGTGGCCACAGATGAGTGTACATCCGACCGTCCCACACAAAGGGTGTCTTTAGTCACTGGGACTGAAGCAAGGACTAGTTCCCGAGGCGCCACCTTTCCCGTCCTCGTAGAAGGCATTTGCCTCGTAACTAGCGGCTTACAAGAGAGGTCTTAAAACTGGCTCTGGAGGGCAGCACGCGATCTCAGAGCAAGAATGGCCAGACCCCGTGCCCCCTTGTGCACGTGGTGATCTGCCTTATATTTGGGAACTCAAACCAAAGCCGATGTTGGCTTATGTGTTTGGAACCCAAGGTGTGTGCCGTCCACAGGGTTGAGGTCAGATGTGCACACTGGGGCGGGGGGGGAACGGGGATGGGACGCTTGCAGGCCGTTGCGACGTGGGTAGGTGGGAGAGCATTCTTTCCTGAGCTGCAAGAGCGGGCGGCACAGCTGTGCTAGAATCTCACTTCAGCCTTAAACGAGAGCACGTCTGGCTGTGGCCAGGCACCTGTAGATTTTGACCCCAGAAGGACTCCCGTGCTCCTGAATTGTACAAGCCAAACATCTCCCCTTAGCGTGCGTGGATGGATTACGCCGAAGCTAGCCGTCTGCCAGAGTCTGTGTGAAAGTCCCGAGAACTGTCTTCAGAGTTAGCCTGCCTTTGCGTAAGAATGGCTGAGGGCATGTGGGTAAAAGGGAAGCTGCCACGCCTCGTCGGCCTGCCTTTCCCTGCCGCTGGTCTTGGGAGGGCCACTGCAAAGCTCTGCCCCTGCCCCAGTGCAGCTTGGAAGGAGGGCCTCTTGGCCCCAAACCCCAAAACTACGTTCCCTGGGAGCAAGCAGTTCCCCGGATGCCTGCACAGAGGCCCACGGGTGTTTGTACGAGCGTCTTGGGGCCTATGTCCTGTGGTGCTGACGTTGCTCATGGTGGACTGCTTAATCCAGGGAAAGTGTCTTCAACCAAGCCCCGGCTGCTGCCTTTGCTAACGGGTGGAGTGGGTGAACATGCATGTTGTTTCCTCCTGTTCGGGGGACTGCTTCATGTGCAGAGGTTGCCAAAGCTGGCATTGTGACCTCCGGGACTGCAGCTCCCTCTTTAACAAACTGGGTGGAAGGGGAGAAGACGAACCCATCTCCTGCCTTAGCGGGGGGGTGAGTGGTTTCCAAGGAACCAGAACTCATACTAGACGAACACCAGTGGCAAGGCTGGGGGGCGGGGAAGCGCCCTCAGTCAGTTTTGGAAGAGTTTGTTCCTGCGGCATCGAAACACGGTGAGCGGGGCTGAGCTCCGCGTGAGGCTCCGGCTGGGGAAGATACGTTAGTATTTTTAACTCTGTCCTAGAGCCGACCGATTGGGCGTGCTCGACATTAACGGTTCCCGCCCCTCCCTCTAAAACAGCCGCCAGCCATTCCGTCCTGCCGAGAAGTACCCCATGAAGCGGGGCTGCTGGTGCCCCGTAGCGGTTGCTGTCAGAGCCTCTTGTCTGAAACGGAAGGGCCTTGGCCGAAGCCCAGCTTTCTCGTGGCAAAATGGCCTTTGCACCAGTTGGGGAGTGAAGGAAAGGTTCCCTATGGGGGGGGGGGAGCTGGCTGGATTCCGAGGCCAGCTGTCAGTCCGGCTCCAGGAGCAGGATGTGCCTCAGCCGCTTGGTTTGTTTCCACGAGGGGGAATCCTGCAGGCTTTGTTCGGAGAGCCTCGCATTATAAAACTCGCACGCCCAGCACAGAAGGGCAACTCCTCTCCCCCCCCCCAAAAAAAAAAAAAGGGCTAGCTGCCCCGGCTTCTCATGAACGTTTGGTGGAAGAGAACAACTTGTCAGGTGGCCACTAGAGTTGAGAGGAGGGCAGGACCTTCAAGCCGCATGGCCCAGAGCCACGGTACCGGGCGGGAGACGTGGCACACGGCAGCCAGTTGAGGTCTCCGTGCTGTGGAGGAGGTCGGGTGGGTTTTCCCCACCTTGCAGTGGCAGCACGCGTTTCTCCCCTTGCACAAGCTAGGCTGCCGCCAGCTCCTTCCCTCCCCAGGAGTCCCCGCTGCAAAGGAGGAGAGTGGGGCTTTGTCCCAGTGCCAGGCCTTGCAGCTGGCGCCTCCTTCTCTTGAAAGGCACCAACTGGCAGCGTCCGTGACCTTGTGAATGGGAGGAGGCACTTCATCGTCCCCCCGGTTGGCGGGAGGCAAGATGAAGGCTTGCCCAGTTCTTCCCACGTAAAGTGAGCGTGTGTGAGAGAGTGGCCTTTGACCTGGCAAAGAGACTGGAGTGGGTTATTTGGTCCCCCGAGGGTGCTGTTCAGGCAGCGTCCCATCTCCATCTTAAAGCCGAGTGGATCTGTCCCCGGAAGCCGCTGCCTCCAGCTCTCATTCTAAACAGCTGGAATGGAACAGGAGAACAGCTGTGGTCCCGTTGCAAGTGGAAATGGCAGAGCTGGCTCCGGGGCCCACGTGCCGAATTGGATCAGGTTGCCCCCCCCTGGGCACGCCTGGCCGCCCGACCCGCCACCCTGCTTCTCCGCTTCCGTCCCTCCTCTGCTTCCCCCTGGGATTCTGTAACCCCAAACTCCTCCTCCGTAGCTGAGCCTTACCTGTGTCTAGTCCCGTGCTAGGCGCCTAAAAGATTGTAGCATGCTTTCTCCGTGCCAGGGCCTGCCGGCGACTGGCAGACCACAAAACTCCTTACAGTATTCACTGTGGGTAATTTATTGAACTAGCGAATGTAGAACTTAAAAAAAAAAAAAAAGTAATTTAAAAGACGAGAAACGCGAAGGGTTGGTTTGCAAGGTGGATATGTCCTTTGTACTTGGCCTGATTTTTTTTTTCATTGTTTGTATTCCTGTTCCTTTCTGTTGAGGAGAGAGGGGCTCTCGGGTGGGCCTCGGACTCCAGCTCGGGAGCTCCTGCAAGGGGGGGTGGAGAGAGAGAAAGAGGAAGGCGGGGGTGATTGGGTGGGGTTTGGTCTCCCGACACTTTGACATCACGGGATTGCTGCCTGCGGTGCCCCCCCACACTCCTCCCGCAGGTCAGCCAGGGAGACTTGGGGCAAGGGACTACCAAGGGGGGGTGGGCAGGCCTGCGGCTGCTCCAGCAGCTTTGCTGGGGGACTCGTCCTGAGCTTCTGCCATTCCCCCATGTCTTCCCCCCCCACACTTTTGTGAGCACTAAACATATACCTAAATGGCTTTTTAACATGAGGAATGGTTTTAATGTCGTTGGGAATGATTTCCTCTGTTCCTTTCGTGGTCTGCGTTTGTTTGAAGTTTCTGTATGTAAAGTAGTTTAAAGAAAAATTGCCAAACCACTCTCGTCTCTGTGTGTGTGCGTGCGTGTGCGTACTTGACCGAGACTCTGTTCCTTTCCAGAGCGCCGGCGGACGCGAGGAACCGCAGCGAAGGCGGGCAGTTGGCGCTCTGTCTGTTCAGACCCTCTTCTGCCATGGCTTCCTCTGTGACAGAAGTGCAGTTGTAGGAAACGAGCGGGCAGGGGATGGGATTAGGTGAGGCCCCTGGAGCGTTCCTACGCTGAGCGAGTGTTCTGATGCCTTAAATCCCAATAGGCACAGCAGACTGATTTCGCCATTACAGAATCATAGAATGTTAGAGTTGGAAGGGACCTTGCACTCTGCAGGAGCGTAGCCAAAAGATGGCCCTACATACCTACAACAGACCCGAAAGATGGTCGTCCAGCCTTTGCTTGAAAACGTCCAGCGAAGGAGCATCCACCACCTCCCGAGGCAGGCTGTTCCACGGCTCAACCACTCTGACAGTTAGGAAGGTTCTCCTGATATATAGCCGGTATTGACTCCCTTGTAATTTCCACCCATTAGATCTAGTCTTGCAATCCGGAGCAAGAGAGAATAGATCTGCTCCAACTTCTACATGACAGCCCTTCAGATACTTGAAGACTGCCATCATGTCCCCTCTAAGCCTTCTCTTTCCCAGGCTAAACAGACCCAACTCTTCCAGCCTTTCCTCGTAAGACTTGGATTCCAGCCCTCTCACCATCCTAGTTGCCCTCTTCTGGACACTCTCGACCTTGTCAACATCCTTCCTAAAGTGTGGTGCCCAGGGGTCATTTCCTGTGGGAGCGCACAGAAGCGGAGCTCCGGCAATAAGGAGCCCAGGGGGCAGGGACATGCAAGAAGCCCTGCCCCCTGCTCCCAGCAGCCCTCAGTTGGGCCACGAGGAGAAAGAAGCAGCCAGGTAAATTGTAGCACACACCCCTGCCTTCAGGTACAAGCTCTCCCTCCTCTGTGAGGACAGATCTGCACATCCTCCCCCCATAGCTAGCAATCCAAAACAGTCCAGTAGAGCCTGAGCGGTGGGTGTTGCCTTCTGACACACTTCCAGTGATGTCAGGGTGTGTGGCATATGCAAATAAGTTATGCTAATGAGCTCCTGCACCTCTTTTTCTACAAAATGACCCCTTGTGGTGCCCAAAGCTGGACACAGGACTCCAGGTGAGGCCTGACCATAGCAGAATAGAGCGGGATGACCACCTCCCCCTGAGGCTACGTTCCTCCTGTCCTGTCTCTGAGTGCTTCCGGAGGGCCCCTTCCTGGTGACCACCCATATGACAGTCCAGCCTAGAACTTACAGCACGACAGATAGAATAATCGCAGTTGGGGGTGAGATGGAGCATGCGGCTCCTTTTGCCACCAGGAAGTCCAGCTAGCCCAGTTCCAGGAGAGGACCAAGACCACCAGGGTGGTGGGCCAGGACAGGCAGGGTGCCTTCCGCTTGGGGGAGACCATCAGCCACGGGTAAGCGAAGGAGCCAGGATTACAAACAAGCACCCGCTACATCCTTGTCCTCAGTAAAATGGTTTTTAAGCCTTTCTTCCCCGTTTTTCTCCCCAGGGGACACTCGAGAGCAGCTCACAAAATAAATGTGATTTAAGCATTTTAAAAGTACAGTCAACATCCTGGAGTGGTCCTGAACCTACAGTTCTGGGGCAAAGAGCCCTTTGGCTCGCACCAAAGGAAGCGACGGCCTCAAGGGCGCACTGCCTTGGGGAAGAACCTGGTTTCTTCCCACGGGAAGCGCCAATAAGAAGCTCTGCTTAAGAGGTCTTTCTCAAGAAAGAAGGTTGCCTGGGAGGGTCTGTCTGGTTTTTAGTCCCCCTGCCCTCCAAGGGGACTGGGGCAAGTGTATGTGTTCCTCCCATGGTTGGCCACCCTGCGAGGTAGGTTGGGTTGAGAGGACCTGGCCATTGAGCTTCACGGCTGAGTCAGTTGCTTAAGGGAGTGGGCTACAGACCACCCATACAGTGACAACCCTTAGGTAGCCTGCTTAGCATAGCCTTCTGATGGTGGATTTCCCCAGCTCTTCTGATGGCCTAAAGAACATAAGAGAAGCCAGTGTTGTATCAGGCCAATGGCCCATCTAGTCCAACACTTGGTCACACAGCGGCCAAAATATACCAGGTGCCATCAGGAGGTCCAGCAGTGGGGCCAGGACACTAGAAGCCCCTCCCACTGTTCCCCCCCCCCAAGCACCAAGAAGACAGAGCACCATTTGCCCCAGACTGAGAGTTCCCATCTATACCCTGTGGCTAATAGCCACTGATGGACTTCTGCTCCATATGTTTATCTAATTCCTTCTTGAAACTGTCCATGCTTGTAGCTGCCACCACCTCCTGTGGCAGTGAATTCCATGTGTGAATCACTCTTTGGGTGAAGAAGGACTTCCTTTAATCCGTTCTAACCCGACTGCTCAGCAGTTTCATGGAGTGCCCACGAGTTCTTGTACTGTGAGAAAGGGAGAAAAGTACTTCTTTCTCCACCTGCTCTACCCCATTCATAATCTTATAAACCTCGATCATGTCACCCCTCAGCCGTCGTTTCTCCAAGCTAAAGAGCCCCCAAGCGTTTTAACCTTTCTAAAGGTCCACCTGTGGGAACTTCAGGGCACGCCCAGGCCTTCCTGCATTCTTTTTATTCTGCTTACAAACCACACGAAGCTGCCTCGTACTGAATCAGTCCCTTGATACAACAACGTCAGTCTTTTCGGACTGGCAGCAGCTCTCCGGGGTCTCAGGTTGAGGACTTCCACGTCACCTGTCGCCTGGTCCTTTCAACGGGAAATGCCGGGGCTTGAACCTGGGGCCTTCTGCACGACAAACACATCCTCTACCACGGAGCCAGCGTCCCATCCCTTATCTTAGACTGGCTAAGAGTGGGTGCCATCTGGTTCCTTTTAAACTTTATATATTTTTTTTAACTCTTGTGGGTAGCCATGTTGGTCTGAAACAATAGAAAAAAGTTTTGAGTCCAGGGGACCAACAAAGTTTAATTCTAGGTATAAGCTTTTTCTTCTGATACACTGAACGAAATTTCTTCCGATACACTGAACGGAATTTCTGTTTCATTATCTCCGAAGATGTGTGTGTTTGCCCAAAAACTTATACCCAGAGTTAAACTTTGTTGGTCATAAGAACATAAGAGAAGCCAATGTTGGATCAGGCCAACGGCCCATCCAGTCCAACACTCTCTGCGTCACACAGTGGCCAAAAACACCAGGTGCCATCAGGAGGTCCAGCAGTGGGGCCAGGACACTAGAAGCCCTCCCACTGCTGCCCCTCCCCAAGCACCAAGAATACAGAGCATCCCTTGCTCCAGATCGAGAGTTCCTATCTATGCCTCGTGGCTAATAGCCCCTGATGGACCTCTGCTCCATACGTTTATCCCAATTTCCTCTTGAAGCCATTTCCATGCTTGTAGCTGCCACCACCTCCTGTGGCAGTGAATTCCATGTGTTAAGCAGTCTTTGGGTGAAGGATGTCCTTTTATCCATTCTAACCCAACTGCTCAGGAATTTCACTGAGTGCCCATGAGTTCTTGTATTGTGAGAAAGGGAGAAAAGGACCTCTTTCTCGGCCTGCTCCATCCCATGCATAATCTTGTAAACCTCGATCACGTCGCCCCCTCAGCTGTCGTTTCTCCAAGCTAAAGGTGCCCCGGGACTCAAACTTTGTTCTAAAGGCAGAAGGTGACTCTCACACAGGTGCTTTGGAATGAGGTTGGGTGAAAATACCCATAGCCACACTTACCAGTACCAGCAGGGAGAATGCCAACGCTCCTTCATGGGTGAGGGCTTGAACAAATGGTTTTAGAAACTAACTTGATTTTTTTTAAAAATGGCTTTTTCAAGAAGCGGCTTTTGGCATCCGTTTAAGGGAGAGGAGAGGGAGAATATGCAGCTGCTCTGTGTAGTCGGCTGTTTCACCCAAATGCCAGAACTATTTTGGGACTGGAGCAGGTGACTCCTTTCCCTCCCCCTCCCCACAACAGACACCCTGTGAGGTAGGTGAGCCTGAGAGCGCTCTTCAAGAACTGCTCTGACAGAACTGTGGCTTGCTCAGGGTCATCCAGCAGCTGCAATTGGAGGCATGGGGAATCAAACCCGTGTCTCCCAGATTAGTCTCCACGCACTTAACCACTACACCAGACTGTCATAGTGATCTTGTCGTAGTTCTGGAACGAGAAGCGATGCTCCGTGCCTCGGAGCTTGTACGAGATAACTATTCATTCCCACGCAGGTGGATGAGGTTTCCTTAGATGGACCTGTCCATCTGTCCACCTGTCTCCACATTGTATACCCTGACAAGCCGTGGCTCTCCAAGATTAGGCTCCACAGGGCTCCTTTTTGAATAGAATTCCTCAGACTGAATCTGGGACCTTTTGCCGGCCAAGTTGCTTCCGTTCTACAGAGCTTTCTAAAGCAGTATCATTGGGTTAGTCTGTGTCGGCCTACCCCTGGTCATTTTGGACTTAAGACCACTTAAGAGGGACAGCAAGCTCTGGCAACTCCAGAGAGTGTGCTACAGAGCTCCAGGAACAATTGTCAGAAACCGCTGCCCTCTTAAGAAAACACCCTGACCTGGATGGGCCAGGTTAGCCAGACTCGATCAGCTCTTGGGAGCTAAGCAGGGTCAGCCCCTGGTTAGTACTCGTATGGGAGACCACCAGGGAAGGCCCACCAGGGTATCTCTGGAGAGGCAGGCAATGGCAAGCCACCTCTGAATGTCTCTTGTTGAGAAAACCCTCCGGGGACACCACAAACTAGCGGTGACTTGACCGCACTTCTCACGGCTTAAGGAAAATAAGGGCCGTTGAGAAGCGAACTGCATGGCCAAGTACAGGCCCATATCTTGAGACCAGCCAAAATGGCACTCTGCCGAAATGGTGGGACGGCCCCACCCGGCCTTTTCACTCCCACCTGGCCAGGTCCTGTCCCTAGTACAGCTACTGCCTCGCGTGACTTTTGAATGTGTAGGTCCCCAGATGCTCAGTATAGCCTTGGGGTGTCTTTCACCAACAGAAAACAGTTGTTGTGTTAATTTGCTCGCCCTTGTTAAGGCGTGAAATGTTTTGGGGGATTTTGCCAAAGAACAACGTAGCTGGCTACCCTTTGTTCTTTTGTCTGTTATTCTAAGGGACTGAAATTCCTTGCCTGAAGCAGCCACTTCTGAAGCTGGCAAGGTCTGGAGCTCCACCTTTGTGGCGGAGGTACAAATGAAATGATTGATTTCGTGACAGATGAGGAGATATGGGATGAATGGCTGGGGGTCAGTGTCACCTGGTCTCAAAACACGCAGGTCTGATGTATAGGTGGCCAGAGCCCTTGGTCTTTCACCACAGAAAGGCAGCAGCACCTGCCAGAGCAGGTGGGCTGAGTCATCATCACTGGGTGTACAGGAAAGGCCACAGAGCTGTTGGAAGAGCACCTGTTTTGCATGCAGATAGTCCCAGGTCCCAAAAAGCCCTCTCTCTGGCTGCGTTTAAACATGCTGGATCATGCGTGCTTGATGCACTATAGCAGTCGTTTGCAGCTGGATTTCCCTGTTTCACACATGAAAATTCAGTTGCAAAGGATTGCCACAGGGCATTATCTAAGGATGTGTGCAGGCCCCCTTGCCAGCCTGCGGAAGCAGCTGCTAGAGAGCAGTCCTGGGCTAGCTGCGTCATAGAATCATAGAAAGTTAGAGTTGGAAGGGACCTTGCAGGTCATCTAGTCTAACCCCCTGAACTCTGCAGGAGCATAGCCGAAAGATAGCCCTACATACCTACAACATACCCAAAAGATGGTCGTCCAGCCTCCGCTTGAAAACGTCCAGCAAAGGAGCATCCACCACCTCTCGAGGCAGTCTGTTCCACTGCTCAACCACTCTGACAGTTAGGAAGTTTCTCCTGATATTTAGCTGGTAACGACTCCCTTGTCATTTCCACCTATTAGATCTAGTCTTGCAATCCGGAGCAAGAGAGAATAGATCTGCTCCAGCTTCTACATGACAGCCCTTCAGATACTTGAAGGCTGCAAACATGTCCCCTCTAAGCCTTCTCTTTCCCAGGCTAAACAGACCCAACTCTTTCAGCCTTTCCTCATAAGACTTGGATTCCAACCCTCTCACCATCCTGGCCACTGTCCTCTGGACACGCTCGAGCTTGGAGAGCCAGTTTGGTGTAGTGGTTAAGTGTGTGGACTCTAATCTGGGAGAACCGGGTTTGATTCCCCACTCCTCCACTTGCACCTGCTGGTGAGACCTTGGGTCAGTCACAAGCTCTGGCACAGCTGTTCCTGAAAGAGCAATTTGTGTTAGAGTTCTCTCAGCCCCACCTACCTCACAGGGTGGGGAGAGGAAGGAAAAGGTGTTTGTAAGCCACTCTGAGACTCCAAGTGAAGGGCAGGGTATAAATCCAATCTCTTCTTGTCAATATCCTTCCTAAAATGTGGTGCCCAAAACTGGACACAGGACTCCAGGTGAGGCCTGACCATACTTGCGTCAATGCAGGTAGCCTAGAATCTTCATGGAGGATGCCACAGCGGCAGCCAGCAAAGACCTGCCAACCTAATTTTTTAAAGGCCTGAAAAGGCTGAGGAAACTGGTGTGTAAAGATCTGAGGACTTTAAACGTTAAGGTGCAATCCCGTGATGTCATGAGGACTTCCAGCCCATCACATCCTCTGCTGCTGAGATCTTGCCCTAGGGAGGGAACATTGTAAACCTCAAAAGGCCCCCAAAGAATCAGCCTTAGAATTTTCTTTAGACTGTTTCTGCCCCAGGAGAGAATGCCTGCCTCCTTTTCCGGAAAGGTCTCACAGAGTGGGAAGGAGCCGTCTTGCCCAACCCCATGCTCAATACATCCCTGACAAGTGCCCTCTAAGCATTGGCTTTGTGAGTGCCCCAAAACAAACGACCGAGCTAGTCTTCACCAACTGTTGTTCAGACCACCGAATCTAGTGGCAGTGAGTTCCACAGGATCATGAAGGAAGGTGAAAAGTACTGTGGTTTTGGAATCGGAATCACCGGCCGGTCTGTGCATTCCCTCCTGACCTCTGTTCATAATTTTTTCCACCACCTGCCCATCTTTTTCAGTACGAAGCAATGAAAACTTATTTAAAAGAGAGCCCCAAGTAAAGCTGCCGAGTTCGAGTTGGGAAATTCCTGGAGTTAATGGGGGGGGGGGGGGCTGGAGTTTTGGGATGGAAAAGCCCTCAGCGGGGTATAATGCCACAAGTGTCCACCTTTCCAAAGCAGTCCAGGGGAACTGGTCTCTGTTGCCTGGAGATCGGTTAAACTCCCAGGGGATCTCCTGTTACCACCTGGAGGTTGGCAACTCTTGCAGAAGCAGGGGCGTGGTGCTTCATGGCTCAGAAGCCCACGTGAGGGGGTTACATGCTACTTCTGCAGGAAGTGGCTTTAAGGTTTAGGCTGGAGCATCCGGGAGCCACTGGGATTGGGCCATGCATCCGCTAGGATGCGGGCCACTACACAGGTGCAATGGCTGCCCAGCCTACTGACCGGTCACCCCCAGCCATCTTGGCCCCTCGCGAACTCCAAGGAGGCACCTCCAGGCAGCTGCCCCCGGCTCCCGTTGCTGGTGCCGAGCATGCCTGCAAGTCCATGGTCTCTGTCTCTCAGCACCCACAGTCCCACCGGACTACATATCCCAGCATGCTCCTGGCACAGCCCGCCCGTCGGCCACCGTTGTGCTGAGCAAGGGAGACGAGGCTCCCCCTGCAACAGGTCGAGACGGCTTTCCACCAATGTTCCCCCTAAGCTGTGGAGTCTTGTGAGCAAAAATGCTACTTTGTGAGCTCCCGGCATTAAAGTTGTGAGCGAGCGATTTTGCTGCTGCATAAATCGGTCTGCTCTGGAGCCACCCTTCCTGAGCGAAGATAAAAACGTGTGAGCCAGAGGCTGAAAAACTGTGAGCTAGCTCACGCTAACTCAGCTTAGAGGGATCACTGAAAGAGACCCCCTCCACACACATACACTGGTCAGGTCCTAACACCACTCCTTCCTGAGCTAAGACAAAAATGTGTGAGCTGGAGGCTAAAAAACAGTGAGCTAGCTCACACTAACTCAGCTTAGAGGGGACATTGCTTTCCACCACCTGCATTTCACACAAACTCAGACACGTGTCTACTAAGAAGAGCAACCGAGCAGCTTGGAGACCGTAACGTTACAGGTCAAAAGAGAGGGTCCTCCCCGGGTCCGGGCAGCTGAAGGACTCGCGCGGGCCACAGCTGATGTAAGCCAGTCGCAGGAAGCTAGGGATGCCAGCCTCCAGGGGGGACCTGGGGATCCCTTGGAATTGCAACTCCTCTCCAGACCAGAGAGATCAGTTCCCCTGGAGAAAACGGCTGCTGTGGAGGGTGTGCTGGAGAGAATGGTACCAGGTCCCTGCCCTCCCCAGATCTCCAGAGATTTCCCAACCCGGATCTGCCACCCCGACCTCCACCCCCCCCCGACCCGTGGCCACTGCAATTCAAGCAAGTCTCAGCGCTCAGGCCTCTAGTCCACAGGACCTCAGCCACTCTCTCTTCAGCAGGGACTCTAGGTTAGTTATAGTTTTTGGCCCAGCAGCACCAGGTGAGGATGACACCCGGTCAGAACACCTTCTGAGCAGAAGCCTCTAGAAAATTACCTCCTCTCCCCTGGCTCCCACTCCCCACCCCCACCACAGGTTCTCATGAGAAGCCGACCTGGAAGAGGAGAAGGCCAAGAGACCTATTAGTCACACCTGCCACCAGTGTTCCCTCTAAGCTGAGTCACTGTGAGCTGGCTCACGGTTTTTCAGCCTCCGGCTCACACCTTTTTGTCTTCGCTCAGGAAGGATGTGGCTGCCGAGCAAACTAGTTTATGCAGCAGGAGCCAAATCGCCCGCTCACGACTTTAACGCCAGGAGCTCACAAGGTAGAATTTTTGCTCACAAGACTCCACAGCTTAGAGGGAACATTGCCCACAAGGTAATATTCACATGAACCCTTTTGTGGTTGGCCTCACGCTAGCTTTATTTTCGGACAAGTTATGCCTGACACGGATGGAGGGTCAGGTGCATCCTTTTATGCTAATGGATGAGCTTTCCTGAATTGGAACAGGAGCCCGGCAGGGAGAAAGCCCTTGACCCTCCCTCTGCTTGCCTGGTGTGCTGGCTTTCTAGCTGCAGGGAGTTGGTCATCAGGACTGCATTCCCAGCAGCGGCCAGCCTCCTACAGTCCAAAGTGCCACAGTCTGTCCTACGGCAGCAATTATTAATTAAAATATTCATATCTGGCTTACATTGCCAGCAGTGTTCCCTCAAAGTGGGGTTAGTGGTCAGCTAGCTCACAGTTTTTTAGCCTCCGGCTCACCCCTTTTTGTCTTGGCTCGGGAAGGAGGGCTCCAGAGCAGACTACTCTACACTGAAGCTAAGTTGCTCACTCACGACTTTAATGCCAGGAGCTCACAAAGTAGAATTTTTGCTCACAAGACTTCACAGCTTCGAGGGAGCACTGCAGCCAGTGTTCCCTCTGAGCTGAGTTAGTGTGTGCCAGCTCACAGTTTCTTAGCCTCCGGCTCACACCTTTTTGTCTTAGCTCAGGAAGGAGGGCTCCAGAGCAAACTAATCTATGCAGAAGCCAAGTCGCTCGCTCACGACTTTAATGCCAGGAGCTCACAAAGTAGAATTTTTGCTCACAAGACTCCACAGCTTAGAGGGAGCATTGGTTGCCAGCTCTCGGTGGGGAAACACCTGGAGATTTTGGAGCCTGGCAGCGTTTGGGGAGGGGTCTCACCAGGGTACAGTGTCACAGAGTTCACTCTCCAAAGGACCCATTTTCTCCAGGGGAACTGATCTCTGTCATATAGAGATTGGTTATAATTCCGGGGAGTGTCCAGGAGCCACATGGAGGTTGGCAACCTAATTATTTATTAAAATGCTCTCCCCCCCCAACCGAACTGAGACACATGCAGCCGACATTTCCATTAAAGCACCAAAACGGACGCCACCTATTAAATCCTGGGTTCAAGATGCATTGCAGTGAACAGCTCTACTTTATTTAGTGATTTCAGACACAAGGTTGAGACCCCAGGGCATTAGCCCTGTTTAAATCACACGCACACCCCCACACCCAACGATAGGCTATTTACATAACAGAAGTTCCTGGGGTCCCTTCCAGAGTCCTGGTGGGCTATTGTTCACGAGTGCCAAGCTCCGCCCAGCCTGTCTCGCCCCACCCAGTCCAAAATGCGGGAGGACGCAGTCCCTGGCAGTGTGGCAGGACACAGGGGGCAGTCCGGTAGGTCTGTCTTCATCAGAATATTGATAATCCCCCATTAACATAGGACACTCCACGACCCTTGGAGCGGCAGGCGCGGGCGATGTGGCCTTTCTTGCCGCAGGCCCTGCAGGTAGCGTCTCGGAAACGGCAGGAGCGACGCTCGTGGTCATCTCCGCAGCTGGCACAGGGCGTCGATGCGACGGTCTCTCGCCCGGCGGTGGCGGCAGAAGGTCGCGAGTTGCGGCGAGCTGGACGGCGAATTTGATGGGCCTCCACCGACGCCTCCACTGCTGAGGGAATAGGGGCCTGGCGAAGTCGCCGGTATGTCTCAAAGGCGGTTGCCTCCTGTAGTGCCTCTGCTAGAGTGAGGTCCTCGTGGCTGATGAGCTTTTGGCGGAGTTTCTCCTCTCGGATGCCCATCACAAACCGGTCGAGGAGGGCCTCATCGAAGTTCGGGAACTCGCATTTGGCGGCCAGTCGGCGAAGGCCCAACATGAAGTCCATAGCCGTCTCCTTGGGCTTTTGCTGGCGCATGTAGAAGTCCACACGGTGCTCCATTTTTGTGCGCCGAGGTATGAAATGGCTGGTGAGCGCCGTGACGAGGGTGTCGTAACTGACCTCCTTGAACGTGGCGGGTGCAATGAGGCCCTTGGCTAGCTTCAGGGTGGCGGTTCCGCAGGAATTAAGCAGGAGAGCCTTCTTCCTCGCGTCGCCCTCGATGTCATGGAACTGTGCATAGTACCCGAGCACCTCGACCCAAACTTCCCAAAGCTCTGGGCGAGCGAGGTCAAATTCCGGCTGATATCCTGCGGCAGCAGCCATGGTCCTGGTTGCGATGTGATGCGTGTGGCACTGGAGCTTAAGAACAGAAGAGAAGCCAATGTTGGATCAGGCCAATGGCCCATCCAGTCTAACATTCCTGTGTCACACAGTGGCCAAAAATACCAGGGGCCATCAGGAGGTCCAGCAGTGGGGCCAGGAGGACACTAGAAGCCTTCCCACTGATGCCCCCCAAGCACCAAGAATACACAGCATCCCTTGCCCCAGAGTCCCTTTTTACACCTTGTGGCTAATGGCCACTGATCGACCTGTGCAGTGCCCAGTGCAGTGCCAATGTGTGCTGGGCTGGCTCAAAAGGACCCCAGCTTCGTAAAGGTAAAGGTTTCCCTTGCTCAAAAGCCAGTCGAATCCGAATCTAGGGGTGCGGTGCTCATCTCCGTTTCCAAGCCGAAGAGCCAGCGCTGTCCGGAGACGTGTGGCCGGCATGACTAGACGCCGAGGCGCACGGAACGCTGTTCCCTTCCCACCGAAGCGGTCCCCATTTATCTATTCTCGCTTCCAAACTGCTAGGTTGGCAGGAGCTGGGGCCCGAGACAGGAGCTCACTCTGTCAGGCAGCACCCGGATCTCAAACCGATGAACTACCGACCTTCCAGTCGGTATTAAATGCTGTGTTCAAGATGCCTGGCAGTGCACAGCTCTGCTTTGAGTGATTTCAGACACGAGGCTGAAACCCCAGGGCAGGAGCCCTGTTTAAATCGCATGCACAAACCCACACCCAAACACACCCACCCACCGACGGGCTGTTTACATTCCAGAAGTTCCTCTGGGGTCCCTTTCCAGAGTCCCAGGCGGCAGTCACACACACTAAATAATCCACGTTCAATGCACTTCCCAGCTGGATTTTTACTGTGTGAACGGGCAAAATCCAATTCAAAAGTGGATTGAAAGTGGATTCTTTAGTGTGTGGGTGTGACTGCCGCCCTGGCGGGCTCCAAAGTTCCGCCCGCCTCCGATGCACAGACCTGGGGATGTCCCTTGCTGCAGGCTTTCCGGGTTGCTCCGGCTCGAGGACGGGACTCCGCCGCAGCTGCTCCGACGCGGGCAAAGTCCCAGCCGGCCGCACGTGGGAACGCGGGACTCCGCCTCTCGTCTCTTCCCTTCCCCCTGCCCCGCCCCTCTCGGCCGACACCGGCGCGTGCGCAGACGAGGCTTTCCTCCGGCCGCGTCGCACGCGATTGGGCCGAGGAGGCCAGCCAATCGGAGCGAGGAGCGGCGCTGGCGGGCTTTTGCGGGCGACCAATCAGGCGGCGGCGACGGCGAGGAGGGGGCGGGGCGCGCGGGTGTTGGGCGCTGAGCGGCGGCGGCGGCCGGGCGGCGATGGGGGGAACGCGGGAGCGGGAGATCCGCCGTGAGTGGCCGATCGGGGTCCCCGGGGGGGAGGCGTCGGTGCGATCCTCAGTCACCTCACGGGCCCGGGGAAGCGGGGAGGGATAAGTGCCTGCGCTCGAGCCCCTTTGGCCCCGCCCCCGCGCTGGAGGGTAGACTGCCCCTGCCCACGGAGGCTCCACTGGCCCCTCGCGAGACTTCCAAGTTGGCCAGGGGGGTGGCGCCCGGCTGGGTCGGAGCTCGGGTTGCCAGGTCTGGGTTGGGGAATACCTGGAGGCTTTGGGGGTGGAGCCGGGAGAAGGCCGGGTTTGGGGAGGGGCCTCAGCAGAGTGCAATGCCATATAGAGTGCACCCTTCAAAGCAGCCCTTTTCTCCAGGGGAGCTGATCTCAGTCAGTTGGGGATCAGTTGTCAAAGCGGGAGATCCCCAGGCCCCACCTGGAAGTTGGCAACCGTACTGCTGAACACCTGTTGGGGAAGAGACCAAGGCCGGTGCGGAGCGTTCTGGGAAATGGGGGGGGTGGCTTTAAAGCATTCTGGGAAGGGGGCCAATGTTTGGGGGGGCAGCTGAAAGAGGTGGGGAGCCTGAAAAAACTCTGGCCAAGCGCAGCGGGGCATTGTGGGAAGGGAGCCCTGTTCCCGGGGCACGCCGAGGATGCTGGGAAGGAAGCCGTGCTGAGGAGGCTGGGAAGGGGCTGAAGAAACTCTGGCCAAGCGCAGCAGGGCATTGTGGGAAGGGAGCCCTGTTCCCGGAGCACGCCGAGGATGCTGGGAAGGAAGCCGTGCTGAGGAGGCTGGGAAGGGGCTGAAGAAACTCTGGCCAAGTGCAGCAGGGCATTGTGGGAAGGGAGCCCTGTTCCCGGAGCACGCCGAGGATGCTGGGAAGGAAGCCGTGCTGAGGAGGCTGGGAAGGGGCTGAAGAAACTCTGGCCAAGCGCAGCAGGGCATTGTGGGAAGGGAGCCCTGTTCCCGGAGCACGCCGAGGATGCTGGGAAGGAAGCCGCGCTGAGGAGGCTGGGAAGGGGCTGAAGAAACTCTGGCCAAGCGCAGCAGGGCATTGTGGGAAGGGAGTGATGTTCCTGGGGCACACCGAGGATTGTGGGAAGGAAGCCGTGCTGAGGAGGCTGGGAAGGGGTGCCTGAGGAAACTCTGGCCAAGTGTGGCAAGGCATTGTGGGAAGGGAGCGATGTTCCTGGGGCATGCTGAGGGTGTTGGGAAGGAAGCTGCGCTGAGGAGGCTGGGAAGGGGCTGAAGAAACTCTGGCCAAGCACAGCAGGGCATTGTGGGAAGGGAGCGATGTTCCTGGGGCACACCGAGGATTGTGGGAAGGAAGCCGTGCTGAGGAGGCTGGGGAGGGGTGCCTGAGGAAACTCTGGCCAAGTGCGGCAAGGCATTGTGGGAAGGGAGCGATGTTCCTGGGGCACGCTGAGGGTGTTGGGAAGGAAGCTGCGCTGAGGAGGCTGGGAAGGGGCTGAAGAAACTCTGGCCATGCGCAGCAGGGCATTGTGGGAAGGGAGCCCTGTTCCTGGGGCACGCCGAGGGTGCTGGGAAGGGGCTGAAGGCTGAACCCTATTGCCGACCTCCCACTGGAGCCTGGGGAATCTCCCAGTATTCCAGCGGATCTCCGTCCCCCTGGAGAAAACGGTTGCTTTAGGGAGGGTGGGCTGGGCTCTCTGGCATCATACCCAGCTGAGGCCCCTCTAGGGTTGCCAGCCTCCAGGTGGGGCCTGGAGATCTTCCGCTTTTACAGCTGAACTCCTGCTGACAGGGATCAGTTCCCCTAGAGAAAATGGCTGCTTTGAAGGGTGGACTGTATATGGCATTGCACCCTGCTGAGGCCCCTCCTCTCCAAAGACCCCACCCTCTTCTGGTCCAGCCCCCCCCCCCAAAGTCTCCAGGTATTTTTCAGTCCAGAGCTGGCAACCCTAGGCCCCTCCCTTCGGCTCTACCCCTAAGCAGTGCTCCCTCTAAGCTGAGTTAGTGTGAACTAGCTCACCGCTTTTCAACCTCCGGCTCACGCATTTTTTGTCTCGGCTCAGGAAGGAGGACTCCAGAGCAAACTAATTTACGCAGCAGCCAAATCGCTCGCTCACAACTTTAATGCCAGGAGCCCACAAAGTAGAATTTTTTTGCTCACAAGATTCCACAGCTTAGAGGGAGCATTGGTTGAAATGTAGACTGCCTCTGCACACGGAGGCTCTTCCAGCTATTGTGGGTCGTCATCACGGTCGAGAGGCTTCTGCCCATGCAGGAGAATTGGGCCCAAAGACAGCAGGACTTCCTTCCTCTGGTAGCCATTGTTGGAGTGACTGAAGGCAAGCCAGCCCTCCCTCTTTGCACTGTGCTTTAATGGGCGAAGGGGCCATGGCTCAGTGGTAGAGCATCTGCTTGGCATGTGGAAGGTCCCAGGTTCAATCCCCGGCAGCATCTCCAGTTAAAAACAAACAAACCAGGCAGCTGGTGATGTGAGAGGATTTGCAAGGGAAGCTCTAGGGTCTTAGGCTGAGGTCTTTCACATCACCTTCTGCCTGGTCCTTTTCAACTGGTGATGGCGGGGATTGAACTGGGGACTTTCTGCTTGCCAAGTAGAGGCTCTCCCACTTTACTTGCCATTGTGTAAGGACTCGTGCTCATATCAGGAAGCTGGCTTTGCGGGAGATGTGGTCTTTTAGCCCATCCTACCTCTGAAAAGGGCAACTAGAATGATAAAAGGGTTGGAACACCTTCCCTATGAAGAAAGGTTAAAGTGCTTGGGGCTCATTAGCTTGGAGAAACAACAGCTGAGGGGTGACGTGATCGAAGTTTATAAGATCATGCATGGGATAGAGCAGGTAGAGAAAGAAGGTCTTTTCTCCCTTTCTCACAATCCAAGAACTCGCGGGCACTCCATGAAATTGCTGAGCAGTCGGGTTAGAACAGATAAAAGGAAGTCCTTCTTCACCCAGAGAGTGATTAACACATGGAATTCACTGCCACAGGAGGGGGCGGTGGCTACGAGCATGGACAGCTTCAAGAGGGAATTAGATAAGCATGTGGAGCAGAGGTCCATCAGTGGCTATTAGCCACAAGGTATAGATAGGCTCTCTCAGTCTGGGGCAAGTGATGCACTCTATTCTTGGTGCTTGGCAGGGGGGGTCTACAGTGGGAGGGCTTCTGGTGTCCTGGCCCCACTGCTGGACCTCCTGATGGCACCTGGTATTTTTGGCCACTGTGTGACCAGGAGTGTTGGATTGGAGGGGCCACTGACCTGATCCAACATTGGCTTCTTCTGATTCAAATGTGAAGAAGAGCCCTGATTATCCTTCTCACAAGATACTAGAGCCCAAGATGGGGTTGGCAAGAGACAGATTCAGGATGCATTAAAGGATATTTTCTCGAAACGCATAATGAATGGATGGAATTCGTTGTCACAAGGCGTAGCGATGGCCTTGGGCTTAGATGGCTTTCAAAGGGGCTGTCGGAGCCCCCAGAGAAATCAGTTCCCAATAGCAGTCATTCAGAAGAATTAAACTGATTTCTCCAAGGGCTCCGACAGGGACAAAATGTTCTCTGAGACATCTGAGCCAGACGGAGCCTTGGTCAGATCCAGCCGGATATGTTCTTTAGTCTGCAGCCTGGTACTTGCAGGGGAGGGGCTGTGGCTCAGGGGTAGAGCCTCTGCTTGGCATACAGAAGGTCCCAGGTGCAACCCTCAGCATCTCCAGGTAAAAGGCTCAGGTAGGAGGTGACGTGAAGGACTCCAGCCGGAGACCCGGGAGAGCCAGTGCCAGTTTGCATAGACATTAGTCACCGTGATGGACCAAGAGTCTGATTCGTACAAGGCAGTTTCAGGTATTCTGGAGCAGCCCCAGGCTGTTCATTCTGTAAAGGAATCGGGGTGGGCCTACAAATGTTCATGAGGTTTCTTCCACCCCTGAGGATGATATTTCTGCTCCTGCAGAGCTCCAGAAGGCCAAGGAGAAGGCCCAGAGGAAGGGAGACCTCCAGGAAGAAGCGGCCCTCTGTAACCAGCTGGGCGAGATCTTGGCTCGCCATGGTGAGTGTTTGTTGTGTGACCGGGGAGGCCTGGAGCATCATCTTTGGCATGGGCCTTTGGTGGGAGAAGCTGTGCCGTGGGGACCCCTCGAAGTTGTTTGACGGGGTGACCATCTCCCAACCCAAGTGGCTAGCTGGGGGATGGGGTGGCTGACCACTGGGGTATGGGGGGCTGTGACTTTACACTGTATGTCTCCCTGGTGCAGAGCCAGTTTGGTGTAGTGGTTAAGAGTGGTGGACTCTAATCTGGGAGAACCGGGTTTGATTCCCCACTCCCCTTCCACGTGCAGCCAGCTGGGTGAACTTGGGTCAGTCACAGTTCTCTCAGAGCTGTTCTCTCAAGAGCAGTCCTCGAAAGAGCTCTCTCAGCCCCGCCTACCTCACAGGGTGTCTGTTGTGTGGAGAGGAAGGGAAGAAGACTGGACACCGCTTTGAGAGTCTGAGTGAAGGGTGCAGTATAAACCCAATCTCCTCCTCTTTCTCCTCCTCCCTAATCAGTAGGGTAGGAGGCCCGCAATAACCAGGATTGCCAGGACCAGTGATGCAAATCCAAGTCTTACGAGGAAAGGCTGGAAGAGCTGGGTATGTTTAGCCTGGGAAAGAGAAGGCTTCGAGGGGACATGATTGCCGTCTTCAAGTATCTGAAGGGCTGTCATGTAAAAGATGGAGCAGATCTCTTCTCTCTTGCTCCAGATTGCAAGACTAGATCTAATGGGTGGAAATTACGAGGGAGTCGTTACCGGCTAGGTATCAGGAGAAACTTCCTAACTAAGAAGAGTGGTTGAGCCATGGAACAGGCTGCCTCGGGAGGTGGTGGATGCTCCTTCGCTGGACGTTTCCAAGCGGAGGCTGAACGACTGTCTTTTGGGTCTGTTGTAGGGCTATCTTTCGGCTCTGCTCCTGCAGAGTGCAGGGGGTTGGACTAGATGACCTGCAAGGTCCCTTCCAACTCTAACATTCTATGATTCTATGACTCTAAGGCAGACTCAGCCTTTTTGAGTTTGGACTTCTGGCACAGGGTGGTGGGCGCAACCATCAAATGGCTGTTACGGCAAGCAGAGCCAACCGCAAAATGTCAGGGAGTGAGATTATGCACAACTCTGATTGTGACTGTTCAGCATTTCAGGCAGAAGCTCCATTTGATTGGATGCTTTTTTAAAAAATGAAGTTGTTGTTTAAAAAGATTTTCTTGCTTTACGCACAAGTATACATATTGAGCTAGCTAAAGAACAGTCATCTGGCAGGATCTTTTGCATCTCCAGTGGCCAATCAGAAGTTCTCCTGGCCCCTGTCCACTTTCTAAAAACGTTAGGTGGGCGCCAGGAAGTTGTCAGCAGGTACCGTCGTGCCCATGGGCACCATGTTGGGGACTACTGCTCTGAGGGGTGATGCCGTCTGGGCCAGGCCCGGTGGCGCATGATGTGTCACAGGTTCCCGACCCTTCTTCCCCCCCACCACCAAGCAGCCAGAGGTGAATGCAATCAGAAATGGGGCAAAACCTGAGCCCATTGCTTGCCGGCAAGTTTTCCACTAAAACTCCCCCCTCGCCCCAATCTGGTCTGCCACCACTGCTTGCCTTCCCTTTAGAAACCCTCAGCGCTGAGATTGTTGCCTGTATCTGCTGCACAATCTCCAGCTGACCCGACTTCTCTACACTTGCGTAACATAAGAACATAAGAGAAGCCAATGTTGAATCAGGCCAATGGCCCATCCAGTCCAACACTCTGTCACACAGCGGCCAAAATATACCAGGTGCCATCAGGAGGTCCAGCAGTGGGGCCAGGACACTAGAAGCCCTCCCACTGCTGCCCCCTCCAGCACCAAGCATAGATTCCCCACTCAGCATAGAACTGGGCTGAGGGTATTGCGCCTTCTTCAGAGCCACCCAGCGAGGCCTCAGCCAATTCCACGGTCGCTGGTTTGAGCCTGGTAGGGTAACCCCATTGTGGGAGGTGAATCAGCTGGGAGGGGAGGTAAATTTCCAGCTTTGGGATTCGTCTAGTATTTTGTCTTGGAGAGCATCCCGTCTTCTTGCCTGTTCCTTCTGTCCTGTGGCTTGTGGCAGAAGGCTCCGTAGCCCAGCCCTGGTGGAGTCACGGAAGAGGAGCTCACTGCTTCCTGCTCTTTCCCGGGCAGGGCGCTTCCAGGAGGCTCTGGAGGAGCACCGTCAGGAGTTGCGCCTCTTGGAGAGTGTGGGCGACGTCATCGGCTGTGCTGTGGCCCACCGGAAAATTGGGGAGCGCCTGGCGGAGCTGGAGAGCTACGAAGCCGCTCTGAAGGTACAAGGGCCGGGGGAGGGGAGGGCTCAGAGGAAATCGTGGAAGGGCAGCTCGGCTTAGGCTCCAGGCACATTTCCTGCACCGTGTTGCAACCTCAAAGGGCTCCAGAGCCACTGGAGTATGTAAAGAGGTCTCTCTGGTCACATCTCCCAACCTCTGGAACTCTCCTCCTCTGGAAGGTGGCAAAAACTCGCATCTTCCGCCCCTCTGGAGGCGGTGTGAAACTTTAGAACTTGGACAGGCATTGAAGACGTGTAGAGAAATGGGGCTTTATCAGTCTGGTGTATTGCTAAATGTGACAGGCGGGGTCTCTTAGATTTCTTGGTTGTTTATAGTTATGGGCAGTTGTTGAGACTAAGGCATTCTTGCAAAGCAGACTGGCTGCATGCAGGGAAAAGGAAGGGGTGAGATAGAGAGGTGGGGTTCAGGAAGAGCCAGCGGGGGCCTGCAGTGTTTGGCGTTCTGTGTGAAACGTTACAGAGCTTGTGAAACTTGAGAAAGGTGCTGGCATTAATGTTGCAAAAGGCTGCGGACGGGATGGCTGATGGTGGCGGCGGATACAGGTCCAGTGCCTGTCCGTGCGCGCTCATTAGCATAGCCAGTTGATAGCTGCTGTGAGTGGGGGGGGGAAACAGCCCTGGAAAGGGCCCTATCCTGCCCCCCCCCCCAAAAGGAGAGAGGGAGTGGTGGTGTGCCTGGGCAAGATGCAGGGTGAGGCCAGGCCTTCGCCAGGTTGAGTGGGCATGCCTCTCACTGTTGCAAGGCTGGGCAAGGTGGGCATGCCAGAGGATGAGTTCTGTGTGCGTCCTGTGTTGTGCTAGGGAGGGCAAGTCTCCCTGAAATGAATGAGCGGTAGGCTTAGAACAGACCAGAGGAAGTCCTCCTTCTCCCAAAGGGTCATTGACACGTGGAATTCCCTGCCGCAGGAAGTGGTGGCGGTGACAAGCCTAGACAGCTTCAAGAGGGGATTGGATAAACGCATGGAGCAGAGGTCCATTAGTGGCTGTTAGCCCCCAAGGGATAGATGGAACAGTCTGTCTGGGGCAGTGACGCTCTGTCTTCTTGGTGCTTGGGGGGCCACAGTGGGAGGGCTTCTGGAGTTCTGGCCCCGCTGGTGGACCTCCTGGTGGCACCTGGGTTTTGGCTGCTTGTGTGACACAGAGAGTTGGACTGGGTGGGCCATTAGCCTGGTCCAACATGGCTTCTCTTATGTTCTTGTGGCGGAGCCAGTTTGGTGTAGTGATTCAGTGCGTGGACTCTAATCTGGGAGAACCGGGTTTGATTCCCCACTCCTCCACTTGCACCTGCTGATGTGACCTTGGGTCAGTCACAAGCTCTGGCACAGCTGTTCTCTCAAGGACAGTTTCTGTCAGAAGTTCTCTCAGCCCCACCTACCTTACAGGGCGTCTGTTGTGGGGAGAAGGGAAAGGAGTTTGTAAGCCGCTCTGAGACTCCTTTGGGCAGTGAAGGGCGGACTATAAGTCCAAACTCCTCCTCCTGCTCCTCCTCCTCTTCTTCTTCTTCCTCCTCTTCTTCTTCTTCTTCCTCCTCCTCCTCTTCTTCTTCCTCCTCCTCTTCTTCTTCCTCCTCCTCTTCTTCTTCCTCTTCTTCCTCTTCTTCCTCTTCTTCTTCTTCTTCTTCTTCTTCTTCTTCTTCTTCTTCTTCTTCTTCTTCTTCTTCTTCTTCTCTCCGATTTTGCACCTCTTTTGGCCAGAGTAGCTCCTGTAGGTGGGGGCTCCCATGCCATTGGTCTGCCGGTTCTTTTCCTGCTGGGTTTTATTGGCCAGTCTGCCCCTGACCGGGGAGACGTAGCCACGGCACCCAGAACCTGGTGTTCTCCTTGAGGCCTTAGCAGGGCAGGCGTGGGACGCCTCTGGGGATCCCGTCCTTTGACTCTCCTCTCTGTGTCCCTTCGCACAGCACCAGCGCCGCCACTTGGAGCTGGCGCAGTCCCTCCACAACCACGTCGAGCAGCAGAGGGCATGGGCCACCCTGGGCCGCACGTACATGTTCATGGCCGAGAGCGATGCTTCGAACGGGGCCCTGCAGGAGGCGGAGAAGGCCTTCGCGAAGAGCCTGGCGATTATCGAGGAGACGCTGGACGGTAGGACTTTCCTCTCCCTCCCAGCAGAGGGTTGGGGGGGGGGAATGACGGAGTGGGGTCTTCCAGGCGGGAAAGTGTTCCCCCGGCAGAGGCAAGTGCCCGTTGGCCTGTCTGGATGGTCAGCTTGCCCCCTCTCCTGGCTTGGGGCTCGTTCTGCTCTGGAAGACAAATCAGTCACTTTGCCGAAGTCCCCAGGACTTTCAGCTTTTGCTTTTGAAACCCAGCAGACCGTAAATGTCAAACATGCGGCCCGGATCAGGCCCCCTGGAGGGCTTCCATCAGGCCCGCAGTGGAACTGGCCCATGTTCCCTCTAAGCTGTGGAGTCTTGTGAGCAGAAATTCTGCTTTGTGAGCTCCTGGTGTTAAAGTTGTGAGCGAGCGACTGGGCTACTGCATAAATTAGCTTGCTCTGGAGCCCTTCGTCCTGAGCTAAGGCAAGAATCTGTGAGCCGGAGGTTAAAAATCCATGAGCTAGCTCACACTTAATTCAGCTTAGAGGGAACACTGGAAGTGGCCATCTTCGGCTTCCAGTTCTGCTGCTGCTGCTGCCTCATCGCTTGCTTCGCCAGACTCTCCTAATCGTTCAGCCATTTCATGTTTTAACCTGGATCCTGGACTCTAAGCATGAGATTTCTGTAGTGAATGTCAATAAATCAAAAGTAGGTTTGCAGCTCGCAAAGCTAACGTTTTAAGCATGTTTTTATTTTAAGTTTAAAAAAAAAAAAACTCTTGGGTTTTCAGGGACCGGGAGAGGGAAGGCCTGTTTTAGCATCTCCGGAATGTCTTCTCTGTGGTTTGTGCAGGGTCAGATTTCCTTCCCTTCCAACCAGAGTTTCTAGGCCAATCAAGCCAGAATACCCTTCTCTTTTACACCAGCTCCCAGATGAGGTGTCTTACTCTTTTTACATTGCAAATGTTGGCTTGTTAGCACACGGCTGTGAACTCTGAAGGCCGGCATTCTAGCTGTCCCCCACCTTGCCACGATCTTGCATGACCCCTGACTTGGGAGAGGCACGTAGCATCATCTGTAGTGTTGCCAAGTTGTACAGCCTCCAGCCTGCACGGCACACCTACCCTGCTCTCGGCTGAGCTGGGGTTGCTCGGAAGCCAGGGGAGCAGAGGATTGGGGGGGGGGGGCACCTGTTCTTTAGCGGATCCAAGCTGGGTCCGTTTTGTGTCTGGCTGCGGCTCCGTGGCCTGACAGCTAACCCGTCTGCCTCTCCCAGGGGAAGTGCCGCAGCGAGAGGTGAGCGAGATGAGGGCCCGACTCTACCTGAACCTTGGCTTGGTCCACGACAGCCTGAAGAACCCGGCCAAGTGCAGCGACTACATCAAGAAGAGCATCTACATCTCGGAGTGAGGGGAGGGGCATGGGGGGGTCTTTGGGACAGGCTGGGGGGAGAGCCCGGCAGGCTTCATTTGTCCCCTCAGTTTAGCCATTTTAGCTTCTAAGAAGAGTTCAGGCTGGATTCGATCTAGAGCCCACTGATTTGTCTTTTTGGCGGTCCACGGTATTTGTAAAACCCTCCTCCCACACCACATTTCATATTCGCAGGAGGAGAAGATTGGATTTATACCCTGCCCTTCACTCAGAGTCTCCGAGCGGCTTACAAACTCCTTTCCCTTCCCTAGAGAGCCAGTTTGATGTAGTAGTTAAGTGCGCAGACTCTAATCTGGGAGAACCGGGTTTGATTCCCCACTCCTCCACTTGCACCTGGCTGGATGAACTTGGACAAGCCGTAGTTCTGATAAGAGCTGTTCTTGAAAAAGAGCGGTTTCTGTCAAGAGCTCTCTCAGTCCCACCTACCTCACAGGGTGTCTATTGTGGGGAGGGGAAGGGAAAGGAGTTTGTAAACTGCTCTGAGACACCTTTGGGCAGTGAAGGGCGGGATATAAATCCAATCTCTCTCTTCTTCTTCTTCCCCTCCCCACAACAGGCACCCTGTGAGGTAGGCAGGGCTGAAAGAGCGCTTTCCAGAACAGTCCTTGAGAGAACAGCTGTGACAGAACTGTGGCTTGCCCAAGGTCATCCAGCCAGGTGCAAGTGGAGGAGTGGGGAATCAAACCCAGTTCTCCCAGATTAGTGTCCGCACACTTAACCACCACACCAAACTGGGCAGGGAAGGGGTTGTAGCACTTCTTGGAGACGTGAGGGTCTGTGGTGCTGAAGGACTGGGCAAAATTCTCCCTGCGTGGGTCGCAGTCATATTCTCTGGAGGAGCCAAGCTGGGCTCTTGAGTGAGTTGCGTCTTTGTCTCCCCCCCTCTCCTAGGCAGACTCACCTGTATGAAGACCTCTACCGGGCCTACTTCAACCTGGGCAACATCCACCTGCGGGAAGGCGAGCATTCCAAGGCCATGCGCTGCCTGGAGAGGGCGCGGGAGTGTGCTCGCAAGATGAAGGAGAAGTACATGGAGAGTGAGTGCTGCGCGAGCCTTGGCCAGGTGAGAGAGAATCCCCCCCCCTCCTGCTCACTTTGGGTGCACACCCCTTTGGAGCACCCCCGGCTGAGAAAGGCCCGGAGGTCTCTCAAGAGGAAACCCAGCTGCTTCTGTGCTGCCTGTCTCTTTCCTGCTGCGGGATGGGAATCCCTGTTTGGATGACGCTTTCCTGGTAGGACTGTGGAGTTTACAGAGGACCTTGGAGATCCTGTCTCGAACTCTGGGATAGGTCACTGTAAAGGAATGGATTGGCATTCCCTACATAAGAGAAGCCCATGTTGGATCAGGCCGACGGCCCATCCAGTCCAACACTCTGGGTCACACAGTGGCCAAAAATACCAGGTGCCCTCAGGAGGTCCAGCAGTAGGGCCAGGACACTAGAAGCCCTCCCACTGTTGACCCCCCCAGGCACCAAGAATACAGAGCATCACTTGCCCCAGACATAAGAACATAAGAGAAGCCAATGTTGGATCAGGCCAATGACCCATCCAGTCCAACACTCTGTGTAACACAGTGGCCAAAAATACCAGGGGCCATCAGGAGGTCCAGCAGTGGGGCCAGGGCACTAGAAGCCCTCCCACTGTTGCCCCCCATCAGCACCAAGAATACAGAGCATCACTTGCCCCAGAGTCCCTATCTATACCTTGTGGCTAATAGCCACTGATGGACCTCTGCTCCTATGCTTGTCTAATTCCCTCTTGAAGCCATCCATGCTTGTAGCCGCCGCCACCTCCTGTGGCAGTGAATTCCGTGCGTTAATCCCTCTTTGGGTGAAGAAGGACTTCCTTTTATCCGTTCCTTCTGGTCCCAGGAGTTTGGAAAATTTTATTTGAAATGTTGATCAGCTGCCTTTCTGTCTTGAAGAACTCAAGGCAGGTTACAATATAAATAAAACAACCATTATAAAAACACCTAAAGGCCACAATTTAAAATCTCCGTTTAGGACTGCCAGTAAATAAAAACTAAATCAGACAGACGCAGTCCTAAATAAAACTGCCCTCAGTTGCCTCCTGAAGATCAAAAGTGAGGAGGCCAGGTGCACTTTCCTGGGGAGGTAGTTCCATAAGTGGGGGGATGCCACTAAAAAGGCCCTGTCGTATGTATGCACTAGACAAACTTCTTAGATTGGTGAGGGCCTGTCTGATTCCCAGGCGACCCTACAACCACACCCAGTGTCCACTCAGCTTCGCCACCTCTTTCTTTTTCTCCTGGGGAGGGACCCAACTTCTTTCTGGGTAACTGCTGCTGCCATCAAATTTGAGAGCAGCTCCTGCTACATGGATTGTACACCTAGCACTTTGCATCTGCACTGCTGTTTGGAGGCCTCCTTGCCACGTCCCTTGCTTGACTCCTATAAGCTAGCATGAGGACGATCTGTCTGTCACCACTTGGAACTATCCAAGGAAGGCGAGCTTACCCATTTCACATAGCAAAGCTGGATAGGTGTGGTTACAGCGGCCAGGCTTAGAGCACTCAAAAGATAAGAAAGTCGAATAAATGAATAAAAAGAATACACATGGACTGTACGAGCATTCGGGCTGAGCAAGAGAACAAAGAAAAGGTGGAAATAAGCAATGGACAGAGCTGTTAGCATACAAATTTGAGAGCAGCTCCTGCTACATGGGTTTGTACACCTAGCAGCACTTTGCACCTGCGCTGCTGTTTAGAGGCCTCATTGCCTTGTCCCCTGCTTGACTCCTATAAGCTAGCATGGGGACGATCTGTCTGTCACAACTTGGAACTATCCAAGGAAGGCGAGCTTACCCATTTCACATAGCAAAGCTGGATAGGTGTGGTTACAGCGGCCAGGCTTAGAGCACTCAAAAGATAAGAAAGTCGAATAAATGAATAAAAAGAATACACATGGACTGTACGAGCATTCGGGCTGAGCAAGAGAACAAAGAAAAGGTGAAAATAAGCGATGGACAGAGCCATTGGCATACATAAGCCCTAAAGCGCTCTGTGTGTAAAGCGTGATGCCTGAACCCCCAGCACGCTCCTCCCAGCCAGTTTGTAGCTGGGTTCCAACCAATGCTCCCTCTAAGTTGTGGAGTCTTGTGAGCAAAACTTCTCCTTCGTGAGCTCCTGGCATTAAAGTTGTGAGCGAGCGATTTGGCCGCTGCGTAAATTAGTTTGCTCTGGAGCCCTCCTTTCTGGGCGAAGACAAAAATGTGCGAGCTGGAGGCTAAGAAACGGTGAGCTAGTTCACACTAACTGAGTGTAGCGGGAACGCTGGTTCCAACAGAGTGTAGTCCCAATGGCTCGAAGACTGGGGTGGCTTCTAGTGGGGAGGGTATTTCTCCACAGTCACATCACAAAGGCTGTACTGTGCACCGGCTCAGAACAGAGTAATCCTTCCTCAGCAAAGAGGACTTATGCGACTTCTCTTGTTAGCCGTTTCAGGCTGTACTGAGGGGAAGGGACATAAGAACATCAGAAGAGCCCAGCTGGAATCACAGAATTGGAAGGGGCCATACGGACCGTCCAGTCCAACCCTCTGCTCAATGCAGGACCAGCCTAAAGCATCTCTGACAGATATCAGGCCAGTGAGAGTCCATCTAGTCCAGCATCCTGTCTCATACAGTGGCCACCCAGTTCCTCTGAAGGCCACTTGGAATAAACAGCTTTAAAAGGGGACAAGAGAGATTCATGGAGGATAAGGCTGAGGATAAGGCTGAGGGAGTTGGGTATGTTTAGCCTGGGAAAGAGAAGGTTTAGAGGGGACATGATTGCAGTCTTCAAGTATTTGAAGGGCTGTCATGTAGAAGATGGAACAGATCTATTCTCTCTTGCTCCGGATTGCAAGACTGGATCTAATGGGTGGAAATTACAAGGGAGTTGTTACCGGCTTAATATCAGGAGAAACTTCCTAACTGTAAGAGTGGTTGAGCAGTGGAACAGACTGCCTCGGGAGGTGGTGGATGCTCCTTTGCTGGACGTTTTCAAGAGGAGACTGGACAACCATCTTTTGGGTATGTTGTAGGTATGTAGGGGTTTCGGCTGTGTTCCTGCAGAGTGCAGGGGGTTGGACTAGATGACCTACAAGGTCCCTTCCAACTCTAACATTCTATGATTCTATGATTCTAAGTCTGTCAGTGGCTACAAACCATGGTGATTGAGGGGAACTGCCACATTCAGAGGCACTAAGCCTCTGAAGCCCAGAGCCAGGAGGCAACATCAGGAGAGGGCCTCGAACTCTGTGCCCTGCTGCTGGCATATAGGTGTCCCCCCCCCCCCGGCTACTAGGCCTGCCTGACACCTCTGTTTTCCCTCCAGGTGCTGCTGAGCCTGGGGGACTTTGTGGCTGCTAAACGCTTCCTGAAGAAGGCCTACCTGTTGGGCTCCCAGCAGCCTCAGTCGCGGGAGAGTATCAGCCACAGCCTGCGCTATGGTGAGTTGACTGCAGCCGACCGGCCTGCCCGCCTCTCAGGGCTGGCGCACAGCTCTGCAGGGAAGTGGGCCGGAGCAGGCGTTGCAAAGCAACGTGCTCTCTGTGCCTTCGGAGGGTTTGCGAGATGCTTTCTCCCTGGCAGCCATGAAGGTGAGCTCCCTGCAGCAGGCCCTGGAGGAGGCGGAGGCAGACGGCAATCTGCAGACGGCCCTGGGCCTGTGTGAGCGGCTGGGGGACCTCTTCTCCAAAGAGGGGGATTATCGGCGCGCTCTGGAGGCCTACAAAGAACAGGTGAGGCTGGGGGCAGCTGCTGGCAGGGGCGTGTGGTGAAGGCAGGTATTCTCAAGAGGGAACCACTTTTGTAAGAGCAGAGGTCCATCAGAGGCTATTAGCCAGAAGGCCAAGATCGGAGGCATAAAACTCATTTGTCATAGGGGCCAGCTTTCGCATAACTGTCCCTTTGTCGGACAGACCACGTGTGCCGTAAAATGTAATGCCGGGCGCCAAATATTGGAGAAGAACAGAAACGCCTTCGAGAGAAGAAATGTTAAGCAAAATTTTGGAAACGGCGGAAATGGACAAATTAACTCTTAACTTTGAAAGGACGACCAGAAAACTACATTTGAAAATAGATGGTCAGGATCTTATAAGTGGTTTGAAGACTGCAATAAGTAAATTATACAGACATTTAAAACTGGTTAAGGATATATAAAGTACAACTTGGATATATTTGCAAGCGATATACGTAATGATACAAGGTGAAACATATAAACATATGATAAATTAGGTATGAGTTTGTTAAACAAGGAACTGTAAGAATAATTTCCCCTCCTTTATGTTTGTTTCGTCTTTAAAATAAAAAACTTGCAATGCAAAAATAAATAAATAAATGTAATGCCAGGTGCCAGAGATATAAATTTTATAACGGACACCCACAGTCCCAATTAGCAATATTATTTTTACTCAAAATACAAAACAAAAGCAATTAATTCCTCACAGTGAAAGCAATAAATGTATTTAGTAAAGGTTCCCTTGCTCGAAAGCCAGTCGAATCCGACTCTAGGGTTGCAGTGCTCATCTCCGTTTCAAAGCCAAAGAGCCAGCGCTGTCCGAAGACGTTTCTGTTGTCATGTGGCCAGCATGACTAAACACCAAGGCGCACGGAACGCTGTTACCTTCCCACCGAAGTGGTACCTATTTATCTACTTGCAATTTCTTGCTTTCAAACTGCTAGGTTGGCAGGAGCTGGAACCAGAGACGGGAGCTGACTCCGTCATGCGGCACTCTCGGGTCTCGAACTGCTGAACTACTGACCTTCCGCAGCCTGCAGTTCAGCGTCTTAACCACTTGAGCCACCGCAGCTCCTTAAATGTATTTAATCATATACAATATAAATGTATTGAATCTTACACAAGACTAGGTTTTTCGCAAGGGATACCATAAAGGGGGGGAAGTACCTTATATTTCCATACATACCAGATGCTTGTGAGCCGGATCAGAGCCCTGGACGGGCTGGTTCCAGCCCCCGGGCCTTACGTTTGACACCCCTGGTCTAGATGGAGCACTCTGGGGCAGTAATGCTGTGTCTTCTTGGTGCTTTGGGCCCCACCGTGGGAGGGCTCCTGGAGTTCTGGCACCACTAGTGGACCTCCTGGTGGCAGCTGGGTTTTGGTTAAAGAAAGGTTAAAATGCTTGGGGCTCTTTAGCTTGGAGAAACGACGGCTGAGGGGTGACATGATCGAGGTTTATAAGATTATGGATGGGATTGAGCAGGTTGAGAAAGAAGTACTTTTCTCCCTTTCTCACAATACAAGAACTCCTTGTGGGCACTCCATGAAATGGCTGAGCAGTCGGGTTAGAACGGATAAAAGGAAGTCCTTCTTCACCCAAAGAGGGATTAACATATGGAATTCACTGCCACAGGAGGTGGTGGCAGCTGCAAGCATGGAGAGTTTCAAGAGGGAATTAGATAAACATGGAGCAGAAGTCCATCAGTGGCTATTAGCCACAGGGTATAGATGGGAACTCTCAGTCTGGGGCAGGTGATGCACTCTATTCTTGGTGCTGGAGGGGGCAGCAGTGGGAGGGCTTCTGGTGTCCTGGCCCCACTGCTGGACCTCCTGATGGCACCTGGTATATTTTGGCCACTGTGTGATCCAGAGTGTTGGACTGGATGGGCCATTGGCCTGATTCAACATTGGCTTCTCTTATGTTCTTATGGCCACTGCGTGACACAGAGTGTCGGACTGGGCAGACCCAACACCGGCCTGATCTGACATGGCTTCTCTCGTGTCCTTATGATCTTGCTTCAGCTGCAGCACGCCGAGGCTCTGAGGCGCCCGGGACAGGAGCTTGCTGTGATCCACGTTTCTCTGGCTGCTACCTTTGGGGACCTGAAAGATCACGCTCGGGCGGTGCGCCACTATCAGGCGGAGCTGGCGCTGCGGCAGGGGAACGCCCTGGAGGTGAGATGGGTTGGTGCGTGTGCATGGACGTGCCTGCTTTTTATTTATTTAATTCCTTCCTACCCCCCCCCCATACACATGCCTTTCTCCGCAGTGGGGGGCTGAGAGCGTGTGACTGGCCCAAGGCCACCCAGCGCGCTTCCATGACACAAGTGGGGATTCGAACCCACCAAGAGAACATTGTTATGGTACTTGGTCACAACAGCTAGAATGACTTATGCACAATTCTGGAAACAAGAAAAGATACCTGAAATATGGGAATGGATTAAGAAGATGCTTTTTATGGCAGAAATGGACAAATTGACAAGAAAGCTTAATAACGAAGAAGATGAAGCATTTTTTGAAGAATGGAAAGATTTCAAAGAAAAATTGAGAAAAATTGGGATGTTAAAAACAGATTGATTTGCTTTGATAGTTATTAAGGAGAAAAACAAGAAAAAGAATGATGAGATTGTTAAAATGTTACCGTAATTTGATAATGGAAATGACATATTTGGTTAATGGTAATTAGATAATAGAGTTTATAAGGGGGTAAGAGCATTGCGGGAAGCCTTGTACTGGGGGGGAGGGGAGAAAAGAAAAAGGTATGTGATTTTTATAAGATGGAATTTTAAATATGTGAAACATATCTAATAATAAATAGTTTCAAAAAAAAAACACAAGTGGGGATTCGAACCCGGGTCTCCCAGGTACTAGTCTGGCACTCTTATCCACTCCACCGCACACTGCCATGTGCTAGACTGTGGACTTCAGGTCCACGTTGCATTTCTGCACCAAGGAACTGCTGAGCTGGAGAAGCCCCATTGCATAACTCTGGAGTCTTGCAAGCATCAAGACTGGAAATGCACCAGAGACAAGAAGGGTGAGATCTGTAACCTTCCTGCGTCTTCCCTCGTCTTTCTGTGGCCAGGAAGCCAAGACTTGGCTGAATATCGCCCTGGCCAAGGAGGAGGCCCAAGAGAGCTATGAAGCCCTGGAGCCCTGCTTCCGGAAAGCTCTGCAGAGGGCGGAGACGGCTGGTGACCTCCGACTGCAGGTGAGCTTGCGGGGGTGGGGAGGAGAACCATAGAATCACAGAGTTGGAAGGGACCTCCAGAGCCAGTTTGGTGTCGTGGTTAAGCGAGTGGACTCTTATCTGGGAGAACCGGGTTTGATTCCCCACTCCTCCACTTGCACCTGCTGATGTGACCTTGGGTCAGTCACAAGCTCTGGCACAGCTGTTCTCTCAAGGACAGTTTGTGTCAGAGCTCTCTCAGCCCCACCTACCTCACAGGGGTTGTCTGTTGTGGGGAGGGGAAGGGAAAGGAGTTTGTGAGCCGCTCTGAGACGCCTTTGGGCAGTGAAGGGCGGGGTATAAATCCAGTCTCTTCTTCTCCTCTTCTTCTTCTCTTCTCCAGGGTCATCTAGTCCAACCCCCTGCACAAGGCAGGGAATTTCACAAATACCTCCCCCTCCACACCCACAGTGACCCCCTGTTCCACGCCCAGAAGGTGACCAAAAACCCCCAGGGTCTCCAGCCAAACTGGCCTGGAGAAAAACGGGCTTCCTGAACCCAAAGTGGCAATCAGCATTTCCCTGGGTGTGTAGGAAAGGGCCACGAGAACTAAGCACCGAGGCAACCCTTCCTGCCCTCCCTCTGCTTGGAAACCTCCCAAGAAGGAGAGTCCACCACCTCCCGAGGAAGCCTGTTCCGCTGAGGAACCGCTCCCAGTCGGTGGCTCCCCTCTTCATGTCCCCGGAGGCCGAGAGAGATCACTGGTGTCCCTTCTCGCGTACTGCTCCCCCCACCCCGGACAAACAGGCTGATTTCAGTGCTCTCAGATCTCATTTTGGCTCTCCAGAGGGCCCGCCCCAGCAGCGAGCGAGGTCTTTTGGAGGCCTTCTATGGCCAAGGCCGACACAAATAATGAATTTTGCTTCTCTGCAGTTCCCTGCTCCTTCTCCAGATGTTCTGTCTGCTGTCTCTTCCTCTAGTTATTGAGAACTTTCAGTATCGTCTTCCTTACACTCACACACACAAAAAATTGGTTTTAAAAACAGAGTAAGCCACAGTCTCAAAAGACAGGGCTGAGTTAGTGTGAGCTAGCTCACAGTTTTTTAGCCTCCGGCTCGCACACATTTTGTCTTCGCTCAGGGAGGGAGGGCTCCAGAGCAAGCTAATTTATGCAGCAGCCCAATCGCTCGCTCACAACTTGAATGCCGGTAGCTCACAAAGTGGAATTTTTGCTCACAAGACTCCACAGCTTAGAGGGAGCCTTGGTGAAGAGTACCGTCCCCTCTCACTTACCTCTTCGACTGTCATCATCTGTAATGCTGTGACCTGTTAAGCGCCACTGTTGTTGGAATGGCTTTAATATTATAAAGTGATGTTTTTAAGGGCGGGCTAGAAATCGAACGTAATAAATAAATAAATAGTATTGTCTACTCTGACTGGTATCGGCTCTCCAGGGTCTCAGGCAGAGAAAGTTCTTTCCCATCACCTCCTGCCTGGTCCTTTCAACTGGAGATGCCGAGGATCGAACCTGGGACCTTCTGCCTGCCAAGCAGAGGCTCTGCCCCTGAGCATCCCCGTTCTGTCCAGTCATAATGATAATGGCCTGCTTGATGGTCATTCTGTATTCATTCGACTTCTGTTCAGAGCAGTGGTTCGCAGTAGAAAGACACAACCGTCGACCACTGTCTGTAAAGACCGCATGTCCTTCCTTGATAGAAGGAAATGTGGCACTGACTTGGGCCTTTTCCCAAGAGGAAGTGATCCAGGGGATCAGCCCCGCTCTCCTTGGGTTATCAGGCTGCTCAAGAAATCTGCTTCATCTTTCACAGACCTGCGCGGTCTTCTATCCGAGGGTGCAGCACCTTCGAGATCCGCAAGATTTTCAGAGTACGAGCATTCAAGCGTCAAAGCTCTCTTCATCAGATAGAAAGGGAGTCTTCGTCAGATGCAAAAGGGAGCTCTGACTCTCAAAGCTCATATCCCGGAGATCTTGTTGGTCTCTAAGGGGCAACTGAACTCGAACCTGGCTCTCCTACTGCGGACCAGCAAAGCTCCCCTCTGAAATTATTTGTGAGCAGGGCTATTTGTGGGCAGGAATGCACAGGAACGGAGTTCTGGCTAGCTCCTGAGTTGGCCACGCCCAGCAGGAACTCATTAGCATAATAGGCCACACCCAACAGCAGAAAATCATTAGGATTTGGCTAAATTAGTGGTGTGTAACATGTAAAGGAATTCCTGCTACCCAAAAAGCCCTGGGTTTTGACAATAAACTGGGTAAATAGAATAAGAAGCAAAAGGTGGGTGTGGCTGGATGACCACACTTCTGGTTACATGGGGGTGTGGCCTAATATGGTAATGAGCTGTGCTGTCAGAGATGTGGCCTATTATGCTAATGAGTTCCTGCTGGGTTTTTTCTATAAAAAAAAGCCCTGTTTGTGAGCATTCTCCTGTCTCAGCCATCTGTGATCTCAGTGCATGCCTGTGTCCGATGGCTCTCAAATCCAACGAGCTGTGGCTTTCCTTCCGTCCTGAAAAAGTGGGGTGGTTGGGAGCAGTGTTCCCTCTAGGCTGAGTTAGTGTGAGCTGGCTCACAGTTTTTTAGCCTCCAGCTCACACAATTTTGTCTTGGTTCGGGCAGGATGGCTCCAGAGTAAACTAGTTTACACAGGAGCCCAATTGCTCGCTCACGACTTTAATGCCAGGAAGCTCACAATGTAGAATTTTTGCTCACAAGACTCCACGGCTTAAAGGGAGCGCGTTGGTTGGGAGGGACTGGCAGCGTGGAGGCCGTGAAATTAAAGGCTGGGGAGTAAACTTGGCAGGGTTAAAGGGCATACTTCCTGCCAGCATATATGGAAGAAGAAGAAGAAGATATTGGAGTTATACCCCGCCCTTCACTTGGGGTCTCAGAGTGGCTTACAAACTCCTTTCCCCTCCCTTCCCCATAACAGGCACCCTGGGAGGGAGGCGGGGCTGAGAGAGCTCTGACAGAAACTGCTCTTTTTCAAGGACATCTCTTGTCAGAGCTATGGCTTACCCAAGAGTCATCCAGCAGGTGCAAGTGGAGGAGTGGGGAATCAAACCCGGTTCTCCCAGATTGGAGTCTGCGCACTTTACCACTACACCAAACTGGCTGTAGAGGCCCCACCCTGGAGGAGGCTGGGGGGCAAAATCCGAGCGTAGCTTGTTACCTGAAATGGGGGAACGGTTTGTCTCAGTGCCAGATCCTGCAGTCTTTCCACGCCTCGCAGCAGAGATGCGGGTGCCCCGAGGCCTCGGCCACCCTGGCCCAGCTGGAGGACCTCCGCAGCTGCCTGGGCCGGCGCCCGGATGGGGAGGCGGGCGAGGAAGAGGAGGAGCTGCAGAGCAGCGAGCCCTTGGAAGAGAGCGACCTGGAGCTTTCCGGTAGCGGTAGCGGTGAGAGCAGGGTGGGGCAGCATGGTGGGTGGGGAGGAGCCAAGGCGAAGGATGCCCTTGCGAGGGGCGCTGGGGAGGGGCTCTGGGACGGGGACGGGGACGGGGGGGGGCTGCGTTATGCTCCTTGGTTCCCTTGTGGCCCTCTCCCAACCTCGTGTTGGGGGAAAAGACAGGAAGGGGCTGTTACCGAAATGTTTGAGAAGAAACTTTGTCCTTCTGGGGGAACTGCTACTTTCGGCTTTTCAGTTTCAGCTTTTAGAAGTAGAAAACTGGGGTGGGACAGGAGGCGGGTGGCCCGACGGGAACCGCTGGGTTGCAAGAGACGTGGGGAAAGAACGGGAGAAATTGTTTATTTATTATTTAAAACCCTTTAATGTTGCCTTTCCGTCTGATCGGGGCCGCCCCCAAGACGGTGCACATAAAAATATTAAAACATTTGAACCGTTAAAATATGTGTAACTGATCTTGGCGATAGGCCGGGGGAAACGGAAAGGGGTTCGCCTGCCGGTGGAAGCCACCGATTCAGGGAGGTGGGTGAATTTCCTGGAGGGGGGGGTTCTGGAGTTTTGGTGCCCTGATGAAGAATGGCACTCTGCTCCTGCAGAGTGCTGGGGGTGGGACTAGATGACCTTTAAGGTCCCTTCCAACTCTAACATTCTACGATTCTCAGCTTGCCTCCTTTCTGGCTTCCGGTGGCGGGGGCAGCTGAAGCAGAGCCTCCAAGGAGTAAGCCCCGGGGGAGGTTAATTCAGGAGAAGGCAGCCTTTAAGGCGCATCGGTCCCAGGCTGCACAGCCCCTTGAAGGCCAAGGCTGGTGCCTTGAATTGAGCCTGGGAGCAAACGGGAAGCCAGTGTAGATGGAACAAGACTAGAGTGACGTGCAGCATAAACACACGAGAAGGCCCATTGACATCCACAGGCAGCGGGTGGAAGGCAGAAGTTGACGTACTTGGCTGGGGGAACTGTTTCTGTAGTGGGACAGTGCTGGGACGTTAAGGGGACCCAGCTGGGTCAAAAGCAGGGGCTGCCGAGTTCGGGTGCTGCGGGCCCTGATCCCAGAGGCCTTGACCTGCCGGCTCTCTGGGGCAAGCAGGGGGTGGGCGTTGCCTTTGGGCTGTGAACTCCCCGGGGGCATCGGGGTGGCTGTGGCCAGTGTTTCCTCTAAGCTGAGTTAGTGTGAGCCAGCCCACAGCTTTTTAGCCTCCAGCTCACAGAATTTTGTCTGAGCTCAGGCAGGATGGCTCCCGAGTAGGCTAATTTATGCAGCAGCCCAATCGCTCGCTCCCAACTTTAACACCAGGAGCTCACAAAGTAGAATTTTTGCTCACAAGACTCCACAGCTTAGAGGGGGCATTGGCTGTGGCCGACTTCTTACACCTCCCTTTGTCCTCCAGATGGAGAGGATGACCTGGAGGGCTACGTCAAAAGCGTCCCCGGCCGGCGCAACATCAGCAAGGTGAGGCCGGGCTGCCTGCAGGGGGGAAGGTGGGGTGGGGGACCCCCCAGAGCCAGAGAGGTTGGGGGGGGGGTCCAGCTGTGCTTCCGGCAGCTTTGTGAACCGGCCGGCCGGGGGAGCCGGGCGTGGCCTGAACGTGCCCCTTCTCTCAGTGGAACCAGCGGAACGACAAGGGCGAGACTTTGCTGCACCGAGCCTGCATCGACGGCAACCTGCGCCGAGTCCAGTTCTTCTTGGAGAAGGTGAGCCCCAAAGACCCACGCGGCGGCTCTCCCCTCCCCCTGTGCCGCAGCAGGGGCCGGGTGCTTCCTCTGCCCAACACCAGAGGCCCCCCCTACCTGCCTGCCGTCTGTCAGTCTGTGGGATTCTGTCCTTCCTCTTCAGTCTTGACCCGGGAGGTGGGCCCCACCCCCAGGACGAGGCAGGAAGACCCCGCGGGAACCTTCACGTGTGGGAGAGCCCAGTGCTCCGGGCTATCTGGAGTTCCCGTCAAGTATTTTTCTGTACCTTGTTTGGGCAGAGGTTATTGAAGGGGGTGTGACGAGAGATTCCCTAACCCTTAACCCCTTACAGAGGATCAGAAGGAAACACTCTGAAAGGCTTTGCCGCAGTAAAAATGTTTAGTGACAGAACATAAGAGAAGCCAATGCTGAATCAGGCCAATGGCCCATCTAGTCCAACACTCTGTCATACAGTGGCCAAAAAGACCAGGTGCCATCAGGAGGTCTAGCAGTGGGGCCAGGACACTAGAAGCCCTCCCACTGCTGCCCCCTCCAGCACCAAGAATAGAGTGCATCTCCTGCCCCAGACTGAGAGTTCCCATCTACACCCTGTGGCTAATAGCCACTGATGGACTTCTGCTTCATATGTTTATCTAATTCCCTCTTGAAACTGTCCATGCTTGTAGCTGCCACCACCTCCTGTGGCAGGGAATTCCACGTGTTAATCACTCTTTGGGTGAAGAAGGACTTCCTTTTATCTGTTCTAACCCGACTGCTCAGCAATTTCATGGAGTACCCATGAGTTCTTGTATGGTGAGAAAGGGAGAAAGGTACTCAAGAGGAAGGGGAGGAGGAAGAGGTTATCCTGCCTTGCTTTTCTCTACTTCTGAAGGAGTCTCGGAGCGGCTTGCAATCGCTTTCCCTTCCTCTCCCCACCACAGGGCCCTTGTGAGGCAGGAGGGGGCCGAGAGAGTTCTGAGAGAACCGGGACTGGCCCAGGGCCACCCAGCAGGCTTCAGGTGGAGGAGGAATGGGAAATCAAACCCCGTTCTCCAGGATCCAAAAGGATTTATCCTTTTGGCCACTGTGTGACACAGAGTTTAGGACTAGATGGGCCATTGGCCTGATCCAACATTGGCGTCTCTTACGTTCTTATGCCTGCCTGTGCACAGCAACCCTCATTTGGCTTTCGGCTCTGCTCCTGCAGAGTGCAGGGGGTTGGACTAGATGACCTGCAGGGTCCCTTCCAACTCTAACATTCTAGGATTCTATGATTCTTCCTCCGTGCTCTTCCATCCAACTACTGGCCGGGTCTGAGCCGGCTCGGCTTCTGAGGTCTTGACGAGATCAGCCTCGCCTGGGCCATCGAGGTCAAGGCAAGAGGTGAAAAGACGCGGTTGGCCTTTGCCCACCTCTGCCTCTGTGTCGCAAACTTGTACTTTCTTCGAGGTCCCCCACCCAAGTACCAACCAGGGCCGACCCTGCCTGGCTTCTGAGATCCGAAGAGACTGGCCTGGCCTGGCCCGTTGAGGGTGGACGAAAAGGGGTGCACGCCATCCTCTCCTGCTGGAGTTCCCGTGACCTGCTTCCTGGCATGGTGGGCAAGGGGAGGGGAGAGCAGGCATGGGTGTGCAAAGGCAGAGGTTTCCTCCCGGCCTGCCTGCTACCTGGATCTCTTCCATTCCTGCCTCCCCTCTCCGTCGCAGGCTCACCCCGTGAACCCCCGGGATTATTGCGGCTGGACCCCGCTGCACGAGGCCTGCAACCACGGGCATCTGGGTAAGCGCTGGGGAGGGGATTGGGGAAAACAGGGCCCTGGGGAGCACTGCAGCTGGGGCCACCCCTTGCCGTGAACCTCTTCCCTCCTCTTCCCAGAGATCGTCCGCTTGCTTTTGGACCACGGGGCCAACATCGACGACCCCGGGGGGCCCGGCTGCGAGGGCATCACCCCCCTCCACGATGCCCTCAACTGCGGCCATTTTGACGTGGCGGAGCTGCTGATCCACAGGGGCGCCTCCGTGGTGCTGCGTAATGCCAAGGTAGGGACCAGGGAGACGCTGCTGAAAGGGAAGGGGGAGCTGGGCGTTGCTGAGGGTGCATGTGGGGAGGGCCTGCTTTGGGCAGCCATCCCACGTGTGTGTGTGTGTGTGTGGGTGGCCCCCGTTTGCTCACGCAGTTTTCCTTGCTCCTGTTCTGCCCCCCACATTGCCATGAGAAAACCTCTTGGATTTTAACAGTACAGCCAAGTGGAGCCCTTAGTCGGTGGTGGGGTGGGGGGCTGTTGTCCCAATTCCTCCTCTTATTTTTAGTTGGTCGGTCTACCCCCGTCCCCAAAATCAGGAGATGTTCCCAGACCTTCCCGGATGCACACAGCCAATCCCTGACTCCAATTTATAAATGTGGAATTCACTGCCAGAGGATGTGGTGATGGCCACAGGCATAGAGGGCTTTAAAAGGGAACCAGACAGCTTCATGGAGGAGAGGTCTATCAGTGGCTCCTCACCCTGGTGACTAAAGAGAACCTCCACATTCAGGGGCAGTCGGCCTCGGAACCCCAGATCCAGGAGGCAACCTCGGGAAGGCCTCGGACCCCATGCCTTGTTGTTGGCCTCTTCCAGAAGAACTAGTTGGCCTAGATCCAGCACTGGTCTGATGCAACAGGGCTCTTCTGGTGTCCTTCTCAGGGGAAGGCCTCAGCCTCTCTGCCCTGTTGCTGGCCCTCCGGAAGGACTGGCTGGCTCCTGTGTGAGAGGGGAGGCTGGACTAGATGGACCCTCCCTGGTCTGACCCGGCAGGGCTCTTCTGGTGTCCTTACAAGGGGAAGGCCTTAACCTCTTTGCCCTGTTGTTGGACTTCCAGAGGAACAAGTTGGCCACTGTGTGAGGCAGGATGCTGGACTGGATGGACCCTCCGTGGTCTGACCCAGCAGGGCTCTTCTGGTGTTCTTATCAGGGGAAGGCCTCGGCCTTTCTGCCCTGTTGCTGGCCCTCCAGAGGAACTGGCTGGCTCCTGTGTGAGAGGGGAGGATGGACTAGATGGACCCTCCCTGGTCTGACCCAGCAGGGCTCTTCTGGTGTCCTTACAAGGGGAAGGCCTTAACCTCTTTGCCCTGTTGTTGGACTTCCAGAGGAACTAGTTGGCCACTGTGTGAGACGGGATGCTGGACTAGATGGACCCTCCCTGGTCTGACCCAGCAGGGATCTTCTGGTGTTCTTATCAGGGGAAGGCCTCGGCCTCTCTGCCCTGTTGCTGGCCCTCCAGAGGGACTGGCTGGCTCCTGTGTGAGAGGGGAGGCTGGACTAGATGGACCCTCCCTGGTCTGACCCGGCAGGGCTCTTCTGGTGTCCTTACAAGGGGAAGGCCTTAACCTCTTTGCCCTGTTGTTGGACTTCCAGAGGAACTAGTTGGCCACTGTGTGAGACGGGATGCTGGACTAGATGGACCCTCCCTGGTCTGACCCAGCAGGGATCTTCTGGTGTTCTTATCAGGGGAAGGCCTCGGCCTCTCTGCCCTGTTGCTGGCCCTCCAGAGGGACTGGCTGGCTCCTGTGTGAGAGGGGAGGCTGGACTAGATGGACCCTCACTGGTCTGACCCGGCAGGGCTCTTCTGGTGTCCTTACAAGGGGAAGGCCTTAACCTCTTTGCCCTGTTGTTGGACTTCCAGAGGAACTAGTTGGCCACTGTGTGAGGCAGGATGCTGGACTGGATGGACCCTCCCTGGTTTGACCCAGCAGGGCTCTTCTGATGTTCTTACACGGGGAAGGCCTTAACCTCTTTGCCCTGTTGTTGGACTTCCAGAGGAACTAGTTGGCCACTGTGTGAGACGGGATGCTGGACTAGATGGACCCTCCCTGGTCTGACCCAGCAGGGCTCTTCTGGTGTTCTTATCAGGGAGAGGGCCTTGGTTTCTGTGCCCTGTTGTTGGACCTCCAGAGGAATTGGTTGGCCACTGTGTGAGACGGCAGGCTGGACCACTGGTCTGATCCAGTGGGGCTATTCTTTTGTTCTTAACATGCAGGCACAGTCAGGGGGCAAAGCCAGGAGTGGGTCTGTTTGCCGTCTGGGTTGCTGAGAGGCCCTGCTGGGTTGGATTGTCTCCCTCCACCAGCAATCGGAGCAGGACTGGTCCATTCCTCTGCACAGTCCAGAGAGCGGCTGGCTGGCTGGCTGGCTGGCTGACTGGCTGGCTGGTTGGCCGGCTCCAGGTGATCCATGCTCTCCTGCGGAGGTTCTAGTCCTCACCATGCCTGGCGTTTCCCCCTGTGTAGGGCCTCAACCCTTTGGGCACTCTCCAGGAGTGGGTGCGTCTGTATGGTCGGGATCTGGACCGGGAAACTCGTGAGCGCAGCAAGGCCATGGAGCAGCTGCTCAGGAAGGCCATGGCAAATCGAGGTGAGGCCGTGCAAGGGGAGGGGCCGTGGCTCAGGGGGAGGGCACCTGCTTGGCACCCAGAAGGTCCCAGGTTCGATCCCCAGCATCTCCAGTTAAAAAGGACCAGGCAGGAGGTGATGGGAAAGACTTCTGCCTGAGCCATGGAGAGCTGTAAAGAGGGTCCCTGGCTCAGTGGAAGATCCTCTGCTTGGCATGCAGAAGGTCCCAGGTTCAGTCCCCAGCAATGTTCCCTCTAAGCTGTGGAGTCTTGTGAGCAAAAATTCTACTTTATGAACTACTGGCATTAAAGTTGTGAGCAAGCAATTTGGCTACTGCGTAAATTAGTTTGCTCTGGAGCCATCCTTCCTGAGCTGAGATGAAAATGTGTGAGCCGGAGCCTAAAAAACTGTGAGCTAGCTCACACTGACTCAGCTTAGAGGGAACACTGGTCCCCAGCATCTCCAGTTAAAAAGGACCAGGCAGTGGGTGATGGGAAAGACCCCAGCCTGAGACCCTGGAGAGCTGTAAAGAGGGTCCCTGGCTCAGTGGCAGAGCCTCTGCTTAGCATGCAGAAAGTCCCAGGTTCAGTCCCTGGCATCTCCTGTTAAAAAGGACCAGGAAGGAGGTGATGGGAAAGACCTCCGCCTGAGACCCCAGAGAGCTGTAAAGAGGGTCCCTGGCTCAGTGGAAGAGCCTCTGCTTGGCCTGCAGAAGGTCCCAGGTTCAATCCCCGGTAGCATCTCCAGTTAAAAGGACCAGGCAGGAGGTGATGGGAAAGACCTCTCTGCCTGAGACGCTACTGCCAGTCTTGAGTAGACAAGGACCAAGGGTCTAATTCAGTACAAGGCAGCTTCATGCGAGGGAAGGGGAGCTCGGGGTGGGGGGCGGTTTCTGCTGCTCTCTTCCTGGGAAGAGAGCCCGGGAAGCTGCTGCAGAGCGCAGTGCCTGAAAACTGCAGGCCTGTATTTTCTTTTGTGAAAAGCCGAAGGTGACGTGGCACTCCTGAAAGCAAGCAGCCAAGCTTCCAGCACAGAAACCTGCCCACCTTTGCCTCCTCCCCCTCCGGCCCGAACATCTGCAGCTCCACAGACCCAGTCTTGCTCTCTGGTCAGTCACAGGCTGGATCCGGGCCAGGGAAGGGCCACCAGGAGTGCCATGCAAAGGGCCCTGGGCAGGGCGTCCAACCGGAGTGGAATCTTCGCTCACTGGGATACGGAATTTATCTCGATTCTGCCCAGACTGGCGGGAGGCGCTGCAGAACCCCGTGGCATCTGGTCCGTGGGCCTCTGCTCGTTCCTTTGTGGTTGCTGCTGCCACCAGGGATGGAGATAGGGCAGAAAGAGGGCAGTCCAGGCCCCAGAGGAGCACCTTGTGGGTCGTTTCAAAGGGGCCCCCCAACGCTGGTCTGTAGAGCAGCTGGACCTTAGAGACCGACTGTCCATTTAGGACAGAGTTTGAGTCCAGCCCGGGACCTTCAAGACCAACCGAGTTTAATCCTGGGCGTAAGGTTTCGTGTGCAGGCGCGCCTCTTCCGCAGGTTTGTAGGGGGCGAGTTTCTGAGAGTCACAGCTCCCTTCCTCCGATCTGACGAAGGGCGCTCCGACTCTTGGAAGCTGATAGCCCAAAAATCCCGTGGGTCTTTACAGGACTAGCGCTGCCGTTTTGGATCGTGTGGGCCCTTGTGGATTTCAGTTCCTGCATGTCTCACCTTTCTGCTTGGGCATCAGGTTTGGGGGAGGGAAGGGGAGAGAAGCAACTGGTTTCAATGACGTGCAGAAAGGTATCGGCTGGATATTAGGAAACACTTTTTCACTGTCAGCGTGGTTCAGAGGTGGAATCAGCTGCCCAGGGAGGTGGCGAGCTCTCCTTCGCTGGCAGCTTTCAAGAAGAGGCTGGGCGAAGATTTGTCAGGGATGCTTTACGCTTGTCCAGTTTGGTGCAGTGGTTAAGTGCGTGGACTCTAATCTGGGAGAACCGGGTTTGATTCCCCACGCCTCCACTTGCAGCTGCTGGATGACCTTGACCAAGCCATAGTCCTGTCAGAGGTGTTCTTGAAAGGGAGCAGTTTCTGTCAGAGCTCTCTCAGCCCCACCTCCCTCCTAGGGTGGCTGTTGTGGGGAGGGGAAGGGAAAAGGAGTTTGTAAGCTGCTCTGAGACTCCCTTGGGTAGTGAAGGGCGGGGTATAAATCCAATCTCTTCTTCTTCTTTCTGCACTGGGCAGGGGTTTGGTCTAGATAGTCTGTATGGCCCTTCCAACTCTGTGATGCTAAGCATGGCTATCCCAGGGTTCCCTGCTTTCCCCCCGACAGGCGCCAAGTCTCGGGCCCCGCGAGAAGAGCCAGCCAGTCAGCTTTTCGACTCAGAAGCCTCAGACTCCCAGCCTTCTTCCCCTCCGCGTCCCGCAGAGAAGCCCCGCAGTCCCCGGAGGGCCCCGAGGCAGAATGGTGAACTGGGCTGTGGCAAGAGCTGCCAGGGGCCGTGGGAGACGCAGGGTGACTGCCGGATGCCCTCGAGGCCGGCCAAGAGGAGGCCGTGGCTGCCTGGCCAGGAGCCGCAAAGGGCCGAGGAGGAGCAGGTGCCGGGCCAGGCCGGGCAGGAGGACGCTGGCTTGGCGGCCACGGCGGAGTACCGGGCGGCCATGCGGCATGTGGGCAGCGCCCAGTCCCGTCTGCCGCGGAGCCCTGAGCGCACAAGGCCCTCGGACGGGCCAGCCTTGATCCCCGCAGAGGAGTACGTGGGTGACGATTGGCTGGAGGACGACGTGGGGCCGAGCCACGGGTCCCGCAAGAGAAGCCGCCTGAGTCGCGACGAGGACTCCGGGTCCGAGTCGGGGGAAGCCTCAGGGGGCGAGCGGGAAAGGGAGGAGGAAGCCGCACGCGAGGAAGAAGCCGCGAGGAAGAAGCGGCGGCGGGTCAGGCAGAGTCGCCTCACCCCGATCGTGGACAGGGTCCCCCTGGGCAGGACGCGAGGGGCGGGCCCGACGGTGAGCCCAGAGCGGTCAGCAGGTGACCCCCGTCCCCTCCGGGGGGCAGGAGGCAGCAGCCCAGTCTACGGCAGGACTGGGGGTTGCGAGAGCCCGCCCCCGGGCGCAGCAGCACAGGTGAGTTTCCCAGAGGGAAGGGGTGCCCCGTTCGCCCGCTGCTGGGACTGGCTCCTCCATAGCAGCAACAACAGCAGCCGCACCTAGAAGGCCAGTCCTCTTCCCTGGGGCCTGGTCGGCAGGGGGACAAACGCAGCCCAGCCTTTCCTTTGGTGTTCTGCTTGGCCTGGAACCCCCCGGTGGTGGTGGGGGACGACTCAGTTCCCAGCACAGTTGGGGAAATTGGGTGGTGTTGAGTGGGAGACCAGTGGGAGACCCCTCCCCCCAGAGAGGCCAGCTGGCGGTGACCAGTCCGCCCTGATCCCTTTCTCTCCTCCCCACAGCTTCCTGTTCCCCCAGCCCCTATCCGGGTACGAGTTCGGGTGCACGAGAACGTCTTCCTTATCCCCGTGCCCCACAGGTAAGAGAGGCGAAAGGGTATCTGTGCTCCAGAGCCCCCTCTCTGGCTTCCTCCGCCCCTGCTGGAGTGGCTGCCGTCGTCCCACTGTCTCGGGTGCCAAAAAGGGTGGCCGCTTCCTCTTCGCGTGGCCCCTCCAGCGTTCCTGTCTCTCCTTCCCTCCCGCGGTGCCTCTTCACTTAGCCGGCCTCTTCTCCGTCTCGTTCCTGCTGCCTTCTTTCCTCTCTCTCCCCCTAGCCTATGAAATCCCTTGCTGGATCAGTTATCTGGCTGCCCCTCTGGGAAGCCCTTAAGGAGGGCACTGAAGGTGATGGGGCCATCCTTGCTTTGTCCCTGTCATCTGGTATTCAGATATACTGCGCCTGTTCATGGAGGTTCCATTTAGCTCTCCTGCCTTGTCTGAGTTTCTTCTCACAAAGGGAGCTTTGACTCTCCAAAGCTTATTTGACAACACCCCCCCCTCCAATCTTGTTGGTCGGAAGTTGGTACTGGACTCAAAACTAGCTGTACCCCTCTAGTTGGCCTCCATGACCAACTGTTCCAGTGCACAGTCATTTATTATATCAAGAAACCTCATTTCTACAGCACGACTTGAGCACACGTGAGCATATGATGCTGCCTCACATTGAATCTGACCTTCTGGTCAGTTTTGCCTACTCAGACCAGTGGCACCTCTCCAGGGTCTCAGGCGAGCGTCTCTCGTATCACCTACTACCTGCTTAGGGGTCGCGGTGGCTGAGAGGTTAAGATGAGGAACTGCAGACTGGAAGGCCGGTAGTTCAGCAGTTTGAGAGCTGAGTGCCGCGTGACGGAGTGAGCTCCCGTCTCTGGTCCCAGCTTCTGCCAACCTGGCAGTTCGAAAGCAAGAACCTGCAAATAGATAAATAGGTACCGCTTCAGTGGGAAGGTAACAGCCTTCCTCATGACCACGGCCGGCCACGTGACCATGGAGATGTCTTTGGACAGCACTGGCTCCTCAGCTTGGAAACGGAGATGAGCACCGCCCCCTGGAGTCAAATTTGACTGGCTTTTGAGCAAGGGGAACCTTTACCTTTACCTTATTGAGAGCCAGTTTGGTGTAGTGGTTAAGTGTGCGGACTCTAATCTGGAAGAACCGGGTTTGATTCCCCACTCCTCTACTTGCACCTGCTGGTGTGACCTTGGGTCAGTCACAAGCTCTGGCACAGCTGTTCCTGAAAGAGCAGTTTGTGTTAGAGTTCTCTCAGCCCCACCTACCTCACAGGGCATCTGTTGTGGGGAGAGGAAGGGAAAGGAGTTTGTAAGCTGCTCTGAGACTCCAAGTGAAGGGCGGGGTATAAATCCAATCTCTTCTCTTCTTACTACCTGCTGCTTTAAACTGGTTGAACCTGGGACCTTCTGTGTGCCAAGCAGAGGCTCTTCCACTGAGCCACAGCCCCTCCCATAACACACATTTGCCCACTCAATGGGAGGGTAGTTGAAGTCGCCCAGTAGTACAACATTTTCCACTTTGGTCTCCTCCCTTTCTTCTCGCTCTCTCTTGAGATGGTTCAGGGCGGGGGGGGCGGCTATAGCATATCCTCACTTTAAAGTCTCCTTTAAAGCCCAAAATCTCCACCCACAGCTGTTCCATGGGGGAGTTTCTTCCCCTAATGTTATCTAGCTTTTTTGACTTCGTTCTCTCTCACCCTTTTCAAAACGACCCTTGTACTCCATTTTAGCAACTGGTCGCTGGTGGATTTTTTAGGTCCAGTCGGGTGGAAAGGGGGCATAAAAACGTTTTCAGTGAATAAAAGCGCAAGCCAGCAAATTGCCGGCATTCGTACAGGGCAGGAAAGGGGGGGGGCGCGTCGGGTGAGCCTACCCGGGCCGAAGCCGGACTCTAGAGTGAGAGAAGAAGGTCCTGCCATTGTGGTGTGGAGGGGTAGATAAGCGAGCCTCGCTGTGTCTCTTCCCTTGCAGCAGTGACAGCCGGACGGTGTCCTGGCTGGCGGACCAGGCCTCTCAGCGCTACTACCAGATGTGCGGGCTGCTGCCGCGCCTCACCCTCAAGAAGGAGGGGGCCCTCTTGGCGCCCCAGGACCTCATCGTGGATGTCTTGCAGAGCAACGAGGAGGTGAGTGGCCGTGGCCGAGGTTGGGGGGCTTCTGCCCAGAGAGAGGGAGGTGGGGGGCTGTCTAGGAGCCAGGCAGCTGGCCAGGAGGCGGGAGGGGGACATTTGCATGGGTAGTGGGAGAGGCTCTTGCCGGAGGGCACTCTGCCACTGCGTGCTGCTCCGTTTGGTGCCTGCGTTCTGTTTAATTACAAGCCAGGCAAGTTTGGCGGTGCCATTGGGGAACCACACGGCTGTGTTGGCTGAGGACACCCCAAAGAGGCTGTGTGTGCCAATGCTCCCTCTAAGCTGCGGAGTCTCGTGAGCAAAAATTCCACTTTGTGAACTCCTAGCATTGAAGCTATGAGCAAGCGATTTGGCTACTGCATAAATGAGTTTGCTCTGGAGCCCTCCTTCCTGAGCAAAGACAAAAACGTGTGAGCCGGAGGCTAAGAAACGGTGAGCCAGCTCACACTGACTCAGCTTAGAGGGAACGTGGGTGGGCTGTGGTGGTCTGGCTCTCTGCTGCCCCCTGCCTGAAGAATTCAGGCGCAGAATTTCCCACCGTGGCATTTCCCAGGTTGGAGTTTGGCCACTGGCAATTAAGGGGATTACCCGGGTGAGGCCGCTCCTCCCCTTGACCCTCCAGAGGGCGGGACTATGCAAATTCTCACCCTTCTCCCGGCTCCTGCCTGTGGAAGGCTCCGGTGTCCTCCGGCCGGCCTACCTTTCTACAAGGGAGGTTTGGTCAAGGTGTGAAGGTGGGTTGGCATGGAAACCTTTAAGCATGCAGATGACTCTGGCTAGGTCCAGGTGACAATCTTCACACGTGTAAGTGTCAAGCATCCTGTGGGTTACATGCGAGGTAGAGATTCCTCAATGGTGGAAAGGCTGTTGTTTCTACATTCTGTTGGAAGACCATAATGGAGATGCTAATGGAGATGCTTCTTGTTCCCAAGGCCTCATGGGTAGGTATATGCGAGGCATGTCTGTGACCTCATTTGCATGGAAGTACAGGCTGTGTGGTACCTCCCTTACACAGAGAGTCACATTAACTCAGGCATACAATTCTCCCAAAGCAAAGACACTTGCTGGCACCATTCTTGGTGTGCATGCAGGTCAGAAAATAACAAATAAAAGCGTTTTCAAAGTTCATCTCCTAACAGTCCCCCTTTCATGGCTTCATTGAGTGAAACGAAGTGAACGCCATGACTTCCGGCCGTGCAGAGGTCAAGTCAGGGCAAACCGAGGTGGGGGTGGGCGCCAGGCCATCTGTGAGATGCGGCTGAGCTAGAGGGGTTTGTTTGTATCTCGGGGGCCATTGTGGCGAAGCGTCGGTGGAAGCCCAGGCAGTGTCTCCCCAGCAGAGAGGAGGCCTGGAACTCCCCAGCCGGTCCTCGGGAGCCCCTGGCTGGTGAGGGGTGGGGGGCACCTTCTGCCCAGGGCCTCGCTCAACAGGGTGGTTGTGGCCAGTGCTCCCTCGAAGCCGTGGAGACTCGTGAGCAAAAATTCTTCTTTGTGAGCTCCCGGCAATAAAGTTGTGAGCAGGTGATTTGGCTACTACTACATGAATCCGTTTGCCCCAGAGCCCTCCTTCCTGAGCCGAGGCAAAAATGTGTGAGCCGGAGGCTAAAAACCCGTGAGCTAGCTCACACTGACTCAGCTGAGAGGGAACCCTGGTTGTGCTTGCTGTCGCCTCTGTGGCAGGTGCTGGCCGAGGTGCAGTCCTGGGACCTGCCGCCCCTTCTGGAGAGGTACCGCAAGGCTTGCCGGAGCCTGTCTGTGGGTAAGCGCCGACCCCCTGCCGGACGGGGCTTCTCTGTGGGCGGAGGGGATAGCCGCGTGTGCCGGGAGGCTGCGTGGCTCGGGGCCTGGAGTCCTCTGGGATGAGTGCGCCGGGGGGGGGGGGGGCATTGCTGGCCCTACAAGTTCTCTCTGGCCAGCCCCAGGGCAGGAACCCACCGCCTGCCTCCGAGAGGCTGGCTCTCCTTGGCGCTGCCTGCGGAAGCCGGGAGGGGTATGTGGGCAGGCGCTTCCTGCTTGCGGGGCTGGTGCTGACGGTGATGTGGCGGTTCTCCGGGGCTGCCTAGGGGAACACCCGCTGCTGCTGAAGATGCTGGAGCGCCAGGAGGCGGGCCCCTCGTTCAGCGCCTCGGGCGTGGCCCTGCGTGGCCTCCACCTCACCCCGCTCCTGAGGGCGCTCAAGCGGCAGACGGCCATCCAGCACCTCGGCCTCTCCGGGACCGGCCTGGGAGACGACTCGGCCGCAGAGCTGCTCGCCAGCCTCAGCACCATGCCTGGCCTGAAGACCCTGGACCTCTCCGGCAACCGGCTGGGCCCCGAGGGGCTGCGGAAACTGGCGCAGGGGCCGTCCGGCCCAGTCACCTTCCAGGTAGGGTGTGGTGGGCGGGGAGGCTTCTTGCTGCTTCAGATGAGGGGGGGCACTTGCTGGGTCTAGGAACGGCTTGGCTGTCAGGGGTTCCCAACTGTTTTGAGCCTTTGGGTGCCTTTGGCATTAGGGCGCGGGGAGGCTGAGCCAGCCACAAGATGGCCACCGCGAAAGGTGGAGCCAGGCAGAAAGGAAGCCCAAGTGCAGGGGACAAGAGGAGTGGGAGATAGGTAATAAATCAGCACTCTGTTGGAAATCACTAAAATAACTGGGATCACAATTCCAGCAAGCCCAGAATTAATTTGACTTAATCTTTGGGAGAATATGAAAATTCCTAAAATAAAACAAGACTTGTTAATGACAATGGTCATGGCAGCAAAAAGCACAATAGCTAAAAAAATGGAAAGATGATAATCCCCCTACAGTGCATTCTTGGTCTATGAAGTTATGGGACTATTTTATTGTGGATAAGATAACAGACAATATTCAAAAATGTGATTCTCAGGTAAATAGTTCATATGTATTGGAAAAATGGGCTTCTTTTATGAAATGGAAGTTTAAACAACAAGATGGCACAGATAATCTAAAGTTAGATGAGTATTTAAGTTTAGTTGTAATTAGTTAATGAAGTACATTAATTAACACGTTATCTATTGGCACTGTTGGCTTAAGCTTATATTGTATCTGTTTATGCTATTCATTGTCACTAGAAGATAAGGTTTGTGCTACAGATAATGTTATGTTCGTTTTGAAAATAAAATATTTTTTAAAAATAAAATTAAAGCCGCACTTGGGGTGGCAGCTGCCACCAAAACCATGTTATTTAAATCTGCACAGCCAGTCGGGTCTCCAGGGGCCAATCAGAAGCCTTACTGGGCTGGAGCCCCCCAGCCCCAGTGGCTGCATCAACTTTTCTAAAAACACTTGATGGGTGCCCGTTTTTAGTGTTTTCCCAGGGTGATGGCAAGAAGTGCAAAGATGGAGGGTCTGGGAGGCAGCCTCTTGGATTCTGGAGCGTTTCACAAAATGCCTCAAAGCTTGAGGACTAGAGACCTGCTCTTTTTAAAATGTGAGCTGAGAGGACTTGGGTTCCAGAATGGTGTTCCAACCTTCTCCTGTCCCAGGAAGCCACAGACCTGCCTGGTGTCTCTCGGGCTCCCCGTTCTGCACAGCTCTGTCTTGAGTCTGGCCCTGGCTTTCTCTGAGTTTTCTCTGGATCTTCCTCTTGGTTTTCTGGAGTCCCCCTGACTTGGTCCTCCCTATCGTTCCAGAGCCTGGAAGAGCTGGACCTGAGCTTGAACCTGCTGGGCGACGGCAGCTCCCAGGCCTTGGCCGCGCTGCTCCAGGCCTGCCCCCTCCTCAGCAGCCTCCGCCTGCGCGCCTGCGGGTTCAGCCCCGCCTTCCTGCAGCACTACCGCCCCCTGGTGGCCGACGCCCTAAGAGGTAAGGAGCGGCCCCGGGCAAAGCTCTGCCTTGGAAAAGCTTCCCCGGTGCCTGCCGCAAAAAGCCATTGAGCTGCGCGTGCGTCACCCTGTTCTGCTGGGAATGAAGCCCCGTTCTAAATCGGGGGGCCCCTGCGACAGCTGCAAGGGCACTGAAGTCATCCTTTCTTTGGGGGGGGGACAGATGCTGTTCTTTGTGTGTGCATGTGCTCACGTCTGGGGGAGCGGCCTTCTCCCAGGGCAAAGCCTCTGTCTCCTTTCCCAAAGTGCCCAAAGTCCCTTCATCCAAAGAGTGATTAACATATGGAACTCACTGCCACAGGAGGTGGTGGCAGCTACAAGCATGGACGGCTTCAAGAGGAAATTAGATAAACATATGGAGCAGAGGTCCTTCAGTGGCTATTAGCCACAGGGCATAGATGGGAACTCTCCGTCTGGGGCAGGTGATGCACTCTATTCTTGGTGCTGGAGGGGGCAGCAGTGGGAGGGGGCTTCTAGTGTCCTCGCCCCACTGCTGGACCTCCTGACGGCACCTGGTCTTTTTGGCCGCTGTGTGACAGAGTGTTGGACTAGATGGGCCATTGGCCTGATTCAACATTGGCTTCTCTTATGTTCTTATGGTGCAACGTTTCCTCTAAGCTGTGGAGTCTTGTGAGCATAAATTCTACTTTGTGAGCTATTGGCATTAAGGTTGTGGGCGAGCAGTTTGGCTATGGTGTAAATTAGTTTGCTCTGGAGCCCTGCTTCCTGAGCTGCGACAAAAATGGGTGAGCCAGAGGCTAAAGAACTGTGAGCTGGCTCACACTAACTCAGCTTAGAGGGAACACTAGTGGGGTGTCTGTGGTTCCTCCACGGCATGTTTTTAATTCCTCCCTGAGCTGACCCATGTGCCCACCCCCCCACCCCCAGCCCCTGGGGCTGGCTTGAGGAAAGCAGCCCTGGAGGACTGTAAAAAAACCCACCCCCGTGCAGCCAGCCTTGCTTTTGGCCGTCCGGGAGCACTTTTGGTGGTGAGCAGTGTTCCCTCTAAGCTGAGTTATTGTGAGCTGGCTCACAGTTTTTTGGCCTCCGGCTCACAGATTTTTGGCTTCGCTTGGGAATGAGGGCTCCAGAGCAAACTAATTTACGCAGCAGCCAAATGGCTTGCTCACAACGTTAATGCCAGTAGCTCACAAAAGTAGAATTTTTGCCCACAAGACTCCACAGCTTAGAGGGGGCACTGGTGGTGAATGGGGCTGGAAGGGGGACCCTCCCCAAGGCCCCCCCCTCCATATGCCGCTTGCCAGGCAGTGCCCACTGAGCTCATGTGCTCTTGGCATCTCTGTGTTGCCAGGGGTGGGGCCCACACAGTGCTTCAAAAAAGGCACTAAAGTATGCCTTGCAGGGGGGGGCGTGGAGGGGGGGGAGACTGTCCAAGGGAAGGGACTGGGAAGCAGGGGAAGCCGTGCCCCCACCCCCCAGGACGCTGTCTATGCCCCCCTTCCCGGTTCTGCCAGCCCGTCGTAACTCTCTCGTGCGCCCCACTACCCGGCTTGTGCACTGACTGACTGTTTCCCCCTCAGGAGCCGTGCACTTGAAGGAACTGTCCGTGTCCCACAATGCACTGGGCTCCCCGGGCCTCCGCCTGCTCCTCCAGAGCCTGCCGGGCGCTGTCCTCACCCACCTGGACCTCAGCAATGTGGAGGCGCCGACAGGAGACCCCAAGCCGCTGTGGGACGTGGTGGCCCAGTACCTGGCGCAGGTGCGGAGGGCGGGGGGGAGGTGTCCAGTGGAGGGAAAGAGATGCCTGCAGGAAAGACCAGACTGTCCGGTCACTGGCTTGGTGCCATGGAAAAGCTGGGGGAGGGGGCTGCTTTCCTTACTTGGGGGGCTGTTCAAGCTCCCCCCCCCCTTCACCAGCAACTCCATTCTGAATCCAGCCTTTCCGCTCCCCCTGGTGCAGGAAGGCTGTGCTGTCACCCACTTGACGTTGTCTGGGAACCGCCTGACCGACGAGGCCGTTGCAGAGCTGGCCAGGTAGGGGGAGCTGCGGGGGAGGGTGGGGGTGACCAGAGAAGCAGCTGACATCCGGGGCTTGGACCCTCCCGACGCCTGAGTTCGTTGGTTTCAGATCAGGATCCGGCTACTGGATGAAAAGAGCCAGAGTCCGGGAGCCCCTTAAAAGACGAACAAAAATTTGTGGCTGGGGAGGCGCTTTCTGGAGTCACGCGGCTCACCTTGGTTCGTCTTTGGAGCGCTCTTGCCCTTTTCTCCTGCTGCAGGCGGACTCACGCGGCTGCCCCACCTGGATCTGGCTACTCGATGTGATGCACATTGGAGCCAAAAATCCTAAATATAAATACACGTTGGTGGGGTCTGAACTGGCAGAGATGGACCAAGAGAGAGATCTTGGAGTCATAGTGGATAACTCAATGAAAATGTCTAGACAGTGTGTAGCTGCAATAAAGAAGGCCAACGCTATGCTGGGGATTATTAGGAAGGGAATTGAAAACAAATCAGCCAGTATCATCATGCCCCGGTATAAATCATTGGTGCGACCTCATTTGGAATACTGTGTACAGTTCTGGTCACCACATCTCAAAAAGGATATTGTAGCATTGGAAAAAGTGCAGAGAAGGGCAACTAGACTGATGAAAGGGTTAGAACACCTTCCCTATGAAGAAAAGTTAAAACGCTTGGGGCTCTTCAGCTTGGAGAAACGACGGCTGAGGGGTGACATGATCAAGGTTTATAAGATTATGAATGGGATTGAGCAGGTGGAGAAAGAAGTCCTTTTCTCCCTTTCTCACAATACAAGAACTCGTGGGCACTCCATGAAATTGCTGAGCAGTCGGGTCAAAACAGATAAAAGGAAGTACTTCTTCACCCAAAGAGTGATTGACACATGGAACTCACTGCCACAGGAGGTGGTGGCAGCTACAAGCATGGACGGTTTCAAGAGGGAATTAGATAAGCATATGGAGCAGAAGTCCATCAGTGGCTATTAGCCACAGGGTATAGATGGGAACTCTCAGTCTGGGGCAGGTGCTGCACTCTATTCTTGGTGCTGGAGGGGGCAGCAGTGGGAGGGCTTCTAGTGTCCTGGCCCCACTGCTGGACCTCCTGATGGCCCCTGGTATATTTTGGCCGCTGTGTGACACAAGAGTGTTGGACTAGATGGGCCATTGGCCTGATTCAACATTGGCTTCTCTTATGTTCTTATGATGTGTTCGTTTTGGCAGCAGGAGCGAAGGGGGTGAAGGGGCCTGCGCGGGAGGGCAGGCGGCCAGGCTGTGGATCCTGGGTGCGCGCACAGAGGCCCCCTTGATCTCTTCCTCCCCTTTGGAAGTGTCCTCCAGAATGGGCCCCCCCATCTCATGCAACTGGATTTGCTCTTGTGGAGCGGGGAGACGCTGGGTGGGCGGCCGTTGGAGCAAAGCTGCCGGCGTTGAGAGCCAGGACTCTTGGGGCTCGTCTCCTCCTTGGGAGAACGGGCACGTTTTGCTCATTTAAACCGTCCGGCCCATCTTCCCCCTGAACCTGGGCTCCAGGCTGCTGTCAGACTTCCAGCAACGTGGCGTTCTTGTATGTTGAAACCAGAAAGAGACAACCCCCTCCTCCCAAACACACACACACACATGCGCCTGTCAGGTTTTAAGACCTCTCCTGCGTTTTTGCACAGGAGAGATTGCAGACAGTCAATACCTCCCACCCACCCACCCAAAAAATATAGAGCTCCCTGTGCATTGAGGAGGCCGTCCTGCAGTGGTTGGGATGTGCCCCCCCCCATTGCAGAGGTTGCCTTTGCTCTGCTATGAGAGGATGAAAAAGAAGAGGAGATTGGATTTATACCCCACCCTTCACTGCCCAAAGGAGTCTCAGAACGGCTGACAAACTCCTCTCCCTTTCCCTCCCCACAACAGATAAACCCTATGAGGGAGGTGGGGCTGAGAGAGCTCT